>ML663566.1:24309984-24385296 GCA_007570785.1 Antilocapra americana | reverse complement strand
ATAGACCTGCCATATGACCCGGCAATCCCACTGCTGGGCATATACACAGAGGAAACCAGAATTGAAAGAGCCACGTGTACCACAATGTTCATCGCTGCATTGTTTACAATAGCCAGGACATGGAAGCAACCTAGATGCCAATCAACTGACGAATGGATAAGAAAGCTGTGGTACATATACACAATGGAATATTACTCAGCATTAAAAAAAAAATCATTTGAAGCAATTCTACTCAGATGGACGAAACTGGAGCCCATTATCCAGAGTGAAGTAAGCCAGAAGCAAAAACAACAATACAGTATATTAACGCATATATATGGAATTTAGAAAGACAGTAATGAGAACCCAACATGGGAGACAACAAAAGGAACGCAGATGTATAGAATAGACTCGTGGACTTTGTGGATGAGGGTAAGGGTGGGATGATATGGGAGAAGGGCATTGAAGCATGTTAATTGTCATGTGTCTAATCAATTGCCAGCCCAGGATTGATCCTCGGGACTGGTGCAGTGAGATTTCCCGGGGGGGAGGGAGGAGGGAGGGGGGATCCGGAGGGCAAGCATATGTAAACCCATGGTGATATCATGACAATGTATGGCAAAAACAATAAAAAAAAAAATAAAAAAAAAAGAAATAATGACCCAGCTCATGATTTCATGTTATGACTTCAGAGACTAGGAATCACATGAAGAAAAAAGATAACAAAAATCATTTCTCTACTAAGTCTCCATAGCACGTTGTGAGCATAATAAACACATTTTAAAACTATGCAGTAGAAGCAGGTAAGAAAAAGAGGCATCTTCTACTTAAAATCTGCTCTTGGAGTAAGAACATTGAATTAGGAACACTACACATTTTATGAGCATAGAGTAAATCAGTCTATGACTGAAGCCAAGAAAAAATGCACTGAAGGGCAGCATGCTTTGCAGGTTTTATGACAACGTCCTAGCAGCTGATGGGTGACTTCAGCATATTTTTGCAAGATTGGATATTTCAGAACAGAAATGTTAAGATGAGTTATCTCAACAGACTACCTCAGGAGAATAATACAATTAAGGATCTTCATGAACTAGCTGAAAAAAAAATCATGAGTACATGGGAGCATATAGGACAACAACAACAAAAAAATTCTATTGTCACCTTATAACAATAAAGAGAATACTAAGCATATTATCTTACTCATTAATGGATTACTGATGGTTTGAGAAGACTTAACTCTTTAAAGATATGTGCCAACTGAAAAAAAAAAAAAGCACAACCTAAAAGTTGAAAGTTACAAAGAATTACTGATAATTTAAGAAAACCAGACATCTCAAGTTAATGAACTTAGTGCTTTTCTATATATGGGAATATTCAAAGATCTGGGCTCACTGAAATCATTTCTTTGAAATGTACCTCAATTATCTAGGGCAAGTATCCTATTGCTTTCCATCACAAATCTTCTCAGGATGCACCCTTAGGGATTGCTGTAATGTGGTGACTGCTGAGTTGGTGGCTGAACCATCCTTTGTTTATAGATATAGCAGGAAGAATTCTTATTCAACTTATGTTGTTATAGGAGTTAATATACTGATAAAGACATGATCATTTTAAAATGTATGGACTCACTGATAGATGGGTGTATTAGAATACAATTGGATCAGCCTACCATTGAAAAATTGCAATTAACACTCCGTTGGCATGTATTTAACCCATTCTCTTATAGAATCTGTATTTATTTTTACTCTGAGTTTATTTCTAGCAGTAGTACAATTTTATAAAGTTCATGTTTCATGTCAACTTTTAAATAATAAATAACTTACATAGAGTGATATGTGCAAATCTTAAGTGTACAGCTCAATCAATATTCATAAAATATCAGTTCGGTTCAGTCACTCAGTCATGTCCCACTCTCTGTGATCCCATGGACTACAGTACACCAGGCTTCCATTCTTCACCAACTCTTGGAGCTTGCTCAAACTCATGTCCATTGAGTTGGGGATGCTATCCAATCATCTCATCCTATGTCATCCCCTTCTCCTCCCACCTTCAATCTTTCCCAGAATCAGGGTCTTTTCAAATGAGTCAGTTCTTCATATTAGGTGGCCTAAGTATTGGAGCTTCAACTTCAGCATCAGTTTTTGAAATGAATGTTCAGGACTAATTTCTTTTAAGACTGACTGGTTTGATCTCCTTGCATTCCAAGGGACTCTCAAGAGTCTTCTGTAACACTACAGTTCAAAAGCATCCATTCATCAGTGCTCAGTTTTTTTTGTAGTTCAACTCTCATATCCATACATGACTAATGAAAAAATCATAGCTTTGACTAGATGGATGTTTGTCAGCAAAGTAATGTCTCTGATCTTTAATATGCTATCTAGGTTGATCATAACTTTTCTTCCAAGGAACAAGTGTCTTTTAATTTCATGGCTGCAGTCACCATCTGCAGTGATTTTGGAGCCCAAACTAGAGACTGTCACTGTTTCCATTATTTCCCTATCTATTTGCCATCTAGTATGTGAGATTAGTGGAACTGAGTGGTTGTTTGAACATTCTTTGGTATTGGGTTTCTTTGGAATTGGAATGAAAACTGACCTTTTCCAGTGCTGTGGCCACTGATGAGTTTTTAAAATTTGCTAGAATATTGAGTACAGCACTTTCACAGCATCATCTTTTAGGATTTGAAATAGCTCAACTGGAATTCCATCATGTCCACCAGCTTTGTTCATAGTGATGCTTACTAAGGCTCACTTGACTTCACATTCCAGGATGTCTGGATCTAGGTGAGTAATCACACCATCGTGATTAACTAGATCAGTAAGATATTTTTTGTATAGTTCTATGTATTCTTGCCACTTCTTCTTAATATCTTCTGCTATTGTTAGGTCCATGTAATTTCTGTCCTTTGTTGTGCTCACCTTTGCATGAAATATTCCCTTGATATCTGTAATTTTCATGAAGAGATCTTTAGTCTTTTCCATTCTATTGCTTTCCTCTATGTCTTTGCATTGATAACTGAGGAAGGCTTTCTTATCTCTCCTTGTTATTCTTTGAAAATCTTCACTCAGATGGGTATATCTTTCCTTTTCTCCTTTGCCTTAGTTTTTCTTCTTTTCTCAGCTATTCGTAAGGTCTCTTCAGACATTCCTCCACAAATGGATCATAATTCATACCTACCCATCTGGTTAAAGAATGTAGACTGAAAAACTGAAGGCAAATATAAAGTCGTTAGTTCTTTTTCTTGTTACATTATACCAGTCAGCCTCTTCTAGTTGTCTGTATCCTGACATGTAAGAACCTTAAACTCTGTTCTGGGATTCTGAATTGACTAATCACGATTTTATGGTACTCAATTATGTATCATAATTGAGCTCTTGATGGGAGATCACCCTATGAAATTTTATGTTTACCAACAAGTTTCTATGTATTTGTGCTAATTTCCTAAGGCTACTATAAAAAGTAACACAGATGAGGTGACTTAAAACAACAGGATTATATTGTCTCACAGTTCTGGACTGCAGAAGTCTGAAATCAAAATGTTGGCAGGGTTGCTGACTACACAGGGGCTCAGATAGAGAATCTGTTCAAACCTTTTCCTTAGACTCTGACAGTTGTTGGCAATCCTTAATATTCCTTGACCTGTGGCCATAAAACTCTAATCTCTTCCTTTATTATCATGTCACATTCTCCTCCTTTATCTTTGCTCTTTTTCTGTTCTTATAAGGACATTAGTATGCTGGATTAGGGCTCACCCTATCCCATGATGAAAGTGAAAATGTGTTAATAGCTCAGTAGTGTCTGACCCTCTGTGACTCCATGAACTATAGCCCATCAGGCTCCTCAGTACATGGAATTCTTAAGGCAAGAATACTGGAGTGGGTAGCCATTCTCTTCTCCAGGATATTTTCCCAACCCAGGGATTAAATTTATGTCTTCAGCAGTGCAGGTGGATTCTTTACTGTCTAAGCCACTATGGAAACCCTATCCCAGAATGAGCTCACTGTAATAGAATTACATTTATGAATGATCCTTTTTAAATAGGACCACATTCACAACACAATTCAACCATTAGTCCAAAAACCATGCCTTTCCTGATGCAAAATTCATTCAACGCATCCCAGTATCCCCCAAAGTCTTAGCCCATTACAGCATCAAACTACAAAAATTTATATACACATAATTAACTCAAAACATCCTGAATCTCATCTTCAACATCATCTAAATAAGATGTGGGTTCTATTTCCAGTTTTTTTTAAGGAATCTCCACACTGTTCTGCATATAACCCAGCAATTCCACTGCGGGGGATACACACCATGGAAATGAGAATTGAGAGACATGTGTACCCCAATGTTCATTGCAGCACTGTTTATAGTAGCTAGGACATGGATGCAACCTAGGTGTCCATAGGCAGATGAATGGATAAGAAAACTGTGATACATATATACAATGGAATATTACTTAGCTATCAAAAAGAATGCATTTAAATCTGTTCTAATGAGGTTGATGAAACTGGAACCTATTATACAGATTGAAGTAAGTCAGAAAGAAAAACACCTATACAGTATATTAACACATGCATATGGAATTTAGAAAGATGGTAATGATGACCCTATAATGTGAGACAGCAAAAGAGACACAGATGTAAAGAAAAGACTTTTGGACTTTGTAGGAGAAGGCGAGGGTGAGATGATTTGAGAGAATAGCATTGAAATATTTATATTACCATATGTGAAATAGATTTCCAGTCCAGGTTCCATGCATGAGATAGGGGGCTCAGGGCCGGTGCACTGGGATGACTCTGAGGGATGGGGTGGGTAGGGAGGTGGGAGGGGGCTTCAGGATGAGGAACACATGTACACCCATTGACTGATTCATGTCAATGTATGACAAAAGCCACTACAATATTGTAAAGTAATTAGCCTCCAATTAAAATAAATAAATTAAAAAATATGATATGGGTGAAATTGATTATTTTCCAACTGAGGCAAATTTCTCTCCAACTGAGAACATGTGAAACTTAGAAAACAAGTATTTTGTTTCTAAAATACAATAGTTGCCTTGGCAAATATTAGGCATTCCATTCCAAATGGAGAAGTTAAAAGGCAAAAAAGAGAAAAACACATTACAGATCCAAAGTAAGTTGAAATTCAGAATTCAACAGGGAAAATTGCATTCGATCTTAAGGCTTGAGACAAAGCAAGGTGACTTAATGTTCTGTGCTATGGGGAAGCTGGGGAGCAGCCTCACCTCCTCAGCTATTGGTGATGACCTTGTCCTTGGTAACAGTGGCGACCCAGTTGGCTTCTGAACCTCTCTCAAAGTCATCCTTTCCTTTTCTTGAAGGATACCACACGTTTACAGCTGAATCTAGTCAGTCTTTCATAGTCATGGTTCATTAGCAGATTCATCCACTTGTGGAAGAAAATATTTTTTTTTTTAAATTCCAGAAGTTTCCAAAAGCAAAACTTGAATTTCTTGCATACTGGCAACTAGCTATTTATACTTGAGTACCAAAGTGGATTGAATTATAATGTGAACAGTAAAATTGGACTGAGTAACAAACAGATAAACTAGAAATTCCCCACTGACATTTTGGGATGTTAAATATAAAACACTTCCCATAATTACATAAAAACTAACACTATGTACTATATGTTTAATGAAGTAACAAAATATGAAGGCCTTCTTATGGCCAGGTAACTACTCTAGAGAATACAGTACAAAATCATCATAATAATTAAGAGAAATTGCATAGCAATCTCTGGGAATATATGGAGAAATGGTGAGAATATATCAGCTTGTTTTCAGGCACCCATATTAGTGAGAAAGAGTTCTTTTAAGAAGATACGGTAACCAGCATCCAAGATGTCCCACAATGAGCCCTGCTTCCTGATCATCATACCTTCTTGTCTCCTGCATCATGTCAAGGTTTGTCTGAGGGTTCCCAGTAGAAAAAGTAGTAAAGTATGCTACACATGAAGAAACTTAGGTATGGAAAGGTTGAATGCATTACCTAAAATCTACGCATTGATTGGAGAAAAGATAGGAAAATTTTTCTTTCTCCAGAAAACTAAGCTCTAAACCACTATGATATCATTTGAAAACAAAAGCATTCATATTTTCTACAATGCTGAATGTAAGAGAAAGCCCAATTTCACTAGTTTATTAAACTGAACCTTATCACAATTGCTGAAAAGCTTTTGCTTTGGTCATTGCAACCACCTAGTTGTTTCATTTCACTGTACACATATCTCTGAAAATGAGTATCTCAGAAAATGTACATATAGGTCAGAAAAATGAATTTTAAAAATGAATAGAACATTTTTCTTATTAGCTTCTTTTAATATGGTCCATTAATGATAAATTGTTAAACTAACTTTGTGATAAATTGTAAAAATTAATGTTCGTATGTTTGTGTTTATGAACAATTCAGAATAAATATAGATAAATTAAGTCCTAACAGATTGGTACTATTCACAGATTAATTCACAGAATTTACCATTTCATTCAAAATCATGTTGGCCATCATAATCGGGCTTCAAGTTTGACTTGCTACAGTAATGGTTGTATTAAAGATGTCACTTATTGCTCTGGAAAAGTAGAGACAAATTTATTAACTGGAAAATGTCAACAATGAAAAAATGTTGGTATGAATATTGGGAGAACAGGAATGTAAAAATTATTTTCAAGAAATCCCTTGTGGGTAATGAAAGTCATAATACAAACATGGAAGCAGAGTGCTAATCTTCAGAAAATAATTTACATAAGCTCTGATAATATTTGTAAGTTGCTGAAGTATTTAACGTTTGTAGTAAATCAGTTTTAGAAAATATGAATGAAATTTTATATGAAGCAGTATCACAGAAGTAAATGGAAATAGTGTGTCTTGATGGCTTGAGTTTATATGAATGCATGCATTAAAGTACAATATTCATACAAATCCATTGTGAAACTAATTACTGTTACTACAGAACTAAAGCTATCTTAGAATAAAGATGTATCTTTATTACACTGTTACATTTTGGCCCAAAGGTCATGTCATAAATTAAAGCTGAAATTAGTTCAGCAGGGTCCCATTATTTTTTCTTAGCATGAAGCTTTAATAATATGACTTAGATTGACCTTCTTCCTCTATTGTTTCAAGATATCTTGTTAATATTCCTCCTTGGTATTATCTCTTTCTCATCAACATATACTTTTTCCCCTCAAACAATGTATTTTAGCTTCAATTGCACCTTATTCAGCTTGCCATCTGTTGAACATTTGGATTTCAGCTGCAAATGCTGGCATAACTAGTCTATAGGGAAATTTTGCCAAATGACCATTCTTTCTCCAGTCATTCCTAAGATCACTGTCACGTACAGGTGTTTCTACTTTCTAGAAAATAAATTTACTATATTCAGAAAATAATGCTTTCAGTAAACAAATAACATGATAATTAAAAATATTTACTAAATCATTCCATGTATGAACTATGTGTTGAAACTAATATAATTGTTGTTTTTGTCTGTTCTAACTGAAATCAAAAATACAATATTCAGAAAAACAATACAAATCAAATTCCCTAAAACATCGGTTTTGGCAAGACAGATAGTAATTTTTATGCATAAAATATTTGTCTTCATTTTCTGCTGTAAAAAAAAATTACATAAGGTTTTTATCTCTCCCCCAATTATACCTCTTAGTGAGGGGCTTTCCAGGTGGTCCTAGTGGTAAAGAACATGCCTGCCAATGCAGGAAATGTAATAGATTCAGTTTCGATCCCTGGGTAGGGAAGATTTCTTGGAGGAAGGCAAGGCAGCCCACTCGAGTATTTTTGCCTGGAGAAACCCACAGACTGAGGAGCATGGTGAGCTATAGTCTATAGGGTCGCAAAGAGTCATGACTGAAGCGACTTATTTCACAAGTGTACATATTTTAGTGCAGGTGAAAAAAAATGTGCATTGAGCTAATAGTAGAAGAAATACCTACCATTTATGACTATTTGGTTAATAGAGATGTCTTTTAAAATACAATTATATAGTTTGTTTTGATTTATTTCAGAAAATAATCTGGAGCTATATTTAGTGCTACAAAAAGTGAGTATATTTTAGTAGAGGTGGGAAAATGTACATTCTAACTAGTATTTGAAAAATGTTTACTATTTATGATCATTTGATTAATACAAATGTCTTTTAAAATACAGTTATGTAGTTTGTTTTGATTTGTTTCAGAAAATAATCTGGAGCTCCTTTTACTGCTACAAAAAGTGAAATTTATAAGTAAATAGATGTCAGTCACTATTTAGAAGCATAAAAACCCCTCTGAGTCATTCACAATAATTATTGTTCATATTTGATAAATGTTAAAATAATTTAACCAGTGAAGCTTTATTAATATATGTTCTATTTTCATTCAATATTTTTATTTAATAATCCAAATCTTAGGTGAAAGTAGCTCTGCTGTGTCCGGCTCTGTGACCCGGATGATAAGAGTCCATGGAATTCTTCAGGCCAGAATACTGGAGTGAGTAGCTGTTCCCTTCTCCAGGAGATCTTCCCAACCCAAGAATCAAATAAATCCAGGTCTCCCACATTGACAGTAGATCCTCTACCAGCTGAACCACCAGGAGTTTTGTTGTGAAAATTTCAATTTATATGCCCCTCTTTTCTAAACATGTAAGTCTGCATATAATTACTTTAATAAATTTTATTTAAAAACTCCCTGATAATAAAGCAAAAGTGTGTAGTAGAATATATGGAACTAATTTTTCTTTATATCAGTAGCCCAAAACATAGATGCTGCTTCTACTTTTTGTTCCTGTCTATCCTGTGCTATACTATTAACCATCAGTACTGTATTCATAGAGAAAAAGGACTAGGTCGGAGGTGAATTCTATCAACCTGAAAATTCAAAAAAGAATTATGAAAATAGATTTTACATAAATTTTAAATAATAGACCCTTATTTTTAAGTGGAAACAAATTTCTTCTAGGCAAGAGCCTGCTGTCACACAGAGATGATAAATAACTGAGAACTTGTTGTCCTAAGTATGCTTCATCCACTAAGATAAAGCTTGATTACAGCACAATTAGTATTGAGGCATTCTGAGTGGAAAATGTACACTGCACCAAAAAAAAAAATCTTTTTTTTCTCCAGAAAAATAAAATTTCTCATGACACGTATGAATAACATTCACTGCTCTTCTGAAACCGAGTGGAAATTAATAGTTGTGTTAAACAGGAAATCAGTTGAGTAAAATGAGTCCTTAGCTAATAAAAGCATCAGTTAAAAAGTCAGGGAAGTGATGGACTTACCTATTAAATACTGACAAGCACATCATTTAAAAACTGGAAGTTAAAAGTGGATTTTCAAATCTATGAAACTGAGAACATTAGAGCCAATAAAAATTGGAACAAATTAGAAGGAAAAAATAGTTTAAAGATGAAACTGAGAATTTGGGATCATTTTGTAAGTATATTACATGATATTGAACTCACATCCATAAAATTGATAAGAATTTGCTAAATGAAATGTGCTTTTCCCACAATCAGAACTTCTGCTGACCACAGAGTTTCATGTATGTTTATATATCAAAGATTGAGTTTTGGGTTATGGACAAGAGACTAGGCACATTTACTCTACTCTTCATCAAGTATGAAATTAAAATGCAAACACACATAGAAGTGAAAACTATGAGCAGATATCTGTCAGACAGGATTTTTTTTTCATTGTTCTTTCATCATACTATATAATAATATATCTACATGGAATTTTATTTAAGTACTGGAAATGTATAAGCATTTATTTTATAACTAAAATAATTTATCCATGAAAAAGCACAAAATTTAAAAAGATTACAAGAAATATTAATTTTTGTTTTAAGTACAACAGATCAATAATAGAGTAATAAAAATGTCTGTGTTTATCACTGTATTCAACACTTACAATGAAAACTCTGAGTTAGAAGAGCCAAATGGTACTAATGAAAATAGAACACATATTTTTTGAGGAAAAAAGCATGACAAAGTATCACTAACAAGGATTTAAATATCAGAAATATAAGTATTCACTTGTAATAAGTTTGTCTGATTGCCCATAAAGATATTGTGCAGTTACAATGCTTTAAAATATTAACCATAGGAATAGTTTTGATGAAAATCTTTATATATTGAAATACTTGGTCTTGGAAGATCAAGCTATTTTATTTATACACTGTCCATATATATGTAAATATATATATATATATATATATATATATAGTGCTAGCTTTAAAATTAGTTCATCAAGTGTATTAACTTCTTTAGAAGAAAAAGTATTATTTCTATAATAAAACAGATTATTATATAGCTAATTGGGAGCTTACTCTTTTATAGGGCTTCATCTCTGCATTCACTTCAGTGATTATTTATACAATGATAACAAAGCATACAAATCCACACATTTAAAAGAAAAAAAGAAAAACAGGCCTATAACAATTAAAATAAAAATACAAAAATACCTTTAGCAAAAAACAATTCATTAATTTTTATACATAGATATATTTTCTAAAGAAATATATGTATGTGAATATAAAATCATTGTGCAGTATATTAGAAACTAATCCATATCTGAGTATCAATTTCAACTTATTTATATGTCCATATATATGTACATACTTACATGTGCAGGTGGGCATGCTCATTTGCCTCAGTCATGTCCCACTCTTTCTGATTCTAGGACTGTAACCCACCAGGCTCCTCTGTACATGAAATTCTCCAGGCAAGAATATTGGAGTGGGTTGCTATGCCCTCCTCCAGGGGACCTTCCTAACCCAGCAATCAAGCTCACATCTCCTGTATCTCCAGCATTGCAAGCAGATTCTTTACCACTGAACTACCTGAGAAGCCCTGTATACAAATATATGTTCATATATATATGTCATATATATATATGAAAACAGATATTGATACTCTCTTTATACCTAAATATGCTTTTAATAATTTATATATGTGTATATGTATACGTAGGCATAACCTTCCCAGGGGGCACTAGTGGTAAGGAACCTGCCTGCCAATGCAGGAGACATAAGAGATGTTGGTTCTATCCCTTGGTCAGGAAGATCCGCTGGAGAAGGGCATGGCAAGTCCACTCCAGTATTCTTGCCTAGAGAATCTCATGGACGGAAGAGCCTGGTGGGCTAGAGACCATATAGTTGCAAAGAGTTGGACACGACTCAGGCAACTTAACATGTACATACACACACACATATATATGTGTATTTATATATATACATATGCTCACATATATCTATATGTATGAATACATGTGTAAATTGTCTGTATATATGTTTACGTGTATATATAAGTATATGAGGAAATTATTTTAAATTACACATGATCACAAACTAGTGGTTACTAATGGGAAGGGGACAGGGATAGGGAATTAAGAGGTACAAACTATAAAGTATAAAATGAATAAGATACAAAGATATATAGCACAGCACAGAGAATATAGTCAACATTTTATAGTAACTGTAAATGATATAATCTTTCAAAATTATTAATTTGTGTTTTATATCTGATACATAACAATGCATATCAACCATATCTCAATTAAAATAATAAAATGAATTAAATATAATCAATGGTGATCTTATAAATAGTAGTAAAAAACAAATATCTCTGGGGAGGGAACCAAAACAATTTGCCTCCCTCACCAGTTTCTAAACCAATCTTCATGGCTGATGTCAAGCTAATGATGTGATTTCTACCAACCTACATGATTCGTGAACTTGCAAACAATAGGTCTTCACAAGGCAATAAGTGGTTGTTCCAGTACATCACCTGATGTAGTGTACAATAAGTGTGACTAGAAGAATTTAGCTGTTGTTTTAAAATTTTAAGACATTTATAATAATGAATTCACCACATAAAAATAATATTACTAAGTAAAACACAATTTTACTCAGTATAATTTTCGTTTCTATTTTAAAAATAAAACAAATTAGTAAAGAGCAATCTGGCTACTCAATTTTGGTGAACTACAAAACAAAACAAAACAAACAAACAAAAAAAAACCACTTCATCCTTAGCAATGTTCTTTTAGTGGTCTCATTAAAACACATTTGCCAAAAGATAGAAGTTATTTTGCATAATATGATTAATAGTGTTGTCCTATTTTTCAAAATACCATATTAGCTGTTACAACTTTAATCAAATTCAAGGTTTTTTTTTTCTTACACTTGGCTTGTTCTACAGTTTGTCCATTATACAATTTAACATAAATATCTTAAACCTTTTATTATGAAATTTTCCTTAAGATGTCCAAGAATGAACATGATTTCATGTAAAATTTTAACATGTAAAATTTAAATGTTAATATTTTTTTAAAAATATGCTTTAAATAATCATGCAATATCTCATATTCATTAATATTCACCATCTTATAGATGATAGCAAAATTCAGAAAATAAAATAAAATGCCAATTAAGTCATTCATTGTTTTTGTAACTTCCTGCAATGTGTTTCCCCAATGAATTTAATTTTTTCTTCTATATCTTAATTGGAAAGACATACCTCTTGATTATTTAGAAAATATTTTCATCAATAAATACTACCTTCATATTTTAATAGGGTTCCCTGATAGCCCAGTTGGTAAAGAATCTTCTTGTAATGCAAGAGACCTCTGTTCGATTCCTGAGTGGGAAAGACCCCTAGGAGAAAGGATAGGCTACTCACTCCAGCATTCTTGTGCTTCACTTGTGGCTCAGCTGGTAAAGAAGCTATCTGTAATGTGGGAGACATGGGTTTGATCCCTGGGTTGGGAAGATCCCTTGGAGAAGGGAAAGACTACCAGCTCCAGTATTCTGGCCTGGAGAATTCTATGGACTGTATAGTTTGTGGGGGTCACAAATAGTCAGACACGACAGAGCAACTTTCACATTCATATATTTTAATGGAAACAACCCCCAAATAGTAACACATATCTTAAAACAATGTAGTATGTGCAAAAATGAATGTTCATATGGTGTCAAGATTTATGCATAAACTATTCTGAGACAAATTTCTTAAATAATTGAAGTCACTTTGTTTTTCATCATATGACCATGTTTCTTACATTAACTTGGTAAAGGCAGAAGATTCGGGAGTTAAAAAGAATCTTTAAAATATTTTAAATTTTAATACAATTAATATATAAATAATGGAACACTTCAGACAAGTTAAATAAAATCAGTGAAACAGAGGTTACTCATATTCTACAAACTTAGTATAATTCTCTTATCAATATCCTACTATATGAGGGTTATTTTGCATAGTTAGAGCAGTACAGAGTTTAAGGGCATACTCCTTGCTTTCTGGATCAAAGTTTTAGGTAAAGGAGACATGTGATCTTAATATATTCATATTTAAGCTGGATAGGTACTATAATTGAGATTTGTACAAGATATTTTTGAGTACATGAGAGAGAGAAATTAAATCTTCATGAAAGTAAGATTTAAAATGAAAAAAAAAGTCTAAATAGAAGAAGTGTTATTTTATCTAAGTACTTTATATTTGAAAAAAGATCTACAAAATTAGTGTTTTCTATGCAAAGGAGAAAAATTCAAAAACTATAACTGAACAAAATGTAGTTGCTGTACTTTTCTCTATCCCCCCCAACTAAGTACATCTGAAAACTCAGGAATATCATAAGAGACTCAGAATGATAGTCAGAAGAAGGCAGTCTGACCCAAGATCTTGGAATATAAGGAAAAACAAATCATTAAGCTCCATGTTTTTTGTTTTGTTTGTTCATATATTCTGGTCTGGGTGAAAAAGATGCTGGCATCCTGGAAAATCCAGCTGAGGCAGAAAATAAAGCCCTTAGCAAAGCCTGTTTACTTTAGCAAAAAGACTAATAAAGGGACAATCTAGCAAACAGAAGTATTTAGACAACAATTGTCCAATGTTAGGCAAAGCCAAATTTCTTTCTCTCATGATGAGGGAATTCATCCAGGTTTATAGAATATAAACAGAAGAGTGTCTATCTGCATGATTTTGGAAAAATTCCTTAATATCTAAATTGAGTTTCCTCATTTATGTATCAACAAATGAACTTCTAAATAAAATGAAGGTTGAAGAGGAAGTCTTAAGGGAAACAAAAATATACTAAATTGAATAAGATGGAAATATAATATATCAAAATTTATAGGTCACAGAAAAGCAGTACTGAAATGAAAATTTATGCCACACACTGTTTACCATATCTTAGAATAGAGGAAAGTTCTCAAATCAATAATTTAAGCTCTCTTCTCAAGCAATAAGAAAAGCAAGAGCAAAATGAACCCAAAGCAAGAAGTAAAAAGCACACTATGGATAAGAGAAGAAAAAGCTCACTTAAGCAGAAAATAAAAGAAGATGGACAAAAATCAATGAGAGAAGTATCTGGTTCTTCAAAAATAAATTCAATGAAAATTGAAAAAAGTGGAACTGATAGTAACTAACTAAATAACACAATTCAATTTTAGGCATGAAAGATCCCTAATGCACCATTAAAAGGGTATATTGTCAAAAAATTTACAAGCATAGTTTTAAGATACTGTGAGTTCATTTCCAGGCCATTTCACATACCACAATAAAACAAGTCACAGAATTTTTTTGGTTTTATAGTGCATTATGTTTATACTGTAGTCTATTGTGAGCAGTAGCATAACGTCTACAAAGCAAATGTATATATCTTCATTAAAATATACTTTATTGCTAAAAATATTAGCCATCACATGAGCCTTCAGTGAGTCATAACTCTTGGCAAGTGGAGGGCCTTGCATGAGTGTTGATGACTGATGACACATCAGACAGTGGTTCCTGAAGGCTGAGGTGGCTGTGGCAATTTCTTAAAATAAGACAGTAACAAAGTTTGCCACATTTTTTACTTTCTTTCACAAACAATTTCTCTGTAGCATGTAATGTCATTTTAGCTACAGTAGTACTTCTCTCTAAATTGGAGTTCCTCAATCACTGCTGCTCTGACATCAAAGACATTTATGTAATATTTTAAATAGTTTGTGATTATTTTAACAATATTCACAGTATCTGAACCATGAGGACTGCCTCAAAAATCCATTTTCTTTGCTCATCCATAAGAAGCAACTCTTCTGTGAAAGTTTTATTATGAAGTCACAGCAATGTAGTCACATCTTCATGCTTCACTTCTAGTTCTAGATCTCTTAGTATTTCTACTACATCTGCACTTGCTCCACCTTAAGGCTTGAATCCCTTAAAGACATCCATGAGGGTTGGAATCAATTTCTTCCAAATTCCTATCAATGCCGATATTTTGATTTGTTTCTAAGAACAGTAAATGTGCTTTGTGGCATCTAAACTGGGGAATCCCTTCCAGAAGGTTTTTAATTTACTGTGCTCAAATCCATCAGAGGAATCTCTATCTATGGCATCTAAAATATATAAAACTTGAATGTTCAGATTATTCCTTGATCCATGGACTGCAGAATAGACGTTATGTTAGTGGGCATGAAAACAACATAAATTTCATGATATTACACATCTTCATTGGAGCTTTTGGCTGACAAGTCAAATTATCAAAAAACAGTAATACTTTGAAAGGAGTCTCCTCCTCACCTTGGGAAGTAGCTCTCAAGAGGGACTTACAATATTCAGTATACCATGTTGTAAGCCAATTTGCTGTCATTCAAGCTTTGTTTTTCCATTTATAGAAAACAATGATAGTATATTTAGCATATTTCCTAAGGATCTTCAGATCAGTTCAGTCTCTCAGTCGTATCCCATTCTTTGTGACCCGATGGACTGCAGCATGCCAGTGTTTCCCGTCCATCACCAGTCCTGGAGCTTACTCAAACTCATGTCCATTGAGTTGATAATGCCATTCAACCATCTCATCCTCTGTCTTCCGCTTCTCCTCCTGCCTTCAATCTTTCCCAGCATCAGATTTTCCAATGAGTCAACTTCTTCATATCAGGTGGCCAAAGTATTGGAGTTTCATCTTCAGCATCAGTCCTTCCAATGAATATTCAGAACTGATTTCCTTTAGGGTGGACTGGTTTGATCTCCTTTCAGTCCAAGGGACTCTCAAGAGTCTTCTCCAACACCACAGTTCAAAGCACCAATTCTTTGGCTCTCAGCCTTCTTTATGGTCCAACTTTCACATTAATATGTGACTACTGGAGAAACCATAGCTTTGGTTAGATGGACCTTTGTTGGCAAAGAAATGTCTCTGCTTTTTAATATGATGTCTAGGTTGGTCATAGCTTTTCTTCCAAAGAGCAAGTGTTTTTTTTTTTTTAATTTCATGGCTGCGGTCACCATCTGCAGTGAACTTGAAACCACCTCCCCAAATAAAGTTTCTCACTATTTCTGTTGTTTTCCCATTTATTTGCCATGAAGTGATGGGACTGGGTGCCATGATCTTAGTTTTCTGAATATTGTGTTTTAAGATGACTTTTTCACTCTCCTCTTTCACTTTCATCAAGTGGCTCTTTAGTTCTTCACTTTCTGCTGTAAGAGTGGTGTCATCTGCATATCTGAGGTTATTGATATTTCTCCTAGAAATCTTTTTTTCCTTCTCCTTGAAAGAAAAGTTTATTTTATGTTTTATTCAAAGAAAATTCCTTTACAGAGTTTTGCTGTTTTCTGTCAAACCTCAACATGAATCAGCCATAGATATACATATATCCCCTCTATTTTGAAACTCCCTCCCATCTCCCTCTGCATCCCACCATTATTAGACAAATGCAAATCAAAACTACAATGAGATATCACCTCACAGTGGTCAGAATGTCTCTCATCAAAAAGTCTACAAACAGTAGACTGGAGAGGGTTTGGAGAAAAGGAACACTGTTACACTGTTGGGAATGCAAATTGGTATAGCCTCTATGGAAGACAGTATGGAGATTCCTTAAAACAACTAAGAATAAAACCACCATATGACCCACCAATCCCACTCCTAGGCATACACCCTGAGGAAACCAAAATTGAAAGAGATACATGTATCCCATTGTTCATTGCAGCACTATTTACAACAACTAGAACATGGAAGCAACCTAGATGTTCTCCTAGCAATCTTGATCCCAGCTTGTGCATCTTCTGGCCCGGCATTTCTCATAGTATATTCTGCAAACAAGTTAAAGTAAGCCGGGTGACAATATACAACCTTGATGTGTTTCTTTCCTACTTGGAACCAGTCTGTTTTTCCATGTCTAGTTCTAATTGTTACTTCTTGACCTGAATACAGGTTTCTCAGGTGGCTGGTAAGGTGGTCTGACATCCCCATCCCTTTAAGAATTTTCCACAGTTTGTGGTAATTCACACAGCCAAAGGCTTTGGCATAGTCCAAAAAAGGAGATATAGATATTTTTTTCTGGCACTCTCTTTCTTTTTTAATGATCCAGCGGGTGTTGGAAATTTGATCTCTGGTTCCTCTGCTTTTTCTAAATCCAGCTTGAAACACATAAATTATCATATGTGAAATGAATTGCCAGCCCAGGTTTGATGCATGATACAGGGTGCTCAGGGCTGGTGCACTGGGATGACCCAGAGAGATGAAATTGGGAGAGAGGTGGGAGGGGGGTTCTGGAAGGGGAACACATGTATACCCATGGTGGATTCATGTCAATATATGGCAAAACCAACACGATAATGTAAAGAAAGAAAGAAAAAAAAATCCACCTTGATCATCTGGAATTTCATGGTTCACATACTGCTGAGGCCTGACTTGGAGAATTTTGAGCATGACTTTGCTAGCATGTGAGATGAATACAATTGAGTGATAGTTTGAACATTCTTTGACATTGCCTTTCTTTGGGACTGGAATGAAAACTGACCTTTGCCAGTCCTGTGGCCTCTGCTGAGTTTTCCAAATTTGCTGGTGTATTAAGTGCAGCACTTTCACAGAATCATCTTTCAGAATTTAAAATACCTCAACTGGAATTCCATCACTTCCAGTAGCTTTGTTCGTAGTGATGCTTCCTAAGGCCTACTTGACTTTGCATTCCAGGATGTCTGGCTCTAGGTGAGTGATCACACCATCATGGTTATCTGGGTCGTGATGATCTTTTTTTACAGTTCTTCTGTGTATTCTTGCTACTTCTTTTTAATATCTTCTACTTTTTTGTTTCCTTTATTGTGTCCATCTGTGCATGAAATGTTCTCTTGGTATCACTAGTTTTCTTGAGGAGATCTCTGGTCTTTGTCATTCTATTGTTTTCCTCTATTTCCTTGCACTGATCACTGTGGGACATGGGATTACTGAAATGGTAAATGGGCCTTGACTTTAACTACAACTCATCAGCTGCATTGGTGTCCAAGAAGAGAGTCAACTTATATCTGATGTTTTAAAGCCAGGCATTGACTTTCTATCTTTGAAAGTCCTAGATGGCATTTTCTTCCAATATAAAAGTGTTTCTTCTACATTGTAAGGTTTTTTGTTTGTTTGTTTGTTTGTTTTTTGCTGTAGTCATCATCATTTTTATCTTATCCAAATTATCTGGGTAACTTGCTGCAGCTTCTATATCAGCGCTTGCTACTTTCCCTGCACTTTAATGTTATAAAGAGAGCTTCTTCCTTTAACCTTTTAAGCCAACCCTTGTTAACTTCAATCTTTTCTTCTGCACCTTCCTCATCTCTCTCAGTGTTCACAGAATTGAATAGAGTTAGGAGCTTGTTCTGAACCAGGTATTGGCTTCTGGGAGTATTGTGGCTGGTTTCATCTTCTACCCAGACCACTAAAAGTTTCTCCATAAAGATTTAAAGTAAGGTTGTTACACATTCTTATAGGCTGTTACACTTTCTTATCCTTTATATGTTCACTGGAATCCCCTTTTAAGTTTTCTTTTGCATTTACAATTTAGCTGTTTGGCGTAAGACACCTGGCTTTCAGCCTATCATGGCTTACAATATTCTTCCTCTCTAAGCTTAACTATCTTTTATTTTTAAGTTAAAGTAAGAGATACGTGACTTTCTTTCTCTTGAACACTTAAAGAATACTGTAGAAATATTTATTGGTCTAATTTCAACATTGATGAATCTCAGGGGATGGAGGAGGGGCACACGATAGGGATAGAGATGCGAGAACGCCTAGCTGGAGAAGCAGTCAGAATAGACACAACATTTATTGATTAAGTTTTCTGTCTTAAATAAGCTTGGTTCCTGGGACCCCAAACAATTATAATAGCAAAATCAAAGATCAATAATCATAGTTCATCATTAAAAATAAAATAATAATCAAATTTTGAAGTATTGCTAGAATTAACAAAAATGTTACACGAAGGAAAAAGTGAGTAAAGCTTTTACAAAAACGGAGTTGACAGACTTGCTTCATTCAGAGAGACATACTGTATTTATAAATTAAAAACTCAACTTGGTCAAGATTTAAAATCTCTCCAAATTTATGTATATGTTTAATGTAATTCAAAACACCTGCAAGATGCTTTGTAGATTTAAATACTATTATTCTAAAATTTACGGAGAAGAACAAAAGAACTCTTACAATAAAGCAATTTTGATAAAGAATAATAAAATAGAAAAGATCACTCTACCCTTTCCCAGGACTTATATAACTATATTAATCAAGACTGTGATATTTATGAAATGATAGAGATGTAAATCAAAGGACAGAATAGAGAATCAAGAAATAAACTCACACAAGTACATCCAGGGGATTTTTGACAAATGTGCTAAAGGAATTCAATGTAAGGAATATGTTTACTTAAACAAGTGATGTTGAGAGAATGATACTCATGGGCTAGGAAATAAATCTTAACTTAAATCTTACATCTTGTTAAAATCATAAGTGAACCAAGTCTGTGCATATAAAATTATTAAATTTTTAGAAGAAATCATAGGAGATTTTTCATGACCTAGAATTTAGAGACGAGCTATTGTCTATGACACCAAAAACATGATTCATTAAGGAAAAATAATGCTCTTTATGTTTTCCTATTATCCATAGAGGCTTTTTAAAAATTTTAATATTGGAATTTCATGCTTTGCAAAACTAATTAGAATTTACCCTACTGAATAGTTTTGCTTTACACCTTAAAAAATATATCTTATATTTAATTAGTGTGATTATTTAAAGCATTGTTGCAATATTATTGTCTACAAACACACCCATACACACAAAGAAATGAAACAGAAATGCTCACATTTTAAATAAGTGGCCCAAACCCAAGATACTTGCCCTAACAAGAGTTACTTTGCATGTGTGTTTTGCTCTCTTTAAATTTCACTTCACTTTCTTTTAAAATAAAGTTCCAGATGGATGGACCAGTGTTCGGCTTGCTTCTGTAAGGAAGTCCAAACATTTTCACTTTTATTTTCCTTGAATTTTAAATGAATAAATAAATAAACCTCAAAAGTGACACATGAGAGCAAAAATTGCATACCCTATTACTAATAAGGACTAAAGCCATAGGACATAATACAAATGCAATTTTTCTACCCCATACTTGTCATGATAAATTTGAGAAGATCTCAACCTCTCTTGTGAATCTACACACCTACAACTTCTGGTGAACTGAAAGATGACATGCAGCCTATGGGTAACTTAAAAAATAATAATAATAATAATTTTTATTTTTTTTTTAAATTGGAGGATAGTTATTTTGCAATGCTATATCAACCTCTTTTTTTTTTATTATTGTTTTTGCCATACAATGTCATGATATCACCATGGGTTTACATATGCTTCCCCTCCAGAGCCCCCCTCCCTCTTCCCTCCCCCAGGGAAATCTCGCTGCACCAGCCCCGAGCATCAATCCTGGGCTGGCGATTGATTAGACATATGATAATTAACTTGTTTCAGTGCCCTTCTCCCATATCATCCCACCCTTACCCTCATCCACAAAGTCCACGAGTCTATTCTATACCATCTGCGTTCCTTTTGCTGTCTCGCATGTTGGGTTCTCGTATGTACCCTCCCTCTTGAACATTCCTCCCACTTGCCCATTCCACCCTCTATGTCATCACAGAGGAAAGATTCAATAAAAATACTATGACCCAGCAATCCCACTGCTGGGCATATACACCGAGGAAACCAGAATTGAAAGAGCCACATGTACCCCAATGTTCATTGCTGCTTTGTTTACAATAGCCAGGACATGGAAGCAACCTAGATGCCCATCAACTGACAAATGGATAAGAAAGCTGTGGTACATATACACAATGGAATATTACTCAGCATTAAAAAAAAAAAAAATTCATTTGAATCAGTTCTACTCAGGTGGACGGAACTGGAGCCCATTATCCAGAGTGAAGTAAGCCAGAAGGGAAAACAACAATACAGTATACTAACGCATATATATGGAATTTAGAAAGACGGTAACGAGAACCCAGCATGCGAGACAGCAAAAGGAACGCAGATGTATAGAACAGACTCGTGGACTCTGTGGATGAGGGCAAGAGTGGGATAATATGGGAAAATGGCATTGAAACATGTTAATTATCATATGTCTAATCAATCGCCAGCCCAGGATTTATGCTCGGGGCTGGTGCATCGAGATTTCTCGGGGGGAGGGAGATGGGAGGGAGGAGGGAGGGAGGTTCTGGAGGGGGAGCATATGTAAACCCATGGCGATATCATGTCATTGTATGGCAAAACTAATAAAAAAATGGAAAAAAAAATCCATTTACATGGGGAAAATGCCAGAATGAGAAAACAAATATTTTCCCTGAAGAATGATCTTTGGAAATTAATTACTTCAGTGGATGCTGGGAGGTACTGGTCAGATATCCCTCTGGATGGAGACGCTCATTCTCCCATATCCAGAGTGTTAGCTGCTCCCCTCTAAGAAAACAGCCCATATCTAGAGGGTGCTTTCTTGCCCAATGTTGAGTTTCCTTCCTTGAGACAGCAAAGAGCATGCAATTCAGGGGCCATAAAGACCCTTCATCCTTTCCTCAGATTATTGCTTTCAGGACAACTCAGAAGAACCATCCACTATAGGTTTCCCTCTTGGAATACTGTCTTCTTCCAAATCATGTTTTCCTTATTCCTCAAAAGTATTCCCAAGAATACACTTCAATAAACTACTTCAAGTTAATTTCAGAGTGTTAGAGTGTGACCAGGGAACCAGATTGTGACCACATCACAAGCATTCAGGATATAACGGTCTGTCTTTGTTTCTGTCTCTGTCTCTCTCTGAATGCATGTGCGTATATTAGATAGAGACATTAGAAAACATTAAGTAGAGGCATTTCACAATGAGTACACAATCATTAACATTTCTTCAAATCTTCCTTGAATGCTATAGTTCAGTTCAATTCAGTCACTCAGTCATGTCCCACTCTTTGTGACCTCATGGACACACCAAGCACACCAGGCTTCCCTGTCCATTACCAACTTCCAGGGCTTACTGAAACTCATGTCCATCAAGTTGGTAATGCCTTCCAACCATCTTATCCTCTGTCGCCCCCTTCTCCTCCTGCCTTCAATTTTTCTCAGCATCAGGGTCTTTTCCAGTAAGTCAGTTCTTCGCATCAGGTGGCCAAAGTATTGGAGTGTCAGCTTCAGTATCAGTCCTGCCAATGAATACTCAGGATTGATTTCATTTACAATTGACTGTTTTGATCTCCTTGGACTGTTTTGCTGTTCAAGGGACTCTCAAGAGTCTTCTCCAGCACCACAGTTCAAAAGCATCAATTCTTCAGTACTCAGTCCAATTCTCACATACATACATGATGACTGGAAAAGTGATAGCTTTGACTAGATGGACCTTTGTTGGCAAAGTAATGTCTCTGCTTTTTAATATACTGTCTAGATTGGTTATAGCTTTTCTTCCAAGGAGCAAGAGTCTTTTAATTTCACAGCTGCAGTCACCAACTTCAGTGATTTTGAAGCCCCCTAAAATAAAGTCAACCACTGTTTCCACTGTTTCTCCATCTATCAGCCATGAAGGGTTAGGACCAGATGCATGACCTTAGTTTCCTGAATGTTGAGTTTTAAGCCAACTTTTTCACTCTCCTCTTTCACTTTCATCAAGAGTCTCTTTAGTTCTTCACTTTCTGCCGTAAGGGAGGTGTCATTTGTGTATCTGAGGTTATTGATATTTCTCCCAGCATTTTCGATTCCAGCTTGTGCTTCATCCCAAGCAGCATTTCACATACTATACTCTGCATATAAGTTAAATAAGCAGGGTGACAATATACAGCCTTGACGTACTCCTTTCCCAATATGGAACCAGTCTGTTGTTCCATATTCAGTTCTGTCACTTCTTGACCTGCATACAGATATCTCAGGATGCAGGTAAAGTGGTCTGATATTCACATATTTTTTAAGAATTTTGCACAGTTTGTTGTGATCTACACAATCTAAGGCTTTGGAGTAGTCAGTAAAGCAGAAGTAGATGTTTTTTTCTGGAACTCTTGCTTTTTTGATGACCCAACAGATGTTGGCAATTTGATCTCTGGTCCCTCTGGCTTTTCTAAATCCAGCTTGAACATCTTGAAGTTCTCAATTCATGTACTCTTGAAGGTTAGCTAGGAGAATTTTGAGCATTACTTTGCTAGCATGTGAGATGAGTGCAATTTACAGTAGTTTGAACATTCTCTGGCATTGCCTTTCTTTGGGATTGGGATGGAAACTGACCTTTTCCAGTCCTGTGACCACTGATGAGTTTTCCTAATTTTCTGGCATATTGAGTTCAGCACCTTCCTAGCATCATCTTTTAGGATTTGAAATAGCTTAACTAGAATTCCATCACCTCCACTAGTTTTGTTTGTAGTGATGACCGACTTACTTCACATTCTCTAAGAAATCCAGCATTCCATGATTCTAATATCAAATCAGGAATAAGAATCTCACTTAATATAATAGTGTAATATACAATTACTGATACTGATTCTAATCTATGACATCTAATTATTTTAAAACCTAGTTTATGAAAAATTTTATTTAAAACATTTCCAAAGTGTGAAAGTCTAAATGTTGCCTTAATATGAAATTATGACAAACAATATTTAATTTTTAACTCACAGTAATTGAGTTTACTATTTTAATAATTCCTAGATATGAGCAACTAATATGAAATTGACAGGAACTCTAATGGATTTGGAATACACTCTCATAATTTGTGTTATTTTTTTAAATTATAAGCAAGAATTTAATTTTGTACCAGTGTCTCTCATAAAATATTGAAAGCAAAAAATAAAATTGTCAATGCAGGAAAAATAGAAATGTACTTTTATTGGTACTTACTGATAAAACTATGCATCTGTAGGAAAGCAATCAACAGTAAAAATATCTTCAATATTTAACCTTGATGAGAACTAAATCTAAATCTCTATCAACATTCAAAATATCCAGATTTAAATAAAACTGAGATAATGTGTTTGTGGGCTGATTACTGTTTACTCAGAAAAATTCCACAAATTTCTGTGCTTTTTACTTGCATAAGTCTTGTATCATTTTCTGGAAAGCTTAATTTTTGCAAAATTAATCTTAGTGAAACTATGTTTTCAAAGTTACTGAACTTTAATTCTGTATTATGCAATCTGCAATTAATTTAATACAGTGTATTTTCTGCTCTGACCTTGTATTTTGCTTTTATAGGATGCATATTCATGTATTCTTTATTTTATTCATGACTTGACTTAACCTGTTCAAGCTTTCCTCAGGATTCTTGTCTATAAAGAATGTAGTTATAATAATTCTTTGAATGCCCTTGTTCACTTATTGTATCATCTATTTCATTTCTGCTTCAGGCTTTATCCATTGACTTTTTTCCTGCTTCACTTCATTTCTTTCTTTTCTTTTTTTTCTGCTTCACTGCATGCCTTGTAATTTGGATGTAGTATGCCATACGTTGTCAATTTTACTTGGTGAGTACTGGGTATTTTAATGTTCCTATAGGTGTGCATGTGCTTTTTTCTCTGAGATGCAGTTACGTCACTTGGAAACAGTTTAATCCTTTTCAGTCTTGCAGTTAAGATTATCTTTTTAGGCAAAACCATAGAAGTATTTGTGCGTGTGTATGCTAAGTCACTTCAATTGTGTCTGACTGTTTGAGATCCATTCAATGCAGCTTGCCAGGCTCCTGTTTCCAGGGGATTCTCCAGGCAAGAATACTGGAGTGGATTGTCATTTCCTACTCCAGGGGATCTCCTCGACCCAAGGTTCGAACCCACCTCTCTTGTCTCCTACATTGGCAGGTGAGTTCTTTACTAATAGAGCCACCTGGGAAGCCCATAGAAGTATTTATTCCAGGGCAAATAGCTCACTGTTATTAATGCAAAGCCTTTCTGATTGCTTGCTATACCTGGTAGCCCATAAATAATGAGATTTTCCATTCTGACTGTTAAAAATACGAAGTATTTCTGCCCATGTATGGGATATGAGGAGCGTTTCCTCTGCTGCTGTAAGTCGCTTCAGTCGTGTCCAACTCTTCGCGACCACATGGACTGCAGCCCACCAGGCTCCTCCGTCCATGGGACTTTCCAGGCAAGAGTACTGGAGTGGGGTGCCATTACCTTCTCCAGTGTTGCCTCTAGTTCTTTGAAATTTTGTTTTCCCTGACTTTGGGTGGATTCCTCACACAAGATCACTGATACTTAGTTTAAGAGTCCATGACCATCTACAGAGATGTAGAGGTTTTTGTCTGCATGGCACCTTCCTGGCACTGTGTTCTGTGAACTTTACTGCCTTTGCTGTCTCCAGATACCCAGCTCCATCTCTGCAACTCCTAGGGACTAGCAGACTTTGATTGTCTTTCCCTTCCTAATGGAACATCCTATAAACTCTCACAAAGACAGTAAAGTAGGGTAAATTTAGTGCAAGCCTTGTGAGTTTCCTATTTTAAGGCATTACTTCACTTTATTGCTTGACACACAATGTCTTCAACTATCTTCATGTATTTTGTCTGTTCCACTTTTTTTTTTTTTTTTACTTTCAAGTGTATGTGTTCCTTTCAAGTCAAGTTTATGGCGTGGTGGGTGGGGGCAGAGGGTACTTTAGTCCCTGTTCTTAAATCCTTGCCAGAAAAATGAAACCACTCCCTAGAATGCTGATGTTGTATTTCCATGTTTCCTATTACTTAGAAAAAAAAAATTGACTTGTGAATGTAACTCCTTAACAGGGTTTTCCTCCACAGTTTTGAAAAGTTTTAATTTGATACTACCTATAGGCATTCCAATGTATTTCTTAACTATTTCTTTAGTACTACCTTTCAATATCTACTTTTTTCCTGAAAATTGACTTTCCCAGCTTTCACTAATTAAACCATATTATAGTTAATGGAATTTTGCTTCAGAAATAAAGGAAAGTGAAGTTATATGTAGTTTTATTTGGAAAAATAAAATAATTTGTTATTTATAGATGATTTTAGCTTTTGCAGTAATATAACTAACTCTACAAAAATACAAGTCAAATAAAAATGATAATGAGGGATTGAAAAATATTGTAAGAATATTGAGCTGAATAAAAAGTCATTTACTAAAGAGACTACAATTATAATTTTTTTAATATGATCCTCAAATAATACTTTATAACTTAACATCTTGATTAAGTAAGAGTGTCACTTCTACAATTTGTGGAATAGCTTTCATGTTTCATATCACAAGTCATTTATTATTATCACTATTATTAACATTATTCAAGTACTTCCTCACAATTGTGTATGCATAACTTACACTGCAACCAGTTTGTAAAGTCTTTGTCTATAGGGTACATAGTTAACTCTCTTTTTAGAAATTCATGTTAAGAAAATAAGCAGCCCAATAAAGTCACTCTGAAACGTATAAATATAAAAGATCTGTGTGTCGGATACATCTTAACAATGTGTAATGTTTTATATTTTGATTGAAAATTTTATTTGAACTTTAAGACATATAACTTGGAGTTCTAGTTCTGATCACAGCAGAAGGAATTAATATACCTTTAGTTGATAACAGTTACCAATTCCATATAAATAAGAAATAATTATTTAGAACATTTCAACTTGTGTTAAACCTCCAGGGATGCCATCTTTGAAAAAATATAAGCAAACTAGTTATATATCATACTTAGTTGTATTTTCTTAAGAATGTTTTTCAAATAGGGGAGTGAAAAAGAAAATAAGTCCAAATAGGGGAGGTAAAAAAGAAAGCAGAAAATGACTGTCTTACTTAGATACAAGAAAAATGATCAATGTTTAGGGCTATCAGAGGTATTGGAAATTGAAAGGGAAATTCTAGAAACAAGAGAGCCATAAAGAGTGGATTTCCAAAATTGATATAAAAACATTCCTAAAATATACATTGTACTCTTTTTACAGGCAAATAATAAAATTGCAAGGAGTATCTATCAATCTATCTATGGTATTCTAGTAAAATGCAAGAATAACATGTTTTAGTGCTGCCAGATGGTTAAGAATCTGGGTTGTCAAGATCCCCTGGATAAGGAAATGACAACCCACTCCAGTATTCTTGCCAGGGAAATTCCATGGACAGAGGAGCCTGGTGGGTTTACAAAGAGTTGGACACGACTAAGTGACTAACATACACAAAGAGAACATATTTTAATAGCAAGTTCTTAGGGCAAAAAAATTTAAAAAGGAGTAAGCTCTGGATGAAAGGTTTTGTTAAAGAAAGAAAGATAAAGAATAAATCTCAACAAGCCTCCTTCACAAAACTAAAACCCAGTTCTCTAAAACATCAAGAAAATTCTCTAATAACTTACCTGCCAGAACAAAATCCATCATTGTTTAATAAGATGAAGCAAAACTGAAATGTGGATGATGAAAGTAAGAACAGTCTTTGCTATTGGTTGAAGAAGGGATCATGTTTGGAAAAAAAAAAAAAGGAATTCTGTGGTAATTAAACTTTCTATTTTTGCTCAACATTTGTACACATTCATCAAAGTTCATCAAACAGTGAATTTTAAAATACCATCACTTGACATGTGTATATCAAACCACAATCAAAATTTTTCTTAAATCTGAAACAAATTGACAGTCGTTATGAGGAATGAAAATTTACATGTGTGTTTCCCTGTGTGTGTGTCAAGCTACAAAATTAGTTTGCCAAATCAAAACCACAGGAATCCACAATCTTAGCCAAGTTAAATTTTGCTAGTAATTACAACTTCAAACAATAAGTAAACATAATCAAAAAAGAGAGGTCTCGTGCATCTCAGATGGCCCTTCCTTTTTACATTGGACTCATGTTCCTAGGTAAAGAACAGTAATGAAGTTTTTAATGAAGTCTTAAATCACCACACATGGCAGAGAACATTATGAAACATCTTCATTTTTTTTTAAACCAGAGAGTTGATTATATCCATGACATTCACTGTGGAGTGAGGCATCATAAATCCATAGATTGCAGTTGTGTTTACAAGAAACAATCATAAGCTAGCAACAAACTATTAATAGCATTTAATAGATTAAGACTGTATCCTAGCAAATACTATTTACCTTGAGATCCAATTATCATGCTTATGATTATATTATTTGTGTTTTTCATTTTCTTTTCCCTAGGAATGCCTCCCCTCATGACTACAAAGTAATTAATAGCAGAACTGCTATTCTACCTCCTTCCTTCTATGTTTCCATACTAAAATAATCTTTTTAATAATGCACACTTCATTATATTGCATCTTTTATTTAGCTTGAAATCAACTTGCAAACCAAAGTTTGTTTATCTTTACCCAGTTTTAGTAATGAAGCAAACCTCCACAATAACTAGAAAGAGATTCCTGAATAAATGCTAATAAGTAGCATACAGAACCCTCAAAGTAGGTCTTTGATGAAGTCTTTAAGTTGAGACTGAACATGTAGCATCCCCTGAAGCCTCAAAATGATGCTTGACAAAGTGTACTCTACATTGTAAATAGGTATCACAGAGATATACTATAATATTATACATGAGACATTAGAGAATATGTATATATGATTCCATAAGAATCATCTGAAAATAAGACTAAATGTAATTACATATATTTTCTTAATATGCTCAATTGAAATACTAGCTCCAAAGTTTTACTGTGCTTCATGTATAACACTTTATGCTCAGATACTTTTTCTTTCAATTATTTCAATAAAGCTATCAATTGCATGTCTGGTTAAAATCATAGACAGGGACATACAACACTATAAAGTCTTTTTGAGTGCAGGGATGATATTGATAACATATCTTATTCCCCAAATTAGAGAATACTGGAAGGTATGTTTCCTAATCAGGTTTCAAACTACTTATTCAAACATCAATTTATCAACTCAATTTCTACCATCCTTAACTCCAACTGGGTTTTAATCAGTTCTCCAACTAGTCTATTTAAGACTTTGGAAGTGGCATTTCTTCATATATATTCTTCAGATCCCAATTCAATGTCAACAGTCTCCAAGACTGATTGCCCTAGAACCTAGACTAGGTCAGAACTTCCGCTTACACATTTTACTAGTATCCTGCTCTTGTTTGTTAGCACTTGGCACTCTTCTAGTGTTTCATATTTGTGTAATTACACAGACATATCACAGCTGTTAAAGTGTAAGCCCTGTGGAGTCTGTGAATGTATTTAATGGACTCACATTCTTATTCCTATGATTTAACATAGTCCTGGTTTATTGAACTTTTTCAAGAAGCCAAAAGAAAGGAAAAAAAAAAAAAAGGAAGAAGGAAAGAGAGGGAAATGTGTCCATGCTGCTAGTGCCAAAGGAGGCGAGAACATAGCCATCTTCTGTGAGCCTGAGAATTCACTAAAACTAGACTCTTAAATGGGAGAAATAATTCCTCCAACATTCTTAATTTTACAAATTCTTAGGTAGGATTAATTAAGGATTACCCATATTTACTGTTATGGGTCAAAGTGTGTCCCCCAATGTTCACATGGTAAAGGCTTAATCCCAGTACCTCAAAATTTAACCATACTTGAAGATAAGATCTTTAAAAGAGGTGATTAAGTTCAAATGAGGTCTTTAGGATAGGCTTTAACCCAGTATGACTGACGTCCTTACCAGAAGAGGAATTTTGGACTCATGGAGAGATTTCAGAATAGTGTGTACTCAGAGGAAAGACCATGTGAGGACACAGTGAGAAAGTGGCTGGCCACAAAGCAAAAAGAGAAACCTCAGGACAAAACTAAATGTGCCAAAACCTTGACCTTGGACTTACAGCCTTCAGAACTGTGAGAAATAAATTTCTGTTATATAACCAACACAACCTAAATACTTTGTCCTAGCAGTCTTAAAATAGAAACTAATATACTGACCCAGTCTACTTTAGTCATCAACATAATAGACATTCTAACTGTAATTTATATATGAGCCATAGGAAGAAACAAACAAAATGGTTGAATTCATATTTAATTAGGATTTCAGAGAATAGTCATTGAAAACAATTTATTTATTTTCTGCTCATGAAATATTTTGCTTTTTTTCACTATTTTTTTTTTTGTGTGTCTTGGAGTGAGTGTGATTGTGCAAACTTGTATATTAAACAAGGAGAAACATGATTTGGGCAAAGGAGTATTTTAATGCCAGATAAAATAAATTATTTTTGTGCTTGCATTTAAAACATTATGTCTTCAGTTCAGTTCAGTTCAGTTGCTCAGTCATGTCAGATTCTTTGCAATCCCATGAATCTCAGCACGTCAGGCCTCTCTGTCCAACACCAACTACCGGAGTCCACCCAAACTCATGTCCATTCAATAGGTGATGCCATCCAACCATTTCATCCTCTGTCGTTCCCTGTTCTCCTGCTCTCAATCTTTCCCAGCATCAGGTTCTTTTCAAATGAGTCAGCTCTTCACATCAGGTGGCCAAAGTATTGGAGTTTCAGCTTCAACATCAGTCCATCCAACGAACACCCAGGACTGATCTCCTTTAGGATGGACTGGTTGGATCTTCTTGCAGTCTAAGGGACTCTCAAGAGTCCTCTACAACACCATAGTTCAAAAGCATCACTTCTTTGGTGTTCAGCTTTCTTTATAGTCCAACTCTAAAACCAGTCCAACTCCTTTTCTAAAATCAGCTTGAATATATGTAATATTAATAAACCCTATTATTACCACTCAGCAACATTTGGATAAAAGCCAAAGTCATTATTCTAATTTACATAAAGAAGAAAAAATGAAATAAATAGTAGCTTGTATATATTTCACCTTCAATTCAAAACTTTGTCAGTTCATTATTTTATCAAATTCACTTTAGCCAGTTGTCAAACCCTTATACTCTGTATCTTTTGATGTATGTATGTAATTAAAACTAAAACTGAGAAAATAATATTGACTTTTCAAATTTTCTTGTAATATCAGTAAACACAGGGTGATACCACAAATGTGACTGTAACTAATGGTCTAAAATAATATAGGAATCTCATGATTTTAAATAACAGCCCTTTTACAAATATCTCTTTTTACAAAATGAATTTTGAAAGAACAATATCACTTCTTTAATTTTGATTTGTAAGGCCTGTTATGATTTTTAAGATAATATTGCACTGCTCTATCAGGCAAACTTGTCAGAAGAATGCAGCAGGGAAAATCAAACAGCAGTTCAGGGAACTTATTAGACTTTTCTGGGACACAGAAATACTAAAGAAATCAGATATGCCAGAGGGATAATTCACATTTTACAATAAATTCTATTTAAGGAAGCCAACATGTATAGCAGTTTTCTTTTTTTTCTTTTAATTAATTTCTCACAAACTTAGCATCTCAATGCACACTCAGATGAGATTTATTAGCACAGGGTTTTAGTTAGTTGTCTAATCCTCAAAATTCTATTTTATAGGATACTAGAGGTTATTCATTAGCATACTGTGAAGCAGGTCATAAATAATTTAAGCTATAGTTGTCAAAATAAATGAAAAAAATCCATTTATGCTGTACTCCACTTAATTTTTTATTATGCATATATTTGCTTGCTTAGTAATCTACAAAATCCAGTAAATCATAGCTCCTGTCATTTTAGTGAATTAATCTGCAGCATTTGAACTTGACTATTTTGAAAGATGGAGAAGGCAATGGCAACACACTCCAGTACTCTTGCCTGAAAAATCCTATGGATGAAAGGAGCCTAGGAGGCTGCAGTCCATGGTGTCATGAAGAGTCGGACATGACTAAACATCTTCACTTTCCCTTTTCACTTTCATGCATTGGAGAAGGAAATGGCAATGCACTCGTGTTCTTGCCTGGAGTATCCCAGGGATGAGGGAGCTTGGTGGGCTGCCGTTTATGGAGTCGCACAGAGTCGGACATGACTGAAGCAACTTAGCAGCAGCAGTAGCAGCATTTTGAAAGAATATCATCAAGAATCTTAGACTCTCATTTAAATGTTATTTTTTAAATGCCTGTAAATACTTTTGAAGATGGTGCTTAAGAAGCTCCAAGAACATTAAAGAAAAAATATTCAACATATTAGTAAAAGTGATTTTTTTTTAATTACTCAGGAGAGTCTAGAACAGCAAACCCAAGACAGGAGGTGGAAAAGAGAATATCAAAATACATTAACATAAAAAATATATAAAAGCAGGTATTTTCACAGTTGAGTATTAGCAAGTAGAAAAGAAAATATGCACTTCAAAAATTCAAATATATTTAAAGACTTAGGCTGTGTAGGGTAGAGAGTGAATAAGGTCTGAAATTCATTTTTGGTTCTGAAACTAATTCAACATGTAGCCTTGAGTTGCTTTGGCTTGTCCTTAAAAAAAAAATATTCCCTATCTTTTATTTCTTGACATGATCTTTTATCACATGGAATTGTTTGATGTTAAATTTAGGCTTGGCATTCATTTTAAGCTTAATGTCAGGTCGTTTCAGTCAACTTGAAACTTATCAGTATATCACTTACTGACTGAAGACTTTGGGTCTTAAGGATCCTCTGATGGAATTCATCCATGCAAGTGGTAAATGATAGACTTCCATGACTACCTTCAGGCAGGAATCCAAGGCTTAAACACGTTTTAGTCTGTTTTGTTCTATATGAAAGATATAATCATGTCATGACTAAGACATTGCTTGACCTCTACAGCTCTCTAAATTTAACCTTCCTATTGAGCCTATTATGTGCTCAGTTGCTCTTTTGTGTGCAGCCCTTTATGGCTCTTTGAACTGTATCCCACCAGGGCCCTCTGCCCCTGGGATTTTTCAGGCAAGAATCCTGGAGTGGCTTGTCTTTTCCTTCTCCAAGGGATCTTCCTGACCGACCCAGGAATCAAATCTTTGTCTTCTGTTTCTCCTGCATTTGTAGGCAGATCCTTTAGAGCTGAGCCATCTGGGCTCACTAGCCTAGTCAGACTAATAGCATTCCATTTTCTTTATTTTAATCTGTACAGAATTCTAAGATAGACTTCTGGGGCTCTGACAATTATCTCAAAGCTCGATATAACTTGAACCACTGCCAAAAGACAATTTTCTACTTTATAAACATCCTACAGAATCATAACCTCAGATTTCTCAGAAAGCAATTCAGACTGGTTAAGGATGAATTTTGGTGAATAAACATAGCACAACAAATACAATAATATGCAAATACAATATAATTTAAGACAAAGTTTATAGTCATTTAAACATATAATTCATTGTACTGGAGAAATAAGTGTAATAAAAATATAAAAATCTTTGAAAAGTTAACAGGGCAATTTTCTGGTTCTACATATAAAAAACGTCTAAAATTTGTTTTTAGTTCTGTAATTGATTAAAACTGTGGCCTTGAGTTACTTTGGCTTCTCCTTTAAAGTAACTCAAGGGTTTCCCTGGTGGCTCAGATGGTAAAGAATCCGCCTGCAATGCAAGGGACCTGAATTTGATCCCAGGGTTGGGAAGATCCCCTAGAGAAGGAGACAATAATCCTCTTGAGTATTCTGGCCTGGAGAATTCCATGGACTGTAGAGTCCATGGGGTCGCAAACAATCAGACAGGACTGAGTGACTTTTTCACTTTCACATATAAAGAGCTTAGATATTGTCATTTCATCCTAAGGAAGAGTAAAGAGTTAAACTGAAAAGATTAATGATTGGAGCCATAAAGTGAAGACACAGGGCAAACCACTGTCTAGAATATTAGAAAGAGAAACAAGCAAACACAAGGAGTTACTGCTTACCTCACGGAGACTCTTGAAGGCCTGCCTCAGCATGCACTAGTTGAAAAGATTCTGACATACTGAGATGAAGTCAAAGTCTAACTGACCTGAGGAAGGGAAATATCCAACTCCAGCTCATTCTTGCCATTCTGTCCTACCTAACAAGGGAGAAAAATACTGAGAAACACTTGTGAAATTTACATAGGCTCACTAATATCTAAACTCTAATCACAAGACTATAAATATTTCCCCTACACTTCACCATCACACTACCAAAGGCCTATTTGCAGCAGTTCCTTATCCACACTACATCACATTCACACATCAAGAAAAAATTACAATCCATACCAAAAAGCAAGAAAGACCATATAAAGAAATAGAGCAAATATCAAAACCAGACTTTGCAGGGATGTTTGAAAATTATTAGACCAGCAATTTAAAACAAGGATTAAATTTATTGTTATAATATTATCTTTAATGATTAGTATTAAAGACTCTAAATGGAAAAAGCAGGTAGCAAGAAATAACAGATGGGCAATATAAACAGAGATGGAAATCCCAAATAACCAAAAAGAAATGCTAGAGATAAAAATTATAATTACAGAAGTGAAGAATGTCTTTGATGAGTTTGTTAGTGGAATGGACACAGCTAAGAAAGGCATTTCTGAATCTACAAAGGTATCCATAGAAACTTCCAAAACTGAAAATCAAAGAGAACAATGACTAATGAATCCAAATAGAATATCCAAAGACAATTGTGAAAGTGAAAGTGATGTTGCTCAGTTGTGTCCAACTCTTTGCTACCCCATAGAACGTAGCCTACCAGGCTCCTCCCTCCATGGGATTCTCCAGGTAACAGCACTGGTGTGGGTTGCCATTTCCTTCTCCAGGGGATCTTCCCTACCCAGGGACCAAACCCGGGTCTCCCACATTGTAGGCAGACGCTTCACCATCGGAGCCACCAGGGAAGTCCTAAAGACAGTTATGATAAGCAAAATATATATGTAATGGGAATATCAGAAGAAGAATAAAGAAACAGAAAAGAAATATTTGAAATAATAGTGACTGAGAACTTCCCCAAATTAATGTCAGATACCAAACCTCAGATCCAGGAAGCTCAAGATCACCAAACAAAATAAATGGGAAAAAAAAAAACAAAAAAAAACTTCAACTAGGCATATGATTTTCAAACTACATAAAATAAAAAATTAAAGATTCTGGAAGAAGCAGAGCAAAAACAAAAAACAAACAAACAAACAACAACAACAACAAAACAGTCCACCTGCCAAGGAAGAAAGATACGGATTAAATCCAGTTTATGTTCAGAAACCATGCAAGAGAAGACAGAGGTGGAAAGGGTCAATAGAAAAAAGAAAAAACAAAACACCAGCCTGCATCATGTAGAATCAGAAATTTTCCTTCAAAAGTGAAGAGAAATAGACTTTCTTAAACAAAAATTGAGGGAATTTGTTGCCAGTAGACCTACTTTCAAGAAATATTAAAATAAGTTCTTTAGGTAGAAGGAAAATGCTATGTGAAAAGCTTAAGTGTACATAAAGGTAGAGCATCACAGAGGAATAAGTGAAGGCAAAAATTAAAAACCTGGTTGAAAAATGCAACAAAATAATACTAGTAATTATGCCTATATAGTAATTATTTGTGTTATTTTCTGATTTTTATACAATATATATGCATTATTTTTCTCAAAGAAAAGGTAACACTTTTTAAAATGATACATTAGGCAGATTGATTTATTGCATAGGTAATTTAACCACAGCTAATATAAAAGTAATTAGAAAGTCTAATTTAGAAATAAAAAGTGAAATATTGTGTAACATATTTATCAAGGTATTATTTCCATAGGATATCTTACATTCTATATAGTTATTTTTGCAATCTGCATATAATTAGGAGAAAATGTTAGTGAGGAAATTATTAGATCCATAATTTCATATTAATTCAGACATTTATTACTCATAACAATTAGAAATTCTCTCATGAATTAGGCCCAGAAAGCAATAAAATATATACAATTCACTTTATTTAATACCAAGAAAGTCATCTCACAGATACAGGTGGAAAACAGGCAGATTTGTCTGTGATGTATTTTACTTTGTTTGCCCTTGTTATGTTACACACCTACCTAGTCATTTAGTGATGGAAAAGAGATCTGGAGTTCCTGCTTTCAAGAAGGTGAATGTGTAGGGGGAGACTCACGATAAATCAAGTGCAGAGAAGGAATAGAGGAAATGTAAAGGTTCGTCTCCCTTGGCTCCACATTAAAAGCTATTTTTCACTCCGTGTTTTTCTCCCTGGCTTTCCTTGAAATGGATGTTGGGGAGTACGCTTTAACTTAAAGACTATTCATGGATGTTCAGGTTTTATTTATTCTCCAGTTTTGGAACAGAGGGTGAGAATTTTTCCTTCATTTGGCTATCTAACTGTTTCAAAAATGTGGCAAGCTTCTATTATTTTTGTTTACTGTTAGTCCTTTCCACCAAGTAACCACATACAAAGATTTTATCTAAGTATAGAGGTTAGTACTTTGTGCTCCTTCTTTTCCATCGTGCCATTTTCCTCAGCTTAATGGCCTTTTTGAAACCGTCTGGAAGGTCTCATTCTTAAAGCTTGACACAAGACTACTTTACTTTATCCAACTAAGATATTTTACATAGTTTTTGTTTTCCAATGCTTTTTTTTTTCTAATGTTGCTGTTGTAGTTATTATTATTATGGTTTCATCTTTGAAGTCTAGAAACAATCAGATTTTTCAAGCGGCAATGCCTTGAACCTTTACATTTCCTCTATTCCTTCTCTGCACTTAGAATATTCTCTCTTAAGTTGACGGTTTATCACAATATGTTGCCCAAAGTATCTAATAATACCCAACACATTAGCACACAAATCCTTCTAACTGTTTCTCCTAGAGACACAGCCTCAGTAAATACATTCTTTATCTTGAAAGCATCACAAGAGGCAATATTTACTGAAGCATAAGAAATATTTCCACCCTTGCATCTAGGAATATCTATTTTTCATTTTGCCCTTCCGCTAGAGAATGCTAACCCAGTGGCACTAATCTGATGAGAAGGCATCTCAATGTTATGATCAGTTTATATACTAAAAGGGTTGCATTCCCTTTTCCTCTATTTGTCAATGCCTTTCTATACATAATATAATCTATTTATATAAAAATAAAAGGTTTGAATGTGTTTATTTTTAAGCAAATATGACTCCAGATTTTGCTTATAGTGTGTGAATCTTGAAAGAGTATGAATCCCATTCTAACAATAACAAAAAAGCTGAATAAATTACAAAATCATAACTTTTCTTGGACCCATCAGATGATTGAGGTCACTGCACAAATGTATGATATCTAAGAAAATATACATTTATTTCAATGAGGAATGAGACATGAACACCAGCGTACAGTGATAGAGAAGAGGAAGAAATTTGGATTCCATGCAAATAAGTTATAAGAACTCATCTAAATTTTATAACAAATAGCTAAAAGCCAAGTGTTTGCTGGATGCATGTATAGAAATGCTGAGAGTCACAGGAATAAGGGGAGTTTGAACTCATTCTCAGATTCTTCTCTATAGATAGCCAATAAATATTCACTGGAATGTTTGGAGTCAGGAAGCTAGCTGAGGAATATATCCTCTTTGGTGACTTGAAATGCAGTGAAAAATATACAGAGCACTGATTGAGCCATCAGTTTCTATGAAATAATAACTTTAAGTTGATGGAAAAGAAACAGCAAACATGTCCACTCATAGTCAAAATTCACTGTGTCTAGGGAAAGATAATATAGGTTTTACTCTATAGAAAGCAGTAGGATGGAGTCCTGGGTCCAAGAATCTACTGTACTTTCATAAGAGATCTTCTTACTAAAGTAAGAAAAGAAAATTCTATCTCTAAAACATTGAGTAAATGCAGCAACAACTGAACACACTCAGGGTGGATGTGAAAATAGAGAAGAAACACCTCTGTGGCAGGTAACAAAGTTCAAAATCAGTGAATGAATCAAAAAAAATGAGAAAAATTGCCCAGGTCCCTATCTGAAGCACAGCATAATACACAAGAATTTGAAACCTATTGTACAATGAGGATAAAAATGACAACAAACCCAGCTCAACAACCAATAGGAAAGAATCAAGCTCCCACACTTAACAGCAAACAGAAGAATAAGCAGGCACACTTCTAGGGGTAAATAAAATTTACCTCAGTCTCTGCAATGCCAGCATTCCAACTTTCAGTCAAACGGATGTCAATTATTCAAGCAAAAGTATTATGTTGGTGGAAAATAATTATGGTTTCAGACCCTGAATTTTAAATCAGGTGGCACTAGTGATAAAGAACCTGCCTGCCAATGAAGGAGACATAAGAGATATGGGTTCAATTTCTGGGATGGGAAGATTTCTTGGAGAAAGGCGTGACCACCTACTCTAGTATTTTTGCCTGGGAATCTTCACGAGCACAGGAGCCTGCCTATATAGCATATGGCTGGCTACAGTCCATAGTTTTGCATAGAGGTGGGCACCACTGAAGTAACAGCATGCACACTCTAACTAGACTTAACCACATCTTTGTTAATCAAAATAGGAAGCATTATAAGCAACACATTTTTGCCAATTAGAAATAAGTTTGTTTATTCCTATAGCATAAAAATCTGTGTTTCAGTATTCAGTGAACTCTTTGAAAGTGTTTTCTACATCCTACTGGCTTTGGAAGCACTTTCCCTACAAAAAGTTGTGGAGATAGTTGAAGAAGTGGCAGTAAGTTGTTGAGAGGTCAGGTGACTATGTAAAATGAAGCAAATCATTCAACTATTGAAGTGTTGGTTGTGTGACATCTGGTATGGCATTGTCACAGAGAAGAACTGGACCCTTACTGTTGACCAATGCTGACTGCAGGCATTGAAGCTTTCAGTGCATCTTGCTGACTTGCTGATCATACTTCACTGTAATGGTTTTGCTGGGATTCAGAAAGCTATAGTGGATAAGACTGACAGCAGACCACCGAACAGTGGTCATGACCATTTTCTGGTGCAAGTTTAGGTATGGGAAGAGGTTTAGAGCTTCTTCTCAGTCCAACCACTGAGCTGGACATTGACAGTCATCTTATAAAACCTACTCTACATTGCACATCACAATCAGATGGAGAAATGGTTCACAGTTGTTGTGTAGAATAAGAGAAGATGACACTTCAAAATGATGCTTTTTTTTTTTTATTATTTCCAGTCAGCTCATGAGGCACTTCTTAATTCTCATTTACCAAGGAGTAAATCTGAAACATTTTTATCTCCTTCTTTTTATTTATTTTCTAAATTTCCCTTTCTTTACAACGTAGTTTGTCTATATGCTCTCTCTTTTTGTTTACATGTTTAACAGCCAGCTCTCTGAAAAAAAGAAAAAGTGTATGTATACATAAATGTTTTGTAAAATTTGCTGATATAAAAGAAGCATTGCCAACACATGTATGTATCAATAAACTATTCAATTTTAATTATTCTAAATTGCTTAGAATCAACCAGTTCTCAAGAAGATTTTTACAATGTTTTACCAAATCTTTGAATCCAGGGATGCAATTTTTTATGAGGATAATTTGATATGAAATTTTGATGATATTTTTATTTAAATTAATGATTAAGGGAAGAAAATAAAAGTTTGTCTATGATGTGTCTGACTTATATGCCAAAAAATTTTGATAACTCTCCAATACTGGAAGAAAATTGCTTTAAACGTTTTTTTCTAATCATAATATATCTGCTACAGATATGTCATACAAAACAGTTTCCATAACTTTCTTACATCTAGAAAACAAAACAATAAATTGAATGCTGCTTTGTAGCTCTTGCCCATTTTTAGGATGTAAATACTCTCACATGGGCCTTTTTAGAGCTCCCAATTTAACATACCTTGGAGTTAAGAAAATATGGGTAATAGCATATACAAAGTACTTTCACTACACAGCTAACATAGACAAGGGACAACAGGAGAATGCATTGGAAGGATTAGAAAGTCATGAGTTTCAAATATTATTTTCTTTGTTTTTTTTCGATAGTAGAGTGCAGTTTATTACACTGGTGGGTCCGAGGCAGAGTTTGTTCCTTAGCCAAGGACCCCGACTGATTTTTGGGACAACATTTTATACCTAAAGTGTATGTGCCCAAACCCACATGCCCAAATTCACTAAAGTCCACTCTGGACAATGTTAGTAAGAGATGCAATCAGGTTAAAGCCATAAATTTACATTCTAAAGCTGTCTGGACATACAGTTTAGTCTACATCAGTAAGCATTATTAAGATTACATAGTGGGCATTGTATTCCTTCTGGCTCTCAGGCAGACCCCGTATGTAACATATTTTAATCAGTATAAAGTAGATTTGACCATGGTTGTTTTTAACAACTGGATCTAACCAGTTGATGAGATTTGACATCCTCACAGAATCATTTGTATACTAATATCTATTGTTAGAGCCTGCATTTGTTTGCCAAATAGGTGATTGTGTGACATAGAATTAGAGATACATCTGATACCACCAAATCTTTTTTGTCATCATGCCTGTTTGCTTATTTTTTTCAAATATGATGTTTCTCTAAGATGGTATGAGTATATGTGGTCAGTGAAAAAGTATATTTGGACTCTCAGTAATTCTTTTGGAAGCATTGTTCTGAAAATATAATATTGATTTATTTAATTTATTGCTGTTGATTTATTATATAAGTTAAATACCCACATGTTAAGAAAGCATGATATTTTAGAAAGGAAATATATTTATATCAGAATCCAGCACAAGACCTGGCAGTATTACTCAGTGAATATTCTTGAAAGAATGAGTTAAGAAACTTGGTCCTGGATATTTGTTCTGAATTTCCAATGTGAAACACCTCATTTAGATTGTCAATTAGACCTTCAGGTTTGAAATAAAGAAAATAAATGACACCAAAAATCCATAAGGCGTCTGGTAAATGAAGGACAAAAATATTTTTATATAGTGTATGTCATTCAAATCAAATTTCATTTTAATTCACTATTTTTTGTAGTTATAAAAATATGCTTAGACAATTTCTATGTTACCTTTTCTGTTATGTTGTTTAATTCCCAGGGAATTTGTGTATATAAAAAACATAGATTTATTTTTCTCATAAGAACCACCATAATAACAGAGAAGGTACACTATATTTTATAATAATGTGTCATTTCAATGCTGCAGGGAGTCCTTGAACACATGCTGCCCATATGCCCAATGAATTCACCCTGTGCAAATCCTCCTAAATGACTGACTAAATAAATTCTTTCAAGACACATCCCATCATAATGCTGATCAGCTATGGTTCATTTATTGTTATATAATTGCAAAGGATGTTTATCCTTTCTTGCCCTTTTATGCTACACAAGCTGTTGTAATGTTCTGGGTCACAGATAGGATGAAACTATGACTAAGTTCTTTGGTAAGTATTCTATAATTTGATGCTTTGCAAAAAGCCAAACAGAGAAAATAATTTCTCCTCTTTTGTAAATCATAATGCTAATATTAGAGAAGGAAATGCAACCCATTCCAGTATTCTTGTCTGGAAAAGGCTATGGACAGAAGAGCCTGGTAAGCTATAGTCCATGGGGTTGCAAAGAGTTAGCCATGAATGAGCTATTGAGCACAATGCTAACATAGTAAAACGATAAAGAGTGATTTCAGTTTATGTCATATATGATTTCCTCTCTTTGCTTCTTCATATAACTGTACTTAAAATTCCATTGTATTAAAGAGATAAAGTCCTTTAGAAATTTCCAACATATCCTTGTTTAAGAACTGGACAAGTTTGGGATTTAGAGAATGTAAATAGATTGTTTAAGGTTAAACTGATGATCAAAATATTAAAAGTGAATACCTCATCCTCAAATACTAATAAAACTTTTTCAGATACTTCATCTGATTAAAAAAAAAGTGTTACTGTAAAGTTCAAAGTGAAAGATATATTTCTGGCTTCTTAAAATTGTAGAGACAAAGGCTTTTTAAATTAGGCTTGGTAAAGCTGCCAGTTGCTTTTTGTATATATATTTATACAATGTTGTTTAATCCCAAGCCATTTTATTCTTTGAGTGATTGCTATCAACTATATAGATATAATAAATGTCTTCAGTGCTTAGTACTCAATCACTCAGTGAATCTGAATCTTTGCAACCTCATGGACTAATATATTAGAGGCAAACATATTTTAGTCCTTATCCAAATACAGGACCATATGTGGTACGTTCTCATAAAGTGGAAGGAGATGGTAATCTGAGTCCACCATTACCAATGTCTAATACAGACTCAACACAGAAGAGTGAAAGTAAGATATGATTTTCTTTTTTCTCTAATCCACGTTAAGCTTGTGCTTGCTATATAAAAATGTTTCAGTTCCTTTAAAAAGCTGGCAAATTCTAAATTTTAATTTTAAAATTAAAATTGCATCTTTTTCATTACATTCTTTATTTTTCTTCTTATTTTCCATGCAGTGGAAAGAAATTATTTCCAAAAAGTTAAAGTGAGGCAAGTATGATTTCATTTTTACTCTTTTTCTAACTCTAGCCCTTTGAAGTGAAGATAAAGTGATTTATTTTTGATTCAGAAGTGCCTCCTGTTTCCTTTATTCAAGGTATTCCTATTCTTCTGACAAGACTGAAAGATAAAAAAGAGGTAAAAATCAGGGAAAACATTTACTAAATATACTTTCCATGGTTGTAGAAATTCTTTGTTGATTATTCCTGACAGTCTGGCTTATCTTGACCACCTATTCACTCTGGCTCTCAGGCATATATATCTGTTGTTTCACAGGTGAGATACATATATTTGTTACTAAGGAACACTGTAAGTACAGTGATAGTTGCACAATTATCTAATGTTGGATATTTGTCACCATAAAAGAACTTATCCTCTACCTCAGCTTCTACTACAAAAAAATTTCCTAGAATCTCTTGCTGGTAGTATCCACTTTCCCAGTGGGTCCCATTCTTGAAATATCAATATGACTCAAAAGCAGACATCTTGCAATGGGGAAGACCTATCTTCAGCAGGCCAGTTCGTAAATTCCTGGGCATTTTGCCATTGGGAAACCCCACCACCAACACCATCTACCACCACAATAAGTCTAGTTCTCTTCCCTGTTATCCATGTAGACCTAAAGCCATTAAGCATTAAGGACAATGTTTAATCAAAATTTGGTAGGTAAATATCAGTCTCCTTTTTTTTAAAATTATATTATAAGTGATCATCTTAAAGCCCTCAGTTAGCTGTCATTGCCAGCGGTGGGGTGGGGGGGGCGAGTGCAGTGCTGATTTCTTTACCACAAACTTTCTGATGAGTCTCTTCTTTCCTTTATTCACACTTATGTGTAGTAAATCAGCTTCAGTAGCTCTCTATGATTTGATTCATAGAAATTATATATTCATGAGTGCATGCATGCTAAGTCACTCCAGTTGTATCCAGTTCTGTGACTCAATGGACTGTAGCCTGCCAGGCTCCTCTGTCCATGGGGATTCTGGGGATTCTCCAGGCAAGAATACTGGAGTGAATTGCCATGCCCTTCCCCAGGAGATCTTCTCTACCCAGGAATTGAAACCATTTCTCCTGTGATTCCTGCAATGCAGGCAGATTCCTTACCAGTGAGTCACCTGGGAAACTCTATATATTCATACGTCTTGTCATTTAAGTTGTTAGTAAATTTTTATAATAGTTATGGCAGACTAAAGAGAAATATTAAATGTGTATTATTAAAATTATTATTTTTATTTCAGTGTGATTCATAGTATTTACTCCCTCTAATTATCAGACTAAGAGATGTTTAATTATGTTTACTTTTATCAATTTTGCACAAATTAATTAATTTGTTGGTCTATTTGTTTTAAAGAATAAATATTAATAACTAATTTAAATTATTTTATCATAATTTAAGACTAAATATGATTTTACATTTTCTTAGCTTATATTGGATCTTTTAATCCAATGTTAATTATTATCAAAATATGCTTATTTAAGTCATTGTTTTCACTACAGTGTTTTCAACATTCTAGGAATCAGCAAACTAAAATGGACTGGAATGGGTGAATTTAACTCAGATGATAATTATATTTACTACTAAGGGCAGGGATCCATTAGAAGAAATGGAGTAGCCATCATGGTCAACAAAAGAGTCCCAAATGCAGTACTTAGATGCAATCTCAAAAACAACAGAATGATCTCTGTTTGTTTCCAAGGCAAATGATTCAATATCATGGTAATCCAAGTTTATGCTTGACCAGTAAAGGTGAAGAAGCCGAAGTTGAACAGTTCTATGAAGACCTACAAGACCTTCTAGAACTAACACTCAAAAAAAAAAAAAAAAAATGTCCTCTTCATTATAGGGAGCTGGAATGTAAAAGTAGGAAGTCAAGAAACCACTGAAATAACAGGCAAATTTGGCCTTGAATTACACAATGAAGCACAGGGCAAAGACTAATAGAGTTCTGCCAAGAGAACACATTGGTCATAGCAAACACCCTCTTCCAACAACACAAGGGAAGACTCTACACATGGACCTCACTAGATGGTCAACACCCAAATCAGATTGATTATATTCTTTGGAGCCAAAGATAGAGAAGCTCTATACAGAGAGCAAAAACAAGACCAGGAGCTGACTGTGGCTCAGATCATGAACTCCTTATTGCCAAATTCAGACTGAAATTGAAGAAAATGGAGAAAACCACTAGACCTTTCAGGTATGATCTAAATCATATCCATTTTGATTATACAGTGGAAGTGAGAAATAGATTTAAGGGACTAGATCTGATAGACAGAGTGCCTAATGAACTATGGATGCAGGTTTATGACAATGTACAGGAGACAGGAACCAAGACCATCCCCAAGAAAAATAATGCAAAAAAGCAAAATGGCTGTCTGAGGAGGCCTTAGAAATAGCTGTGAAAAGAAGGGAAGCAAAATGCAAAGGAGAAAAGGAAAGATACACACATTTGAATGCAGAGTTTCAAAGAATAACAAGGAGAGATAAGAAAGCCTTCATCAGTGATCAGTGCAAAGAAATAGCAGAAAACAATAGAATGGGAAAGACTAGAGATTTCTTCAAGAAAATTCGGGATACCAAGGGAACATTTCATGCAAAGATGGGCTCAATAAAGGACAGAAATGGTAAGGACCTAACAGAAACAGAAGATATTTAGATTCGATGGCAAGAATACACAGAACTATACACAAAAAGATCTTCACAGTCCAGATAGTGGCTTCACCTAGAGCCAGACATTCTGAAATGTGAAGTCAAGTGGGCCTTAGGAAGCATCATTATGAGCAAAACTAGTGGAGGTGATGGAATTCCAGTTGAGCTATTTCAAATTCTGAAAAATAACGCTGTGAAAGGGCTTCCCTCAATATGCCAGCAAATTTGGAAAACTCATCAGTGGCCACAGGATTGGAAAAGATCCGTTTTAATTCCAACCCCAAAGAAAGGCAATGCCAAAGAATGCTCAAACTACCACACAATTGCACTCATCTCACACGCTAGTAAAGTTATGCTTAAAATTTTACAAGCCAGGCTTCAGCAATACATGAACCATGAATTTCCATATGGTCAGGCTGGTTTTAGAAAAGGTAGAGGAACCAGAGACCAAATTGCCAATATCCTCTGGATCATCGAAAAAATAAGAGAATTCCAGGAAAACATCTATTTCTGCTTTATTGTCTATTCCAAAGCCTTTAACTGTGGATCCCAATAAACTGTGAAAAATTCTTAAAGAGATGGGAATACCAGACCACCAACTTACCTCTTGAGAAAAATGTATGCAATTCAGGAAGCAACATTTCGAACTGGACATGGAACAACAAACTAGTTCCAAATAGGAAAAGGAGTATGTTAAGGCTGTATATTGTCACTGTTTATTTAACTTATATGCAGAATACATCATGAGAAACGCTGGGCTGGAAGACGCATAAGCTGGAATCAAGATTGCTGGGAGAAATATCAATAACCTCAGATATGTCGATGACACCACCCTTACAGCAGAAAAGGATTAAGAACTAAAGAGTCTCTTGATGAAAGTGGAAGAGGAGAGTGAAAATGTTGGCTTAAAGCTCAACATTCAGAAAACTAAGACCACAGCATTCAGCCCTGTCACTTCATGGCAAAAAAATGGGGAAACAGTGGAAACAGTGGCTGAATTTTGCTTACTCCTTGGAAGGAAAATCATGACCAACCTGGACAGCATATTAAAAAGCAGAGACATTACTTTTCCAACAAAGGTCCACCTTGTCAAGGCTATGGTTTTTCCAGTGTTTATGTATGGATGTGAGAGTTGAACTATAAAGAAAGCTGAGTGCAGAAGAATTGATGTTTTTGAACTGTAGTGCTGTAAGACTCTTGAGAGTCCCTTGGACTAAAAGGAGGTCCAATCAGTTCATCTTAAAGGAGATCAGCCCTGGGTGTTCATTGGAAGGACTGGTGTTGAAGCTGAAACTCCAATACTTTGGCCACCTGATGCTAAGAACTGACTCATTGGAAAAGACCCTGATGCTGGGAAAGATTGTTGGAAAACACCCTGATGCTGGGAAAGATTGAGGGCAGAAGGAGAAGGGGATGACAGAGAATGAGATGGTTGGATGGCATCACAGCCTGAATGGGCATGGGTTTGGGTGGACTCCGGGAGTTGGTGATGGACAGGGAGGCCTGGCATGCTGCAGTTCATGAGATCGCAAAGAGTCAGACACGGCAGAGCAACTGAACTGAACTTTCAGTACATAGGTACTTCCCTTGTGATGCAGGAGACCTGGTTTCAATTCCTGGGTTGGGAATATCCCATGGAGAAGGGAAAGGATACCCACTCCAGTATTCTGGCCTGGAGAATTCCATGGACTCTATAATCCATAGAGTCGGGGAGAGTCAGACATGTCTGAGCGACTTACATTGCACTTTCACTAAATAAAGTTTTAATGACTAAAATTGCTTTTCTTCTTTTAACCAAAACACAGAGTTAATGTTTCTGAATCATTTGAAATATTATTTTTATTCTATTACTCACTTTTCCATTATGATTTTACTTTGAGTATTTTTTCACATATTCAAAATGTGATAGCTAGCATTAGCCCTTCTAATTGCACATGCATTTTCTTGGTTCATAACTTATTGTGTTTCTCCTATTGCTTATTTTCTCTTGTGATCTTCTTGTATTTTTAAGTTTATTTTATGCAGTTTTTCCTGTAAACTTCTCAGAGAGGTGGTAAATAGATAGTTCAACCACAGAATCTCAGCATGTCAAATAATTATTTTCTTTAAATTAATATATAAAATATATATTTACTAGGTATAGGATTTTTGGTTTATAGACCTTTTTCTGCACATATTTTATAAAGCTTTTTCTAATATTAATTATTCTCCCCTGTTTCAGTTGAAAATAATATTAACTGTTTTTCTTCATTTTATGAACTGTTTTTTTTTTGATGCAAAAGTGGAAAAAAAAACCCTCTTATTTGAGGTCAAATATATTCTTTTTAATTTTATGTTCAATTCATTAGCCTGACTTGACACTCATTATGCCATCTCAATATATATCTCTAAGTGATTGTTCAGCCAAAGAATGTTTATATCTATTTTTTGTTTGTTAATTGCATCTCCTCCATCTGTTCCTGCCTGTCCTTCAGGTACTCATATTACTCACATGTTAGAAATTAAAAATATGTCACCATTATATTTATTTTTTAAATTTACTTGTTATATTCTTTGTATTCAAATATAGTATTTTCCTTTAACATGGGTTTTGAATGATATAGCTTTAAGCATTGTACTTTCAATCTGTCAGCTTATATATTGACTTTAAAAATATTTATATTTTAATGCCTTACAATATAAATTATTTTCCTGAAGATAAAATATATTCATTATTCTCAAAAATTAAAATTATATTAAAAAGCATGCCCTCATATTATCTACACCAAAGCCTTCACATTTGGTATCAAATTACGTGTTTTTTTGTTTGTTTGTTCCCTTAGAGTAGGGTCACCAATCTTTTTGGTGCCCAGGGCCATTTTTCAATGGACAGGGCGGGGTTGAGGGAAATGGTTTCAGGGTAATTAAATTGCATTGCATTTATTGTGCACTTTATTACTAATCTAATGCTGCCACTAATCTGACAAATGATACCAGTCTACAGCTCGGAGGTTGGAGACCCCTGCTTTATAGGGGTCACCAATAAATAAGGTCATCACCTTATAATACATATGCATGTGTGGCTAAGTTGCTTCAGTTCTCTCTGACTCTTTGCAATCCCATGAACTGTAGCCCTCCTCTATACATGGAATTCTCCAGGCAAGAATACTGAATGAGGCTGTCATCACCTTCTCCAGGTGATCTGCCTGATCCAGGGATGGAAGCAATGTCTCTTCCATCATCCGCATTGGCAGGAAGGTTCTCTACCACTAGTACAACCTTTCTCGATATTTCTGATTTAGTTTCTGCATTTTAAACTTTTTATAGTATTGTAATATTGAAATCATTCCATACTGATATTTGTTGTTTTTCAGGCATTGAGTGATGTCCAACTATTTATGACCTCATGGACTGAAGCACACCAGGTTTCCCCATGCTTCACTATTTCCCAGAGTTTGCTGAAACTAATGTTCATTGAATTGGTCATGCCATCCAAACATCTCATCCTTAGTCATCCACTTCTCCTCCTGATTTCAGTTTTCCCCAGTATCAAGGTCTTTTCTAATGAGTTGGCTCTTTGCATCAGATGGCCAAAGTATTGAAGCTTCAGCTTCAGCATTGTCTTTCCAATGAATATTCAGGGTTGATTTCCTTCAGGACTGACTGGTAGGATCTCCTTGTTGTGCAAGGGACTCTGAAGAGTCTCTTTTCCAACACTGCAGGTCGAAGGGATCAGTTCTTCGGTGCTCAGCCTTTTTTATTCTCCAGCTCTCACATCCATACATTGACTGCTAGAAATACCATAACTTTGACTATACAGACATTTATTGGAAAAGTTATGTCTCTCCTTTTCAATACACTGTCTAGATTTGTCATAGTTTTTCTTCCAAGGAGCAAATGTCTTTTCATTTCATGGCTGCAGTAACTGTCCACAGTGATTTGGGAGCCCGACAAAATGAAGTCTATCACTGTATCCCTAGTTTCCCCATCTATTTGCTAGAAGTGATGGGACCAGGTGCCATGACCTTCATTTCTGAGTGTTGATATTTCAAGCCAGCTTTTTTACTCTCCTCTTTCACTCTCATTAAGAAGCTCTTTAATTCCTCTTTCCTTTCTGCAGTTAAGATGGTGTCATCTGCATATCTGAGGTTATTGATATTTCTCCTAGGAATCTTGATTCCAGCTTGTGCTTCATCCAGCCAAGCATTTCACATGATGTACAATGCATATAATTTAAATAATCAGGGTGACAATATACAGCCTTGAGGTACTCCTTTCCCAGTTTAGAACTACTTTGTTGTTCCATGTCCAGTTCTAACTATTACTTCTTGACCTGAATACAGGTTTCTCAGGAGGCAGGTAAGGTGGTCTGTTATTCCCATCTCTAAGAATTTCCACAGTATGTTGTGATCCACACAGTCAAAGGCTTTAGCATAGTCAATGAAGTAGAAATAGATGTTTCTATGGAATTCCCTTGGTTTTTCTATGACCCAATGGATGTTGGCAATTTGATCTCTGATTCCTTTGCCTTATCTAAATACATCTGGAATTTCTCAGTTCAAATACTGTTGAAGCCTAGCTTGAAGGACTTTGAGCATCACCTTAGTAGCATGTGAAATGAATCCAATTGTGTGGTAGTTTGAACATTCTTTGGCATTGTCCTTCTTTGGGATTTAAATGAAAACTGACCTTTTCCAGGGCTGTGGCCACTGATGAATTTTCCAAATTTGCTGGCATAGTGTGTGCAGCACTTTAACAGCATCATCTTTTAGAATTTTAAATAGATCAGCTGAAATTCCATCACCTCCACTAGCTTTGCTTGTAATAATGCTTCCTAAAGCCTACTTGACTTCATATTCCAGAATGTCTGGCTCTAGGTGAGTGATCACACCATCGTGATTATCTGGGTCATGAAGATCTTTTTTGTACAGTTCTCCTGTGTCTACTTGCTACCTCTTCTTAATATCTTCTGCTTCTGTTAGATCCATACCATTTCTGTCCCTAGTGTGCCATCTTTGCATGAAATGTTCCCTTGGTATCTCGAATTTTCTTGAAGAAATCTCTAGTCTTTTTCATTCTATTGTTTTCCTCTATTTCTTTCCATTGATCTCTGAGGAAGGCATTCTTATCTCTCCTTCCTATTCTTTGGAACTCTGCATTCAGATAGGTATATCTTTTCTAAGGACTCTATTAAGTGGAAATTTCTCCAAACTTTTTACAGCTGCATATATGTTTTGTGGGTATACATATATATTTAATGAGCCACCCTTGGATGGACTTTCACATATTTATGTATGACTGAATCCCTCTGCTGTTCACCTGAAAATATCACAATACTGTAATTGGGTATATTTCAATACAAAATAAAAAGGTTTTAAAAATGCTCAAAATGATATACTTTACATGTTTTGAAAAATTGTAGCATGTATTTACATCGAATTTCATCTTCAAATTGGGGTTTCTGTATCAAAAGGAAAATGTGCAATTTATCTCCTCAAAACGTTTTTCAATTTGCAGTTTTATCACAAACATGAGCTAACACCTAATTTCACTCAGTAATGAAATAGGTGTTTATTCTCTCAACAGGGTGCCATCCAACATTTACTAGTTTGAAAAGTTAGGAATGATGCCAGTACTCTTTTAATTAGTATTTATCTCATCTTCAGTATGACTGAAAGTATTTTCATACATTTAAGGACTATTTGTTTCTGTGTGAACTTTCAGCTCATTTATTTTGCTAATTAATTTTCTTGGATGTTGCAACATTTCAACTCACTTTATGAGTTGTACATCTTGAAGGTCTTTGTTTTTGTTTTTTGTCTTTCAAGATTATTTTTATTTTAAATAATCGTAATTTTGTCTACATTCTTTTTTATTTTCTTCCAAGATGTGTCTTGATGTTATTTCAAATTAAACCTTTTACATTACATTTTAACTTTTTATGAAAATGGAGCCTATTGATTTGTATATTAATTTTCTTATTATTTCAATTCTCTATAAATATTTATAATTTTTATTTGATTATTCTTGTTCCTTTAGATATACAATTGCATCATTTGCCATCTGCAAATCATGATTTTAGTTACAAACTGTTTTAGTTATAATTCTGTCTAATGGAATATTGCTTTTACCTTTCAGTGATGATAGTGGGATTGCTTCCATTATGTTTTATTAGATTAGATGATTATTTTAGATCAATATTGATGTATACGTTGTTAACTATTAACTGATATTAATTTTTATCGAGTTTTTTTCATAATTGTGTGCTGAATTTTGAAATTATTTTCAGCACTATGCAATTTGTTCACATGATTGTATCTCTTAAATCTATCATAATTTTCATTTAAATTCACAAGTTTCATAATAATGAACCAGCATTGCATTTTGTGTGGTCTAGGTTTGATTAACACTACCTATCCTGTGGTCTTTCCTTGTGGCTCAGTTATAAAGACTCCACTGCCAATGCGAGAGACACAGAAGACACAGGTTCAATCCCTGGGTCAGGAAGATCCCCTAGAGAAGGAAATGGCAGCCCACTACTGTATTCTTGGCTGGGAAATCCCATGGAAAGAGGAGACTGGTAGGCTACAGTCCATGGGGAACCAAAAGAGTTGGACACAATTTATCAACTAAACCACACTAACATACAATGTATTGTTAATGTAATTATGGATTGCGTGTAATTTTGTGCAATTGTGTAATTGTGATTTTTTAAAATGATTTTTAAATCAATATTGACCGAGATTAATAATTTCTTTGTTTATTCTATCTCAGGAGTTGATATTAATATAACTTTATTTCATGAAAGAATTGGGAAATATTTCTTCTGGTTTAAATAGATGGAAGTTTTAATAGTGTGAAGTTATCTGCCCTTTACAAAGTAGATTTCATCCTTCAGTGACACATGGCTTTGAAAAGAACCATTATTTTACAGCTCAACTCATTTTTTCAATATGTACATCAGTCTGTTGGATTATATATTTCTGGGTCATTTTTGATAAGTATTGTTATTAAATTTTTATATTCATTTTATTTGTATAAATAGATTTGAGAGAAGTAGTGCAAAAGTGCAAAATTATTTAGTTCTTTTGCAAACTCTATGCATTAGTCATTTTTTGTGGTGTATTTTGTCATATATTAGTCATCACAATATTCTTATTTTATATCTTTGTGATTTCTCTTTTTTTAATTACATTAGATAAAGCTTCATAAACTTTATTGGATATTGTAAACAACTGACATTAATTTATTTATTTGAGTTAGTTATGCATGTTCTTTTTTCCATTGCATTAAAGTACTATCATTTTTAATTAATGTTATTTATTTATTGCTTTGATCTTTATCATCACTATGTGCTTAATACTTTAATTTTTAGTGGTATTTAAAAATCAGATTATGATTGATTTTACTTTAAATTCAAGTTCATCTCTGTCACATTGGTATTTTTTACTAATATAGTTTAAATGTTTTCTTTTTGGGGAATGATGAAATTAAAATTTTGATATCGATTTCCTGGATTGCTATTCACTCATATATTCAAGGACATCTTGTTTGCTTCCAGTGTTTGACAGGCTTGAAGAAAACTGATACACCTACATGTGACTATCTTCTATATTTTACATACTGAAGGTAAGTTTTTTTTGTTTGTTTGTAATTTTTGTTAAGAAATATTATATCTGTTTGTAAAGGTATTTTAGGGAAAAAATTAGCAATCACACTGTCCAAAATCTTATTTTCCCATTATTTGTTTTACTATCAGAAATATTCCAATTATTATATTGGAAACTCCAGTTATTAGTAGACTGAATCATACTTCTCCGCTCTCCAAATGAATACATACGCTTTCTTTTTCTCTTCCTTCCTTCCTTCTTTTCTTCTTCCTTCCTTCTTTTCTTTCTCCCTTCTTCCTTTCCTCCTTTTCTCCCTCTCTTTTTTCTTTCTTCTTTGCTTGCTTGTCTTGTTCTCTTGCATTTCAGGAGAGTAATTCCAATTTTGCAACAATTTTACTATTTCATATTTATAATTTAATATTTTATTTTTGCTATTCAATTTAGCATTTTAATGATTACTTTTATTATCTCTTTTTTCCTTTCACATTATTTTTTTACATTTTCATTGTATATGCTACAAGATGTTCATGAAGTTTATGGATCCTATAATGTTCTTAGTTTCATTTGGACTTCCCACATATTGTTATAATCTGTCTTCTTGAATTATAAATGTTTCCTATGCTCCATGTTGGAATTCATAACATAAATCAACATTCACAGCATAAGGCCAAGTAACAACAAAATAATATTCTCAATTGGGACACCAAATATGCTTTGCAGTTTGATTTCAGCTTTGTCAGTAGCCAAAATTATTTGGATTCTATATCTGTGTTCTAAGATTTTTTTATTAATCTTCCCTAGTTCTAAGAATTTGATAACACTCCAAAGTATCAAGATCTCTACATATTGGTTTATTGATTATATCCATTTAAATTTGTTTCTTCTTAGTAGTTTATTTTGAAAGAAAATAGCTTACACTAGTCCATCAAAATTCAGTGCTGGCTCAACAATAATAATATGTTAAACTAATGGAAATCTACAAAGGTGACCAACACATTCCTGGGGCACAAAATATAGTTATATATTTAATTGAAGTTTATTTGAGAGAGAGGGTAGATTATTGTGCAGGGAGACAATCAATCAAGTTTATTAAATCATCTCTATATTGATAACATTCTTCTCCATTCTATGTCGGATTAGTCTCCTATTAGGATCATTTCCATCTGTGCAGATTTTCATGAATTCCCTCACGTGCAGACTTTAAAGAAGTGTGGCCAGGTGTCATATTTTCCTCTCCTGGAACTCCTGAAATTCCATGCAATGTGAAACTAACATCAGCTTTAGTGCCCTTCAAATATAAGGAAATATTACATTGTAAATATGAACTTTTTAGTGATAAAGATACCCATATTTAAATAAATAGCAAACTCCCAGGGATTCTCTTTGTGAAAAACACATGAGCAAATTTTTTTTTCCTTTTTCTTTTCCTAAGTGAACATGTGCAGATAGAGTGTATGCTTATTTCTCTACTCATTTTTTGTTTTCCTAGAGTTCCATTCTTTTGCAGAATTTTGAAAATGGCCAGAACTGCACTGTTAGTACAACTACAGGGTATTATTGCTTTTTTTTCCCTTCTTTGTCAATGAATGCTGCCTTTACTCCTAACATTACCAGATGCTAAATTTCTTAATTTCATTTCTGAAAATCCAACAGTTCCTGAGCTCATGAAGTCCTGTTCACATTCTCTACCTGAGACATACATATCTCCATATCTCAATGAAATTACTATGTAATTGTCACTCTCTTAACAGTTGCCATCTTGCCTTTGTTTTCTCCATTCTCTGATCCTCTCTGAATCTGATACAAAGGTTTTTACCACCGACTCTTTCTTCAATACTTCTCATACATTGAAACAATTACAACAGAAGAAAAGTGTCTGTTCCCAATATGCATGTAATACAAGTGTGGACCCCTTCTGCTCACTACAGCCCCTGTATTTGCTTCAAGACAGGGAAAAGATGCCAAATCTACATGCTAGAATGTGTTAGTCATTAGTTGTCCTGGTGGGCTTTAAGCTTGATTTCCAAGATGTTCCATCCATGTCCATACTTTTAGTCATTATTTTAGAGTTCTGTTTTTTTCATGCTCTCTACTAAGTATTTGAACACAGAATAAATTTTTTGATACAAAAGTTTATATTCAATTTGTAAGTCAAAATTGTGAACATATATATGATATAAGACTTATTTCTGACTGGTCTGTAAAAGTTCACAGAATGAAGTATATGGAGATCTCAAATCTGGAGACCGGTGTCACACTAATCATCACTGTTACATTTATCTATTGCTGTCTTCATCCTCCTCTCTAATTTCAGGCACTCCACTCTTACCTAAAACAAATTCTACCACTGAGTTCAGCAAATCTCTCAAGAACTTTTATTTAGGTTTATCATCTGTAGCTATGTGCTGTGATCAGTTTTGTTGGACTCTTTGAACCCCACGAACAGTAGTCCATCAGGCTCCTCTGTCCATGGGATTTACCAGGCAAAAATACTGGGATGGATTGCCATTTCCTACTCCAGGGTAATTTCCTGATCCAGGGATCAAACCTGTATCCCCTGCATTGGAAGATGAATTTTTTACCACTGAGCCTTATATCTTATTGCTACAGTCCTTTTCTATCATTTTCTACCATAGAATATCATGTCCAACTCTTTGTGACCTCATGAAGTAAACGGTCAATGGAATTCTCCAGGCCAGAATACTGTAGTGGTTAGCTGTTCCCTTCTCCAGGGGATCTTCCCAAACCAGGTCACCCACATTGCAGCCAGATTCTTTACCAGCTGAGCCACAAGAGAAGCCAACAGAACATCCATTCCCTCCTTAGCAAAACAATGTGTTCACTTGGACTTTGTGAATAACCACCCTCCTGATTTGGTTACTTTCTATTTATCTATTTATAAAACATTGTCAGTTGTGACCCTATATTTCTTTGCTTGTGCTTAAATATTTCCTTTTTTTATGATCTTGTGTTTGATCATTTTACAAGTTCTTCTTAATTAGTGCAGGAAATTCAAAGAGAATTTCTGAATAACCTTATCTTTTTGTACTAGAAATCACTTCTGAGTGCTAGACTCCTGAATACAATGATAATACACATAAATCATATCCAAAGTAAATTTATAGCTGTTCTTTTTCAAAAACATTAATCTTCTAGGTTCATGCATTTTTGTAAATGACACAGTACCAGTCAGTGGTATACTGGGACTGGAGGGGCCTCTATTGGCTCTTGTAGCCAATTATTGCAATTATTCCCAACTCCACAGTTAGTGAAAATGTGTTGGTGACTTGAAATTAACCACAGTTAGTATATTTATAGGATAGAAATTGGCAAAAACACTGAATCAGTTTCTTTTCTCTCTTCTTTGGAGAAATGATTGTTAAATATTTATTAGCACACTGCTGGATCTATCCAAACCAGAAACAAGAGGAATCACTGCTACTAGCTTTCTTCTTTTGTCCTCATTCATAACTTACCAATTACAATTTCCATTTGATTACATTTTAGGAAGTATCTTAAATCTATTTTTTTTTAACAAAGCTTCTTCAACACAACTTTAGACCATCTCTACAATCTAAGTCAGTGTTGTCAAGCTATCTATGTGAAAGGCCAGTTCTCATGTTTAACCACAACAGCTACGGTCATCTCAATTCAAATATTTTAATAAAATCATCTGATAGTGATGAAAATGTGCATCCTTATAAGTGATATTGCAATCATTAAATATTAAAATATCATATGAATAAGCAAGTATGGCTAGCCACTCTAAAGTTAAGATCCACTTGGTATCTTGCAGAAATTCAGAGTTCATTCTATTTTCTCAACAGTTTTACTTTAAATTACAACAGTAAATCAATATTCAAACATTATTATTTATTAAAGCTTCTATATTTTTACAGAATAAAAATAATAACCTTTAATGTAATACATTAGATTTGTGTATCTCATTTATTTTATTATATTGTTAAGTAAACTGTTCAGTTAACATTTTTTATGATATTTGTTTTTCAGTGGGAAATAATTGCTTTAAAATATTGTGCTTATTTTTGCCACACATCAACATTAATAAGCAACAGGTTTACATATTTCCCCTCCTTCATAAACATTCTCACATTTCCCAACCCATCCCACCTCTCTAGGTTTTCAGAGCACTGGGTTGAGCACTATGGGGTGACAAATACCCACTTGCTACTGATATATATATATATATATATCACATATCATATATCACATGTATCATGTATATATATATTGCATATCATGTATCACACATATCATATATATATATACATATAAATATGCATGCATATATATATATATATATATATATATATATATATGTAGTTCTTTAGAAGAACTAAAGAGCCTCTTGATAGAAGTGAAAGAGGAGAGTGAAAAAGTTGGCTTAAAACTCAACATTCAGGAAACTAACATCATGGCATCCATTCCCATCACTTCATAGCAAATAGTTGGGGAAACAATGGAAACAGTGAGAGAGAATTTGGGGGTCTCCAAAATCATTGCAGATGGTGACTGCAGCCATGAAATTAAAAGACACTTGCTTCTTGGAAGAAAAGCTATGACCAACCTATACAGCATATGAAAAAGCAGAGACATTGCTTCGTCAACAAAGGTCCATCTGGTCGAAGCTATGGTTTTTCCTGCCATCGTGTATGGATGTAAGAGCTGGACTATAAAGAAGGTGAGTGCCAAAGAATTGATACTTTTGAACTGTGGTGTTGGAAAAGACTCCTGAGAGTCCCTTGGAATGCAGGAAGATCCAACCAGTCAATTCTAAAGGAAATCAGTCCTGAATATTCACTGAAAGAACTGATGCTGAAGCTGAAACTCCAGTATTTTTGCCACTTGATGTGAAGAGCTGACTGATTTGAAAAGACCCTGATGCTGGGAAAGATTGAGGGCAGGAGAAAAGGGGACAACAGAGGATGAGATGGCTGGACAGCATCACTGACTCGATGGGCATGAATCTGAGTAAGCTCTGGGAGTTGGTGATGGACAGGGAAACCTGGTGTGCTGCAGCCCTTGGGGTCACAAAGAGTCAGACATAACTGAGCCACTGAACTGAACTGATATATATATATATATATGTGTGTGTGTGTATATATATGTGAGTATATATGTATATATATATATATACACACACACACAGAGACACACACACACGTGTGTATGTATATGATATATGTAAGTGTATATGTGTATGTGTGTGTGTGTATACATATGTGAGTATATATGTATATATATATACACACACAGAGACACACACACATGTGTGTATGTATATGATATATGTAAGTGTATATGTGTATGTGTGTGTGTATATATATATATATATATATGTGAGTATATATGTACATGTGTGCATATCACACTATTTTGAATGGGTCAAATAAAATTTCCTAAATCATAAAATAAAAGTATATCTTAATAAAAATCTTAAACTTCAGTGTAACTGACATAGGAGAACAGAAAGTAAATATTAAATAGACACAAAGAGATAAGTTGTCATAATAATAGTAGAATATTTTAACACTCATGGGAATACATCATTCAGATAAAATATATTACATGATGTATCATTCAAATAAAATATCAATAATAAGGAAATACTAGCCTTAAGTCATACATAATAGTAGATAGACTTAATAGATATTTCTCAAACATTCCATCCAAAAGCAGTGGAATACACATTTTCTTCAAGTATATATGGAACATTATCCATGATAATTTACTTGCTAGACCACAAAACAAATGTCAGTAAATTAAAAGATTAAACATATAAACATCTTTCTAACCACAATGTTATGAAGCTAGAAATACACTCCATGACAATATGCAATAAACACAAACTCATTGTTTTTGTGTTTAAAAAACCAAAGTATTGCTAAGTGGAGGCTAACCAATATGCTGCTGAACAACCAATGAATTAATGAAGAAATCAAATTGGAAATTAAAAACTACCTAAAGACAAAATGAAACAGAAGCACAAAAATCCAAAACCTGTTAAGCATAGAAAAAGCAGTTTTAAGAGTAAAGTTTATGTGAAACAAACCTACTTCAAGAAACAAGAAAAGTCTCACATAAACAAACTGACACTACACCTAAACAGACTAGAAAAAGAACAAATGAAACACAAAGTTAGTAGCAGGAAAGAAATCATACAGATCAGAGCAGAAATAAAATAATTAGAGACAAAGCAAAACAAAATAAAACAAACGAACAAGCAAAACACTAGTAAAGACCAATGAAACTAAAAGCTGGTTCTTTGCAAAGATACACAAAATTGATTAGGTTTTAGTCAGGATCATCAAGGAAAAGAGAAAAAAAAAAAAGGGAGAGAGAAGGCCTAAATAAGTAAAATCAGACATGAAAAAGTAAGTTACAACCAATACAACAGAAATATGAAAAATCAAAATTTACTATGAACAGTTATATACCAATAAAGAGGACAACCTAGAAGAAATGAACACATTTTTAGAAATGTTAAATGTGAATGACATGAAACTATACATAGAAAGCCTCAAAGATATCACCAAAAATACTGCTATAATTTATCAGAGAATTTGTAGGGTACAAAATTAACATACAGAAATCCATTACAGTCCTATACTAACAACAATCAGAAAGAAAAATTAAGAAAAGCATTCTATTTGTAGTAACACATACACAAAGAATAAAATACATACAAAAAATTTTAAAAGATAAAAGATGTGTACTTGAAGACACTGATGAAAGAAATTGAAGAAAGTACAAATGGAAAGCTATTCTGTGTTCATAGATTAGAAAAATTAATACTGTTAACATGACCATACTACCTAAAGCAAGCTACAGATTCAGTGCAACCCCTATTAAAAGTTTTTTCATTAATTAATTAATTTTTTAAATTGTAACAAATTCAATAAAGACTTTTTACTTTACAATATTGTGTTGGTTTTGCCATACATTGACATGAATCTTCCATGGGTGTACATGTGTTCCCCTTCCATAACCCCTCTCCCACATACTCCATAGAATTTGTCACAGAACTATAACAATTTTGAAATTTGTATGGGTACACAATAGATTCTGAATAACTAAAGTAATCTTGAGGAAAAAGAAAAAAGTTGGAGTTATCATGGTTCCTGATCGCAAACTATACTATACAACTGTGGTCATCAAAGCAATGTGGTACTGGCACAGAAACAGACACATAGATGAATGGAACAAAACAGAGAACCCTGAAATGCACCTATGCTTATAGGGTAAGTTATGACAAAGAAGGCAAAAATATACAACAGAGAAAGGACAATCTGTTCAAAAATGGTGCTGGGGATGCCAAACAGCTACATGCAAAATAATCAAATTGGATGACTCTCTCACAATATAGAAACAAATAACTCAAAATTCATGAAAAGTTCAATTCAAGATCTGAAACTACAGAAATCTGTAAGAAAATATATACACCGTATACACCGTATTCTCTTTGACATTGTTCTTAGCAATATTTTTTTAACATGTCACCTAAGGCAAGGGAAACAAAATAAAAAATAAACAAATGGAACTACATCAAACTAAAAAGCTTTTGTACAATGCAGGAAATCATCAACAATGTGGGAAGACCACCTACTGAATGGGAGAAAATATGTGCCAATGATGAAGCCAATAAAACATTAATATTCAAAACAGACAAAGAAATATACAAACAAACAACCCTATCAAAACATGGGCAGAGGACCTAAACAGAATATTTTCAAAGACTTAAGGATGGTGAACAGGCATATGAAGGGATATTCAACATCATTAATCATCCAGGGACTGCAAATCAAAATGGCAATGAGATATCATCCCAAACCTATCAGAATGGCCATTAGCAAAAATATAAGAAATAACAAGTAATGGTTTGGATGTGGATAAAACAGAACCCTCATACACTATAATGTTGGTAGGAATATAAATTTGTGTGGCCACTATGGAAAACAGTAGGAGATTCCTCAAAACATTAAGTATAGAGCTGATATATGATACAGCAGTACCATTTCTGCATATTTATCTGAATAAATTGAGAACACTGATTTAAAAAAAAATTATATTCACTTCTATGTTTATTGCAGTATTATTTACAATATTGAAGATAGGGAAGAAGCCTAAGTGTCCATCAGTAGATTACTAGAGAAAGAAAGTATGACATACATATATATATATATATATATATATATATATAAGCCTGTCATGTGTGACAACACAAATAAAACTAAAGTATATTATGCTAACTGAAATGTGAGAGAATTAAAATTACTGTATTATTTCACTTACATATGAAATCTAAAAGGCAAAAGAAATGAACAAATAACTATGAAGAAATATTAAGAGTCACAAGTGGATGTCAAAAGGGAGCCGACGTGTGAGGAGACATATTGGTAAGAGACATTAAGTTGTACTAACTGCCAGTTGCAAAATAGATGTCACAGGTATGAAATACACAGTGTGGGGAATATATTCAATGATTATGTCATAACTTTGTATGCTTATAGGTGATAGCTAGACTTATTGTGGTGATCATTTTGAAATGTAAAGACATTGAGTCACTATGTTATGTACCAGAAATTAATACAAAGTAGTCGGTCAATTATACTTAAAAAAAATGGAAAAAGAGGGCAGGTTTGCATTTAATAGAGGCAGATTGGGGGAAGAGAAATTGAATGAAGGTAGTGAAAAGATACAAATTTACAGTTATAAGATGAAATATGCAATATACAACTTGATAAACATAATTAACACTGCTATATTTTATATATTAAGCTAAGAGAGTAATATTGAATTCTCATCACAAAGAAATATATATTTTTTCTTTTATTTTATATCTATTAGAAATGATGGATATTCACTAAACTTGTTGTGGTAATCATTTCATAGTGTATCTAAGTCAAATCATTACATTATTATATTCTACACCTTAAATTTATAGTAATGTATCTCAAGGAAAGTGAAAGCTGCTCAGTCATGTCCGACTCATTGCAACCCCATGGACTATACAGTCCATGCAATTCTCCAGGTCAGAATACTGGAGTGGATAGCATTTCCCTTCTTCAAGGGATCTTCTCAACCCAGGGAATGAACCCAGGTCTCCTGCATTGCAGGCAGATTCTTTACCAGCTGAGCCACAAGAGAAGCCCAAGAATACTGGAGTGGGTAGCTTATTGCTTTTCCAGCAGGTTTTACTGTCCCAGGAATCAAATCAGGGCCTCCTGTATTATAGATCTATTATTTACCAACTGAGCTATCAGGGAAGCCCCTGTATTGTAAATATACCTCAATAAAATGGGAATTAAAATGAGCTTTAATTTCAATCCACATGTTTGACAATAAAATGTTTCATACTGTACTCACATGAGAACTATTTGTAAGTCTTCCAATTAGAAATAAGATATTTCTTCCAATTACACATACACAGCAAAATTACTACATCAACAATAAGAAAACTAAATTGCAAATAAAAATACTTCACCAGCTTTTTTTTTTTTAATGAATAATCTTTTATGTTATAGGGCATTTTTGGAAAGAAATACTTTAGCTACCTTCTTTGATGCAGAAAAACACAGTATTTTAAACAAATATCTTTGATGCAGTCTTCTTATAAGATTTCACAAATTATGTGTTTCTGTATATCTAGCTAAGTATATATGTGTCTTTTATCTACCCATCTTTCAATCAACTTTTGGTAAATATGATAAACTGAACTAGCTTAAATAACAAACCTATAATCTCATGCATTTTCATGGAGTCTTACTGTAAATGTCTAATATGCAGATTGCCCTAATAATTATGAATATCCTATGTTTTGAATTGATATGTTTATACTAGCACAATTGTTGGTAATTTTTTTCCTATTCTCTTCTGTTCACCTGAAACAGAACATAAGTACATTACATTCTGACACAGAAGTTACATTCTGACACAGAACATAAGTAATTTTATTAACGGTGAAACTTAAAACTCAATATTTCAATTAAAGTACATCAGTCCCAGATGATAAGAGTTTGACTTTGGTAATTTTGTAATGTGTCAACATAGCTAAGCTGGAACTATAATTTTCCAGTATTCCCTCTACCGTATATTTCCAAATCTAGGTAATTAGAATAGATATTTGTGTGAAGTGAAAAAAAAAGTAGTCTTTTATGCTTGCAGTTAGAGACAGGATGCAGGATAACTATTTAGTTAATGTAGATTGCCTGTAGATTATCTACTGAATCTTTTGGGGGAAGTAGGGGGAAGAAGAGCAAGCACATCTGCTTCAAATCCAGCTCCTGCTTTATGTCCTCTGTCAGCTTCTTTGATTACATAGCCATGTTCATTATGACATCCATGGTGACGGTACATCCAAGGCCCAAGATCACCCCATAAACAAAACTGAAGTCTCTATAGTGGGAGCAAATTCTGTGAGTAGGAGCAAAGTCTCCATAGTGGGAGGAAACCCTGTCTGTTTTCATGGGTCCCACCCAAACTCATGGGTTCTAATTTACCCTTTATTTCACAGATCACTGCCATCTTAACTTCCCAACTGCCTGATAAATACACAAAAATATGTCTATCAGACACAGTATTTGATGTCAAAAATTTTTAATTCAAAGGAAAATCTAATCATTTATTGTTTTTATGTTGTGACTTGCTTCCAACTCTTAATGCCTTGATTTCCTTCCCTGAAAACAGAGACTAATTATCTCTAGCACAAAGAATTATTTTGGCAAATAAATAATACAAAATATTCAAAATTCCTTTGTTATTAACTACTCAGGGAGCACTTAGACAATGTCAAATACAATCTATTAAGCAAAAAAAAAAAAAAGGAAGTATTTTTGCTTTGATTTAAGGAAAGTAAAAAATCATCTAGTGATATTTTTGAAGCTTTTTTTCTATTTGTATGCAGTTCAAATATTTATGCTTTCAAAAATACCTAAACAAGAAATGATACTTTCTTACTTTAATTAAATTTAATTTCTGAGTACCATTTCAAAAATGTATTTGGAGTAAGAAAAATATGAAAATTATATACCTTCTTACAAAATAAACAAATACATATGTTTATGAATGTAGAGATTCTCTTTTACATCCATTAATTCATTATACTATAAATATATTTTCGTTTATGGAGGCATGGTGTAAGGAAAACCTGGAAACTTCAAAGGAAGATATAACTCTCTGGCAAGTGAAAAGTGAAAGTGAAGTTGCTCAGTCATGTCCTACTCTTTGCCACCCCATGGACTGTAGCCTACCAGGTTCCTCTGTCCATAGGATTTTCCAGGCAAGAACACTGGAGTGGGTTGCCATTTCCTTTTCTAAGAGATCTTCCTGACCCAGGGATCGAAACGGGTCTCCCACATTGTAGGCAGACGATTTATAGTCTGAGCTACCAGGGAAATCTTCTCTGTGAAAACAGAGAAGGCATTTTAAATTCTAACTATATTCAGGAATAATGAGAAAAATTCTCTGAAATAATCCATTTACTTATTGCATTATCAATTTATAAAATACTTTTATTTTAGTATCTTTTTTCAAATATTAGCAATATTGTCAGATGGATACATCCTTCCTATATTGAACTTTTTAGAGGCCCTACCATTTATTAGTGTCAAAGCTGTAAATTGTCTGACTAGGTTCATTATGATAGAACTATGTCAATATCTCTCTGATTATAAACTGTAGCATTTTGGAAATCATAAACTGCTAAACTATAATTTGTTTTCAAATTGTGTAAGTAAGATGAGCAGAGGGAAATCTCTTTATAGCCTACAGTATAAGAAGGGTAGCCTTGAAACTGAGTAATACTCACAACAGTTCCTACACAATGAAGGGAAAACAATGAGTACACAGTTTATAGATGATACAAAAAAACAAAATTTATATTATAAACAGGTAGGTGTTCTCTGATTTGCTAGTAGACTGTTAAATCTTTTACAAATTGAGTTCGTGACAAATGTTTCATAAAGATGGTGCATGTTTCTGAATTCTCCCACAGTTATATGATTTCAAAACACAAAATGAAATAAACATTATTTAGATGTGTGGAAATTCCCTCTCTGTTTCTAATTTCTCCTAGAAAGCAGCATCACTCTTCTTAAGGCACTAAAGTCTACTGCAGCTCAAGATGCTTACCTCTTGTTCACCATCTCCCTTTTATTGGACAAGAAGATTAAGAAAAGAAAATGGAAGAAAAACATGTCAATCAAATTAATATGCTAAGAAGATTACATCAAGCCTAGAATTTGGGATTTAACACAGTAATAAAATGCCAGAGTTCGCAGAAACTAAGCAAAAATATATTGCTATACTGTAATATTAATAGAAATAATGAGAAGTAAATGAGATGGGAATGTCAGTAAATGAAAAGAGAGTGAGCCATAATAATGTCAATACATGACTTGAGAACTACTCTGTAGAGGTATTTTTTATTAATCAGTTTATAAGTGGTAGTTTCCTATATATTCATTTATTTTGAAAGTAAATATCTGTTTCTATTTTGTTTTAAAGATAGTAATCTAAGCAACTGCTATCAAATTTTACCATGCTTCTCTTTCTCTAGAAGAATATGTTGAAATTCTTCCAGTTATCCCATATTGTACACTAAAATAAGGCTGAGGCAGAATTTCTTTATCGTAATTTTCTGAAATAGATAATCAAATATCAAAAGGAATTGCATATATTTTATCATCTTCACACCTCGTTTTGTAAAAGATCATTGTACTCTCATCTCTGGTATATTTTGACATTAGAAAATGCTGTATTTTATTATCTGGCTCCAATAAAATATAAAAGTTTGACAAACAATAAAAATACTGAAATGTAACTTAAAATATATAGCATGTTTTATTGACATAACATTGCAGTTAATAAATAGTTTGATCACTTTGGAAAAGAGCTTGGCCTGATTTTAAAAATTTAACATACACTCTCCTTAAAAACCTGGCAATTATACTCCTAGATAATTATTTAAAAGAAATGTACAAAATACTTTCTATAAAAATATGTATCAGTATGTTAAAGACATCTTCATTTATAATAGCCCAAATGTGGAAGCAACCCAAATACTCACCAGCTGGTGAATGGATAAATCATAACAAACATTTGCATATTATTGGAAAATAAGTATGAAAGAACTGTTTAGACATGCAAAGGCATGACTGAATTTCAAACACATTAACCTAAATGCTTTCAAGCCAAACATAAAGGACTGCATGCTGAATGATTGCATTTATATTACATTCAGTAAAACAAAAAATGAATCAATGAAATAAGAAAAAATATGGGACAACTAAGAGAGAGAATGGGATTTATGCAAAAGCTCAGGAAATATTTGGGGCCAATTGAGATTTTCTCTATTGTGGTGGTCATTGCATGGTTATATACATATGTCCAAACAAATAGTTCACTTTAAAAGGGTGAATTTTATTGACTCTATATATATAGCTTATCCTCTAGGAATTAAGCATGTTAAAAGTGTTTTTTTTTTTTTCAAGTTTCTCTGTTATTGGCTTTGGATAAATTATTTAGCTTTAAAGTCATTTTGTGTCCTGATTTTTAAAATATTTATATTAATAAACTATTTCTTTTGATATAGAAAATAACATAAGATGATGCAAACATACCTTAGAATCATAAATTAGAACTCACTAACTTAGTGGATCTCAAATATTTTCATTCTCAATAACCAAATGCAATGCTTATTAAAACACTGATAGATTTCTTCCCCATGTTGCAAGAGAGTATGACCTTGCTGGTGTGAGATAGTCCATTATTTTGCATTTCTAACAATAACCCAGGTGAGTTCAATGCTGCAGGTCCATGGACCATACTTTGAGCTGCATTGAATTAGGTAGTTTGTTATGATTCCTGTAATTTGCAGATTCTTACAGTATGCCTGTTATGTTAATCATCAAGTTCTCAGTCCTTGTATTTGTTGAAGAAAGGCCCCAAAGAGACTTACATACATTTTTACTTTGAGTATTTTATTTGCTCTTACAGTTCAAATATGAGGGAATTATTTTTAATTCTCTAATTTTAAAGGTCTGTATAGTCAAAGCTATGGTTTTTCCAGTAGTTGTGTATGGATGTGAGAGTTAGATCATAAAGAAGATGGAGCGCTGAATAATTGGTGCTTTTGAACTGTGGTGTTGGAGAAGACTCTACTGCAAGATCAAACTAGTCAATCCTAAAGGATATCAGTCCTGAATATTCATTGGAAGGACCAGTTCTGAGGCTGAAGCTCTAATACTTTGGCCACACAGAGAAAAAATCTTGAAATATAATGTTGATAGTTCTGAATCATGATTAAGCTACATTCTACTTTTCACAATGATAACACAGATTAATAATTCATCTAGCAGGAGTTCATGAGTGTGAACCAAAACTTAGCTTAGTAAGTTCATGAGTGTGAATGAAAACTTAGTAATATACTGATTCTAGGGCTTCACAGGTGACTCAGTGGTAAAGATTCTGACTGCCAATGCTAGAAACATGGGTTTAATCCCTGAGTTAGGAAGATCCCTTAGAGTAGAAATGGCCACTCTAATATTTTTGTCTGAAAAATTCCATGGAAAGAGGAGTCTGGCAGGCTGCAGTCTATGGGGTCACAAAGAGTCAGACATGATTGAGTGACTGAGCATAACACAGCATGTACTAAGTTTAAATAAAATGAGATGGAACGTGGACCACAATCAGATACCAGGATATAATAATGAGAACGTGTTCACATAGCACTTTGATAACTGAAATAGATGTGTACAAGTAAGGAACTGTTTCAAAAATATTTTTAAGATCCAACTCCTGTCCATCCTAAAAGCTTTATAACATTAGGCTAGCAGAATCCAAAACAAACAACCAAGAGGATACAGACAGATAAGAATTTGAGGTAAATATAAAATAAGAAAGAAAAGTCTAGCTAACACCTGGGACTAAGGGTAAAGAGACAAAAGAAATAAAGCTAAAAGCTTTTTTATCAACACAAACAATCCCGGAAAAATCAACGGACCCCAGGGAACTATACATGGGTTTTGTTTTGTGTCTATCCTTTCTGATTCCCGTACTGTGTACTACAGGGGACTTGTAATTCAAGTGGGGAATCTGGAATTTAAATGCTATATTTTAAAATATTAATAAGCTATTTTGTATCAACAAAGCACAACACCAATAAAATCCTACATACAAACAAATACAATCATTAATGAATAAGATAATGTGGAGAATATAATGCATAATGGTTTTTTAATTATCTAGGAGAGTGAAAAGTATAAGAAACCTTCATGCAAGGCAGTATTTTACTATTGCAAATAGCTCTGGAAGTTACCATCCTAATCTCTAGATATATTACTATAGCAATTCAAGTAGCTCCATCAAGTAATTTTTACCACAGCATACTCAACATCTATTCCTTTAATATGATGATAACCTAAATAGAAAAAAAGATATTTTACCCATTAGGACTCTATATTTGTGGTGAACTACTAGATAAAATATAACTGTACCCAAACAATAGACAATTTTTCTCATAATTCAAACCCTTAGATGACATATTTTAAAGTGGATGTGAGGTGCACAGAGCACTTTAAAAATAATACAATTTTGTGCCCACTATTTAAAACATATGAAACTGGAGCCCATTATCCAGAGTGAAGTAAGCCAGAAGCAAAAACAACAATACAGTATATTAACACATATATATGGAATTTAGAAAGACAGTAATGAGAACCCAACATGGGAGACAACAAAAGGAACGCAGATGTATAGAATAGACTTGTGGACTTTGTGGATGAGGGTAAGGGTGGGATGAGATGGGAGAAGGGCATTGAAGCATGTTAATTGTCATGTGTCTAATCAATAGCCAGCCCAGGATTGATGCTCGGGACTGGTGCAGCGAGATTTCCCGGGGGGGAGGGAGGAGGGAGGGGGGACCCGGAGGGGAAGCATATGTAAACCCATGGTGATATCATAACAATGTATGGCTAAAACAATAATTAAAAAAATAATAATAATAAAAAAAAATAAAAATAAAAAGAAAATGGTACATACACCTTAGGAAATTCTAATACCTAACACTTATGATTCATAGATCTGAATTTAGGAAACCATTATATTGGAATAGCTAGGCATTCTACAAATATCTTAAAGTTGCTATTTATAGGTACACTTTCCCACACACCTTAAGATTAGATATGGTTAAATTACTTGCAAGGTCATTGGAGTGTGAGGGGAAGTAACTTAAGGCACCAGTATAAGAAGCTACTGAGGGCAAATATACAATTCTCTATACCTCTTTCCTGTTATAGACTTTGTTCAGAGAGCTGTCAAAATAAGATTTGTCTGTCTGAATCCCTGATTCAGAAACATAAACAGATCCTCCTGTCAGAGGTGGAAATGTAGCTGGGAAAGTAAATCGTGTTGTAATGCATCACTAAAGTTGAGGATGCAGGTTGTAACTCCAACATAACTAGCTTATCCCAACTCACATACCAAACAAGACCAAATTCTCATGTGGATGGCATTAGTTTACATCACTGTGAGATATACTACTATTCTCTTACCAAAGGAAAAGAAACATCAAGACCAGCTGGGATTCTCTTTTGACAAAATGAAATAAAAAAGTCCTTTGGGGATACTATGCATTAAAGTAGGAAAGAGCAAAAGGAGACAGTTTTGGTATATCTAAAAAGATAAGAGTAGGTGATTTTTTTCAGTGTGATCACTGAAAATGAAAGATAATTGCATATCTTACAGCACTGGTTAAAAAAAAGAAATCAATGTCAGTATACGATACGTAAACTTTAGAAAAGTGGCTTTGATAGAGGCATAGCTATATTTATATATTTTATCATATACTATATGTAGAGTATTAACATTTAAATAGATATAATATGTACTGAAAAGTGGGCATTAATGAAAATAATTATCATACTTTATAATATAATTTAACCATATTAAAATCCTATTGTACAATTTTCTCTGTGTTTTCTTCTCATTATTGAATAAGTGGAATCATATAGAGTGTGTACTTCTTTGCCTGACTTTTTAGCACAGCATTTTGTTGGCTTAATCTGTGTTTTTTTTGTGTAGCTGAAGGATTTTCACCTATCAAGTGGTGTGCAATATTCCTTTGTATGTATAATACTACACAATTTTATTCATCCTGTTGTCAATGCTTTCATTTAAAATGCTACTATGAAGTATACATTTCTTGTCATGTATGTGCACATGAGCTTTTGAAAAGTAAATGTATAAATTTGCAATTTTGGAGCTCTGGTTATGCTTGATTAATTTAGTTAATTTAAAAATGCCTTCAGGAGTGTTTGTAAGATCCACTTCTCCCAGCAAGGTTTGAGAATCCGTAGTCTTTTCATTTTCATCAGGATTCTCTCCTCTCTCTCTCTCAAATCTCTTTCACTGGAGTGGGAGGCAAGAAGAGATAAATGATTGTTTGAATCTTTATTTTCTAGTTTTGTATGCAATATGAAAATGTTTTCTTATGTTCCCTGGCCATGATGATGCTCTTCTTTTGCTATGTTTGTAACAGCTCCTTATCCAGTATTATATTATGATGTCTGTATTTTTGTTGGTTTGAAGTTCGTAACATGTATTCTGGACTAGAATCCTTATTTGGTTCCATATGCCACAAAAATATTATTCTACTCCATGGCCTGATTTTTCACCTTCTTAACAGTGTCTATTTTTAAAACAATTTCCTTCATGTAAAGACAATTTCTCTAAAAATTTTTCTAAATTCTATGGAAAAAACTTTCCCTAATCCAAGGATATTTTTGCTGTTGCTTTTCAGTCCCTAGGCCATGTCTGACTCTGCAGCCTCATGCACTGCAGCACACCAGGCTCCTCTGTCCTCCACTAGCTCCCAGAGTTTGCTAAAATCGTGTCCACAGAGTCAATGATGCCATCTAGCCATATCCTCCTCTGCTGCTCCCTTCTCCTTTTGTGATGTTTCTGCTTTTTAGTATGCTGTCTAGGTTTGTCATAGCTTTTCTTCCAAAGAGAACATGTCTTTTAATTTTATGGCTGCAGTCACTGACCACAGTGATTGTGGAGTCCCAGAAAATAAAATCTGTCTCTGCTTTCACTTTTCCTCATCTATTTTCCATAAAGTGATAGTACCTGATGTCACGATCTTAGATTTTTGAATGTTGAGATTAAAGCCAGCTTTTTCACTCTCCTCCTTTACCCTTATCAAGAGGCCCTTTAGTTCCTCTTCACTTTTTGCTATTGGTTATCATCTGCAAAGATGAGGCTGCTGATATTTCTTCTGGCAGTCTTGATTCCAGCTTGTGATTCATCCAGCCCATCATTTTCCATGATGCATTCTGAATATAAGCCAAATAAACAGAGTGAGAATATACAACCTCATTGTACTCCTTTCCCAGTTTTGAACCAGTTGTTGTTTCATGTCTGATTCTAACTGCTGTTTTTTGAATCCACATACAGATTTCTCAGGAGACACATAAGGTGCTCTGGTGTTCTCATCTCTTTAAGCATTTTCCACAGTTTGTTCTGATCCACACAGTTAAAGGCTTTTATGTAGTCAATGAAACAGAAGTAGATGTTTTTCTGCAATTCCCTTGCTTTCTTCATGATCCAGTGAATGTTGGCAATTTGATCTCTGGTCTCTCTGCCTCTTTGAAACCCAGTTTGTACATCTGGAAGTTCTCAGTTCACATACTGCTGAAGTCTAACTTGAAGGATTCTGAGCATAACCTTGCTAGCATGTGAAATGAGTACAGTTGTACAGTAGTTTGAAGATTATTTGGCATTGCTCTTCTTTGGGAATGGAAGGAAAGCTGACCTTTTCCAGTCTTGCAGCCACTGCTGAGCTTTCCAAATTTGCTGGCATATTATAATATTATCTTTTAGAATTTTAAATAGATCAGCTGGAATTCTGGCACCTCCACTAGCTTTGTTCATAGTAATGCTTCCTAAGGCATTCTTGACTTCACATTTTAGAATGCCTGGCTCTAAATAAGTGACAACACCATCCTGGTTATCTGGATCATTAAGATCTTTTTTGTATAGTTTTTCTATTTATTCCTTCTGTCTTTTGTTAATTTCTTATACTTCTGTTAGGTCCTTATTGTTTCTGTCCTTTATCATGGCCATCCTTTCATGAAATGTTCCCTTGATATCTCCAATTTTCATGAGATCGCTAGTATTTCCTATTTTACTGTTTTCCTCTAATTCATTACATTGTTCATTCAAGAGAGTGCTCTTTTCTTTCCTGGCTATTTTCTGGAACTTTGTATTCAGTTGTGTATGTCTTTTCCTTTCTCCCTTGTCTTTTACCTCTCTTTTTATCATAAGGCCTCCTCAGAAAACTACTCTGCCTTCTGGCATTTGTTTTTCCTTTGACGTGATATTGGCCACTACCTACTGTACAGTGTTATGAATCTCTGTCCACAGTTCTTCAGGCATTCTGTCTACCAGATCTAATCCTTTAAATCTTTTAATCGCATCTGCTGTATAATCATAAGGGGGTTGATTTAGGTCAGACCTGAATGGCCAAGTGGTTTTCCCTACTTTCTTCAATTTAACCCTGAATTTAAGAAGCTCATGATCTGAGCCACAGTCAGCTCTAGGTCCTGTTTTTACTGACTGTATAGAGCTTCTCCATCTTCAATTGAAAGGTACGTAATCAATCTGACTTTAGTATTGACCATCTGGTAATGTCCATGTGAAAAGTCTTCTCTTGGGTTGTTGGAAAAGGGTGTTTACTATAACCAGTGTGTTCTCTGGACAAAATCCTGTCAGCCTTTGCCCTGCTTCATTTTGTACTACAAGGCTAAACTTGCCTGTTATTCTGGATATCTCTTGACTTCCTACTTTTACATCTCAATCCCTTATGATATAAAGCATATCTTTTCTTGGTATTAGTTCCAGAAGTCTTATATGTCTTCATAGAACCAGTGAACTTCAACTTCTTTGTCATCAGTGATTGGGGCAGATAGTTGGATTACTGTGATATTGAATGGTTGCTGTGGACACCAAGCAAGATCATTCTGTTTTTGAGATTTCACCCAAGTACTGCATTTCGGGCTCTTTTGTTGACTATGAGGACTACTCCATTTCTTCTAAGGGATTTTTGCCCACAACAGTAGATATAATGGCCATCTAAATTAAATTCAACCAATGCCATCCAATTTAGTTTGCTGATTCTTATGATGATAATGTTCAATCTTCCCATCTCCTGCATCATCACTTTCAGTTTACCTTGATTCATGGATCAAATATTCCAGGTTCCTATACAATATGGTTCTTTGCAGCCTCAGACTTTACTTTCACCACCAGACACATCCAACACTGAGCATTGTTTCTGCTTTGTCCCAGAGGCTTTATTCTTTCTGGAGCTATTAATAATTGTCCTCCACTCTTCACCAGTATCACGTTGAACATCTATTGACCTGGGAGGGCTCATCTTCAGGTATCACATTTTTTTGCCTTTTCACACTGTCCGTGGGATTCTCTAGGCAAGAACTGGAGCAGGTTGTCATTTCCTCCTCCAGTAGGCCACACTTTTATAGAACACTTTACTGTAATCCTGCGTGTCATGGTCCATAGCATCATTGAATTATGTGAGCTCCTTCTCCATGACAAGGCTGTGATCCATGAAAAAGCAAAGAAATTTACATTTTATATTATTTTAAATTTCAGTATATTTGTTGTCCATCTTGTTGAATTGTTTTTTATGAATGATGTCAATAGCTGTAATGTTTCATTTTATTTCATATGAGCACAGGATGAATGTTGCTTTATTCACTGAGAAATTTATTCTCAGTTAATTGGTCCATAACTTTACTTTCTAAAACAAGTAACTGAAGGTTCACGAATCTTATTGTGTCTTTTCTACTGTGTTCCCTCCCAATCACACTCCACTTCTTTAATTATTTTAAATATAAAATAAACTTTAATATATGATACTCCTCCAGCTCTGTTTTTCTTAAGATTATCTTGAGTAGCCTTGGCCATTTGCTTTAACATAATATTTCTCAAATTTATAAATCCATTTCTAAAAAAGAATGAAAGAAAGGTAGGAAACGTAACAACATTTTACTAAAATTACATAGAATAGTAGATTAAATATATGGTGTGCTGACATATTTATACCATTAAATTTTTCAATAAAATAACATGGAGCAGCTCTCCTTTGTTTTGATCTTATGTTTCTATCAATAATATTTCATAACTTTCTACACAGATGAATTCTTTATTGCAAACAAATATTTTCCTTCTATGTATTATATTAATTATATTCATATTTTATTGGTTATTTTACTTCTATTTATTAATAAAATTATTATTTATATGCATTAATGGAATCATTGTTATTTATATTATATTAATATAAATTATTATTATATCTCTATTTTATTTTATTGGACTTTTAATGTTACTTTCTATAAAATTTTGTCATACATATAAATATAATTAATTTTTTAATTAAAAAATTTGTCCTTAGTGACCTAGTCACATTCATTTATTAGCTGTGCTGTTAGTCTGTAAATTATTTTAAATATTCTATATTCACATGTGAGAAATAACAGTTTTATTTTTTCACTTTAGCAATTAAAAATCATATTTGACTTCATTTGAACTTCCATCACAATGTTGAATACTAATGATGACAGATATCCTCACCTGTTTTCACTATTCAGATGAAACTATCAGTAATTAACCATTACATTAAACATACAACTTTTTGGTGTATGTCTTTTATTATGTGAAGACACCTTACTTATATTTTTATTCTGTGGAGATAATTATAGGCAACTTCTTGTTATTAATGTAATGAATTATATTGTTTGATTTCCAACTTGAGACCAACTCTGTATTTCAATCTGTTTGTGATTACATGAGATTACTGCCCTGCAAACTTAATTTCGTGTAATGTCCTTGTTGAGTTTTTATTTGTATGTTTTTTAAACACTTTATTTTCCTAGCAAAATTGAGAAGAACATATGGAGATTTATATGCATATTTTGCCCCCACATGTGTCAAGCCTTGGGCTTCCCAGGTACCCTTAGTGGTAAAGATCCTACCTGACAGTGCAGGAAGACTTAAGAGATGTGGGTTCAATCTGAAAGATCTCCTGGAGGAGGCCATGGCAACCCACTCCAGTATTCTTGCCTGGAGAGTCTCATGGATAGTAGAGCCTGGCAGGCTTCAGTCCATAGGGTTGCGCAGAGTCAGATATGACCGAAGTGACTTAGCATGTATGCATGTCTAGCCTCTCCCTTTATCAACATCAGTTACCATAGTGAGTGCACTTGCTGTTGGCAAACCTACACTGACACATTGGAATCATAGTCTACATTACAGTTCACTCTTGACGATGTGTATTAAATAGATTTGGACAAAAATATAATGGCATGTATTCATCATTATAACATCGTACAGGGTATTTTACTGACCTAATAATCCTCTGTACTGTACCCATTTATCTCATCACTTCTCTACCACAAACCACTGAATAAATACTGTCACCATAGATTTGCCCTCTCCAGAATATAATATAATATAATATAATATAATATAATATAATATAATATAA
>ML663566.1:24265067-24302349 GCA_007570785.1 Antilocapra americana | reverse complement strand
TTATATATATATATATATATATATATATATATATATATATATATAATCTATATCTCCTGTGCTATATAATGAATTTTTATTGCTTATTTCATACATACCAGTTGGTATCTTTTAACTCCCTACCCCTATATTGCACCTCTCTCTTTCCTCTCCCAGTTGGTAACAACTAGTAATTACTAGTTTCTTCTCTATGTGACTGTTTCTTTTTTATTATATTCACTAGTTTTTTGTATCTTTTTAAATTTCATGTGTAAATACTATCAAACAACAATTCTCATTTCGTTTAACATAATGCATCTCAAATTCAACCATGTTGCTGCAAATGGCAAACTTTCATTCTTTATAAAGGCTGAGTAATATTGTATCATATATATGTGTGTGTGGGTGTGTATGTATATTTCATTATGGCTGAATAGAACAATTCACATATTTTTTTATCCAGCTATCCCTTGATGGGAGAAGTTGCTTCCATACCTTGGCAATTGTAAATAATGCCGTTATGAATATTGTGGTGATATATCTTTCCAAATTAGTGTTTTTGCTTTTGTAAACTATATATGCAGGTGTGGAATTGCTGGGTCATATGATAGCTCCATTTTTAGTTTTTAAGAAACCTCCATACTGTTTTCCACAGTATGGCCACACCAATTTGCATTCCCACTGAGTATGAAAGTGTCCCCTTTTCTCTACATTCTTGCCAACATTTGTTATTTGTATTCTGAACTCAGGTCACCAGCACCTTCTCTGTGGGATCATCTCTGTTCCTGCATAAGCCTCTTTTTATTTACACTCCACCACCTGCTCATGCTCTTACACCATCTGCTACTGAGTCTTGGCCACCTGAAGCTGATTGGCCAAGCCAAGGCTTTTCCTTGTATGCAGAAAAGCTAAAATTCCTTACAAGGTATAACAATAGAATGTTAGTTCCATAAATCAAGGTATACTGGAGTTGGTCAGCAGAAGATGGCAAGAATGGATATCAATATCTTAAGAATCAGTAAACTAAAATGGACAGAAAATAATTCAGATACCCATCATTTCTACTATTGTGGGCAAGAATCCCTTAGAAGAAATGAGTAGCCTTGATAATCAACAAAAGAGTTCAAAATGCAGTACTTGGGTGCAATCTCAAAAATGACAGGATAATCTCAGTTGGTTTCCAAGGCAAACCATTCAAACATGTGAGTAGAGTTGTCCCTTGTGTTGCCTGAAAAGGGTGTTTGATATGAAAACTGTTTTCTATTGACAAAGCTCTGTCAGCCTTCGCCTTGCTTCATTTTGTACTCAAAGGCCAAACTTTCCCATTATTCTGGGTATCTTGACTTCCTAATTTTCATTCCAATCCCCTATGATTAAAAATGACATATTTTTCTTTTTTGCTGTTAGTTCTAGAAGGTCTTGTAGGTCTTCATAGAACCAGTCAACTTCTGCTTCGTTGGCATCAGTGATTGGGGCATAGACTTGAATTAACATGATGTTGAATGGTTTACCTTGGGAACCAACTGAGATTATCCTTTCTTTTTTGAGATTGCACCCAAGTACTACATTTTGAACACTTTGGTTGATTGTGAGCACTACTCTATTTCTTCTAAGGGATTCTTGCCCACAACAGTAGAAATAACGGGTATCTGAATTATTTCCTGTCCATTTTAGTTTACTTATTCTTAAGATGTCAATGTTCTTTCTTGGCATCTTCTGCTGACCAACTCTAGTATACCTTGATTTATGGACCTAACATTCTATTGTTATACCTGATCAGAAATTATAGCTTTTCTGTGTACAAGGAAAAGCCTTGGCCTAGCCAATCAGCTTCTGGTGGCCAAGACTTAGTAGCAGATGGCATAATAGCAGGAGCAGGTGGTGGAGTGTACAAAACAGGGGCTTGTGCAGGAATAGAGATGGTCCCACAAAAAAAGTGCTGGTGACCTGAGTTCAGAACACAAATAGGAAATGTTGGCAATGTGAGGTAGTTAGAATAGGAAAAAGGAGCCCAGAATGGCAGTGGCTAAAAGACAAGGAAGGGAAAAGCCCACAAAAATATGACAAAAGAAGTCCCAAGGGCCTGAGTGAGGACCTCAGGTAGAACAAATAGCACTCCTGACTAGCCCAATTTACATAGGGCAGGTCTGAGAATTTCTTGGTTGACACAGGGGCTGCCTACTCTGTCCTGACCTCCTATTCCAGAACCTTCTCCTCACAAACCTGTACCATTTTGGGTGCTACAGGAAAAACAATTACAAAAGATTCCCCTGAGCACTTCCTTGCTGGGATGGACAGATAGTTTCCCACCAGTTTCTAGTGGTCCCTGACTCTTATGGGGGAGAAATATTTCCTGCCTTTGAAATCTTTCAACTCTTGCAATCCTGATAGAAGGTGCTTTAAAACTGTATTTTTGGGGGGGAAAACTAACTATTTTTCCAGCCACCAAGTGAAGTAACTCCTAAATAGGAGATGCCATTTATGGATGTCCAATCAAAGAATCTTCAGATATCAAATAGTGCTGATGGAAAATCCAGGCCACACTATATCCCCTTGTGAAGTTCTTAACCTAGCCACCCTCCTGCCTACCCCGAGGGCCCTCTCCCCTTTCACTTCTGCCTAGAAACCTTGGACAACTGGACAATACCATGTGAGGGATTGTCGGAAGATCCTTTGATCAATCCTGAGGAAATCTAGTGCACTGATGGAAGCAGCTTTGTCTTGGATGGAAAAAGAGCCGGATATGCAGTAGTCTCCAGTTTTGACACTATAGAGGCTAAACGTTTGTCACTAGGTACTTCAGCCCAATTGGCTGATCTCATAGCCCTGACTTGAGTTTTCGAGCTGGGAAAAGGAAAAAAAGTAATCATTTACAGTGACTCCAAGTATGCCTTTCTGGTCCTACATGCACATGCTACTATTTGAAAAGAAAGAGGCCACTTGACCACCCAAGGGTCCCCAATCAATTATGGTGATCAAATCCTTAGGCTCTTGGAGGCAGTCCATCTACCTGCTGAGATTTCAGTCTCCCACTGTAAAGGACACCAAAAAAGGATCATGGAAGTGGCACGAGGGAACCAAGCAGCCAACCAGGCAGCTAAGAGACCAGGATTACAGAACAATGACCTAATAGGGGTTGCCACTTTATTTCCACAGACTAATTTGCGGGAAACTCCTTCATATACTGAAGGTGAGACTCTTAAAGCTAAGAGTCAGGGCTTTTGAGATGATCATATGGGGTGGTTCCAAAAGGGGGGGACTCCTTTTTCTGCCTGGGAATCTCCAATGGAAGTTGGTTAACTCCTTACACGCCACTACTCATTTAAGGGAAAAGTCCCTCCAAAGATTACTAGAAAGGTCTTTCAGAGGAACAGGCCTCCAAACGACTATCAGGCAAATGGTCTGCTCTTGTCCCACTTTCCAATTAAACAACCCCCAAGGAGCTCGAAGACTCTAGCTGGCCCAGCCTGTCCAACGAGTGGGACCTACCCAGGAAAGGACTGACAGATGGATTTCACCCAGAAGCCAGTTTCTCAAGAGTATAAATACCTATTAGTTATGATAGATACACTCACAGGTTGGATTGAAGGCTTTCCCATCAGACTGAGAAAGCTGAGGAGGTGGTAAAAAAAGACTACTCCATGAAATCATTCCAAGATTATGTCTGCCCCGGTCATAATAAAGTGACAGTGGGACATATTTACTTCTAGGATCACCCAAGGGGTCTCTAAAGCATTGGGCATTACTTATTATCTCCATTGTGCCTGGAGGCCTCAGTCTTCAAGAAAAATAGAAAGAGAACTAACCAATTCTTAACATCAGTGATAAAAAAGATAACCCAGGAGACCTCCCTTGGATGGAAGAAGGCTTTACCAATAGGTCTCCTCCTTACCTGTATTGCCCCTAAGGAACAGGTTGTTCTTAGTCCTTATGAGATGCTATATGTGAGACCTTTAGTTTATGCCAATGACCTCTTCCTAGATCCAGAGGCTCAGACCTTCCAGTCTTATACCATGGCCATTGGGTAATTCCAACAGAATATATGCTTGTGGTGTGTCAACCAGGACCCAAAAGATTATAAACAGTTGCCACTATATGCTCCAGGGACTCAAGTATCAATTAAAGTGTGGAAAGATGGGTCCCCAAAGGCTCAACTCCAGCCCACAGGGGAGGTCCCCTACCCTCTAATACTTTCCACCCACACAAAAGTCGAGGTACCAGAAAATGACTCCTGGATTCACTACTCATGAGTCAAGCTGTGGAAGAAAACAGGAGAGGACACTCAATACATCTGTGAGCCCCTGGGAGATCTCAGATACATATTTAGAACTGCAAATGAGTGCCATTCTAATTAAAGGGGCTTCCATGGTGGCTCAGACAGTAAAGCATCTGCCTGTAATGTGGGAGACCCAGGTTCGATGCCTGGGCCAGGAAGATGCAGTGGAGAAGGAAATGGAAACTCACTCAAGTAATCCTGCCTGAAAAAGTCCATGGACAGAGGAGCCTGGGGAACTACAGTCCATGGGGTCTCAAAGAGTTGGACATGGTTGAACGACTTCACTTTCTTTCTTTCTTTTTTTCTAATGAACACACCCCAAATCAAGTTTCTAATGATAAGACTTCTCAGGACAGCTCTAAAGAGCCAACACAGCTTGTCATTGGTTGTACTCCAAAACACACAGGAGATATATCTTCTGATCCCTGAACAAGGAGGGACTTGAGCCATCTTGAATGAGACATGTTGTTTCTGAGTAAACATCTGAAGCTAAGTTAAAGAAAGTCTCACAGTACTCAAGAAAAACATTCAGATCATACAGGATCTCAAAATATGAGCTGGAAAGTTCTTGGAGTTGCTACAATCACTATTTAGGGATTCCTCCTGGTGATGGAAATTTGGAGCTGGCTAATGCCTCTACTTTCCTTGGGATTGGAATGAAAACTGACCTTTTCAAGTCCTGTGGCCACTGCTGAGTTTTCAAAATTTGCTGGCATATTGAGTGCAGTACTTTCACAGCATCATTTTTTTTTTAGGATTTGAAATAGCTCAACTGGAATTCCATCACCACCACTAGCTTTGTTTGTAGTGATGCTTTCTAAGGCACACTTGTCTTCACATTCCAGGATGTCTGGCTCTAGGTGAATGATCACACTATCGTGATTATCTGGGTTATGAAGATCTATTTTGTACAGTTCTTCCATGTATTCTTGCCACCTCTTCTTAATATCTTCTGTTTCTCTTAGGTCCATACAATTTCTGTCCCATTTTGAGCTCATCTTTGCATGAAATGTTCCCTTGGTATTTCTAATTTTCTTGAAGAGATCTCTAGTCTTTCCCATTCTGTTGTTTTCCTCTATTTCTTTGCATTGATCACAGAGGAAGGCTTTCTTATCACTCCTTTCTATTCTTTGGAACTTTGTATTCAAGTGGGAATATCTTTCCTTTTCTCCTTTGCTTTTCACTTCTCTTCCTTTCACAGCTATTTGTAAGGCCGCCTCAGACAGCCATTTTTCTTTTTTGCATTTCTTCTCCATGGGGATGGTCACGTGAACCGTGAACTTCCAGATGTTAAGGCTGGTTTTAGAAAAGGCAGAGGAACCAGAGGTCAAATTGTCAACATCTTCTGGATCATCTAAAAAGCAAGAGAGTTCAAGAGAAACATCTATTTCTGCTTTATTGATAATGCCAAAGCCTTTGACTGTGTGGATCACAATAAAATGTGGAAAATTCTTAAAGAGATGGGACTACCAGACCACCGGACCTGCCTCTTGAAAAACCTGTATGCAGGTCAAGATGCAACATTTAGAACTGGAATTGGAACAACAGACTGATTCCAAATAGGAAAAGGAGTATGTCAAGGCTGTATATTGTCACACTGCTTATTTAACTTATATGCAGTGTACATCATGAGAAACGCTCAGCTGGATGAAGCCCAAGCTTGAATCAAGATTGCTGGAAGAAATATCAATAACCTCAGATATACAAATGACACCACCCCTATGGCAGAAAGTGAAGAACTAAAGAGCCTCTTGATGAAAGTGAAAGAGGAGAGTGAACAAGTTGACTTAAAACTCAGTATTCAGAAAACTAAGATCATGGCATCTGTTTCCATCACTTCATGGCAAATAGATGAGGAAATAGTGGAAACAGTGTCAGACTTTATCTTTTGGGGCTCCAAAATCACTGCAGATGGTGATTGCAGCCATGAAATTAAAAGACACTTACTCCTTGGAAAGAAAGTTATGACCAATCTAGATAGCATATTAAAAAGCAGAGCCATTACTTTGTCAGCAAAGGTCCATCTAGTCAAGGCTATGGTATTTCCAGTAATCATGTATGTATGTGAGAGTTGGACTATAAAGAAAGCTGAGTGCAGAAGAATTGACACTTTTGACCTGTGGTGTTGGACAAGACTCTTGAGAGTCCCTTGGACTGCAAGGAGATCCAACCAGTCCATCCTAAAGGAGATCAGTCCTGGGTGTTCATTGGAAGATCTGATGTTGAAGCTGAAACTCCTGTACTTTGGCCACCTCATGCCAAGAGTTGACGCATTGGCAAAGAACCTTATGCTGGGAAAGATTGGGGACAAGGGGAGAAGAAGATGAGATGGCTGGATGGCATCACCGACTGGCTGGGCATGAGTTTGAGCAATCTCTGAAAGTTGGTGATGGACAGGGAAGCCTGGGATGCTGCAATCCATGGGGTCACAAATAATTGTGCATGATTGGGAGACTAAACTGAACTGAAAAAGCCCCTTGATGAAGGCAAAAGAGGAGAATGGAAAAAAATGGCTTAAAATTTACCATTCAAAAAATTAAGGTTATGGCATCCTGTCACATCACTTCGTGGCAAATAGATGAGGGAGAGTGGAAACCATGACAGATTTTATTTTCTTGGCCTCCAAATTCACTGCAGATAGGGACTGCAGCCATAAAATTAAAAGACACTTGTTCCATGGAAGGGAAGGTATGACAAAACTAGACAGCATATCAAAAAACAAAGACATTGCTTTGCCAGCAAATGTCTGTACAGTCAAAGCTATGGCTTTTCCAGTAGTCATGTATGGATGTGAGAACTGAAAGAAGGATGAGCACCAAAGAACTGATGCTTTTGAACTGTGATACTGGAGAAGACTCTTGAGAGTCCCTTGAACTACAAGAAAATCAGGCCATGAATCCTAAAGTAAATCAACCCTGAATATTCATGAAAGGACTGATGCTGAAGCTGAAGCTCCAATAGTTTGGCTGTCTGATGTGAAGCCCCAGCTCAGTGGGAAAACCCTGATGCTGAGAAAGATCGAAGGCAAAAGGATAAGTTGGTGACAGAGAACAAGGTGTTTAGTCAGCATGACTGACTCAATGCATATGAATTTTAGCAAACTCCAGGGCACAATGATGGACAGGAAAGCCTGGCATGCTGCAGTTCATGGGCTTGCAAAGAGTCAGATACAACTTAGCAACTGAACAGAAACACCACCACCAAATAATGATAGATGTGAATGGACAAAAATAGTTCATTAACTGATAATTGCAAGCTTTTATACACAATTAGCACAACTTCATAAAAAATGTGGAAGCAAATTACTCTAATCTAAAACACAAAAGTTTAAAAATATGTGAAGTTAGTCAGTGAGTACTGTGATGTACTTAGTCACTCAGTCATATCCGTGGGGATTGTCCAGGCAAGAATACTGTAGTGGGTTGCCATGCCCTGCCTCAGGAGTTCTTCCCAATCCAAGGATCAAACCCAGGCCTCCTGCATTGCGGGTGAATTATTTACTATTTGAGCCACTAGAGAGGCCCTAGTCAATGAGAAAGGAAGATTATTCTATTTTTATTTATTTCGTATGTAGAGGCTAAGTTGTGTACCTTAGAATAATTGCTTCAGAGGTAATTAATATAAAATATTGTTAATTTGTTCATTATTATCTTTGAGGGCTAGAAATTTTTCCTTGGAACATTAAGTGGGGAGAGATCAACAGATGCTTTTCTATACAAAATTTCGATTTGCTATATATGTTAGAAATAGATAATTTTTATATATTTATTATAGTACCTGCTAAAGTGGACTACATTTCTAAAACAAGCAAAAATAGTAAGTAGGTGCTACAAGCCTAGAATGAAATACTAGGGATTAATATTTAATTGAGTTTGCTGAACATATATTAGCTAATAAAACAAGTAGCTATTTATGATCTTTAAAATAATTGAAGTCATTAAGAACATTAAATTAGGAAACATAAAGTGTATTAATAAATTATGATTAATTTTGTTTCTATTATCTGAATATCTACTGATTAAATAAACTGATAATTTACTAAGTATTGCTTTGCTCTTTTACTGACACATAAAATAGCCACATGTGCTATCTACTAGTAAAGAGATGATGTCAATCTGAATATACACCCACAAGCTGTCCAGGAATATTACTCAGGCAAACAAAATTTATCCCCCTATGATAATAATTATGCTATCAGAATTTCCAATAGCCCAAGGCCAGTTTAGGGTAGCATGCTGAAATAATCCATTTAAAAATTTCAAAATTAGCCTACAAATCAAGTTTTAACAAAAAAAACCTCCCATCATAATGGATCGAATAATAACCACACTGGGACTTTTGTATGCCCACTTCCAGTCAGAATACATGGACTAAAGTTCCTGTTTCAGGGATGACACTGTGAATTTAATCAAGGACCAGAGTATGAAAACATAATTGTGTGGCTCAATTCTAATCTAATATGATTTACTTCCAAAAAAAGCTGTAGATTTGGTTCAGTGCCTGATTGGATTGAGTCACATGGAAGGCATTTTAATTACTCATTGTTTGATTAGCTTTCTTTCTTGGTAGCCAGAAAATAATAATAATAATACTAATAATAGTAAGTGATAATAGTAATATAATATGGATACAGCAGGAAAAACAATGCAATATATATTTCAATATTGTCCCCATGTTTCACACAATGAGAGACTAAAGATAAAATGAGTTAGAGAAAATGATATTTGATATAAATAAGAAAAGATAGAATACATCATTATCTTTGATTAAGAATCAAATTCTGGAAATAAGATGATTAGATTATAAACCACCTTATATTTAATAAGACTTTTTAGGCAAAATATTTCTGTGAATAATGATTTCTAATTGAAATAATGTCTGTAATAGATATTATTATTAGGGGATCTATGTTTGTGTGTGTGCTAATATGCTCAGTTGTGCCCAATTCTTCAATCTCATGGACTGTAGCACACCATGCTTCTCTGTCCATTGGGTTACCCAGGCAAGAATACTGCAGTGGGTTGCCAAGCCCTCCTCTAGAGGAACTATATTTACAGTTACATAAGAATAATATACATATATATAGTTGTTCTTTGAATATCAACAATTCAATTTTGTTTGTTTCTTTGTTTGTTTAATCCAAACACTTTGCTGCTACATATTTTCATGGGGGAAAAAAAAAGCTAAAGGAAAACAAAAATCAAAATGCATGTGCAGAAAATCCCAACTCAGTTGTATGCTTTTATCATGCATCATGCATTGTATCATTAATAACCATCTAATGTTTGGCCAGGCAGACTTGTTGATCAAAAACTGAAACATAAACTTTCAGTATGTGGATGTTTTAAGCTCAGTGAAAGACAAAGTTTTTACAAGAATGATTTAATTGGGAAAAATAAGATATCTGTTTCCATTTTCTTTCCTATAACTCTTTTCAATTTAAAATATGGTCTATAGCTTATAAAATTCAATATGCAGTTGTGTGTGTATGTATATATATATATATACATACATATATATATATTATATACAACTATGCTATTGAGTTACAACAAACGATCCTAATGACTTCTAATTTCCTCCACATGAAAAAAGTCTAATAAACTACACTTTGATATATTTCCCATTTTTGTGGGATAGAGCTTCTGAAAGCCAATCAGTGCCTCTACCTAAAGTAACTAGAAAAGCATAGAAAAGATCCGTATTTTGTTTGAAGGGTATAGAAATCTAACTGCAGAAATCAAAATAAGAGGAGCAGGGTATAGAATAGGAGAAATCTTGTTTCTATAGCTGCTTCTACTCTAGGAGGATTTTGTAATTCTGATTAAAATCAGAGGCTGAAAATCCAAATCATAGCCCAGAAAGTAGCAATGTGACTGGACAGAGATGCCTCAAAAATTTTTGGTGAAGAATTGGGGAGTTCAATGACATGACTATTTCTCTCTTACTACATTTATTAAATCCTTAAAGTTGACTAAAATCATTAGCAAAAGGTTGTGGACAAAGCAAACAGGATATTTTTAAAGCTTCATTAGGCAAATACTAGAGTTAAAAATATTAGAGCAATGGTGCACAAAATAAAAGAGGATTATAGTTGAAAACTCTGGAAACACAAGGTTGAATCAAGGGTAAACTTAGATCTTTAAGGACTAAAACCCAGCCTCAATTCAAGACAGCCCATAAATAATGAAAACAGCAACCGCTCTACTTGCTTAAAAGAAAGAAAGTGTTGATCATTCCCAAAGGAAGTATCCATTATTTTAAAATTCTATTTTTTTTCCAAAATATTACCACTGTCAAACTTTACTAAGCTTGCATATATAAACACACAAAAGTACAGACACAACATGGACCACATGACTGGAAATGAAAGAAAAAAAAACAGAGTTATACTCATAAAGGATCCAAGTTTGTGGTTACCTCTCAGGGACTTGGGCTTCTGTGGTAGCTCAGCTGGTAAAGAATAAGTTTGCAAAGCAGGAGACTCCTATTCAATTCCTGGGTTAGGAAGATCCCTTGGAGAAGGGTTAAGCTACCTACTGTAGCATTCCTGGGCTTCTCTGGTGGCTCAGCAGAAAATAATCTGCCTATAATGCAGGAGACCAGGGTTCAATCACTGGCTTAGGAAGATACCCTGAAAGAGAGAATGCAACCCATTCCTGTATCCTTGCCTTGGAGAATCCCCATGGATAGAGGAGCCTTTCAGGCTACAGTCCATGGGGGCACAACACTTTGGATGTGACTAAGCAACTAAGCACAGTGCAGAGACTTAAAATAATTCTATGTTCCAGAATATGCAAAATGTGAAAAATGGAAAAATGCATGCAGGATTTAACAATGATTAGAATCTATAAAGTGAATTTTTAAAAATCATGATGTGCTATAGTGTACAAAACTGAGAACCCTAAAATGAGTTTAATAGTAAATTATATACAGCAAAAAAAAAATAGAGACACAGTGGAAAATTGGAACATAAATCAATTGAAAATATCCAAATGGAAGCACAGACAACAGAGAAAGAGAAAGACATAGATCTTTTTTTTTTTCCAATTATAATCTGCTGTTCTTCATCTGAGATCAAATTGCCAGCATCCACTGGATCATCAAAAAAGCAAGAGAATTCCAGAAAAACATCTACTTCTGGACTATGCCAAAGCCTTTGACTGTGTGGATCACAATAAACTGTGGAAAATTCTTAAAGAGATGGGAATATCAGACTACCTGACCTGCTTCTTGAAGCCTGTATGTAGGTCAGGAAGTAACATTAAGAACTGGACATGGAACAACAGACTGGTTCCAAATAGGAAAAAGAGTATGTCAAGGCTGTATATTATCACCCTACTTATTTAACTTATATGCAGAGTACATAATGAGAAACACTGGGCTGGAGCAAGCACAAACTGGAATTAAGATTGCCGGGAGAAGTATCAATAACCTCAGTTATGCAGATGACACCAACCTTATGGCAGAAAGTGGAGAAGAACTAAAGAGCCTCTTGATGCAAGTGAAAGAGGAGAGTGAAAAAGTTGACTTAAAGCTCAACATTCAGGAAACTAAGATCATGGCATCTAGTCCTATTTCCCATCACTTCATGGCAAATAGATGGGGAAACAGCGGCAACAGTGGCTGACTTTATTTTTCTGGGCTCCAAAATCACTGCAGATGGTGATTTCAGCCGTGAAATTAAAAGACGCTTACTCCTTGAAAGGAAAGTTATGACCAACTTAAACAGAATATTAAAAAGCAGAAACATTACTTTGTTAACAAAGATCCATCTAGTCAAGGCTATTGTTTTTCCCAGTGGTCATGTATGGATGTGAGAGTTGGACTATAAAGAAAGCTGAGCACCAAATTATTGATGCTTTTCAACTGTGGTGTTGGAGAAGACTCTTCAGAGTCCCTTGGACTGCAAGGAGACCCATCCAGTCCATCCTAAAGGAGATCAGTCCTGGGTGTTCATTGGTAGGACTGATGTTGAAGCTGAAACTCGAATACTTTGGCCACATGATGCAAAGAGCTGACTCATTTCCCAGCTGATGCTGGGAAAGGTTGAGGGCAGGAGGAGAAGGGGACAACAGAGGATGAGATGGTTAGATGGCATCACCGACTGAATGGACATGGGTTTGGGTGGACTCCGGAGAGTTGATGATGAACAGGGAGGCCTGGCGTGCTGTGGTTCATGTGGTTGCAAAGAGTCAGACACGACTGACTGACTGAACTGAACTGAACTGAACTCTTCATCTGAGGCTTTCTGGTGGCTCAGCAGAAAAGAATCCACCTGTAATGCAGGAGATGCAGGAAACATAAATCCCACCCATGGATGGGGAATGTTTCCTGGAGGAGAACAGGACAACCCACTCCAGTGTTCTTATTGGAAAATTCCCATGTACCGAGGAAACTGGTGGGCTAAAGTCCATGAGGCGCACAGTGTCAGACATGACTGAAGTGGTTGAACACCAACGTATGCATTGTTAAATTGAATTTTGTTAAGCAGTGTTTTACTTCCTCACCCATCTCTCAGTTTAACTGATTCTCATTGGGTAATAAGGAAACTGATAAATTTGTACAACAGTTTTTGTTTTTTGTCCCTGTTTTGTTGTTGTTGTTGTTTGTTTGTTTGTTTATGTTGCCTCCAGTGGAATGTTTATATTGGTATAAAGGTATATAACCTATGAAGTGCATTGCATCAAAAGCCTTTGTTGCAATTCTTCTTAATTCTCTTAGTTGTCATTTTGATTAGAGGATTAGCAGCACCTAATGTAGAGCTGTATCTTCTTAGGATATATTTGATGCCACTTCTGTCTACTGTTAACTATTTCCTGATTCATCTTTACATATTTTCTTTATTATTTCTGAACAGCATTTTGCTGCATCAGCATCTTTAATTTGCAAGTAAGGAATATGCTGTTCTGTTGCTATTATATAAGGCACTTCTGTGCCCTCTCATTTCGTCTATCCAAATAGCAACTTCCAAGGATCAGAAGGAAATCTACCTTTGAATTCTAAACCCAAACTGAATTAAGCAACTGTGTTTTTTTTTTTCTTTCCTTGGGTTGGAAAAAGCCACATAGTCAAATTTAATTCTCTCTTGATATCTGCACTGGAGTTTATATGATTGGATTCCCTCTTGAGAGTTGTTTTAATCTATCCATCTAAGGAAGGTTCATCTGCTAGCCATAAGAAATATATCTTTGGTCATGTCATATAATCTTAGTTTCCCTAGTGACTCAGCAGTAAAGACCTGCATGCAATGCAGAAGATGTGGCAAAAGCCATGAGTTCAACTCCTGGGTCAGGGAAGATCTCCTAGAAAAGCAAATGTCTAACCACTCTGGTGCTTGGAAAATCCCATGGACAACCCATGAAGTGGTAAAAGAGTAAATATTTAATATCACCATCTGGGTATAAGATTTTAGCAACTTCTGTAGGCAAATGGTAATAGATTACCAACTTAATTGTGGAAATAAAATGTGGAAGCTTCCATCATTGAATTACTTGCTTTGTTCAATATAAAATTTTTAGAACATTCAGCAAACAAGATAAGTAAATTCTTATGATGTTCTATTAGTTCCAAAAGGAGGACTACAACCACTTCATGGATAAAATATAACCCCCTAAAATCACCATTAATGATATATTTCTATAATAATATAAAATACCCTTGATTGTGTTGCTTGCACTGACATTGTTTGTATATATCTCAAAAAACTCTTTTTTTGTTCTGAAACTCTCAAAAATTCATATTTCTATCTGATAAATTTATGTAGTGATGCTAACAAGATCCTCATTTGATATATACATGTCAACCACAATCCCAAAATCTTCCTATTGTAGTATTGTACCATTTTATTGTTAGAATGACATCATATTGTTTATGAAATATCGTTCATGACCCATGCTTGAGCTATTCCAAATAATTTAACAGATTGATCTTGTTCCTGTATTTTAGATGGTATAATTAACCATTATTCACGTATCCCATTACATATAGTACACATGTTATAAAATTAGTCATATATGTACCACATCTTCTTTATGGATTCCCAGGTGGTGCCAGTGGTAAAGAACCTGACTGCCAATGCAGGAGACATCAGAGACACAGGTTCTATCCTTGGGTCTGGAAGATCCACTGGAGGAGGACATGGCAACCCACTAAAGTATTCTTGCCTGGAGAGTATCAAGGACAGAAAAGCCTGGTGGGCTATGGTGCATGGTGTCACAAAGATTCAGACATGAATGTAGAAATTTAGCACACACATGTACCACATCTTGTTTATCCATTCTTCTGTTGATGGACATTTAGGTTGCTTCCATGTTTTAGCTATTGTAAATAGAGTTGCAATGAACATTAGGGTGCATGTATTTTTTGGATCATGTTTTTCTATACATCCAGGAGTGGGATTGCAGGTCATATGATAGCTCTATTTTTAGTTTTTTAAGGAGCCTCCATACTGTTCTCCATTGTGGCTTTATCAACTTACATTCTCACCAACAGTGTAGGAAGGTTCCCTTCAACAGAATTTAAGTCAGTCATTAAAAAGAGTGAAATAATGCCATTTGAAGCAACATGGATGGACTCAGAGAGTGTCACACTGACTGAAGTAAGTCAGACAAAGAAAGAGAAATATTGTATGGCATTCCTCATATATGGAATCTAAAAATAATTGATACACATGAATTTACAAAGCAGAAACAGACTTAAAGAATGTGCTTATGGTTGCTGAGGGGAAGGATGGAGGAAGAGATAATTAAGGAGTTTAGGATGAATATGTACTGCCATATTTATAATGGATTACTAACAAAGACCTACTGTATAGCACATGGAACCATGTTCAATGTTATGTGGCAACCTGAATGGGAGCAGAGTTTTGGTTTGGAGAGCAGAGTTTGGAGAATGGTTACGTGTATATGTATGACTGAGTCCCTTCACAGTTCACCTGAAACTATCACAACATTGTTTGTTAATTAGCCATACCCCAATACAAAAGAAAATGTTTCTAAAATTATTCAAATATATTACTCTATTTCCAGAAATTTCTTGGATATCTTTTCTGACAATGCAATGATATAATCAGTGTAATGCATCAATTTACTTTGATGACAATCAAGTATGTGTTTCATTTCAGCAAGCTGTTAACAATATACTAGAAAATTCAGACACTTTAGGAGAAGAGCAATGAATAATCTTCTCAGGTATTTCCACAAAAAAACAACCAATGAATTGATAGAGATATAGAGGAAAAAAGAATGAAAGAAAGAAAAGAAAAGAAAGAGGAAAAGAAAGAACAAAGGAAGGAAGGAAAGGAAGAAAATACAATTTAATATAAATATTATGTGTGTGTGTGTGTGTGTGTGTGTGTGTGTGTGTGTGTGTGTGTGTGTGTGTGTAAGGAGAGAGAGATACTTGCTCAAAACTGAGATGGAATATAGAAGGAAACCTCAACCAACTTACCACATCCTAAGAGTCAACTTTATACTTTAGTTTAGTCATCATACCTGGTAACAGATACTATTAGAGAAACCATGTAATTCAAACCATTAGAGTGAGTATTTATTTTTCAAAAACTGTCTTGTTTTCCTAAAGAGTAGTGAGAACTCTTTTAAGTGGAGATATTTTGGGTCTAGCATGACTAATTCTGATATTTTTCAGTGAGTACAAATAGCATGCTATCAAAAATTCCAAAAGCTTTTATCTAGCACAATAATAAAACAAACTGTAGACTTGTCCAACATCCATCTGTAAGTATAGAATGATAATTTATTACATTTATAGTCTCATTCATTCCAATTATGCATCCTAGTACTGGCGATACTACCACACCATGGTACAAGATAACCTATATTTTCACCATAACACTGGAGACAGCTGCCATAATATGAATATGCACTCTAGGTTTCAGTTTTAGTCATCTGATTCTGTAATCTCATCTTCCAGTATATATTGTAACAATATCTATTGCCATAAAAAGGTTTCCTCTCCACTCAAGCTGTTTAAATTTAATGTATAACCTTGAAACCCAATCAGGAGATTTAGTGAAAATATATTGGTCCTCAAATCATCCATCTCTACCAATGTCATATTGAAAGATTAAACTTATTCGGCACTCTGTTCTGATCTTGGGGTGTGTAGGTGTGTATGTCTGTGTTTCTTCTTAATATATGTAAATTTAAATGTATCTGAGATGAAGAAAGGGCTTCCTAGGTGGCGCTAGTGATAAAGAACTTGCCTCCCAATGTTGGGGATATAAGAGATGTGGATTCAATCTCTGGGAAGAGAAGATCCCCTAGAGCGGGACAAGGCAACCCACTTCAGTATTCTTGCCTGGAGTATCCACAAGGATAGAGAAGCCTGGCTGGCTACAGTCCATATCGTGGTAAAGAGTCAGACACAACTAAAGTGACTTAGCACACATGAAGTGAGATAAAGGGAACGTGTTTGGCAGGTTCTTTTAGCTTCTATGTTGCCTGCCAGAGGTTGGTTTTCCCTCATCTAGATGGCAATACTATGCCACAGTCACATATTTTGTCATAATTTTTGTAACAACCACATTAATCTTCCCCTTTTAAATTATTCTATTATTGATTAAATCTTACGTTGCAACTCAATTTAGTGCTTTCTTATTACTATTATTATCATTTCTTGTGTGCCAATAATTTTTTAAATGACTCAAACATCATTAATACCATTAAAGTCCATATTTGAATAGTAAATAGCAGGTTGGTCCAAGTTCTAGTATGGTCTCTTGGTCTCTTCAAAGAAGAGTTGAATAAAAGTCATGCACTCGGTGATGACTATTCATATCTTAGTTTCTACCACTGGTTAGATCACAGGCATATAATTTGTTTTGCCTTGTAACTCATCACTGTCCTTTCCCTTTATGTTATTGTTGCCTACAACTGTGTTACTATTGTAATAAATTATCACAAACTTTCATGATAGCTCAGGTGGTAAAGAATCTGTCTGCAATGCAGGAGACCCCAGTTCATTTCCTGGGTTGGGAAGATCCACTGGGGAAGGGATAGTCTACCCACTCCAGTATTCTTGGGCTTTGCTTGTGTCTCATCTGGTAAAGAATCCACCTGCAATGTATGAGACCAGGGTTCCATCCCTGGGTTGGGAAGATCCCCTGGAGGAGGGAATGGCTACCCACTCCAGTATTCTGACCTGGAGAATTCCAAGGACTGTATATACATGGTGTCACAAAAAGTTGGACAGAACTGAGTGACTTTCACTTTCACACTTTAGTGGCTTAAAGTAATATGTTTATTATCTTTCAATTGTGGAAGTCAGAATACCAAAATGGATCTTATATGGGACCAAAATCAAGATATCAGTAGAGCTCTATTCCTTCAAGAGGCACTAGGGGAAATTCTATTTATTTCCCAATTACTACCTACATTTCTGGCTTCATGGCCACTTTGCTCAAACTGACCTCTGCTTATATCATCATATTTGTTCTCTGATTTTGACCCTCCAGCCTTCCTTTAATAAAGATTCTTGTAATAATATTATGCTTACCTACATAATTCAGAAAAAATTTCTTTATTTTATCTTCCTATGTTAGTGAATGTAGTATCACTTAAAGATTGGCAGCACCAGAAAATAATAACTCAGAGCTCTTTCCTACTTTTTATGCCCTTCCATCTTTGTGTAACCTATATTGCATTGCCCATTTTTCTTTCTAAACAGCAGTAGTCATAGTCTACTTTAACAATCAGATTCATGACAGTAAATAGGCTTCACTCCATATCAATTGTATTAACCTAAAATTTAAGGTTATTAATATTCTTTTGTCAAAAGTGAGAGACCAATATAGAATAGCTAAATTCTAAGACCTAGAGTCACTATTTCCAAAGACCCATATATTGTACCATCTAGATGTGGATTATTTTGAGAAATTAACATAAGAGCTTGAGACAGCGATCAACTCAAAGAAGCTATGGTTTCCCTTCCGTGATTACCCTTAGCCGCTCACAATATTCCCTCAAGGCTATGGTAATATCTAGTTGCAAAATTCTCAAGGAACTCATAATAAAGTCCATTTTATAGTGCAGCTGCATCTCATCATATCCAATTATTTATTTCTTGATAAACAACACTGACAATGAGATACAAATGCTAGTTCAGTATATAGCGCTGGGCTGGATTCTCATTTATCACTGAGTCAATACAATCAAATTCCTAACAGTTACTTTAGTTAATGTTGCAAGTTAGATTTAAACAAGAATCAACTCAGGTATCCATGATACTAGAAGAAAGATGACAAAATCAGCTATTTACCCTTTACTTCTAGTATTTTTCAGCAGATTTTGGAAACATGTGCTCATTATCTTTTCAGATATTGGCTTACTGTATCCTCTGACTTCACATTCTTGGCTTTCAGGTATGCAAGTTTTAATCTTTCACTGACTTTTGCAATTCTCTAGTCTCCTCTCCTTTCTCCTATCTAACATGTTTTATTTTAAATACGTACACACACACACACACATATATATATATATATACATGTACATATACGTATGTTTTACTAAAATATAGTTGAGTTACAAGGCTATATTAATTTCTGTTTCACAGCAATGATTCAATTATGTACATATATTTGTATATAATTTTTATATTATTTTCTATTATGGTTTATCACAGGATGCTGAATTTAGTTCCCTACACTCTAAGTTAGGATTCTATAAAACCAAGTTATATATACTGGTTTGCTTCTACTAACCCTGAACCTCCACTCCATCTCTCTACAACTCCATTACGTGTTCTAATTTTGCTGTTACTGGCATTTCCTTTACCTAGAGTAGGGTCTACATACCCCTCAATTGAATCTGAGGTTGACCTTGTTTATTGCTTCAGTCAGTTCAGTTCAGTTGCTCAGTCATGTCCAAATCTTTGCAATCCATGGACTGTAGCACGCCAGGCCTGCTGTCGAACATTAACTCCCAGGGTTTATTCAAACTCATGTCCATTGAGTTGGTGATGCCATCCAACCATCTCAGCCTCTGTCTTCCCCTTCTCTTCGTGCCTTCAGTCTTTCCTAGCAAATGAATCAGACTTTCGAATCTGGTGGCCACAGTATTGAAGGTTCAGCTTCAGCATCAATTGTTCCAATGAAAATTCAGAACTGATTTTAATATGGACTGGTTGGATCTCCTTGCAGTCCAAGGGACACTCAAGAATCAACTCCAACACCACAGTTCAAAAGCATCAATTCTTTGGTGCTCAACTTTATAGTCCAGCTCTCACATCCATACATGACTACTGGGAAAACCATAGCTTTGATTATACAGACATTTGTGGGCAAAGTAATGTCTCTGCTTGCTAACACGTTGCCTAGGTTGGTCATAACTTTTCTTCCAAGGAGCAAGCGCCTTTTAATTTCATGGCTGAAGTTACCATCTGAAGTGATTTTGGAACCCACCCCCATCCCCCCAAAAAGTCTGTCACTGTTTCCATTGCTTCTCCATCTATTTGCCATGAAGTGATGAGACCAGATGCCATGATCTTAGTTTTCTGAATGTTGAAGTTTAAGCCAATTTTTTGACTCTCTTCTTTCGCTTTGATCAAGAGGCTCTTTAGTTCTTTGATTTCTACCATAAGAGTGGTGCAATCTGCATATCTGAGGTTATTGATATTTCTCCCAGAAACCTTGATCCCAGCTTGTGCTTCATTCCATCCAGTGTTTCTCATGATGTACTCTGCATATAAGTTAAATAAACAGTGTGACAATATACAGCCTTGATATATTCCATTCCCAATTTGGAACCAGTCTGTTGTTCCATGTTCAGTTCTATCTGTTGCTTCCTGACCTGCATACAGATTTCTCAGGAGGCAAATCAGGTTGTCTGGTATTCCCATCTCTTTAAGAACTTTCCACAGTTTGTTGTGATACACACAATCAAAGGCTTTTGTGTAGTCTGAAAAGAAGAAGATGTTTTTCTGGAACTCTCTTGCCTTTTCAGTGATCCACGAATGTTGGCAATTTGACCTCTGTTTCCTCTGTCTTTTCTAAATCAAGCTTGAACATCTGGAAGTTCATGGTTCAGGTACTGTTGAAGCTTGGCTTGGAGAATTTTGAGCATTACTTTGCTAGCATGTGAGATGAGAGCAACTGTACAGCAGTCTGAACATTCTTTGGCATCACCTTTCTTTGGGATTGGTATGAAAACTGACCTTTTCCAGTCCTGTGGCCTCTGTTGAGTTTTCCAAATTTGCTGGCATTTCAGTGAAGGATTTTAACAGCATCATCTTTTAAGATTTGAAATAGCTCAACTGTAATTCCATCTCCTCCACTAGCTTTGCTCATAGTAATTCTTCCTAAGGCCCAATTGACTTTATATTCTAGGAGTTCTGGCTCTAGGTAAGTGATCACATCATCTGGGTTGTGAAGATTTTTTTTAATTTATTTTAATTGAAGGCTAATTACTTTATAATATTGTAGTGATTTTTTGCCATACATTGGCATGCTTCACCCATGGGTGTACGTGTGTTCCCCATTCTGACCCTCTTTCTGTAGAGTCATTTTTTGTATTTTTGCCACCTCTTCTGCTTCTCTTAGGTCCATATCATTCCTGTTCAATATTGAGCCCATCTTTGCAAGAAATAGTATCTTGTTGTCTCTAATTTTCTTGAAGAGATCTCTGGTCTTCCCAATTCTACTGTTTTCCTCTATTTCTTTGCACTGATCACCAAGGAAGACTTTCTTATCTCTCCTTGCTATTTTTTGGAACTCTGCATTGAAATGGGTTTATCTTTCCTTTCTCCTTTGCCTTTAGTTTCTCTTCTTTTCACAGCTCTTTGTAAGGTTTTCTAAGACAACCATTTTACCTTATTCCATTTCTTTTTCTTGGGAATGGTGTTGATACCTGCCTCCTGTACAATGTCAGGAACCTCCATCCATAGTTATTCAGGCACTTTGTCTAACAGATCTAATCTCTTCAATCTATTAGTAACTTTCATTGTATAATCATAAGGAATTTCATTTAAGTCATACCTGAATGGTCTAGTGGTTTTCCCTGCTTTCCTAAATTTAAGTCTGAATTTAGCAATAAAGTGTTCATCGTCTGAGCAACAGTCAACTCCCAGTCTCATTTTGCTTCTCCATCTTTGGCTGCAAAGAATATAATCAATCTAATTTCAGTATTGGCCATCTGGTGATGTCCATGTGTAGTGTTCTCCTGTGTTGTTGGAAAATGGTGTTTGCTATGATCAGTATTTTCTCTTGACAACACTCTTTTAGCCTTTGCCCTGCTTCATTTTGTACTCCAAGACCAAATTTGCCTGTTACTCTGGTATTTCTTGACTTCCTTCTTTTGCATTCCAGTCCCATATAATGAAAAGGACATCTTTTTTGGGTGTTAGTTTTAAAAGGCCTATTAGGTATTCATAGAACCATTCAACTTCACCTCTTCAGTACTACTGGTTGGGGCATAGACTTGGATTACTGTGATATTGAATGGTTTGCCTTGGAAATGAACAGAGATCATTCTGTCATTTTTGAGATTGCACTGAAGCACTGCATTTGGATTCTTTTGTTGACTATGATGGCTACTCCACTTCTTCTAAGAGAATCTTGCCCACAGTAGTAGATACAATGGTCATCTGAGTTAAATTCACTCATTCCAGTCCATTTTAGTTCATTGATTCCTAAAATGTTGATGCCATTTCTTGCCATCTCCTGTTTGACCATTTCCAATTTGCCTCGATTCATGGACCTAACATTCCAGGTTCCTATGCAATATTGCTCTTTACAGCATTGGACTTTACTTTGGTCACCAGTCACATCCACAACTGAGTGTTATTTTCGCTTTGTCTCCATCTCTTCATTCTTTCTGCCATTATTTCTCCACTGAACTCCAGTAGCATAATGGACACCTACTGACCTGGGGAGTTCATCTCTCAGTGTCCTATCTTTTTACCTCTTCATACTATTTATGGGGTTCTCAAGTAAAGAATACTGAAGTGATTTGTCTTTCCCATCTCCAGTGGACCACGTTTTCTCAGAACTCTCCACCATGACCCATCCATCTTGGGTGGCCCTACTTGGCATGACTCACAGTTTCATTGAGTTATATAAGGCTGTAGTCCATGCGATCAGATTGGTTAATGTTCTGTAATTATGGTTTTCAGTCTATCTGTACTCTTTGAGAAGATAAGAGGCTTATGGAGGCTTCCTGATGGGAGAGACTTACTGAGGGGTAAAACTGGGTCTTGTTCTGATGGGCAGGGCAGTCCGCTGATGATCAAACCTCTACAGGAGACACTCAAACTGTTCTGTCTCAGTATCTATGGGGTCTCTGGGTTCTGGTGCACACAAGTTTTGTTTGAGCCCTCTGAGCATCTCTGACGGGTATGGGGTTTGATTCTAAATGTGATTTTGCCCCTCTTACCATCTTGCTGGGGCTTCTCCTTTGCCCCGGACATGGGGTATCTCCTCAAAGTCACTCCAGTCACACAGCCACTGCTCCAGCACCTACCAACTTGCTGGAGTTTCTCTGACCTTGAACGTGGGGTATCTCCTCACAGTTGCTCCAGTGCTGTGCAGGCACTGCTCCAGCACCTGGACTGCTTAAACCCTTTGAATATGGCAAACAGATTACTCTGTGTCTTTTGAGGGCAAGTCATAGAAAGTATATGGCTTATACCCTCCTCACTCAAAGAACACTTACTCTGGGAACCCAGTCACCATTCTGTGAGGAAGGCAATTTGGAGAGTCCACATGGATAGGCCCAGGTGGTGAGTAAACCAGGTCCTTCCCCCTGTCAGTCAGCATCTTTCTTCAGACCCGTGAATTAGCAAGCCTAGAGTCTTCCCTCTCAGGTCCCAGCTAACATGAAGCAGTGATAATTCTACACATTACGGACTTTCTGTTTTCTCAGTACTATTCAGGATCATGATAGATAATTGCTTTATGCTGAGATAATTTGCTCACAGTCTTAAGGTCAACTTAGCTGCACAGCCATAGTAACTAGAATAGGGGATGCTAAGAGAATGAAAGGTTGACTCAAGTGGGTGAATGCCTGCTTCCTCTGATTGTGTGTGTGCTCAGTCACCTTAGTCAGGTCCAACTCTACAACCCTGTGGACTATAGCCCAATAGACTCCTCTGTCCATTAGATTTCCCAGGCAAGATACTGGAGTAGGTTGCCATTTCCTCCTCCAGGGGATCTTCTCAACCTTGGGATCAAACCAGCATCTTCTACATTGCAGGAAAATTCTTTACCTACTGAGCCATTGGTGAGAAAGAGTAAACTGGAGATTCTCTGGAAAGGCGTTACATGTGTTGGTGGGAGTGGGGGCCTGCTATGGAGGAATCGTGGACTCATACAATTCTCTATTTCTGGTATCAAAAAACTTGCCATTACCTTGCCAAATGCAATTATAGCAGGTCTGGGAGTGCACTTGTTTTCTAGCAGAAGGAGACTTTCACTCCGGGCACTGTTTTAATTTTTTAAAATAAGACAAGAGTAGGCAGAACAGGCAACATTCCTTCAGAGTCTAAACTAGAACCAATGATATGTGCACTTAGCTTCCAAGTGTTAAAGGCAACCCCATTATATTTTAGTTTTCTAACACTATTCCTTCCAGTTGTTTTTGTTGTTCAGTCCCTCAGTCATGTCCAACTCTTTGCAACCCCATGGAGTGCAGCACGTCAGGCTTCCCTGTCTTTCACCATCTCCTGAGTTTGCTCAGACTTGTGTCCCTTGAGTCAGTGATGCCATCCAACCATTTCATCCTCTGTCCAGAGACCAAACCAAAAAGAAAACTCTTTAAATCTATTCCTGAAACTTATCCTGTGGATAGCCATTGTGGATGGCTCAATCAGAGACTTTCATTCAGAATGTCAAGTCTATATAATGACTAGTATTAAAAATTGAAAATGAGGGGAAAATGTCACAGAAAAAAATTGAAGCCAATTAATGGAACATGATGCTGATGTAAGATACCATAGCTGTCTTCAAATAATTCAGAACAAGACAATATTCAGAGCTGTTTCTTTCAGTTGCAGTGCCAATTCAACGGCAGTTCTCAAAGACACCCCTGATTTGTTATCCTTTGTGAAGAACTGAGTGAATTCAAACTATGAAAATTACCTGACAAGTAGACTTTGGTGATTTGGAGAAAAGACATCAATCCATATCCTGTGATAATCTGCTTGAATATAACAGTGTAGAAATTTTCATTTGGGTTACATTTCTATTATTTTTATAATATTGGTTCTCATTCAGCTTGGAGATAAATCTTCCCTCTGAGCTTGACTGGACTGGCAGACAACATCTGCATGTGTTGCTTTGAATCAGAATGATATTCTGTTCAGGCAATTTTCTAGGTATGAAGGGTAACACATTTTCTAGGGAATATAATTCTAATAGGAAAATACATTATACTTAAATTGATTCAGTGCCACAAGTATTCAGTAGACACAGCACTTGTAGAGGCTTAATCAACACAGACCCGGATTCATAGGAGGGCCTTAGGGATCTTGGGAACTAGACTGAATGTATGGATTTAAGGACAATTTATTATTTGGATGTTTGGGCCCAATGATGATGATAAGTCCAAGAAGGAAACCTTAATGTCTCACTTTTGGAATATTGGACATGTTTGATGAAAGTGAAAGTTACTCAGTCATTTAATTCCTTGCAACTCCATGGACTCTACTGCCCATGGAATTCTCCAGGCTAGAATACTGATGTGGGTAGCCTTTCCCCTCTCCAGAGGATCTTCCCAACCCAGGGATCGAACCCAGGTCTCCTGCATTGCAGGAGAATTCTTTACCAGGTGAGCCACAAGGGAAACCTGGACATGTTTGGTAGTTAATGTAGTAAAAGGATAAAGCTAAATGCAACTCCTAAAGATTAATGTTGATGCTTATTCAACAACTCTAAAGGAAAATAAAATCATTTATAATAATAAAATAATTTAATACAATTATTTATTCAAATGTATAGTCAAGTAAGAATGTAAATCTATAGAGAATGTTCCTTAAGGAAAACATACATTCTAAATAATTGACTCACAATTCAAACTGATATATTATACATTGAGACTAATAGTACAAATAGGAAGAAATAAACTTAGCTTTGGAAAGTAACATACACAGTTAAATGATTCTATTGACATCAGTATAAATTTGTAAATAGTATGTATAATTTCATGAATAATAGTCCAATTGGCAAAAGAATATCAGAAACCTTATCATGGATATTTTTATGTACTTGAGGCTGAAATTCTAATTTTGTAGAATTTTTTTTAAATGTCTAAATAAGCTGTAGCAAGAATAGCAATTTTTTGATGGAGGTAATCTGGAAAAAATGGGTTAAAAGAAAGTTTTAAGATCTTTATTCCAGTCTAAGATGTGTGAAGTTTTTGCCCGTGTTTGAATAACTTATACAACCTTCCTTCATGAAATTGTTCAGGGTTGAAAATTCTACTTTATACAAGACAAAGGAAACTCTGAACAAAGACAATGTGTAAGTTCAGTCATTGGTAATTTCTTAATGAGATTGTTTGTTGAGTAATGAGTAACTGAGAAGGATGAGATACAGTTTGTCTGGGGAAAGGAAGTGATCACACATCTCTGAGTGGGCTATGGATCACATGTAGGTGACTTTCTGGAGCTGAGATTGCTTACAGACACTCAACCATTCAACTTCTAGTATTATGAACACACACAGCTGATATGGAAAGCCTGAGATATCAGATGCTGTGCATGGAGATCAGAATATCATTGGTATGCTGCTACTGAACATTCTTTGATGTTTCCTCTGTTGTGTCTTTCCTTAAAGCTCAGCAAGTGTGGTGTCAGATGAAACTATTGTTTTTATGAGTTCTATAGTCAAGTAATTGAGTACTACTGCTGCTAATAGAGCAGAATAGGCCATGTGATCAACCCATGGAATAAAGATTGACTTCCAGTCATAAATTACATAATTACAAAAATATAAAGATATTATAGTAGAACAACCAATAAAACCACTCAGAAATATATATATATATATATATTTCAAGTGAACATAGTTCATCGACCAAAAGTGATCATATTTGGTGGTCCATAAAGGAAGTACCAACAAATTTCACCATATTAAATTTAATCACATTATGATATCTGACCAAATTGACCCTATACTGATCTAGAAAATGTTTCAGCATTTCAGAGCACTGAAATCATGTGGAATATTTTGACAAGTAGTTTCAAACAGAAAAATAAGAGCTAATACTTCAGTTATTTGGCTAAATCAGTACGGTGCAATCCTTTGTCATTATGAAATATTCTTAAACTAGATTGCAGGGGCATTTGTGCATTATGTAAATAAACTCAAAACTTATAGCTACAAGGGTATTCTCAAAGTCAATTAAATGTTCAATTCCTGGAACGTGGCTTTATCCTAAGTTCATTAAGTACTAGAACTTAAATTTACCTACTTAAAGATTTTATATATGTGAGTGTAGTGTCAACAGGATACTTCATAAAAAATGTAGTAGTATTTTTAGAAATATTAATGACATAAGCAAGTAGAGTGTTTCTAATAGTTTTATATTTCTTAATATAATGGATGATATCAATCATTTAAATTGAAAAAAAAATTGCTATTATTTGAATCCATTTTGTTAAAGCTAGAAATAATTGTCTTTTTAACTTTTTTATCATGTATTTTTTTTTAAAAACAATGATAGGAGAGAAAAGTCAGTAACATCATTTAAGAATAAGATTTATTCAGAATGATGAAACATGAGAATGATTCTAAAGGGCAGTTCTACTTCAGGAAAGAAAAGTAAAGCTTTAGCAAAAGAGGTCTGAAAATTTTCAAATAATTTTGAGAATAGGTAGTAAAGAGATGGGAATACCAGACCACCTGACCTGTCTCTTGAGAAACCTGTATGCAGGTCAGGAAGCAACAGTTAGAACTGGACATGGAAGAACAGACTGGTTCCAAATAGGAAAAGGAGTACATCGAGGCTGTATATTGTCACCCTGCTTATTTAACTTATATGCAGAGTACATCATGAGAAATGCTGGGCTGGAGGAACCACAAGCTGGAATTAAGACTGCCAGGAGAAATATCAATAACTTATACACAGATGACACCACCCTTATGGCAGAAGGTAAAGAAGAGCTAAAGAGCCTCTTGATGAAAGTGAGAGGAGAGTGAACAAGTTTGCATAAAGCTCAACATTCAGAAAACTAAGATCATGGCATCCGGTCCCATCACTTCGTGGCAAATAGATGGGGAAACAGTGGAAACAGTGGCTGATATTTTTTGGGAGGGGTTCCAAAATCACTGCAGATGATGATTGCAGCCACGAAATTAAAAGACACTTACTCCATGAAGGCAAGTTATGACCAACCTAGACAGTATATTAAAAAGCAGAGACATTACTTAGTTAACAAAGGGCTGTCTAGTCAAGGCTATGGTTTTTCCAGTAGTCATGTATGGATGTTAGAGTTGGACTGTAAAGAAAGCTGAGTGCAGAAGAATTGATGCTTTTGAACTGTGGTGTTGGAGAAGACTCTTGAGAGTCCCTTGAACTGCAAGGAGATCCAACCAGTCCATCCTAAAGGAAATCAGTCCTGGGTGTTCATTGGAAGGACTGATGTTGAAGCTGAAACTCCAGTATTTTGGCCACCTGATGCAAAGAGCTGACTCATTTGAAAAGACCCTGATGTTGGGAAAGATTGAAGGCAGGAGGAGAAGGGGACGGCAGAGAATCAGATGGTTGCATGGCATCACTGTCTCAATTACCATGAGTTTGGGTGGATTCCGGGAGTTGGTGATGGACAGGGAGGCCTGGTGTGCTGTGGTTCATTGGGTCACAAAGAGTCAGACATGACTGAGGGACTGAACTGAACTGAACTGAGTCAAAAAAGTGTCTTAGAAAATGAAGACATTACTTTTGTAGGTTCTCCATCTCTGGGTGCTCAGATAGTAATATGGGTTTAGCAAGAAAGATAGGGAAGAACATCAGTGTTAATGCTATTTAAGGCCAAGTGTAATAAATTTTAAATTTTCTAGGGACTGTTGCCAGGGACAAAAATAAAGCAAAGCATCAATAATTTTAACAATTATTCTCAATTTGACAATTTTTATTCTCATTTCCTTTCATCCACACATTTATTCTTATGAATTTAGTTAGTTGCATAGTATATAGTATGGAGAAGAAAATGGCAACCCACTCCATTATTCTTGCCTGGAGAATTCCAGAAACAGAGTAGCCTAGTGGACTGCCATCTATGGGGTCACACAGAGTCAGACACGACTGAAGTGACTTAACAGCAGAAGCAGTATAGTATATAATTCATTCATTTGCCTATTTAATTGCTCCTGTTTACAAACTATATCATCAGGATAGTATTAAATTGGCTAAGACTTAGTCTCTGAAAGGTAAAAGCTTTCATTGAAACACACACAAACAGTGACATTATCATACACAAAATGACTAAGTAATTTGTCAGTATCATCTACATCCAGTTTATAATCATAGTTCCTATTATATTAAAGAAATCCTGTCTTAATTACAATAAAACAGAAGTCTATATATTAAAATTAAATGATATATATGTTAAATCATTTGTATTTTCTAGGAATCCTTCTTTCATTTTACAGAGTCATTGATTTATTGAAGAATTAGGACACTGATATTGTAAAAGCTTCCACTTTATTAATAATAAATTAATTAAAAAGTAAAATATATATATATTTTTTTTAATAAGGGAAAGTATTTGTGCCTTGCACAATGTTTGAAAGTCATTATTGCTATTCAATTTTTGGTATTTACTACAGTACTGGGTGCAAAGCTAACAAAAGAAAAGCCTACTGAATAAACGAATTACAGGATGAATGAATCAACAGTTAGTGATTTCTCAAGAGATCAAATTCCATTACAGTGACCCTTCTAGGCAGAAGGGTTCAGCACAAGCCACAAACATGCTTGATCTGCTGCAAAGTACATCCAGTTTTAAGAATGTCATGCTTACAGGAGGCAAAACTTGGAGGTCCTCATCCCAAACTATCATATGCCAGCCTACACTAAGGCAAGTATCAAAAACTTGAACTGCTCAGTGTTTAATTGACCAAGGGTTCCTTCTAGGTCCCTCAAAAGAGAAAAAATGTATGTTGGGAGTATGTGAACACTCATTTTTAGATGAATGAAAGACAGAAATCACAATCAGTACAAACTAGTAACTAAATAATAGTGGAATAACAAAATGTAAATTTGACTGTTTTGACACAGAGTGTCCAAATGGTTTGCTCATATTTGTTAAAATCAGAACTGAAATATATGAGGCTTACGAAAGAACAGATAAAGTGGTTCTTGCACAACAGTCCAGTGTATCGTAAAGTTCTGATCCCCGAGTTCCACTGATCAGGCCATGTGGCCTCAGGAGAGCAGTTGGGGAGACTTGAAATCTAGTCCTCACTGGAGGGTCCCCCCACTTGACAGGTTCACTCCACATCCTGGCACGAGCGGTCACTGTGAGATTTCATGACTTGCTGTCTTCTTTTTTCCTCTGATGTTGTTCCCCAGACTGGCTTCTTGATGTGTTCTGGTAACTGTTCTAATCTTGTCTCTGTAACTTCCATGGCAACTCCTTCAGGTAAGTTTCGCTGGATATATTCCAAGTAGACATCTGCTGTACTTCCAGTGAGATGTTCTAACTTTTAAACATCTGTAAAGTGTTCTCATTTCATACTGAACTCTGTGCTTCTTGAAAATATGCACTGATCTGAGTAGAGTAAATCGTTCTATTTTCTTTGGAGGTTCATGTACTTTAATAGAGATACCAAGTTCTTTAGCAGCAAGCACTGCAAAATATTCATAACTGTCCAATACAGCCTTATCATGGCCTTTTACTAAAATTGGCAGGCGCTTATATGTGTCCGCTTCATCAGAAATGGTTATCGTAGGCTTGGTCAAATCCTTGGGGACATCAACGTGTAGGTTTGAAAACTGTACCCACTTCATACTGGTGAGAAGAAAGCCATCATTTTTGGCTACACTGTTCCTAGAACTGCTTACAGAAAAATTCCTTGAACCCTGCCAAAGACGCTGGCCCAGGGCCCCAAACACCGCTCGCGCCGCCATCTTACCCTAAAATATTTTTTTGAAAGATGTAAACATCTGTTACACAACATATCTTTGATGGTATGTCACAAAGCTTTAAAATACTAAAATTATAACACAGGAGCCATTGAATTTTAATACAGAATGTTTCATAAAGTAACAATTCTGCACTATTAACCTCTGGGCCATATCAAAGGACAAAAAGGAGTTATCATATAAAACTAAGCTATGAGATTCAACTAACTATTTACAATTTTTGTCAATACCCAACCAAATAAGAAATAATTGTTGACATTGTCAAAGTTAAAAAAAATATATGAATTAATAAGGGAAATATAGTACTATTATTCACAAAGAAAGGGTTATTAGTTGCTTTACTATATAAATTCTGTTTAATATTCAATATAAAAGTCAGATTAACAAAAGCATGATAATCAGAAGATTTCATATAACATTGCAAGTAACATTTAGAAGATCTGTAGAATTTTAATTACAGCAATCTAAAATGTCAACTTCAAGCTAAATATGTATACCAGTTAGGAGTCCTTCAAGTGTTCTGAAAATATTGAACTTTTGCTAATATAAAGAAGCAGAGATATTTTAAGATAACTTGTGCACCTGCTTAGGTTGAGCTATGTACAGCTATTTGTGATCCTGTGAATTGCAACCTGCCAGGCTCCTCTGCAATGGGTTTCTCCAGGAAAAAAATACTGAAATGGGTTGCCTTGCCCTCCTCCAGGGTATCTTCCTGACCCAGGGATTGAACCTGCATCTCTATGTCTCCTGCTTTGGGGGGTGGGTTCTTTACCACTAGCACCACCTGGCAAGTTCCAATAAGATAGCTTAGTCCCCAAGTATTTTATGGAACTTAAGTAAATAGAGTAACCATATATTTTATCACCCACATCAATATGTAGGTAAACTATCATTCTATAAATTTTGATAAGATGATCATATAATTTGTTGCCTAATGACTGTGTAAGGGGAGATTCCCTTAAGTTTAAGAAAATATATATATAAATTATTGCCGGGGTCCAGCCCCGGCGGGTCTGGGGGTCCTGAGGGATAAGTGGTGTGGTGAAGTACTGAGCTGAGTCAGTGTGTTGATGGAGCAGTCTCTCTCGTTTATTGTTGTTGGTTTATAGTTGTTATACCCAAGAAACACACCCATTACATCACATATTATTCTATACAATCTTTTGTTTTCTGCCTATTATCAACAACTTTAACATTAAGCCTATTCCCCAATCTGTCACCGAAACATTCCCCTTGTAGAAGCTGAATTTCTGCCTAATTAGACTTAACAATAGTACGTTTACCATTTGAATGTCTCAGGCATACTTCATTCAGTCATGATAAGTACATCAATCTAAGTAGAAAGGTTACATTTATCTTATCAGGTGCAACTATGTAGACGCTAGAGGGAAGGGCTTAAGCTTGAAACTGTTTTATTCTATTAACCTACTCCAGTTCTTACAAGGAAAGAGGACAAAGAGACAATTTAGCAGCACTGCTTTAGCAATAAAACCCTACTAACCTCATAACTACTATAATGAATTCCTATGTCTACATTATGTATCCAACTATGCTGGCCACAGTTATGAGCATTCCTAAGTCCCATTCCAGCCCAGTTTCTTCAAGGAACGGAGCCTCCACCGTGGAATGGTCGGAAGGAGTGGGAGGTGGAAAGGTGATCCAAGTGTGAGCCCTTCTGGTGGTGGCCTTGCCATGACCCCCAGAGAACTCTTGGTAAACTCCTCAGTAAGGAGTAGGAGGTGTAGTAATCTATTTAAATGTTTCTTTCATTCCTCCTTTGTCCTCAGGGAAGGGAATTCACCTCAGGGTGAATTATCTCAGGATTATTCTTTCTAACTGGGACTGACCTACTGAGATGAGCTACTGTTCTGAGCATGGACAGAACTCCCAAGAAAAATACCAGGAGGGGCCTTGCCGGGATGCCAGGATAAAGAAAGTCCACTTTGCAATTTCCTTCTTAGGAAACTGAACCTTGTCATCTGAGCAAGGGGGCATCCTGACAGCTCCCGGGAAATTATATTATTTATTCTCAGTCTTTTAAATTAAGCTGAAGTTTCACTTTTTTTTTTTTTTTAAATTTTCAAACAAGTTTCATTCTTTTTTTTTTTTTTTAATTTGTTTTCTTGTCTGTGCCAGATCTCAGTTGTGGCCCATGGGCTCTTTGTTGTGGCATGCATACTCTTAGTTGCAGGAATGTGGAGTCTACTTCCCTGAAAGGGCTCCATGCATAGGGATTATTGAGTATTAGCCACCAGACCACCAGGGAATTCCCAAGCTTCACAGCCTTTTTTTTTCTTGTGCATAAAGAAGTTAAGCTGTTTATTTATTTATTTATTTAATTTGATAAAACGGCATTATGGATACGCTTTTTATTTATTTTTATTTTTAAATTAATTTATTTATTTTTCTTTTTACATCATCGTGTTGGTTTTGCCATACATTGACATGAGTCCACCATGGGTATACACGTGCACCCCTTCCAGAATCCCCCTTATCCGGAGTGAAGTAAGCCAGAAGGAAAAACAACAATAGAGTATACTAACACATATATATAGAATTTAGAAAGATGGTAAGGAAAATCCTGTATGCGAGGCAGCAAAAGAAACGCAGATGTATAGAACAGTCTTTTGGACTCTATGGGAGAGGGCAAGGGTGGGATGATATGGGAGAACGCACTGAAACATGTTAATCATCATATGTAAAATCAATCACCAGCCCAGGTTTGATGCTCAGGACTGGTGCACCGGGATGACCCAGAGAGAGGGAATCGGGAGGGACGTGGGAGGGGGGTTCTGGAAGGGGAACACAAGTATACCCATGGCAGATTCATGTCAATGTATGGCAAAACCAACACGATAATGTAAAGAAAATTAAAATAAAGAAAGGAAGAAAGAAGTTAAGCTGTTTATTTATTTATTTATTTTGATATAACAGCATTATGGATACGCTTTTTATTTATTTTTATTTTTTAATTAATTTATTTATTTTTCTCTTTACATCATCGTGTTGGTTTTGCCATACATTGACATGAATCCACCATGGGTATACATATGCTCCCCTTCCAGAACCCCCCTCCCTCTTCCCTCCCGATTTCATCCCTCTGGATCATCCCGGTTCACCAGCTCTGAGCACCCTGTATCATGCATCAAACCTGGGCTGGCGATTCATTTCACATATGATAATTTACATGTTTCAATGCTGTTCTCCTATATCATCCCACGCTTTCCCTCTCTACAGACTTAAATGAACTGTTTTAACATAAACAAGTCAGTCCTTTTTAATACATCAAAATTGTGTATGGCTACCATCTTTATCTAATCCCCAAATAATTTTATCACCTCAAAAGGAAACACTATACTCATTAAACATTTGATCATCAGTCACTTCCTCCAGGCCCAGAGGTAGCCTTTTGAACTTGTGGAAATAGTATACATTCTTATAGAAATTATTTCCTAACATTATATGCTAAAATGGAAAATAAGAATTATGCAAGTTGTGTGAAAGATGTCACATAACTATATACATCATGATGTGTAGCAAGGAGACAAAACCAAGAATCTTGCTTCAGTCTTACAATAACGCACCATTAGGTGAAAATGTTTTAGGTAAGCACCCACATTAACATATTCGTCCTTAAATTATTAATCAAAAATATATGTATACATATGTAAATGATGTACTAATTATAAATAGGCTATAATTTATCAATTTTTTCATTTAATATGTTCTTATTTGTTTAGAATAATCATCTGTAGTATTGTAATTCTTACATTTTTTTATATCAAAAATTCTATTCATGGATATAGTAAAGGACATACGTTTAGGGGATGGTAAAATGGGAACTAAATTCCAAATGAAAAAGTGAAAAATGGGTTAGTTGCTCAATCTTGTCTAACTCTTTGTGACCCCATGGATGGTAGCCCTCCAGACTCCTTTGTTCATGGAATTCTCCAGACAAGAATACTGAACTAGGTAAGCATTCCTTTCTGCAAAGGAACTTTCTGACCCAGTAATCAAATATGGATCTCCTGTATTACAGGTAAATTCTTTGCTGTTAAAGCCACCACGGAAACCCAGCCTTAAATTTAGGTATTTTTGCTTTGCAATATATCATGTGTTTCTATGTGTATATGTAGTGGATACTTGTGTGTGTGTGTGTGTTAAAATTCACATGAAATTTCTGAAAAAAAAATTGAAATGAGTTAATTCTTTGAAGCTATAAAATTGGTAAAATTCAATCATTAAAGATATGCTTCAATTAAAAAAAGAAAAAATAGGTATTAGAGAAATGACCAGAGATGGTCACAGTCCAAAAGTACATTATATGTACAGGAGCACTGGAGTAGAATAAGCCAGGGAACTGAAAACGACTTTAGGAATCAGCAGAGTCATCTATACTTGTCACAATCAATTCTTCTGATTATTTTAATCTCTAAATTCTGTCTCATTCATATTTCACATTAATACCATTGAAATAACAACTCCAAAGGTCACAAATGATCTCCATGTTGCTAAATCTAACAGTTTTACCATTCATGTCCTTATCTTGATATAACTGTTAGTAATATTTGAATAAAGTGGCCAGAAGGGACTTTTTAGAAAACTTAATTATATACTGAAACTTACATGCTTGAATCCTTGCAATGCTTTCACATTTTACTGAGAGTAATAACCAAAATCCTATAATACCTTATATAATTCAGTCCTTGTTCACTATTCTGGTCTCATTTCCTAATACTTTCTTACCTTGTTTGCTCAATTCCAGACAGTGAATTCTGTTTTCCCTTGAATGGAGCAGTCATACTCTGTAAAACATATTAACCTTGATGATCCTTTGCCTGGAACACACTTCTTGCATAGCTGGAGGGCTAATCTCTTACTTTCTTCAGTCTTTGCTAGGTTTTAATATTCTCTATAGGCACAGAATTTAAAAGAACACCCTGTTTCTTAACCATTAATACTGTTTGTTACCATTTTCAGATGAGTTTTTCTTCACGGTACTTGCCAAGTCCTAATATTTGCTGCATCTTATTCACTTGTGTATCATCTATAGCTCTCTGCTAGAAAATGATCCTCATGAAAACAAGGGTAAGTCATTAATATCCAGTACTATATCCTTAGAATCTGTAACTATTTTGACATATAATACTCACTAATTTATCTTAATTAAGTAATGAATATACTGGGCCTGTGAATGAGGAGTGAAGAAAGAAAGAAAATAGCCTAAAAGCCGCCTGATACAATCATAAACTTATTTAGAACTGATCCATTGTTCAATAGGATTTTTTAATATCTTCTTGTGAATTAATTACATAAAAATAGAACTAAAAAGCAGTAATTTTTTACATGACAGTAGCTCATCATAAACATTTTTAAACAATGACAATACCAATAGAAAATTGTTCACTTTACTAATGAAAATATGTAAAACTATTCTGGATGATTCAGCTGATTTCTTAAAGTCTCATAATTTCATAGGCATCATTCAGCATGATGTCAAATTAAGAGTAATAACACTTTCACTGCATCCAAATCACGGCAATACTAATCACAGTTATAAAAGTTTGGACAATGGCATAAATACATGATTATGGCATTGTCTTCCATTCAAGTTATCTCCTCACACAAAGCTGTCAGAATATAGACAGCTTAAGCTTAAGAGAATTAACATTTTCATTATCCCTATGAAGTAATTTTCAATAATTGGCTTGTATAATCAAATTTTCATGAGTTTATCTTAAGTGCATACCTTTCTATGGATGAAATCTTCCTGAAGGCCCCATTAGCTGGATGGTAATTTTTGTTGTATGGTAAGCTTCCATTTCATTACAGAATATCTGTATATTCTGGAACTTTTCTAGGTGTTATATAAATAGTGATATGCAGCATAATTATGCTTATGTTTTTTGGCAGTCTAAAGTTTGCAAAGTACTAGAGAAAATAAGTTAATGAAAAATAAATACGTAATATTTAATTAAACAGGGGCGAAACTAAGATGGCGGAGGAATAGGACGGGGAGAACACTGTCTCCCCAATAAATATACCAAAAGAACTTTTAAAGGCCGAGCAAACTCCAAAAAACAGGAACTGAATGCTGGCAGAGGACATCGGGCATCTGGAGAGGCGACCCAGTGCCGACGTGAGGAGGTAGGACAAAAGAAAGAAAAGAAAAAAAAGTAGAGGGAGAGACAAAGAGCTGGGGACGGGTTCCGTCCCGGAAGGGGAGTCTGGAATAAAGAGGAAAAAAAAAAAAGAGGAGAAAGGTTTCTGAACACCAGGGAGCATTCTCTCTGGCAGATCTGCGGTGGATCTTGGAGAGCAATATAGCTGAGAGCAGAAGCAGATTAATAGCTAAGCCCTGCAAGGTTCGTCTCTGGCTACAAGGAACAGCCGAGCGCGGCAGCACAGCCAAAGCAGACTGCTCCTGCTCAGGGAGGGGCGGGCCGCGGGCTCAGGGAACGGAGCAGCCTGAGGGACCTAACCTTCCAGGAAAAGCTCCCTCTCCCCCCCAGGTCCGTGCACAAAACAAAGGGCGGTGAGGAGTCAACAGAGAGGCTGGGCAGCTGCAGGCTGCGGACCGGCCCAGCCCCCGCCTGAGAGCAGTGGGAATAACCCAGCCCCGGGGAGGCTAACCAAGACTTCTGGGGATTCTGGACAGATTGGTGCTGTATACACCTTAGAAGGAGTGCTCATCTGCACGAGCGGCCGGGCCGGGGGAGAGGAGAAGCCCCACTCCCCAACTGTGCTGGGCTGACGACAGAGAGCCTGAGCAGAGGGGGCGGGGAAGCCCTCTCACCAGGAGCCGGACAAACTCCAAAATTAAATCCCTGCCGGTAGAACAGACTGCATAGAGAGCGGCTGGGCCGGGGGAGGGGAGAAGCCCCACTCCCCAACTGTGCTGGGCGGACGACAGAGAGCCTGAGCAGAG
>ML663566.1:24203114-24260067 GCA_007570785.1 Antilocapra americana | reverse complement strand
AAAAATAAAAATCACATGATTATCTCAATAGATGCAGAGAAAGCCTTTGACAAAATTCAACATCCATTTATGATAAAAACCCTCCAAAAAGCAGGAATAGAAGGAACATACCTCAACATAATAAAAGCTATATATGACAAACCCACAGCAAACATTATCCTCAATGGTGAAAAGCTGGAAGCATTCCCCCTGAAATCAGGGACAAGACAAGGGTGCCCACTCTCACCACTACTATTCAACATAGTTTTGGAAGTTTTGGCCACAGCAATCAGAGCAGATAAAGAAATCAAAGGAATACAGATTGGAAAAGAAGAAGTAAAACTCTCTCTGTTTGCTGATGACATGATCCTCTATATTGAAAACCCTAAAGACTCTACGAGAAAATTACTAGAGCTAATCAGTGAATATAGCAAAGTTTCAGGATACAAAATCAACACACAGAAATCCCTGGCATTCCTATACACTAACAGTGAGAAATCAGAAAGAGAAATTAAGGAAACAATTCCATTCACCATCGAAACAAAAAGAATAAAATACTTAGGAGTATTTCTACCTAAAGAATCAAAAGACTTGTATATAGAAAACTATAGAACACTGATGAAAGAAATCAAGGAGGACACAAACAGATGGAGAAATGTACCGTGTTCGTGGATTGGAAGAATCAATATAGTGAAAATGAGTATACTACCTAAAGCAATCTATAGATTCAATGCAATTCCTATCAAGCTACCAGAGGTCTTCTTCAAAGAATTAGAACAAATAATTTCTCAATTTGTATGGAAATACAAAAAACCTCGTATAGCCAAAGAAATCTTGAGAAAGAAGAATGGAACTGGAGGAATCAACCTACCTGACTTTAGGCTATACTACAAATCCACAGTCATTAAGACAGTATGGTACTGGCACAAAGACAGAAACATAGATCAATGGAACAGAATAGAAAGCCCAGAGATAAATCCACGCATCTATGGACACCTTATCTTTGACAAAGGAGGCAAGAATATACAATGGAGAAAAGACAACCTCTTTAACAAGTGGTGCTGGGAAAACTGGACAGCCACTTGTAAAAGAATGAAACTAGATCACTTTCTAACACCATACACAAAGATAAACTCAAAATGGATTAAAGATCTAAGCATAAGATCGGAAACTATAAAACTCCTAGAGGATAACATAGGCAAAACACTCTCTGCTATAATCCAAAGCGGGATACTCCATGACCCACCTCCCAGAATATTGGAAATAAAAACACGAATAAACAAATGGGACCTAATTAAAATTAAAAGCTTTTGCACAACAAAGGAAACTATAAGCAAGGTGAAAAGACAGCCTTCAGAATGGGAGAAAATAATAGCCAATGAAGCAACAGACAAACAATTAATCTCAAAAATTTACAAACAACTCCTGCAGCTCCATTCTAGAAAAATAAACAACCCAATTAAAAAGTGGGCCAAAGAACTTAACAGACATTTCTCCAAGGAAGATATAAAAATGGCTAACAAACACATGAAAAGATGCTCAACATCACTCATTATCAGAGAAATGCAAATCAAAACTACAATGAGGTACCACTTTACACCAGTCAGAATGGCTGCCATCCAAAAGTCTACAAGCAATAAATGCTGGAGAGGATGTGGAGAAAAGGGAACCCTCTTACACTGTTGGTGGGAATGCAAACTAGTACAGCCACTATGGAAAACAGTGTGGAGGTTCCTTAAAAAGCTGCAAATAGACCTGCCATATGACCCGGCAATCCCACTGCTGGGCATATACACCGAGGAAACCAGAATTGAAAGAGCCACGTGCACCCCAATGTTCATCGCTGCATTGTTTACAATAGCTAAGACATGGAAACAACCTAGATGCCCATCAACTGATGAATGGGTAAGAAAGCTGTGGTACATATACACAATCGAATATTACTCAGCATTAAAAAAAAATTCATTTGAAGCAATTCTACTCAGATGGACGAAACTGGAGCCCATTATCCAGAGTGAAGTAAGCCAGAAGCAAAAACAACAATACAGTATATTAACACATATATATGGAATTTAGAAAGACAGTAATGAGAACCCAACATGGGAGACAACAAAAGGAACGTAGATGTATAGAATAGACTTGTGGACTTTGTGGATGAGGGTAAGGGTGGGATGATATGGGAGAAGGGCATTGAAGCATGTTAATTGTCATGTGTCTAATCAATCGCCAGCCCAGGATTGATGCTGGGGGCTGGTGCAGCGAGATTTCCCGGGGGGAGGGAGGAGGGAGGGGGAACCCGAAGGGGAAGTATATGTAAACCCATGGTGATATCATGACAATGTATGGCAAAAACAATAATAAAAAAAAAAATTTAAAAAAAAATGTAAGGAAAAAAAAATTAATTAAACAAAATACCATATAGTTACAAAAATATGCTGTGATCATTTATGATTGGTAATTTAAGAAGGTCTTTCTATGAAGCTCTCATATAAGCTAAGAACTAAAGGATGAGCCTAATGAGTAAGATAAGATATGAAGTGTGTGGAATGCAGGCACAGAATGCTAAATGTCTGAAAACAGATCAACAACAATGATATTAATATTTTTGGAAAAAATAAAGAGTTAAAGACAGATAGATAAAGAATGAATTTAGTTCTTCTGTGGCAAGAATACAAAGAGGAACTATACAAAAATGGTCTCAATCACTCATCTCAAGCTAGACATCCTGGAATGTGGAGTCAAGTGGACCTTGGTAAGCATTACTATGAACAATGCTAGTGGAGCTGATAGAATTCCAGCTGAGCTATTTCAAATCCTAAAAGATGATGTTGTGAAAGTGCTGCACTCAATATGCCAGCAAATTTGGACAACTCAGCTGTGGCCACAGGACTGGAAAAGGCCAGTTTTCATTTCAATCCCAAAGAAAGGTAATGCCAAAGAATATTCAAATTACCCCACAATTGCACTCATCTCACACACTAGCAAATTAGTGCTCAAAATTCTCCAAGCTAGGCTTCAATAGTTAATGAATTAAGAACTTTCAGATGTTTAAGCTGGATTTAAGAAAGGCACAAGAACCAGAGATAAAATTGCCAATATCCACTGTATCATAGAAAAAGCAAGGCATTCAACAAAAGCATCTACATCTTTAACTATGCTAAACCCTCAGGCTACGTAGATCACAACAAACTGTGGAAAATTCTTTTTTTTTTTTTTTACATTTACATATTTATTTATATATTTTTTCTGTTTCCCTTAATAGAAGAGAAAGAGAAAGGGATGCTCTAGGGCTCTGCTATTAGTCATAATATATCATTTGCTAGCTATTTGTCATACACATCCCATTTGCTAAAATAGGGTGATTTCTAATTGCCAGTCTTATAAAATTACTTTAATACTTGGTCATTTTTTTCTTAAAACTACCAACATATTTTTGTGAAAATATCTTTAGTTAGTGGTCAGAAAGTCAGTGTGGAAGATTCTTAAAGAGATGAGAATAACAAACCACCTTACCTGTCTCCTGAGAAACTTGTATGCAGGTCAAGAAGCAGCAGTCAGAACTGAACAGGAAACAACCAACTAGTTCAAAGTTTGGAAAGTACTATGTCAGGGCTGTATATTGTCACCCTGCTTATTTAACTTCTATGCAGAGTACTTCATCCAAAATGCTGAGCTGGATGAATCACAAGCTGGAACCAAGAATTCCAGGAGAAATATTAACAACCTCAGATATGCAGATGATACCAATCTAATGGCAGAAAACAAAGAAGAAATAAGGAGCCTATTGATGAGGATGAAAGAGGAGAATGAAAAAGCTGGCTTAATATTCAACATTGGAAAAACTAAGATCATGGCAACTGGTCCCATCACTTCTTGGAGATAGTGAAGGACAGCTAAGCCTGGCATGCTATAGTCCATGGGATGGCAAAGAATCAGAAATGACTTAGGAAATGAACAACAACATTTTAAATTTAATTTTTTTAAATCAGATATTTTCTTTTTAGGTTTTGTATTTAAGGTTTTGGATTGACTATAGAGATCAAAATCACAGGAATAAAAATAAGGTAGCATACCAAAAGGAAGCATAAAATTTAAGTTGTTGCAGAAGAATGTAAAACAAACAAACAAAAAAGGCAATGACACTTGTGTAGTGAGGGTAAGGAATGCCAATGGCACAAAACAGACTACGAGACGTCATCAAACACACATGAAAATATATAAATTATTTTCACTTGCATTCATATATTCACTGAAATTCTTTTCTTACTATGTCACCACCACCTCTCTTCCAGATTTTAAGTAAACAAACCCATGCATTATATTGATGATGGGAACTTGAACAAAATTGAAAAACTTGAACACCTTTGATAAGATTACAAGATTGTAATTGCAGTAATCTTAAATGTCTTGCAAATTTTAAATTGAGATATACTGAAATGAAAATAATAAAATTCTTACAAAATGTTTTAACCTTTCTAGAAATGTCCCTGAAATATGTTCTTATGGAATATATGCAGTATAACATGAAAGACATGGAGAAGATTATCATGAAGTCATTGAAATAATAGTCCCAAGAAAAACAGTCAAAACATATTCACTCATTTGTATTGTTTTTAAGCAAGTATGAACAATCTGACTTCTAAATATCAACACCAATATGAGTCTAACAGACAGTTTGTTCGAGGAAACGAAATCATCCAGTGTCTATAGTATTCAGTTAAGATCAGTCCCTCAGTCATGTCCAACTCTTTGCGATCCCATGGACGACAGCACCCCAGACCTCCCTGTACATCACCAACTTCCAGAGTTTACATAAACTCATGTCCATTGAGTCAGTGATTCTATCCAACCATCTCATCCTCTGTCGACCCCTTCTACTGCCCTCAATCTTTCCCAGCATCAGGGTCTTTTCAAATGAGTCAGTTCTTTGCATCAGCTGGCCAGTATTGGAGTTTCAGCTTCAGCATCAGTCCTTCCAGTGAATATTCAGGACTGATTTCCTTTAGGATGGATTGGCTGGATCTCCTTGCAGTCCAAGGGACTCTCAAGAGTCTTCTCCAACACCACAGTTCAAAAGCAACAAATCTTCAGCACTCAGCTTTCTTTCGAGTCCAACTCTCACATACATACATGACTACTGGAGAAACCATAGCCTTGACTAGATGGACCTTTGTCGGCAAAGTAATGTCTCTGCTTTTTAATATGCTGTCTAAGTTGGTCATAACTTTTCTTCCAAGGTGCAAGTGTCTTTTAATTTCATGGCTGTAGTCACCATCTGAAGTGATTATGGAGCCCCCCAAAATAAAGTCTATCACTGTTTCCACTGTTTCCCCAACTATTTGCCATGAAGTGATGGGACCAGATGACATGATCTTAGTTTTCTGCATATTGAGGTTTAAGCCAACTTTTTCACTCTCCTCTTTCACTTTCATCAAGAGGCTCTTTAGTTCTTTGCTTTCTGCCATAAGGGTGGTATCATTGGCATATGTGAGGTTCCTCCCAGCAATCTTGATCCTAATTTGTGCTTCATCCAGCCAAGTGTTTCTCATGATGTACTCTGCATGTAAGTTAAATAAGCAGGGTGACAGTATACAGCCTTCACATAGTCCTTTCCCAATTTGGAATCAGTCTGCTGTTCCATGTCCAGTTTTAACTGTTTCTTGACCTGCATACAGATTTCTCAAGAGGCATATCAGGTGGTCTGGTATTCCCACCTCTTTAAGAATTTTCCAGAGTTTGTTGTGGTCCACACAATCAAAAGCTTTGACATAGTTAATTAAGCTAAAGTAGATATTTTTCTGGAACTCTCTTGTTTTTTTGATGATCAAATGGATATTGGATATTTGACCTCTGGTGCCTCTACACCAGAGTCCATTTTGAATATCTGGAAGTTCACGATTCATACTGTTGAATCCTGGCTTGGAGAATTTTGAGCATTACTTTTCTATCATGAGAGATGAGTGCAATTATGTGGTAATTTGAGCATTCTTTGGCATTGCCCTTCTTTGGGATTGAAATGAAAATTGACATTTTCCAGTCCTGTAACCACAGCTGCATTGTCCAAATTTGCTGGCATATTGAGTGCAGCACTTTCACAGTTTAGGATTTGAAATAGCTCACCTGGAATTCCATCACTTCTGCTAGCTTTGTTCATAGTGATGCTTCCTAATGCCCACTTGACTTTGCATTCCAGAATATTGGTTCTAGGTTGATGATTATGTCATCATGATTATTTTGATAATGAAGATCTTTTTTGTATAGTTCTGTGTATTCTTGCCACCTCTTTTTAATATCTTCTGCTTCTGTACTTTTTTGTCCTATCTTTGCATGAAATGTTCCCTTGGTATCTATAAGTTTCTTGAAGAGATCTCTAGTCTTTCCCATTCTGTTGTTTTCCTCTGTTTCTTTGCATTAATCTCTGAGGAAGGCTTTCTTATCTCTCCTTGCTACTCTTTGGAACTCTTCATTCAAATAAAAATATCCTTCCATTTCTCCTTTGCCTTTCACTTGTCTTTTATTTATAGCTATTTGTAAGGCCTCCTCAGACAACCATTTTGCCTTTTTGCACTTCTCTTTTTGGGAATGGTTTTGATCCCTGCCTTCTGTACAATGTCACGAAGCTCCAGTATTACCAAAAAGGAAATTGATAAATTAAGTGGCTACTGAACTTTTGAAAGGGCTGAGGACAGGGTCCATGCTCAGCTTTAATGATATAAGAACAATGCAGAACTGAGCCAGTAAGAAATTTCTTCTAAGATGCAAATGAAACTAAGAATTCCAAATACTCATCTTCTTGCTTTCCTCTACCTGACTTGATATTATGATATGGTTATCATGAAGTTGGAATAAGGATTAAATTCCACTGCTGCTAGTACTTTACCTCAACAACTTGTGGGCTGAAAAATAAACAATGGATTCATGTTCCTGAAACATCTGGGTATGTCTTTGCTAGTGAAAATATGTTTATATGCTTATTAAATTGATTTACTTATTAAAAGGTCTATTAAGATAAACTCTAGTCAATCATAGGCATATCAACATTTTTATATGTTGCTAGATTTTATTTAACCAATGTTTTTATGACTTTTGGGGTCTATGTTCATAAAGGTTATTTGTGTGTGTGTGTGCCTCTGTGTGTGTGTGTGTTTCTTGTTATGTCATTATCACATTTTTATATTTGATAAATTGATAAGACTGCTTTTCTGTAGTAAATAAAACAACCACTTCTATTTCTGAAAGTATATGTGTATGTTACAATGGTGCTATTTATTATTAAGATATTTGAGAGTTTTTCCAGTAAAATAATTCCTGTCTCAAGATTTATTTGGAGGAAAGATTTTTAATAAAAATTCATTTTATAATTGTAAAGAATGCTGTTTGGATTTTTATTTCTTCTTTCTCTTTGGGCAATGTGAAATATTTTACAATGGTTTCCATTCAACTTGTATTTTTTCATGTGAAGTTTATGTTGTTAGGAACCAGCCAAATTCTTTTTTTTTGTATATTTTCTGCATTAGTATTCCTTGTGATAGGTCAATCAATTTTATTAATATTTTTGGGGACTAAACTTTTGTCTTTAACTTTTTGAAATATTTTTCCTTGTCCATATGATTTCTTTCTCTCTTATAATTCCCTTCTTTTCACTTTCTGTGACTTTAATTTGCTCTTTTATTCTCCTACTATATTAATTTTGGGGCTTAGAAAAATGATGTTATACTATTCTTATTTATAATATAAGTATTTAAAGCTATAAATTTCCATCTAAGCACTGCATTATCTTCATTCCCACACATGTTGATATGTTGTGGATTTATTAATATTCATTTTGAAATATCTTTCAAGTTCTTTGACTTATGGGTGCTTAGCAGTATCATGCTTAATTTTCAAATATTTGGTAATCTTCTACATATCTGCTTTTTGTTGATTATAATTTAATGTAATTGTAATAAGAGGACATATTCAGTCTATTTTAATCCTCTGAAATTAATTACGGGTGTTTTATTGCTCAGAATTTGTGTTTTACCTTGATAAACATACCTTGTGCTCTTTAAATACTGCATATTCTTGTGTTGTTGGGTGTGTTTAATATCAATTATTGAATTTGATTGGTAGTACTGTCCAAATATTTAGCATCTTTAATGATTTCCTGTTTGTGATTTTCTCAGTTAGTATTTAAACATTGGCTTCGTTTATATGAACTATCACTGAGCTCTTCTTTCAAAGTTTCTGTAACCTTAAGATAATTTGTGATAAAATATGTAAAATAGCAAAACTATTTCCAAAATAAATAAAACCTTGTATAATTATGACTGATTCACATTGTTGTATGGCAGAAACCAACAAAACATTGTAAAAAATAAATTAAAAAAAAAAACCAAAATCAGCAGTGTATAGCAAATAAAGACAAAGCTGAAAAAAAAAATAAAGCACTGGGATCATGGCATCTAGAAGATCAGCAAATCTTTAGCAGGAGACCTCCAACAGATAATTTGAGGATGACTTCTAAGACAATTTTTCAAAGCCTCTAAGATAACAGTGATAATAGATTGTATAATGATGGAAATGTTCTTTATGCTAGCAAATATTGCAATCATTGACTGCAAGTTAGTACAACTCAGAAACTGAATTTTTAATTGTATTTAATCTGACTAATTGGTATTTAAACATAGCCATGAGTGGCTAATGGTTATCTTATTCGACAATAGAGCTCTATAACTTTCATTAACATTCTATTTAAAACTACTGCACAAAATAATAGAGGCAATTTGGATATTTTGTTTGTTAGCTATTCCTTTGGATTTAAGTAATAAATAGGTGGTCACAGAAACACAACCTCAGTCATTATTATTTCTAAATTTTAGTTATTCTATAGAGTTTAGCCAAAATAAAAACTTACAAGTTGTTTTTACTTCAAAATACGTTATCATTTATATAACTATTACAACAAGGAACATTTTTTTTAAATACCTAAAGTCTCAAATAGACTTAAATCTAATTTTATAATAATTAAAAAGTAAAACCTTTGTAATTGATTTGAATAATTTAATATGTAATTTTCAAAATAAAGTGTGCATATGGGTGAAACTTTGAGCTCCCGTTACTAATACACCATCTTGTACATCATTAATTGAAACATTAAATTTCCATTAATCTGATTAGAGTTTGGAAGAACATGAGTATAGCAATTTAATAAGTTTTTATCAGTGAGTAAACTAAAAACATTTTTATAAGTAAAATTGGTTAGAATAATAGTATTTTAGATTGCTGAATTATATACTTACTGAAGAATTTTTCATATTTAACTTAGTTAAGTGAATTTCAGCACCTTAATACTTTAAAGTGCTATTCTTTCTTTGAAAAGAGAATATTTAACAATGTGGACAGAGCTTTTGTCAGTTATTATTTATATAAAAAAAAGATTTCTAGAAATTAATAAACTGCAAACTCCAGGGGCCTTCACTACATGAGCCACTTGTAAGCTCTGCATCAAATTTTATATTAAAAATTTGATATTCCATTTCTTAAATAGGATACACAGATATTATAATTTCCATTTCCAGAAAACCCTATAATAGAAATTGAGAAATAAATGATTAGTATCCCAGTTTTCTTAAGACCTGTAAAAAGATGTCTGAAATATCCACTTCCAGTTTTCATCATTAGATTCAAAATAGGCATTCAGTGTGTTTAATTTAAAGCAATGATTAAATTACTTTTAATTATAGAGGTTGTTCACTAGAGATAAAGATTTAAATAAAAAGGTATGATATGATCTTTTCCCTACACCTCTCCTTTTCCCCACCTCGCTGTTTCTTATCCTTTTTTCTTCTCGTAAAACTTTCAGGGTAGCACAGAAGCACTCTGACACTTATAAGAAAGAACACTGTCAAGGTGAAATTAACTTGTCATTTCTTCTTAGAAGATAATCAATAGCTTAAGAGAATTCCACACTTGTAGTTCCATAGAAAAATCAATTTTAGATATAAACACCCTGAATATTATAAACATGTTGTTATCTCAAATGAAACACTATCATTACAAAATTTAGCTTTAAAAATTCAATTATGTTAAATGTTGCAAATAATATATTCTTTTAGTGTTGAAAATTATAAGTCTGAATATTTTTCATGTCTTTATGAATTTTTATATACATATTTATGTATATATGCATATACATTTATTTTACACAGAGAAAGAAATCCATAGCGCTATTCATAGTGAACATTATTTTTTTAAGTGTACTAGCTTGATAAGTAGATTAGTAAGCAGGAAAATAAAAGAGGAACACAGATCCTGCTGAAGACTTTTTTTTTTGTATAGAGTTGGAATAAAATGTATATAATTTGAAAAAAATTATCTGCAGTTTATCTGTTAAATTCAAATGAATTCAGCCAAATGAGAGAAACTAATTTTGAGAATGCACTGTGGCAATTGGAGTTCACTGTTATGTATTTTCATTTGAAGTAGGTAGATGTACACTGGTCATTATGGCTTTCATCTCAGAAGCATTTTAGTCTAATGCTTCTAAAGCCTAGGAAATATTGCACATTTTGAGCCTTTCAACTATTGTACTGTGGAAAGCAGGTCACTCACAACAGCACTTTTAATTTGACAGGGGATTACAGAAAACATTTGGTGCTCTTTAACTGTTGTCACAGCCATCTATTACATTAAGAACAAGTTGATTTTAATATTAGTCAAATTAAAAAGCATTGTATCATGCTAACCTTGGGCATTCATTTACATAATTGGCTCTCTGCTTGCTGTATATTATGTGACACCCTCATTTGATTACTGTTCATTTTTCTGAAACTGTGAAGCAGCATCTACGTAAACTGCATATTAATATTTAATTTTCATCAAGCCTTATTTTATGTAGTCAAGTTGCAGCAAATGCTACCTTTTCATTATTAAGCCTGTTGTTAAGTCCCACTTTTTCAGAGCTTTTAAGGAGACAAAGTTCAAGTCATTGTTCCATAATAAAACAATAACACTGCACTCCACAGGTTTAGTTTAAGTAGGTAAAGGATTTTCTTACTGGAAGTAACCTTCGGGAAATTTCTAAAACTTGGATAGGAAAAAATGCAATGTTTATTGGTCCCTATATTAGGTAACTTAACGAAAAAGTAAAATAAAATTTTAGAGCCCTACAAAAAACCTTTCAATTTTTTTTTTTTTTTTTTACCTTAGATACACAAGTCATCCGTGACTCTATCGGTCTAAGCGCCAGGTTATGGGTCAGATGTAAGTCTGCTCTACCTTGTCTCTCACGCTAGGATTCAGACTGATGAAGTTAGTGCTTGGGCATGTTCTTCTCACGGAAGGTAGTCATGTAAGTGTATAAGCCAAACTCCTCAGCAACATGTAAAGTATCTACTCAAAATTTAATTATTATCGCCGCTCACATCCATTAATAAAAAAGGTGGTGGTAAAGAACGGACACCAATGGTCCAATAAAATATACAATGCTCGTTAACTGAAGAAGATACGGTGAATAGTTACTAAAAAGGATATAACCTATCCCAGTCCTTCAAGGAAAGAGTCAAATTTACTAAGTAGTTTATTCATAGAGAGTTACTAGGTTCTCCTATCAACCCTGCTAGGCAAATTTCTTCTTTCTTTCTTGCGGATTATGGAAGTAAATTGCACCAATATTAAGAGAGGGCATTTAAAAGATTGAGCTGTTTTCTGAGCCAAGACTAGAATGGAGAATTATTTAATCCAAAAGCCCTTTAGGAATATGTCTCATACAGACTTTCTTCCCTCTACTCATTACATCTTCATTTATCATTTTGCAGATTCAGCTTTTAAAGATTGAAACTCTGCTAAAAAAAAAAAAAAATCCTCTTTTTTTTTTTTTTGGAAGAAGAGGTACATATCTTTTTCTTTTGCTCCTGAGAACTAACACACTTCTTTCTCCACAATGGAAATTTATGTTTGTAAATATTTCTAAAGTAGCATCTTGTTAATTTAGGTCCAAGAGCCCTCAAAGAAGTAAGCATAACTAGCTTGGAATATAGACCTTAGGACAGAAGCAAGATAACATATGTAAAAGAGATGTGGAATAAAATGAAGATTTCCTACCATATTCAAATGTCAAAATTGTCTATAAATCTATATTTGTCAAATACCAGGTACTAAGATAAGCTGCAAAGGAATGTAATGCTTATAAATGTGTTTGACCTATACCAAGAGAAAGTAATTTCTTTTGAGGAATGTCTGTTTAGCTGTTGGTAGATAGGAAGCTCAAGGTAGGAGAATCCGTAATTCCACAAAGCTCCTGGAGAATAAAAGCTTCAGTTTTTATGTGCATCAAATTTCCAGTGTTAAACCTAAACTCTACCTCTTAAATCCTTGATTATACTGACAAATTATATTCTGAAAAATTTAAAGAATAAAAATATATGTGCACCTGAGTTCAAGTATAAATGTAACACCATCATATTAGTGTTTGTCTTTTCATATATTAGGCTTCCCTTGTGGCTCAGCGGTAAAGAATCTGCCTGCAATGCAGGAGACCTGGGTTCAGTCTCTAGGTCACGAAGATCCCCTGGAGAAGCAAAAGGTTACTTTCTCCAGTATTCTGGCCTAGATAATTCCATAGACTGTATAGTCCATGAGGTTGCTAAAAGCTGGAAACGAATGAGCAACTTCACTTCACTTTCACATATTATCACCACACACAAAAAAAACAACAACTTTCTTTTCATTCTCATACTATGTCTCCTCTGAAATCCATGGAAGAAAAGATGATGCAGAAGTTCTAAAGAATTATAAATACATTCAACTTGAAAGAGTTGTAAAAATATGATTCATTTGGATTAAAAATTATTTTTAATGGGTTACTATACCTGTGGATATAAATTTTTAATAATTTTCATTGTCTTTTTTGTGTGTTTTAGATGATGTACTATGATTTATCACAAAGTGTAGTGTTTTTAATGGTATGTTCTGTAGTATGATTAACAGAAATTGATTCTGGAAGATAAAGCAGGAGAGGTGTAAACTGTTAATCTCAGAGTTATGGAGAGTACTAGAGGATTAGTACTAGAGGATTAAGTTTCCACAACTGCTCTGAGAAAAAAGAAAAGATAGAAACCTGGTCTGAAAACTGTTGCTGATACCAAGAAATTTTAGGTGATACTATCTGCAGCATCTTACATCTCTATTGTCAAAATCCAACCTGTAGGTCACCACTATTGCCACTGAAGCAACCCTAAGTGTCTCCTATTTACTTTTTACAACCCAAATTCAATAAAGAAACTGGCACATATTTTCCTAGATCCAGAAAAGCAGAGCTAGTGGACACTACCATTTCTAGCTTCTCTGCGTAGTGGTGACCAAGCTGTAGTCTAAGATTTAGAGTTAATTTTATTGGAGTAGAGTTAATTTACAATATTGTGTTAGTTTTAGGTGTAAGGCACAGTGGTTAAATTATACATATGCATCTATTAATTCTTTTTTTAGAATCTTTTCCCATACAAGTTATTACAGAATATTGATTAGCACTCCCTGTACTACATACAGTAAGTCTTTGTTGGGTATCTGTTTTGTATATAGTAGTGTGTGTATGTTAATCCCAAGATCCTAATTTATCCCTGTGCCCCAACATTTCTCCTTTGATAACCATAAATTTGTTTTCAGAATGTGTGAGTCTGTTTCTGTTTACTAAATGAGTTCATTTACATCATTATTTCACAAAAATTTCCACAAGATTAGAGTCCACATATGAGTGATACCATGATATTTGTCTTTGTCTGACTTACTTTACTCAGTTTGATAATCTCTAGGTGCATCCATGCTTTTATAATTGGAAGCATTATTCACTTTATAGCCAAGCAATATTTCATTGTATGTATGTACCACATCTTCTTTATCCACTCCTCTCTTGATGGGCATTTAAGCTGTTTCCATGTTTTGGCTATTATAAAGAGTGCTGCAATGAACACTGAGGTGCATGTATCTTTTAGAAGTATGGTTTTCTCTGGATATATGCCCGGGAGAGGAATTGCAAGATCATATGTTAGTTCTATATTTAGTTTTTTAAGGAACCTCCATACTGTTCTCCATAGTGGCTATACCAATTTATATTTCTAACAACAGTGTAAGAAAGTTCCCTTTTCTCCACACCCTGCCAGCCTTTATTGTTTGTAGATTTTTGTTGCTGGCCATTCTGTCTGGTGTAAGGTGATACCTCATTGTAGTTTTGGTAGCATTAAAAAATGATGAGTATAGTTAATCATACTGTGCTGCACAGTTGAAAAATTTTGAGAGTCAACCTTCAAAGTTATAATGATATCACATTATATCATCTGTGAAAATGGAAGTATGATAACTAGACTTATTGTGATCATTTTTGCAATATATATAAATTGTTGTTTTGTTGTTTAGTTGCTCAGTTGTGTTCGACTCTTTTGCAATGCTATGGATTGTAGCCCACCATCCTCCTCTGTCCATAGGATTTCCTAGGCAAGAATATTCAAGTGGATTGCCATTTCCTTCTCCAGGGGATCTTCTTCTCCATCTCCAGGGATCAAATTCACATCTCTTGCATTGGCAGGCTGAGTCTTTATCACTGAGCCACTGTGGAAACAACAACACATGCAACATATCCAACATATACAAGTATCTTTTCATTATGTTTTATATATGAAACTAATATAATGTTATGCATTAATTATAACTCAGTAAAAAATTAACACTTAATAAATGAAAGTAAGATGGGTGTACCATAATATAATGGTCAAATAGCAACAAAAATGGATAATAGTAGAGTAGATAGTTATTTCACATTGACCTGTCATTTTTAAAGAAAATTATCACTTGTATTAATTAAAAGATCAAAAGCAAGTTCATTCAGCTTATTTTAACCCAAATATTATTTTCCAGTGTATGTGACTGTTACCTATTAATTCAGTTTCTTGGCATGCAAGCAACTTAGTATATAAATATGAATAACACCTATAAAATATCCCTTATTTGATACAATTAAATCTGTTGCATATTAACACTCTAGGTAATTTGCACATATGTGCAGATAAGTGTTTTGTAGTCTTTTGAAAGATATAGCATGAATATGGCTACACTGATACTTCCACTTTTACTTAAAAATGCTAAATCTATATAACGAAGACCAAAGCATCTCCAGGTTTCATTCTGAGGGGCATTGCCATGTAGAGATTAGCTCACAAAACCAGAAGAAATCATTGGCGAGGTGAGTATCCAGCTTGCTGTGCATCTGCCAGGATCTGTGAATCCTAGTAGGGATCCCCAGTTAGTTCACAAATATAAATGTGGCCTTTGCAGACAGAAAGAAGAGTAAGGACCGATTCCTTTCTTACTCTGAACCTTCTTTGGGGTGAGTGGAATGCAGATAACTAAAACATTTTAAGCACCCTCATTGAATTTCTGTCCTGACCCTGAGGGATCAAATGACCAATAAGACACAGGCTTCCACCCCAAATTTTCCCAGAAAGCAGAGCAATGCTAGAAGGGAAGAGAGTGAATGTCCCTCTGTATTCTCAGAGCCAACAGAAGGAGGACATTGTTACAATGGTTTCATAGGTTAAATGTATAAAAAGCCATACATTCTTCTATCTTCTCATTTCCAATGTTTCTGTTGTGTGGATGAATAAAGTCAGAAGGTTCTCAGGAAGGAGAAACTGTCCTCAAGAAGGATACATTGTTGTTATATAATCCCTAGTAGAGAATTTAAACTGAGTTGTTTGTTGTGTAATCATCAGTTCTGGGCTTAAAGAAAAAAAAAAAAAATTATGTGACTAAGAGGAAGGAATGTAGAGCAATGAAAAAGTTTTGTCCTTTCCTCCATCTTGAGAATTCCAGACCCCTCTCTCCTCAGGAATCCCAGACTCCTCTCTCCTCAGGGATCCTCGGACTTCTTATCAACCTGCCTAGGAATTGACTCTCTCAGTTAGAAAACTGAGATTTATTAAGCCACTGGACCCAGAGGAGTTAATACTTCCAACTCTGAGCCCCAAACAAAAGGGTTACAAAGCTTTTAAAAACAGTGCATGACATCAGACTATAGTGGTTTTTATGCTAACTGTTAATAGGCTGGTTTAAACTAAGGGTTTCCTGTGTGGGAACAGTTGTTAGGACAGGGTTGGGGAATGCCTGACCTTTATACAGACAAGCATGGTTAAGCATGATTACAGACACTGGGCAATTGAAAAAGCAGGACAAGGGTGAGTGAGATAAGCTTTAGTTCTAGCATTGTTGTAAGTTTCCATTTTCTTGAGGTATGTACCTGACTTACATGATTTTGCAAGGAGCAAGCGGAGTTACAGAAGCAGAATGAGCAAGAAGTTATTGTAAATTTTTAACTTTTCCTCTTGACTTCCAATTAACATCAGGGTCGATTTCCTTTAGGATTGACTGATTTGATCTCCCTGCAGTCTAAGAGACTCTAAAGAGTCTTCTCCAGCACTACAGTTTGAAATCATCACTTCTTCAGCTCTCAGCCTTCTTTATGGTCCAACTCTCACATTCATACAAGACTACTGGAAAAGCCATAGCTTTGACTATATGTGATATCTCCGCTTTTTAATACACTGTCTAGGTTTGTGATTGCTTTCTTTCCAAGGAGGAAACATTTTTACCTTCTCCTTTGCCTTTCTTGCTTTACATACTTCAAAGACGTCCAGCTTCCCAACTGGCTGGAACTCAAGCTTTAGTTTACTCTCGCACAATCCAACCCCCCTGCATTCCCAGCTTCCTTCTATTAGTAACATCACCCACTGTGGCTCAGTAGTCATGAAGTATTTTTAGTCTCAGTAAGTGAAGGATATTTCTTTTTGGATGAACATGAGATATATCTATCAGTATACCAGACTTTTTTTTTTTTCTTTTTTTGTGAATGAGAATGTACCTTGTCAAATGAATGTTGATCCTGAAACAATCTGATGAAAAGCTCCAGTTAGTCTGATGCTGCTATTACTACACCAAATAGCAGGGGCATTTTGGGGATATTTCTAGAAACTTTGGGAAATGCTCTGGACCTTTTATGCCATGTAATAATGTTCTGGGCTTTTCATCCACCATCTCTTTGACATCAGTGAAATCATAAATCAATGTATTTGCACTTCTGGGAAAATACAGACACATTTGTTTTAAACTTCAATTTATTTGCTATGTTTCTGAAATTTAGCATAATATTGCAGGAATGCATCAGTGATATTGGATCAAAAATTCAACTTACTGAATATATCCAAATGATTCAATTTTATTTATATTAGGTGAGAAGGAAAAACTCAATAGAAAAAGAAAGAATTAGTAGGATAAAATTATCTACTTGGAAAAAAGTTTATAAATTTATTTGTTTTGTGAACAGAAAATAAATCATCTTTCCACATGAAAATTATAGATTATTTAAATTAAGCAAATACCTTGATTTTATACTGGAGTATCTGGTTGGCATGATTAGTTGCCTATCAAACATTGATTTTCCCCTCTTCTTTAGTAAGAACCTTGATTTTATGCAAGGCAACAACAGCCCTAAGTGAAATATGCTCTCTTATTCTCCTTTAAAGATAGATGTCACCAATATGAAGAATTCTGGAAAGAAAATATAAAATAATTTGATCATATAAAACTATGAAAATATAAAAGAATTTGAATTTTAAAGAAAATTTCTTTAAACAATACTGACCATTTTAAATCATGAAGTGACCCCAAAGATAGAAACCATTCTAAGAAAGGTTGATATCAGATAAAAGATTGAATTGCTATGATGTGCCTACCTAAAGTCTCTTCCACAGAGAGAAATAAATGTACTATTTAGCTTAAATTTTTATTTCTAGATATTGTGGCTAGCAACCACAAATATTACAAGTTATGAGATATACACACAGAGAAACATCAGTTACATAGATTCACTTATCTTTAATTCATAAATTTTAAAAACATCTCACATGACAGTTTTATTACACTAAAACACCATTCATAGTGTTTCTATAAAAATCATCTTTAGTAATTGGAATTTAATTTTTTAATGTTTTTAAAATTTCAATTAAAACAGAATAGAGTCCCAAATTAAACCAATACATATATGCTCAATTAATTTACTACAAAAAGCCCATAAATATACGATGGGGGAAGAATGGTCTCTTCAATAATTGGTTTTAGGAATAAATTGCCCTCACTAAAGTATAGTTTGTTTGTTTGTTTACTCATTTCACTAGTTATTTCATAACTTTAGATAACATTTTATATACTGCTTTTTCAGAAAGCAAGATTATATAGATTAAAACAATAGTCTCTTGCTTTCCAGTTTTCAGCTACATATCTGTCAGCGCAGTTCTCTCCTTGCTAAAATCCCCATCCAGTTCAAGCTTTCCCCCTCCTACTACACATACCTTGGAGGGTAGGAGTCAAGATGTTATTAGCATTTTATTTCCCTACATCCTACTTATATCTTTAAATTCAACTGGAATTACCCTAACTTAAGTGTGCAATCTGCTGATGGGAACTCAGACAAGATGCTCAAGGTTTAATGTAATGGCTGCATATTCAAAAACCTACTGAAAACAAGCAATTAGTGTGTAATAAGTTTAAGAGAACATTGCTAATATTTTTACTTAGAATAGCATCTGCCTTATCAAGATGTCTGCAATGTCTTCAGACAATATACTTCCCATATGTGATTCATAGTCTAAAGGAATGGTTCTTCTGTATTTCAAATTGTAGTTACAAACACAGCAAAAATTCCTCCCCTATATTCTGATAGGGTTTTGCATTTTGCATCTTACTATATTTTATAGAACCATCTGCCCTATTCCTACATCTCTCCAAAAACTATGAGAACCTGGAGAGACAATGGTCTTACTTGTCTCTGTACACATTGTGTATTTCTTGAGTAAATGTGGACTTATTTATAGAATATTTGGGTTATGAATTTAAATCTTCTTTTAATATTATTTCTAGCAGCTTATAGACATCTTGATTCATCAGCTAAGTTACCCACGTTAGTCTGATTCATCAGAGTGAATTTGCATGATGTTTTAAAAACTTATTCTATGTTACACAAAATATCTAGATATTGTGAAGGCCATTATGATTTTCAAAGGAATTTAATTCTAAAATAGTTAACAAAATCATTAATGAAAACTGCTAATGACCATTTAGAAATGATAAACTAGAGAGAAAATATATTAGATATAAAGTCTTTTTTGCAATATATTTTATCCATTAAAAATGACATTAGAAAAATTACATGTGTCTTGTTATTTTTATCTAATGGTAGAAATCCATGATAATGATTAGAAATAAAATGAGCATATAACTCTACAAAACACAATAATTTCCCCTAGCAAATTATTTGGTTTTACTTTCCTATAAATTCCCTCACATCAAAATACCAATAGATAGTCATGAAAACTAAGTAGTCAAAAAAAAAAAAAAGAGAGAGAGAGAGAGAGAGAGAAAAGAAGCCTATTAAAAACAGCATAAAAATAATGCAACCAGGAAACCATCTTATCAGCAACTAGCATATGTGTGCCCAGGGAGGCCGTTTCTTTCACTTGATACAACAATCTCATCAGTCATGAACACAAAACTCAATTCTTACAGTAGACAATCTTAGTTTGTCTGAGTCTTAGATTATGCAGTTATACTAATGCTTTTTTAGCTACATTCCCACTGCATGAATCATAGCACCTGTATATTCAGGCTTAAAGAAATTCTTGCTTTTTAAAAATCTTTCACCCAGCTAATATAGCACAGATGGTCTTATCCCTGAGCTATGAGAATTAAAAATAAAATGCATCAGAGCATTAACTAAAATTATTTTCTACCCCTATTGTTTTCTTAAGCAGTTGAATACTAAATCACTAAAATGCCAACAAGACTAGATGGCTCATTATATTTTAACTCCCTTTGAGGTCATTATTATAAAGACAGAACTGCTGAAATTTGAAGTTTTCTGTTCCTGTGGTCAAAACTTTCTAAGTACATGGAACATTTAGTTAGACAAATTTAGTTCTAGCATTTAGTTGAATTGTTAACATATTTAGCATATTTTCAAGGATGATCTGCTTTATATTTTAAATGAAAGGAGTTATGGTCATTACGGTATGAAATTTAATTTATTAATTCATGACATGAAAGTATGAAGGAAATAATGCTAGAATTTAATATAGAGCTAGAGATCTGACTTCACCTTTCATCTTTGGGTCTTCCTTGACTTTCCACGAATATGTTACAAATTCATTCATTTTTACAACTTTGAACCCTTACTATTTTGTGGGAATTATAATGGAACCGAGTTGCAAAATACTATAAACCACAGTCTTTGCAATCAATAGTAGTTATAATACATCTGTGCTTTCAATACATAAATAATTGCATATAGGTATAAATGAGGGCTTCCCAGATGTTTACCTGGTAAAGAATCTGCCTGACAATGCAGGAGATGTGGGTTCAATTCCTGGGTCTGGAAGATCCCCTAGAGAAGGAAATGACAACCTATTCCAGTATTCTTGCTTGGAAAATTCCATGAACTGAGGAGCCTGGTGGTCTACAATACATGGAGGTAGCAAAGAATCAAACACAACTAAGTGACTGAGCATGCACAATTGCAAAAGAATGGTTCAGCTACAGCAAGTAAGAGGTAGGAAAAATCAGTAAAGGTTTTTAGAGATGGGCAGGTATTCTAGAAGTAACTTAGCAATAATAATATTAAAATAAAAAATAAATTATTAAAAATTTACAATTTCTCCAAAATTTAAATTTGATTGTTCCAAAATTGAATTTTTTTACATTTATTTTCCACTTTTATACATTTTTAAGAAAATCTTCTTAAAATAGCAATGCAAAGAAATATAGAGAAATAATAGAATGGCAAAGACTAGAGATCTCTTTAAGAAAGTTTGAGATAATATGGGAATAGTTTATGAAAAGATAGGCACAATAAAGAACAAAAGCAGCAAGGACTTAACAGAAGCAGAAGAGATTAAGAAAAAGTGGCAAGAATACATATAAGAACTGTACAAAAGAGCTCTTAATGACCCAGATAACCAAGATGGTGTGATCACTCACCTAGAGCCAGACATCCTGGAGTGTGAAGTCAAGTGGCCCTTAAGAAGCATTACAATGAACAAAGCTAGTGGAGGTGATGGAATACCAGCTGAGCTATTTCAAATCCTAAAAGATGATGTATTAAAGTGCTGCATTCAATAGGCCAGCAAATTTGGAAAACTCAGTAAAGGCCACAGAACTGGAAAAGGTCAGTTTTACTCCAATCTCAAAGAAAAGCAAGGCCAAAGAATTTTCAAATTACCATGCGATTGCACTCATTTCACAGGCCAGCGAAATTATGCTCAAGATTCTTCAAGCTAGGTTTCAGCAGTACATAAACTGAGAGTCTCAAAAAGTTGGACATGGCTTAGTGACTGAACAACAATCACAATTTATTTTTATTGATTTTATTGATTTGTTTTTGTTTCCTTCATTTTCACTATTAACGAGGACATTTTTCTACTCCAAAAGCAAAAGTAAAGACAATTCTATATTACTTTATTTACTCATTCATTTATGTATTTATATCATTCAAATATAGTTACTGCACTTTACTAATTAAGACCCAAGATACAGCTGAAATGGATATGAGAAAAACATTTCACATTGAGGAAACAACATTGATGTTCATTAAAGATTGTTCACTCATTCATGTAGTTATACATTCATGCTTTCTTTCAGTAATTCCCTGGTTTTCCTCTCACTTATTTATTCAAAGATTATGGAGCACTCAATATATAAAATTGTATTGATCACTTCAATTCAACAAAAATTGACCAGTAAGCCATGTCAACAAATATTTCCAGGGACAGATGATATGCTGCTGTGATCTGAAATATAAATAGCAGTTAATGGAAGAAAAGACTGTATGTCTGTACATATAGAAGTTGAGATATGGGATATGGTTGTTATAGATTCCAGATATTGGCAACAACAAAGACAAAGAAGAAGCAATATATGTTGCATTAACTAAAAAGCACTGTGGCCTGAGATAAACAATTCACTATGAAGTGTAGCCATTCCCAAACATGCTTGCAGTTGATTTTTAATTTTTTAAATCAGAGTTTATATAGTAAAGAGCAGTTGAAAACTTTGAAATCTTGTCCTGAAAAAACAGAATGGAGATTACTGGAAACACAATTTCTGAAAAGTAAGGAAAGTTAAAGAATTTAACCTTAATTTCTGTGTGTAATCTCTGCTCATTTGGTAGCTGTACTCTAAATTACATATGTGTGATCCTGATTTTATTATGAAGGCAAGTTAAGCTTTAAAGAAATAAATTTGGGTTACTGCTGGTGACTGAAGAAACTGAATCTATAGTATGAACACAACCAGAATAGTTGCCCCTAAAAAATATAATATTTTTCAGAGAATATGGCAGAATTCATAATTTGTACAATGTATTATATTATTCACAATGTTGAAGAATCAAGAAAATAAGACTAATTCTGAAGAAGAAAGGTCACAGAAGAACAAGTGTGAAATAACCCAGAATTTGTAATTATCAGAAAGCAGTTTTAAAGCAGTTGAAACATACATGCTCAAGGGAATAGAGAAACTATTAGGATAATGAATAAAGAAATAAGGATTCTTATGCAAATATTTTTTTTCCCATTTTGAGGGTTATCTTTTCATCTTGTTTATAGCTTCTTCTGTTAGGCAAAATTTTTTAAGTTTAATTAGGTCCCATTTGTTTATTTTTATTTTTATTTTCATTACTCTAAGAGATTGGTCAAAAACAATCTTGTTGTGATCTATGCCAAAGAGTGATTTTTTTTTTCCCTATGGTTTCCTCTAAGAGTTTTATAGTGTCTGGTCTTACATTTAGGTCTTTAATCCATTTTGAGTTTGTTTTTGTGTATGTAAGCAGTGGACAAAGGATTGATCTCCAAAATATACAAATAGCTCACACAACTCATTATCAAAAAAAAAAAAATCAAATAAAAAATGAGTAGAAGACCAAGATAGACATTTCTCCAAAGGAGACATACAAATGGCCAAGATGCATATGAAAAGATGCTCAACGTAATTAATCAGTAAAGAAATACAAATTAAACTACAATGAAATATCATCTCACACTGGTCAAAATGGACATCATCAAGAAATCTAGAAACAATAAATGCTGGAGAGGATTTGGAGAAGAGAAAACTCTCTTGCACTGTTGGTGGGAATATAATTTGATACAGGCACAATGAGAACAATATGGAGGTTCCTTAAAAAACTAAATATAGAACTGTTATCAGTTCAGTTCATTTCAGTCACTCAGTCGTGTCCACCTCTTTGTGACCCGATGGACTGCAGCATGCCAGGTGTCCTTGTCCATCACCAAATCCTGGAGCTTAATCAAACTCATGTCCATTAAGAACTACTATTTGCCCCAACAATTCCACTACTGGGGATAACCGTAGTGGTTATCAGAAAACCATAATTCAAAAAGACACAGATATCCCATTGTTCATTGCAGCACTATTTGCAATAGCCAAGAAAAGAAAACAACCTAACTGTCTATCAAGAAATGAATAGACAAAGAAGGTATGCTATTTTATATATATATATATATATATATACACACACACTTACATATATATAATGGAATATTACTCAGCCACTAAAAGGAATGAATTGAATCATTTGTAGTGATGTGGATAGATACCTAGGGTCTGTCATATGGAGAGAAGTAAGTCAAAAAGAGAAAAACAAATATTTTATATTAAGACAAGTATGAAGAATATAGGAAAATGTTACAGATGGATCTAGTTCCAGGACAGAAATGGAGACACAGAAGTAGAGAATGACCTTGTGGATGGACACAGTAGGGGAAGGGAGGAAAGAGGGGAAGAATTGGGAAATTATTTGACATAAATACACTACCATGTGTAAAATAGATATCTAATGGGAACCTGCTCTGTAGTACAGGAAGATCAGTTCAGTGCTCTGTGATGACCTAGATGGATGGGATTATGGGTATAGGAGAGAGGTCTAAGAGGGAAGGGATATATGTGCACATGTAATTGATTCATTTTCTATATAAGTAAAAATTAACACAACATTGTAAAACAATTATACTCCAATAAAAAAAATCATAGAAAATAACATAAGTATTCCCCATAAAATAAGTACTCTTAAATGGAAATCAACTCCCAGAATGTAAAAATGCAGCGTATAAAATAAGATACTCACTAAATAGGTTTATGAACAAAGTAGAAATGTCAAAGGAAAGAGATGGCTTAAAACTTGATCAATAAAAGTGATCTATTTTTTTTTAAAGATTATTGAGAAAAATGTGTCTCAGGAATCTCTTGGCCAGTATCAAAATGTCCCCTTTATGTGCAATTGTAATTCCTATGGGAAGAGGAGCATGGTACAGAAAACAAAAGAGAAAAAGCAAAATGAAAATATCACAGCTGTTTGGGGAATGACATGCATTTACATTTAGGATCTAAGAGAACACCAAACTGGAAGAATAAAAACAAACAGGTCACTTAACTACATCTCAGCCAAATCACTAAAAACTAAAGATAAAGTGAATAACCTAAAAGAAGCCAGAGAAAAATGACACATTGCATATATATTATGGAACTTGACAGAATATTCAGAAATTCGGATGGCCAATTTTCTAAATATACAGAAAAATGGAGGCCAGAGAAAGTGAGCAAGTATTTTTAAATGATGAAAAAAAGTTAATCTGATATTACAAATCAGGTAAACATATACTATGGAAGTAAAAGATGAAAGAAAACTTTATTTTAGAAGAGAGAAAAATATTTTTATTCCACCAATGGAAATTCAATACAAGGAATGCTAAAGTAAATTTTTGACCTGATATGAAAAGCAAATAGGAGAAACAGGTATTAAATAAACACTGGGAAACACTAATAAGGGTGAAATATAAAAGAGTATTTTCCCTTGATTTTTTCTGAAAATATGATTTTAAAGCAAGCTTTGTATTCTGAGGTTTATAACATACATAGATGAAATACATGTTATAACTAAAACATCAAGGGTTTATACATTTTCAAGATTTCCTTGTTTTATGAGAAGTGGTGAAACATTAAATCTAAGTCAGGCCTCTGATGTTCAGTGTGTGTATATATATATATATATATAATTCTTAGAAATATGAGGTAAAAAATAGATTTTTCAGTGAATTCCTCACATTCAGACAGAATATCTCATGAAGGTCAAAAATCAACTTAAATAACTAATAAAATTCTAGAAGTACCTAAGAAAGAAAAGCACTAATATGTGATTCCCTTTTTTTGAGATGATGCTATTGCTATCTAGTTTCTAAGCTGTGTCTGACTCTGCAACCCCTTGAGCTGTAGCCTGTCAGCTTCCTCTGTCCATAGAATCCCAAACAAGAATACTGGGGTGGGTTGTCATTTCCTTCTCCAGGGGATCTTCCCTACCTAAGGATTGAACCTGAGTCTCCTGCATTGACAGGAAGAGTCTTTACCACTGAGCCATCAGGGAAGTCCATTGAGAAGATACTATTGGTGTTTTTTCCCTAACATTCCCATTGATATGTAAATATGTGTAAAACAAATTCAAGTAAAATATTTTATTAAAAATATAATTTAAAAAAATTTTTAAAGAAGAAAATATCATAAATAAAAGATCACACATGGTGTTTGATGAATTATATCATATTTGATTTTATAGCTATACCAGAACAGATAACTTAGTTTAAATAACTATACCACCTGCTATCGGACATGTCCGTCCATGAAATCTCCTGATTACTTTATATTGTTGGCATTTGCTCTTTATTATGTTTTCCCAAGTGGCTCAGAGGGTAAAGAATATGCCTGAAATGCAGAAGGTGCAAGAGATGTGGGTTCAACCCCTGGGTTGGAAGAGTCCCTGGAGGAGGGCATGACAACCCACTCCAGTATTCTTGCCTGGAGAGTCCTATGAACATAGGGTCAAAAAGTGTTGGACACAATGGAGTACACATGCGCATGGTTCAACCAATATATTTGTCGATGATAAAATTAATTTTATATATTTTCCTTGAATTTGTCTTATCTTTTAACAACCTTTATCTATTACTAAATAGGCTTAAAATTCTTATTTTATCTTAACATTCTCTAAGACACATTGGAAAGTGCTTTATTCTGAAAGAGGTGTGTCATTAAGTGCTTTATTTTTTAATACACCTGGTCTAGTTATTCTCAACAGAGTTTGTCAAACATCTGCCTGACGGTGGATGGTATGCTAACAGGGTCTCATTCCAGACGGTTTTTCTACACATTTTTAATACAGAATTTTAATTTTATGTGCCAGTGCAATCAAATTGTATTTGTAATATTAAACTATTGATTACAAGAGATCTTTGATGTCTGGATCATAGATCATAATATCAATGTAATTTTCTGCAACAAATTGTTCTGTTATTTTTTTTCCCCATAAGCATCTGCTGTCTTGAAGAGATTGTATTAAGCTTTAGCTTGGATTTTGAGTTCCAGCTTACTGTGCAAAATTAGCACTGCTTTGAACAGCTGGCTATCACTTTTGCTTTCCCATTTCCTTCACAGTTGAAATGATTTACCACCTGTAGATGCATCCAGCTTCTTCTGTGCTCATTTGTTAGGTTAATTAACTTATATCTTTTTTTCAAATACAAGTCTTAATAGTTAACTCAAATATAAACAGCTAAAGAGTATACATTATTTTACTAAAAATTGCATTATGAACTTTGTAAATTGAATGTGTGAATTTTTCAGAAAACCAAACCAGTTCTCCCAACAAATATTATATTAAAGGCTAGCCATTTCATAGACAATTTGATATTAGAACATCTAGACTATAAGTAAACCATGATTTTTGATCAGAAAAACAACTCCTGAATTTCATAATTTCATTTTCCCACAAATGTGTGCTTTATTACTAGAAATAAATTTGAATACAATTTTACATCCAATATAACCTAAGTGGTGATATTTTCCTGGGATGTTCAGTTTCAACTAAAAATGTTTTTTTTTTTCCAATTTCCCTTGCCACTTTTTTAAAGCATACTTCAGTTATTAATAACAGGGTTATTTTTTTTAGAACAAGATAGAGACTCTAAAATAGTAGAGTCAAGATCTTGACAAACAAAAATTATTTTATATTTTATTTTCAGTTTCAGTAGATTTCACCTGAGTAATATGGATAGAAACATCATGTCTATTTTTTAAACCAAAATAACTCAGCATTAGTTTTGTTTTGATTAACATAGCAGTGGAGCAGCTGCTGAGTGGGTTGCCGTTTCTTTCTCCAGGGTATCTTGCCCTGGATGGCAAGTCCTATGGGGCATAATTTGTGTGCTATGAAATAGTCTTTCAGCCCCAACTCTATCTGGAGCTTTTCCATCAGCAACCGGTTTCAAGACGATTCAAAACAAGTCTTGTTCAGGTGTCAGGGCAGCTTCTGACCCAAATCTTATTATAGACCTTTCAGTCTCTTTCATAGGGACTTCTCTGATGCTGAAGGTGATAACTTCTGTGATAAACAGGTGTCAATCACACCTGCACACTTTAGAAAAAAGGAGAACCAGCAGAGCAGGGTCAATCAGGACCATCTGGGGATAGCCACTTGTGGATAACTGCTTCCCACTTTTATCTGTGGCCATTGTATTTGGGAGGAAGCAGTCCAGTTTCTTAATTCTGATTGCAGAAATGGCCTGAAGTACAGATGTTGACCTTTCAGTTTTCCAAAATCAGTGGGCAACCGTGGAGTTTCCCCATGAAGCTCTGTGGTCAAACCTCTCCCCTAGCATTCCCTGGGAGTTTGGTAAAATTTAATTTCAGTTTGTTGAGTGTCTGCTTGTGTTGATGGCAAATAAACATTAATAAAAGGAAAAGAGAAGTGAAAGTGAATATAATCCACAGCCTCCTACTCCCAGTATTTGTACCCGATTTGTTTGTCCAAGGGTACTTTGTTATTCTCCTTTGTTTTTAAGCCTCTGAAAGAGAAGTTTAAAACACAAGAATTTCAGATTTAATAAGTACAGACTATGATGAAGTAAAACGAATTACAAGTTTGTACTCATCCTCAGAGAGACCATTGTGGGAAATATTTTCATTTTAAACAATTTTTGACCTATTTTTCTTTCCAAGGTTTTAGAGTCAGTGGCAAATTCTTAACACTCTAGCAGACTCTAGTCCAGTTGCTAACAGATGCATGAATGCACTTAATTTGGAATTATAAATAGAAATAGAATGTTAAACAGACATTTAACAAGTGCCTTAAAAACTGCCTTGAAGCTCAGATTTCTCCTTAAAAATGTAAATAAGCTTCTTAAATGTTTTATACACAAAATCAGAAATGAACTCCAGATCACCAAAAGGAGTCAATGAGCATGTTGACCCATCATCCTTAGCAGTGGTCACCTTGAGAATGCTTCTTGGATTGATTTTCCTTATTTCCTTCATCCATCCATCTGGCTTCCAATTTCTTCACTCCGGGATCATTTTCGAAATCAATCATTGGCACCAATTTATTTATTTATTTATTTTTTAGTTGTACTTTCAAGGAGACCAGTTTAGTACACAATTAAAATCATCAATGCATGTTTCTTTTATGCTTTCTTTTAATTTTTTGATGCTTGACAAATCCACTTCTCTTTCTAAGAAAATATCACATGATTATGTGTTATATAACAAGATGAAATAATGAAAGTTCTATACCTTCTAAAAATAAGACATTGGAGGGGAATACATTTTGGATATTCAGGTCTATTAGTAGTCTGAAGCTAAAATTGAAAAGTTCTCATGGATGTAAGGATATAATCTAATCTCAAATATTGTGAAACTAAGGAGAGTGTGACTTGGAAGTAGTATTATCTAGTAAAAAATATATTAAGTAACCTGAAAAAGAAACACTGAAAATTTCCTTTTTTTTTTTTTTCCCCTACAGTCTACAGATAAATATCAACTCACACATAAAATAAATTCTCCTTTCAATTACTGAAAAATATTATAGGCTGACAGGATTGTATAATCATATGTTCCTGTCAGTAAAGGTGAATTATGTATGAGGTATAGAGCTGCTTTTATTCAGCACAATTTAAAGCAATATCATTGCTTATCTGAGCTCTAGGGGAAAATGGTAAGAACAGGGAGAATAGAACTTTGAATTACACAGATCTCTAACGTACTCACACACAATGCTTAACACATATATTCATCTCCATTTCTTTGTTATATTTTCAACTTTATAAACATTTCTGCTTTTAAATCAGTCTGAATGAGCAATATGGGTGATAAAAGTTATGCAATCCACCCTCCTGAGGCAGACATCTTGATTCAAGTTGCTCTGTGTTTCCTTTCAGATTTTTGTTGATGTGCAAAATAGAAGAAAAAATAAAGAGCCCTATATTCGTCTTCAGATGCCTCCTGTTCTTATAGTTTTGAGTACAGAATTAATCTTTGGAAAATGGATGAGGTAAAGGAGAAGTATGCAATTTGAGGGGAGAGCTTTAAAATAGTGGTTTTACAACATTGGAATTGATAGGTGCAAAACATCATTTCAGGTATAATGTGAGTATAAAAGTGAAGGAACTAGAAAAATTTAAATCTGGCAGGGATAAAAATCCACTTAAGACTCAATAATAGGAATTCCAATAGGCAATTTATGGAAAAGTTTATTTAGGAATTAAATATTAACATGATATAGATGTATTTATCTATTTTTTCTTCCTTTATGTTTTTAAATAAGCAATGTAAAAGCTTGTTCCCTAGTGGTTCAGATGGCGAAGAATCTGCCCACAATGAAGAAGAACCGTGCAATGTGTGAGACCCAGGTTCAATCCCTGGATGGGGAAGATCACCTGGAGAAGAAAATGGCAACCCACTCCAGTATTCTTGCCTGGAGAATACCATAGCCCACAGAAGAGTCTGGTGGGCTAGAGTCCATAAAAGCTCAAAATATCTATAGTAATTACCTAGTCTAGTCACCTAATATTACAGAGAAATTACTCAAAAAATTAAAAAATTGTTTAATTTCATATAGTTATTAACAAAGATAAGAGTACTATATATATATATATATATATATATAACATATTAGGACAATATGAAATAATAACATCATACATAGCAATAATGCAATAAAATGTATAGTTAATTTCTATATTGTTGGGAGAGTGTTTAATTTCCTTAGTTCTATCTCACCACAGCAAAAATTTGAAGCAATGGACAGACCAGTGTTAGAGCTCTGTGTTACAGCTCAGTTTTATTTGGCAAGCAAAAGAAAAGACATCATCTCTTGGCATGAGGGCAGGCCGACCCAAAAGATGCGAAGAGAAGAGAAGCTCCAGGCTCATTTTTGGCTACTCTTTTTATATATTTTTCCTCCTCCCCCTGAGCCTACCCTATGTAAATTGAAATATCCAAGAGGGCTTTTTTTTTTTTCTACCTGAAGTCCTCACTCTGGTCCTTGGACCTTCCTTTGTTATCTTTGGGGGCTTTTCCCTTCTCTGTCTTTTAGCCACCACCATTTTGGACTCCTTTTTCCTATTCTGCCTAACATATATAAAAGCAAACAACAGTAATAATAATAATCTACCAACTAGAAAATTCAATAACAACAGTAATAATTTGCATAAAAGTAAAATAGACAATTAAAAATATGTTTGTAGGCCCAGATGTCTTAAGTTCAAGATATTAAGGAAAGGCCCTGTAGTCATCACTGGATATATATTGTAAACTGGAGTGGATTTTCATTAGCACTAAATTTCCAGAAGCTTCTGCTTGTTTCAAATTCTATTATCTCATACCATATTTCTAATAAATAATACCTTTAGAAATTTACATAATTATTTTTACATAAATCAGGTAGTATTGAATAACTAATTGTAGAAAGCACTTCTCCCACCCTTATATACATTTTTTCTTGTATTATTCATGTGCTATACTGCTTATATGAAGTCATTGAAGAGAGTTGTAAAGTGATAGAGGAAAACTAGGATTATTTACAAAGTTCTGTCTCAGGACACTAGGAGGAATAATTTTTATTCATTGTTTAGTTGCTAAGTCATGTCTGACTTTTTGCAACCCCATGGAATTCAGACAGCCTTCTCTGTCCTTCCCTATCTTCCAGAGTTTGCTCAAACTCATGTCCATTTTATCACTGATGGCATCCTACCATTTCATCTTCTCTAGCTCCCTTCTCCTCCTGTCTTCAGTCTTTCCCAGCATCAGGGTCTTTTCCAAAGAGTTGGCCCTTCACATTAGGTGGCCAAAGTATTGGAGCTTCAACTTCAGCTTCAGAATCAGTCCATTCAATGAATACTTAGGGCTCTCCTTTAGTATTGAATGGTTTGATCTCCTTGCCCTTAAGGTCTCTCAGGAGTCTTTTCCAGCACCATAGTCAAAAGCATTCATTCTTGGGCACTCAGCCTTATTTATGGTCCAACTCTCACATCCATATATGACTACTGGAAAAACCATAGCTTTGACTGTATGGACCTGTGTCGGCAAAGAGATGTCTCTGCCTTTTAATACACTGTCTAGGTTTCTCATAGCCTTTCTTCCAAGGAGCAAGCATCTTTTAATTTCATGGCTGCAGCCACCATCTGCAGTGATTTTGGAGCTCAATAAAATTAAATCTGTCACTGTTTCAACTGTTTCCCCATCTATTTGCCATGAAGTGATGGGACCAGATGCCATGGTCTTCATTTTTTGAATGTTGAGTTTTAAGTCAGCTTTTTCACTCTCTTCTTTAACTTTCCTCAGGAGGCTCTTTAGTTACTCTTTGCTTTCTGCCATTGGAGTGGTATCATCTGCATATCTGAGGTTGTTGATATTTCTCCAGGCATTCTTGATTCCAGCTTGTGGTTCATTCATTGTGGCATTTGCATGATGTACTATGCATACAAATTAAATAAGCAGAGTGACAACACACAGCCTTAATGTACTCATTTTCCCATTTTGAACCAGTCTGTTGTTCTGTTGTCTGGTTATAACTTTTGCTTCTTGATCTGTATACAAGTTTCTCAAGAGGAAAGAGAAGGTGGTCTGGTAAGAGGAATAATAGTTTTGCTAAAACTAAGAGAGAGCATAGAAGGAAAGGAAACATCATTTTATTCTATATTTTCATAAGATCCAGCTCAAATATTTGTCAATCACCCAGTCATCTATGTATCATCTATTCATCTGTTTTTCCAGCTATCTAGGTCCACTGGGCATTTAGCATCTATATGCTGTTTCTGCTGATGGATTTAGTCTTGTGTATATGCTTGATATTTACATTTTATAATGTCAAGAATTTTTATCAATCATTGTATGGTTATTTTAATACCATTTAAAATGAGCCATTGTGATATTTCAAGCATTCCTTTTACATTTGCATGTAATTTTACTCATATACACATATTGTCCTAACATAAGGAATTCAAAAGGTTCAGGACTGCTGGAAGGTCTCCTCAAGTAAGCAGAAATAATCGATTTTATTTTAGCTGCATTATAGAAACTCAGGATTTTTTTTGAAAGTAGTTTATGTTGAATACTATTAATATACTATATTAAGCAAACTGCTCATTTTCTTCAAGGTGATTCATTTTATACAGTTTATAGAAACTTGTGCTCCTTTTATTTATCACAAACCTATTTATACATTTTGAATAAAATTTAATCATACTTCAGTCCATAAAAACCATTGAAGTTTTTGATACTAATAATCTAAGTATACTTGTATCATAAAGTAAATAGCCTGCATTAACAAGGAAACTTTAGAAAGTTTAGAAAACTAATGTTGATATGATTTGCTAAAAAAATTAAAGAAGATGCTTTTTCAACCTCAGTTTTTTTGACTTTAGCATAATGGCTATATATTTGTGCATATATTCTGGTGAGTTATTCATTTTGAGCCAATTTTTACTTATTCTATGGCTATATATTTTTTACTCTTTTGTACAAAGAGGTTTGTAATGGGAGGAAAAACAAAGCTACACTATCAGGAGAAATAGATTAAATTTTTAAATCTACTTGACATTTCCTTCACTTGTAACCCCCTCTTGGCTACTGACTTTGCATATACCAATTATAGCGGATTCAATTCATTTTCCAGGAATGAAAATAAGGCCTTGAAATGCCTTTAATGGACTTTCACTTTCCTTTAGGGATTCTTGTTAATGAGTTCTCTTGTTCAAATAAGCCTTAACGCATTCCTTTCCCTTATGTAAGGAAGCAGACAAAGATGACTACATCATTTAGACACACCCACTCAGGACTCTGATTTAGGAGAAAGAAAAGATGGAGAAGCTATAGGTATTAATAACACTGAGTAATCAGTGCCTAAGGGTTCCAGTTATTGCAAGATTGACTTCCTATTGTAAAATGAATGGCAACATTAGATACAAAAGTAAAATCAAGGAACTTAAAGTGTTTAAAATCTATTTCTAGGCCTTACTGATATTACTGATTTTAATTTTCAAATATATTTTTAAAAAAGACTTTAGGAGGAGTAGGGGACTCCATCTTTCAAAATACTTTGCAGACAATTTGGGATGAGATATGTTTAGCGACTTTCATACTCACTCTATGTACAACTTGGGCTATAAGATACTTTTTATTAAGAATAACACTTGTGGGAGTGATTAAATTCGATGTTATATATTGACTATCATCATTGCAAGTAGAACATAAAATAGTTTCAATTAACACTAGGTAACTGCTGCTTTGATAATATTTATATTTCCTTATGTATCAGATCAATTCATGGGTAATACTTTCTCTTTTAATAGTTCCTGTTATTTCTCGAATAAAGTCTTTCAGTTCAGTTCAGTTAAGTCTCTCAGCTGTGTCCGATTCTTTGCGACGCCATGAACCGCAGCACGCCAAGCCTTCCTGTCCATCACCAACTCCTGGAATTTACCCAAACTCATGTCCATTGAGTCAGTGATGCCATCGACCCGTCTCATCCTCTGTCATTCTCTTCTCCTCCTGCCTTCAATCTTTCCTAGCATCAGGGTCTTTTCCAATGAGTCAGTTCTTCGCATCAGGTAGCCAAAGAACTGGAGTTTCAGCTTCACCATCAGTCCTTCCCATGAACACCCAGGACTGATCTCTTAGGATGGACTGGTTGGATCTGCTTGCAGTCTAAGGGACTCTCAATAGTCTTCTCCAACACCACAGGTCAAAAGCATCATTTCTTTGGTGCCCAGCTTTCTTTATAGAGTTTTTAATAGTGCATTTTTTTCACATTAGTATAGTTTAGTTGTTGTTGTTGTTTGTTTTTTCTAATGTCTATTTTAGGACCCCAGTTCCTACTTAAGCCCAAATCTAAAAGTTTCTGCTTATCCTTAAAACCTTCTAAATTATTTTCTCTTTCAGGATATCTCTCCTAATGTTTTCAATGAATTAGTCATCTTTTTTTGTTGTTGTTGTTACCACTTTTGTATGTACAACAAAAATAAACTTATGTTACTTTTCAGGCATTTCTCTGCAAGCTCATGTTTCTTATGGACTGTGGGCTTATGAAATATTGTATGAAAAGTATTCAGTAAGCTTTGACATAATGGCTGTGATATCACTTCTCTTTCTCAATAATTTGTGCTTAATGTTCTATGTTTGAATTTTCCTGCTTGTTTCTGGTTTAACAAATACCTTATAAATATGTATTATATTCTACTGCCACAATTGTATATTTTGAACTCTCTACATAACATTTCTATCTATACATTCTATTTTCAGATGAAATTTAACATGAAAATTATTTCATAAAATTTTATGTATATCTTCTGTGTACTGCTTGTAGAAAGTAATTGGACACGCTTACATTATGCAACCTCAGGTATTTGCTATTCAGCTGCCCAGATCATTCTACAGATTTCTCCATTTTAGTCTTTATTTGAATTCTTAGAATTCAAGTACACATTAACCACATGAAGGAAATCTGCTTCACATTACTTTTTACAAGTCCACAAGAAAAATTAAGTCCTCTGAAAATTAAGTAGAAAATTTTTTAAGAGAATGACTATAAAATTTGAGTTGAATCTTGTCTTTACTAGAACCAGTGTCCCATAATTTCTCTGAGCCTGTATTTAATTATCTGTAAAAATGTGATAATATTACCTACCTTATAAGACTGATTTATGAGTGGAATAAACAAATACTCTATGTTAAATATTGCTGAGGAATATATTTACAGGTAGCATTTATTTAAAAACTTGCTATACAAAAAAATAAACTCAAACTGGATCAAAGATCTAATCATAATACCAGAAACTATAAAACTCCTAGAGGAAAACATAGGCAAAACACTCTCTGACATAAACCAAAGCAGGATCCTCTATGACCCACCTCCCAGAATATTGGAAATAAAAGCATGAGCAAACAAATGGGACCTAATTAAAATTAAAAGCTTCTGCAGAACAAAGGAAACTATAAGCAAGGTGAAAAGGCAGCCTTCAGAATGGGAGAAAATAATAGCCAACAAAGCAACGGATAAACAATTAATCTCAAAAATATACAAGCAACTCCTGCAGCTCCATTCCAGAAAAATACACGACCCAATCAAAAAGTGGGCCAAAGAACTTAACAGACATTTCTCCAAAGAAGACATAAAAATGGCTACCAAACACATGAAAAAATGCTCAACATCACTCATTATCAGAGAAATGCAAGTCAAAACCACAACGAGGTATCACTTTACACCAGTCAGAATGGCTGCCATCCAAAAGTCTACAAGCAATAAATGCTGGAGAGGATGTGGAGAAAAGGGAACCCTCTTACACTGTTGGTGGGAATGCAAACTAGTACAGCCATTGTGGAGAACAGTGTGGAGATTCCTTAAAAAACTGAAAACAGAACTGCCATATGACCCAGCAATCCCACTGCTGGGCATACACACCGAGAAAACCAGAATTGAAAGAGACATATGGACCCTAATGTTGATCTCCGCATTGTTTACAATAGCCAGGACATGGAAGCAACCTAGATGCCCATCAACTGACGAATGGATAAGAAAGCTGTGGTACATATACACAATGGAATATTACTCAGCCATTAGAAAAAAATTCATTTGAATCAGTTCTACTGAGGTGGACGGAACTGGAGCCTATTATCCAGTGAAGCAAGCCAAAAGGAAAAACAAAAATACAGTATATTAACGCATATGTATGGAATTTAGAAAGATGGTAACAAGAACCCTGCATGCGAGACAGCAAAAGAAACGCAGATGTATAGAACAGTCTCGTGGACTCTGTGAAAGAGGGCAGGTGTGGGATGATATGTGAGAATGGCATTGAAACATGTTAATTATCATATGTGAAATCAATCGCCAGCCCAGGTTTGATGCTCGGGGCTGGTGCACCGGGATGACCTAGGGGGAGGGAATCGGGAGGGAGGAGGGAGGGGGGTTCTGGAGGGGGAGCATATGTATACCCATGGCGGATTCATGTCAATGTATGGAAAAACTAACGCAATAAAGTAAAGAAAATTAAAAAAAAAAAAACCTTGCTATTGAAATTATTTTCCAAGTTTTTTGAATTCCTATCCTGAAAATATAGCAATAATTTTTTCCTCCATTTTATTTTTTGACTTCGCTGTCTTGGAAGTTTCCCTAGTTTGACTAGTCCCATTTTATTTTTGCTTTTGTTGCCCAAGCTTTAGATGCTATATCCAAAAAAGCATTGCCAAGGCAAATGTCAAAGTGTTTTTCTCTTTGTTTTCTTCTGGGAGGTGTACGGTTTCAAGTTTTAAAGTATTTTATTGAGTTTTGTCTACAGGGCAGCATGCTGTGCTGTGCCATCCTTAGTTGCTCAGTAGTGTTGGACTCTGAGACCCCATAGATTGTAGCCTGCCAGGCTCCTCTGTCCATGAAATCTCCAGGCAAGAATATTGGAGTGGATTGCCATGCCTTCCTCTAGGGGATCTTCCTAGCTTAAGGATCAAACCAAGTCTCCTTCATTGCACGAAGATTCTTTACCAGCTGAGCTACCAGGGAAGCTTACAGTGTGGCATAGATGTCCAATTTTATTCATTTACATGCTATATTAAAAACAACAACAACAGCAACAACCTACTATTCTTCTCCTCCAGTTTATTTCTATCATGTGTGTCTTTCCCCTCTAATTTCCTAAAGGACTCTCCACTTTCGAGACGTCTGGCCAACAAATGTGTGGGAATTTTTTCCCATTACAAGCAGTTCTCTGCAACACCAGCCGGATATCCTATAACTTAACTCATTTCTAACATTATTTGCCTGAAGATAGTGTCCAGTTATATATTAAGGACTCAGTCCAGCAAGATTACTTTCTCACTCCTCAGTTCATATGCCAAGTGCAAGTAGTAGGTCCCCAGGTTACCCACAACTCTGACTTGGCTATAAATTAGAGGTTCCCATGAGCCCTTCCTAATATTTGATTAATTTGTTACAGAGGCTAACAGAACTCAGAAAAGCATATATATATATATTTTAAAGGAAATGAAATAGGACAAAGAAAAACAGTCAGATGAAGAGATAGAGTTAAATGTGAAAGGGTCCCAAGTGTAGGAACTTCTGTTCCTGTGAAGTTGATGTGCATCACCTCCTTGGTACATGGATGTGCTTGGGGAACTGAACCAAATAGAATTGGGATTCTTACAATGGCCTCATCACATAGGAATAATTGAACATTAATTCCTTTTCCAGCTCTTCTCAAGAGAATGAGGAGCAGGGCTGAAAATTCAAACTTCTAATCAGAGCTTCCCTGATAGCTCTAGGCTGGATGAAGCACAAGCTGGAATCAAGATTGGTGGGAGAAATATCAATAACCTCAGATGTGCAGATGACACTACCCTTATGGCAGAAAGTGAAGAGGAACTAAAGAGCTTCTTAATGAAAGTGAAAGAGGAGAGTGAAAAAGATGACTTAAAACTCAGCGTTCATAAAACCAAGATCATGGCATCTGATCCCATCACTTCATGGCAAATATATGAGAAACAATGGAAACAGTGATGAAATTAAAAGATGCTTGCTCCTTGGAAGAAAAACTAAGACCAACCTAGACAAAACATTAACAAACACAGACATTATTTTTCTGATAAAGGTCTGTCTAGTCAAAGCTATGATTTTTCCAGGAATCATGTATGGATATAAGAGTTGGACTATAAAGAAAGCTGAGTGTCAAAGAATTGATGCTTTTGAACTGTGGTGTTCGAGAAGACTCCTGAGAGTCCCTTGGACTGCAAGAAGATCCAGTCAGTCAATCCTTAAGGAAATAAGCCCTGAATATTCACTGGAAGGACTGACGCTGAAACTCCAATAATTTGGCCACCTCGTGCAAAGAACTGATTCATTTTAAAAGACCCTGATGCTGGGAAAGATTGAAAGCAGTAGGAGAAGGGGCCGACAGAGGATGAGATAGTTGGATGGCATCACCGACTCAATGGACATGAGTTCTAGCAAGCTCCAGGAGTTGATGATGGACCAGGGAATCCTGGTGTGCTGTAGTTTATGGGGTCACAATGAGTCAGACATGACAGAGTGACTAAACTGACTGGATCGTAGTTTGTTCTTTCTGGTTGACCAGCCCTTATTCAGAAGCCATCTAGGAACACATCTGACAGTTGTTTCATTAGAAAGAAAAACACTCCTATCATCCAGGAGATTTCCAAGTGTTTCAGGAGTCCTGTGTTAGGAACTGGGGTCAAAGGCCAAATATTACAATAAAATACATTCCTAATGCTCTTATCATGCAGAAAATTACAAAGTTTCAGAATCTCTGTGCAGGTACCATGGGCAGAGACCGATATATAGTTTATCATACATGTGGATATCCAGTCCCCCTCACCATTTGTTGAATTGTTCTTACACCATCATGTGTGTTCTTGATACCCTTTATGAAAATTAATTGACCATATACTCTTGAGTCTATTTCTAGGCTCAATATTCTGTTTCATTGACTTATGTCTTTGTTTCAATGACAGTACCATTGTTTTTATTATTATACCTTTGAACAATAATTTGAAATCAGACTGTAGTGAATCTAGCTCTGTTCTTTCTTAAATTTGCTTTAATTATTCAGAGCCTTTCGTGGTTCCATATGAATTTTAGGATTCTTTTTCCTACTTTTGTTAAGCAAATGTTGGGATTTGGATAAGGACTGCATTGAATCCACATATCACCTAGAATTACATGAATATTTAGCAATATTAATTCTTTCAATCCAGGAAGGCCAAACAGATTTCAATATACTTGTGTCTTCTTCAATTGCTTTCACAAGTATCTTGCAGTTTTTAGTGTACATATATTTCACTTTATTGGTTAATTTTGTCCTTAGTTATTTTATTCTTTTTGCTACTACATAGACTGAATGGTTTTCTTTATTTGTGATAGAGATCACTGAGTCATGTTTGAACTGGAAAGCTTAGATATCTATAGCCCATGAGGAACCAGATACCAAATTTAATTATGTAAGTTCTGCAGTATCTTGATAAATAAATGTTTTCTATCCATTTCTTTTAAATGACTTAAAAATCATTTTACAATATTTTAGACAATATTTTAAATTTAAAAATATTTTTATTATTATATAATAATAAAAATAAAGAAGTAATTACAGGAAGCAATTAATTTGAATTGAGTTAACTTTCTAATATGCCACTTTGCATTAGAATAATCAGATATATATTATTTATTCTTACTGGAAGGTCAGGCATTATTATAGTATGCATCAAAAAGAAAGAAAAAGTCTGATAAATATATTGAACCTTTAAATTTGGAGACTACCTTTTATCAGTATACATTTAAATCAATGTATAATTATGTGTATATGTACATATATATATATATATACACACACACACACATAAGTATACATTAGTGGTTAAAGCCATAATAACATCAAATGAAAATTACAATTGTAGCATTCAATATTAATGTACATATTTATCACCCATTCATTGATGCATTCTTGTGGTTTACTGCATTATTGGGTTTGGGAAATTGTTTAGGATAATTGTTCTTAACCAATACTCTATCACTTGGAGCCTGAATTGTGATAGACTATCATTTTCAAAAGTTAAAAACCTCTACTTTCACTTACAGAAGTCAGTTTGTAGCTGCATGCTTCTGAGCTCCATATGAGTATGGGGTTGGAAAGCTCCCAGGTAGCAATTTTTTTTTTTTTTATTCAGAGCCCATATTTTATTTATTTTATTTATATTATTGTGTTGGTTTTGCCATACATTGACATGAATCCGCCATGGGTATATATGTGTTCCCCTTGCAGAACCCCCCTCACACCTTCCTCCCAATTCTATCTGGGTCATGTGGGTGCACCAGCCCTGAGCACCCTGTATCATGCATCAAACCTGGGCTGGCAATTCATTTCACATATGATAATTTGCGTTTCAATGCCATTCTCCCATATCATCCCATCCTTGCCCTCTCCCATAGATTCCAAAAGACTATTCTATATATTGGTGTCTCTTTTGATGTATCGCATACAGGGTTCTCATTACCATCTTTCTAAATTCCATATATATGCTTTAGTATACTGTATTGTTGTTTTTCCTTCTGGCTTACTTCACTCTGTATAATAAGCTCCAGTTTCATCCACCTCAGTAGAACTGATTCAAATGCATGCTTTTTAATGCCTGAGTAATATTCCATTGTGTATATGTACCACAGCTTTCTTATCCATTCGTCAGTTGATGGGCATCTAGGTTGCTTCCATGTCCTGGCTATTGTAAACAATGCGGCAATGAATATTGGGGTCCACGTGTCTCTTTCAATTCTGGTTTCCTCGGTGTGTATGCCCAGCAGTGGGATTGCTGGGTCATATGGCAGTTCTGTTTTCAGTTTTTTAAGGAATCTCCACACTGTTCTCCACAATGGCTGTACTAGTTTGCATTCCCACCAACAGTGTAAGAGGGTTCCCTTTTCTCCACATTCTCTCCAGCATTTATTGCTTGTAGACTTTTGGATGGCAGCCATTCTGACTGGTGTAAAGTGGTACCTCACTGTGGTTTTGATTTGCATTTCTCTGATAATAAATGGTGTTGAGCATCTTTTCATGTGTTTGTTAGCCATTTTTATGTCTTCTTTGAAGAAATGTCTGTTTAATTATTTGGCCCATTTTTTGATTGGGTCGTGTATTTTCTGAAATTGAGCTGCAGGAGTTGCTTGCATATTTCTGAGATTAATTGTTTGTCTGTTGCTTCATTTGTTATTATTTTCTCCCATTCTGAAGGCTGCCTTTTCATCTAGTTTTTAGTTTCCTTTGTTCTGCAGAAGCTTTTAATTTTAAATAGGTCCCATTTATTTATTTTTGCTTTTATTTCCAATATTATGGGAAGTGGGTCATAGAGGGTCCTGCTTTGGTTTATGTCAATTGCTATCAAGCTACCAGAGGTCTTTTTCAGAGAATTAGAACAAATAATTCCACAATTTGTATGGAAATACAAAAAACCTCAATTAGCCAAAGCAATCTTGAGAAAGAAGAATGGAACTGGAGGAATCAACCTACCTGACTTTAGGCTCTACTACAAAGCCACAGTCATCAAGACAGTATGGTACTGGCACAAAGGCAGAAATAGAGATCAATGGAACAGAACAGAAAGCTCAGAGATAAATTCACGCACCTAGGGACACCTTACCTTTGACCAAGGAGTCAAGAATATACAATAGAGAAAAGACAATCTCTTTAACAATTGTGCTGGGAAAACTGGACAGCCACTTGTAAAAGAATGAAACTAAAACACTTTCTAACATCATACACAAAAATAAACTCAAAATGGTCAAAGATCTAAACATATGACCAGAAACTATAAAACTCCTAGAGGAAAACTTAGGCAAAACACTGTCCGACACAAACCAGGTTGCAAATTTTTTACAAACATAGTGAACTTTTACTAATGTGATCTGGCTCTAATTTTTACTGTTTCTATATTTTTAACAACTTATTTTTTGTCCTTTTCAGGATGCATTTAATAGCAGTGATAGACTGTAAACTGTCAATGCAAAGGTTGTGAAATGCTTACATTATAATATTTCTGTTGCATCAGTTCAAAATATTTTATATTTTTTATTTGTTGACATACTCTTGTTCTTTTTGAAATATTAATCTTTAGAGATGTTTTAGACTTAGGAAAGGAATATATTGTTTATATATATATATATATATATACTCACAGTTATGCATATATATTTACATAAAATTTAATATAACTTCTATTGAAATTTCTATAGCAATTTTTTTATTTTCCCTAAACATTTTCTTCAAAGAAATTCTTTTCTTTTAACTAACCATATTCAAATTTAAGTATGAAAAATTTAATGGCTATGTGCAGTTATCACAGAATTTGTTGCACTTTTAAGAAACATTTCATAATAGTATTAAACCAGAAATAGTAGTTTTCAATACAATAGTCTCCTAATAATCTTTTAATATAAATTTATTCACCACACATAAAATAAATGTGACTGAGATGAAAATTAGTTTTATTCAGTCATTGTTGTTTAATTTTTAAAGATAAAATCTGGTGAGGGAAAATAAATAATGATTACTTAAATTATCAAATATTTTGAGAAAATAAAGCCACATATGTTTTATGTTTAGAAAATAAATGACTAGATATAATAAAATTAAAAAAGGTTTATATTTATAAAATAAGCAGATTGAAATTTTACATATTGGCAAAATGGAAATTTTTTATTTATAATCTTTTTATAAAATTTTCTTTACTGTGGGAAAATATGTAGATGAATCAAAACAGCTAAAATGTTGGGTTAGCCAAGAAACTTACTTTAAATTCAATAAAATATCTATAGATTGTCTCCAAATAGTATCTTCCATAGTTTTATAACTGGTATTAAAAAGTCATATCCTTGAAGCTTTATTAAAAGTTAAAAGTCACATTTTGCCTAAATATATCTGGCTATTTTTAAAAATTATCATTGCCCTTTGCTTTCTGCCTCACTCTAGAACTATACTGTTTATTTATTTATTTATTTATTTTTTCTTCCTTTTTAAAATTCTTTTCTCTATTTATTTCTTTATTTTTTTTTCACTTTACAATATTGTATTCATTTTGTCATACATTGACAAGAATCCGCCATAGGTGTACATGTGTCCCCATCTAGAACCCCTTTCCCAATTCCTTCCCCATCCCATTCCTCTGAGTCATCTCAGTGCACCAGCCCTGAGCTCCCTGTATCATGCATTGAAACTGAACTGGCGATTCATTTCACATATGATAATTTACACGTTTCAATGCCGTTCTCCCATATCATCCCACCCTTGCCCTTTCCCATAGAGTCCAAAAGACTGTTCTATACATCTGTGTCTCTTTTGCTGACTCACATATAAGGTTATTATTACCATCTTTCTAAATTCCATATATATGCTTTAGTGTACTGTACTGTTGTTTTTCCTTCTGGCTTACTTCACTGTATATAATAAGCTCCAGTTTCATCCACCTCAGTAGAACTGATTCAAATGTATTCTTTTTAATGCCTGAGTAATATTCCATTGTGTATATGTACCACAGCTTTCTTATCCATTTGTCTGCTGATGGACATCTAGGTTGCTTCCATGTCCTGGCTACTATAAACAGTGCAGCAGTGAACACTTGGGTACACGTGTCTCTTTCAATTCTGGTTTCCTTGGTGTGTATGCCCAGCAGTGGAATTGCTGGGTCATATGGCAGCTCTATTTCCAGTTTTTTAAGGAATCTCCATAATGTTTTCCATAGTGGCTGTACTAGTTTGCACCCCACCAACAGTGTAAGAGGGTTCCATTTTCTCCACATCCTCTCCAGCATTTATTGCTTGTAGACTTTTGGATGGCAGCCGTTCTGACTGGTGTAAAGTGATACCTCATTATGGTTTTGACTTGCATTTCTCTGATAATGAGTGATGTTGAGCATCTTCTCATGTGTTTGTTAGCCATTTTTATGTCTTCTTTGGAGAAATGTCTGTTTAGTTCTTTGGCACTCTTTTTGATTGGGTGTTGTATTTTTCTGGAATGGAGCTGCAGGAGTTGCTTGTATATTTTTGAGATTAATTCTTTGTTGCTTTATTTGCTATTATTTTCTCCCATTCTGAAGGCTGCGTTTTCACCTTGCTTTTAGTTTCCTTTGTTGTGCAGAAGCTTTTAATTTTAATTAGGTCTCCTTTGTTTATTTTTGCTTCTATTTCCCATATTCTGGAAAGTGGATCATAGAGAATCCTGCTTTGGTTTATGTTGGAGAGTGTTTTGCCTATGTTTTCCTTTAGGAGTTCTATAGTTTCTGGTCTTATGTTTAGATCTTTGATCCATTTGAGTTTATTTTTGTGTATGGTGTTAGAAAGTGTTCTAGTTTCATTCTTTTACAAGTGGTTGACCAGTTTTCCCAGCACCACTTGTTAAAGAGATTGCCTTTTCTCTATTGTATATTCTTGCCTCCTTGGTCAAAGATAAGTTTTCCATAGGTGCGTGGATTTATCTCTGAGCTTTCTGTTTTATTCCATTGATCTCTATTTCAGCCTTTGTGCCAGTACCATACTGTTGTGATGACTGTGGCTTTGTAGTATAGCCTAAAGTCAGGCAGGTTGATTCCTCCAGTTCCATTCTTCTTTCTCAAGATTGCTTTGGTTAATCAATGTTTTTTTGTATTTCTATACAAGTTCTGAAATTATTTGTTCTAGTTCTCTGAAAAAGACTGTTGGTTGCTTGATAGGGATTGTATTGAATGTACAGATTGTTTTCGGTAGTTTACTCATTTTCACTATATTGATTCTTCTGATCCATTAACATGGTATATTTCTCCATCTATTTGTGTCCTGTTTGATTTCTTTTCTCAGTGTTTTATAGATTTCTATATATAGGTCTTTTGTTTCTTTAGATAGATATATTCTTAAGTAGTTTATTCTTTTCATTGCAATGGTGAATGTAATTGTTTCCTCAATTTCTCTTTCTGTTTTCTCATTGTTAGTGTATAGGAATGCAAGGGATTTCTATGTGTTGATTTTATATCCTGCAACTTTACTCTATTCATTGATTAGCTCTAATAATTTTCTAGTGGAGTCTTTAGGGTTTTCTATGTAGAGGATCATGTTATCTGAAAACAGTGAGAGTTTTACTTCTTCTTTTCCAATCTGGATTCCTTTTATTTCTTATTCTGCTCTGATTGATGTGACCAAAATTTCCAAAACTATGTTGAATAGTAGTGGTGAGAGTGCACACCCTTGTCTTGTTCCTGACTTTAGGGGAAATGCTTCCAATTTTTCACAATTGAGGTTAATGTTTGCTGTGGGTTTGTCATATTAGCTTTTATTATGTTGAAGTATATTCCTTCTATTCCTGCATTTTGGAGGGTTTTTATCATAAATGGATGTTGAATTTTGTCAAAGGCTTTCTCTGCATCTATTGAAATAATCATATGGTTTTTATTTTTCAGTTTATTAATATGGTATACCACATTGATTGATTTTCGGATACTGAAAAATCCTTTGGTCCCTGGGATAAAGCCCACTTGATCATGATGTATGGTATTTTTAATATGTTGTTGGATTCTGTTTTCTAGAATTTTGTTAAGGATTTTTTCCATCTATGTTCATCAGTGATATTGGCCTGTAGTTTTCTTTTTTGTGTGGCATCGTTGTCTGGTTTGGTGTTACGGTGATGGTGGCCTCATAGAATAAGTTTGGAAGTTTATCTTCCCCTGCAACTTTCTGGAAGAGTTTGAGTAGGATAGGTGTTAGCTCTTCTCTAAATTTTTGGTAGATTTCAGCTGTGAAGCCATCTGGTCCTGGGCTTTTGCTTGTTGTTAGATTTCTGATTACCATTTCAATTTCCATGTTTGTGATGGGTGTGTTAAGATTTTCTATTTCTTCCTGGTTCAGTTTTGGAAAGTTATACTTTTCTAAGAATTTTTCCATTTCTTCCAAGTTGTTCATTTTATTTACATATAGTTGCTGATAATAGTCTCTTATGATCCTTTGTATTTAAACATAAGTTGACAGTACAAATGTTTTTGAACAGGTGGAGCTAGGTCTCAGGTTGTTGTTTTAGTTGCTAAGTCATGTCCAATTCATTTGCAACCCTGCAGACTGTAGTCCTACCAGGCTTCTTTGTCCATGGGATTTTTAAAGGCAAGGATACTGGATTGGGTTGATGAGGTAGACCATAGGAAATTATTTTTAGAAATAAACTCTGAGACATGGTGAAGGACAGGGAAGGAAGGCATGGTACAGTGCATGGGGTCAAAAAGGGTCAGACAAGACTTGGTGACTGAACTGAACTGAACTGAACTGACTGTAAAGGAAAACGTTTAGCTACACTGTTTTTGTTCAGATTAAAAAAAGACAACTTTAATCTATTTTTAGTATACTTTTTCATTGCTGACAAATGTTTTAAATCTCAAATTTTAGTTAAAAATAATCTTTGAGACAATATAAATTGATTTAATATTATTTGCAATTGAAATGACAGCATTTAATGTTAAATGTGCTATAAAAATAGATTTTTGTTTCTTGGTATTTGTGAAAATTACTTTATATGGGAGAAGATGTGATTAAATTAAGGAGCTTTATTCTAGATTATCCAGGTAGGCCATAAATCTCATGACAATAACTCTTTAAAAAAAATGAGAAAAAAGGAATATATATAGCCACAATATGAAGATAATGGTAGATACTGTGTTAATGCTGCCACAAACAAGAAATGCTGATAGGCACAAAAACTGTGAGTTAAGGAGTTGATTCTCCCCTAAAGTTTCTGGAGCAAGTGCAGATGTGTCAAAACTCTGATTTCAGACTTTTGTCATCATTACTGTGAGAAAACTAATTTCTGTTGTTTAAATGACAACTTTTTTTGATAAATTGTTACACCAGCCCTAAGAACCAATACAGAGAGTAAATTAGTTTTTTTTAATCTGATAATACATAATATGCAATTTAATGATGATGTAGATTTTTAAATATAGTTTGAAATAGTCTTGGGATAGAAATTCATTGGTTCTCTAATTAGAATACTTTTATTAATTCATCTCACTGACAAAATAATAAAAAAAAACAGGAATTAAATCATCTGTCCCTTAGCTTTACACAAAATTTAGAAGATTTTAAATTATGGATATAAGTTTGTTTACAAAATTAGCCTGCTGATGTATCCCTTCCATTGTGGAAATATTAAAACTTAGGCTTTAAACTTCAGCATTCAAGAAATGTTAAAAACAAGTTTAATTCATGCCAACCTCAAGGCTTTTTACTTGATGAAATCTTATCTTCACATCATAGATATGAAGTCTGCTGATTACACTATGTTTCCTACATTTTTGTATCAGTGACTCTTAAGCTTTATCAGTTTTATTCATCAATTCAGGAAACATTTACTATTTATTTACTTTCAGTCCAGTTCAGTTCAGTTGCTCAGTTGTGTCAGACTCTGCAACACAATGGACTGCAGCACGCCAGGCTTCTCTGTCCATCACCAACTTGCAGAGCTTGCTCAAACTCATGTCCATCCAGTAGGTGATGCTATCCAACTATCTCATCCTCTGTTGGTCCCTTCTACTTCTGCCTTCAATCTTTCCCAGCATCAGGGTCTTTTCTAGTGAATAAGGTCTTCACATCAGATGGCCAAAGTATTGGAGTTTCATCTTCAGCATCAGTCCTTACAATGAATATTCAGGACTTATTTTCCTTGGGATAAACTGATTGGATAGCTTTGCAGTCCAAGGGACTCTCAAGAGTCTTCTCCAACACCACAGTTCAAAAGCATTCATTCTTTGGTGCTCAGCTTTTTTATAATCCAAATCTCACATCCATACTTGGCTACTGGAAAAACCATAGCTTTGACTAGACTTCATTGGCAAAGTAATGTCTCTGCTTTTTAATATGCCATCTTGATTGATATTAGCTTTCCTCCCAAGGAGTAAGCATCTTTTAATTTCATGGCTGCAGTTACCATCTGCAGTGATTTTGGAGCCCCCCAAAATAGTCTCTCACTGTTTCCATTGTTTCCACATCTATTTACCATTAAGTGATGGGACCGGATGCTGTGATCTTAGTTTTCTGAATAATGAGATTTAAGCCAGCTTTTTCACTCTCCCCTTTCACTTTCATCAAGAAGTTATTTAGTTCTTCTTTGCTTTCTGCCATAGGGTGGGGTCATCTGCATATCTGCAGTTATTGATATTTCTCCATGAGATCTTCATTCTAGCTTGTGCTTCATCCAGCCCAACATTTTGCATAGTGTACTCTGCATATAAGTTAAATAAGCAGTTTGACAATATGCATTCTTGATGTACTCCTTACCTGTTGCTTCTTGACCTGCACAGCAATTTGTCTGGAGTCAGGTCAGGTGGTCTGGTATTCCCATCTCTTTCAGAATTTTCCACACTTTGTTGTGATCCACACAGTCAAAGGCTTTGTTGTAATCAATTAAGTAGAAGTAAATGTTTTTCTGGAACTCTTTGTTTGTTCAATTACTCTATTATTTACTCTATTTACTATTTATTTATTGGTTATCAAATGTTTATACTTCTTTTGATAAGCTTAAATATGGTGGTTTAAAATTAGATGCTTAATGGAACACTTTTGTATTTTCACTGTTCCTAATAGTTGCATCATAGACTCATGTATTTTTGAAGCTCATCAAGGTCTGAATACTAAAAATAAAGAAGGATCCAGTCACTTTTATACAAGGCTATTGAATAGCCTGAACATGACTCAGTGAGACAGGTCAATATTCCCTGATACTCATTTCTCCTTGAGTCTCTTTCACTTCATTAGTCAGGCTTGTCTTAGTGGAAATAAGTTTCATTCATTTTCAATAGATTGATATTACTTCTCTCACTGGGAGTCATCTAAAATTCTTTCTAATACTCTTTGGTGTGCTGTAGAGTCTCTTATATTTATATTATCATTATTTTAAATTTTTCAAAGAATGAGCAAGGAATAGTACTAGTATTTTTTCATGATCTGCTTCCCTCTTCATTTTTATTCAACAACATGAGATAGGTTAAGTGAATTTCAAGGTTAAAAAGCACACACACAATATATCATGTCTGTGTGAGTGAAGGAAATTTCAGAGCACAAAGGCTTGTTTGTCTTGTGACAAGGTAGCTTATAGCTTACAGGCTGACAGCACATAGAATTCTTGTACAGCAACTTAATAAGCTAAGAAATATAGCTGAGAACGATAATGTTGGTTGCTTTTATCACACCTTTAATAGAAAATTATAGTTTGATTTTGACCTCATAATAGTGACTAACAATTTTTCAAATGTGCCACTAAAATAGAAAGCATGATCAATTTTTTTTTTTTCCCCTAAAACTTTTTTGTTTTGTTTTGTTTTCCATTTGGGTCTCTACAGCATTTCTTTATGTCTAAGTTGTTTTACTCATTTTTTAAACATTTTGAAAATAATTTAAAATCCCATCATGGAAATAATTAAGGAGGGAAAACAGTGGAAGGCAACAGACCTTGCCCAAAAAGTATAAACTGAAAAAAAAAAAAATACAAAGTTCTGAGACATTCCAGTAGAAATAAGAGGATACTAACATCAAAGGCATTATCCAAAGTGTACAGAGGTATAAAATAGCATTATTTCACGGCATCAATAAAATATGAAATTTCAGAGAAGGAAGAGGTCATTTCAGTCTATGACAGATAAAGTTTATGCCTTAAAAGTCTCTCAATTTGGATTTATTTCTGCCTAAAATTTATTTCAAACTGTTTCAAAAACTTTCATTAATCTTCTATTTCCCCCACTTCCTTATCTTATTAAATCAAAAAAATTGGAATGAATCAAATAAAACTGGAATGGATCAAATAAGACTTTCCTCAGCTTTCTAATATTAAAATATCAAACTTACTTTAGTATATAGCTACCTGCCTGTTACCATAGAACAACGGTTCTCAAACTTCTGTGTTCATCTGTGTCACCTTGAGAACTTGTTAAAATACAGATTTCCTAGGTTTCTAGGCCTGAGATGGGCCCTCAAATTTGTATTTCTTTCAAGTTCCAACATATTTTATAAAAGACTTTAACTTTTAAACTGTACAATGATTTTTGTATCATATACGTATGATAAAATGTGCAATGGTATATATATATATCATTTGTTGTTATTGCTAACATCTAATATTGTTATATTTATCTTAATCACTGGAAAATAAAATTAACCATTTTTAGATAAAAGAATAAAATTATTTTAATGTGAATATATTTTAAATTTTCCCCAAAATTGCTTTTTAAAATTAATGTATTTATTTTAATTGTAGGATAATTACTTTACAATATTGTTAATTTTTACCAATTAATTTTAAAATTAATTATAAACAATTGCAAATTTACAATATTCTTAGTTGTAATACTGTTGCCCTGGCTTCATTGCTTATGATTCCTTGCCTGAAATAATAGTCTAATTAGAAAATATTCTTTTCTTCTTTGCTATTACATTCAATCTGAAACTGCCAATAGAATTACCTCAAAGTATACGGAAACAAAGGCAATCCTACAATCAGTCTTTTAAGATGAATCATTGTGATTTCCCCAAAGCTATCAAAATAAAATCCCAAATTATGTGAGCAGAGTTCAGCACATTTTATCATGCGGCACAGTCTTAACTTACCTGCCTCTTCTATTTGAGTTACTTGGTGTTCTTTAATTGCCAAGCATGTATTTCATATCATATGTTTCATTCATATTATCTGAAATACTTAGAATATTTTGCCACCTGAAAAAAAATTACCTATATTTATGTGACAGCCCAAGCCTTCCCTCCACTATAAAGAATAAAGATTTTCAGTGAATACTAACAACCATACACTTCCAAGTTTCCATATGACTTTGTGAAGAACCCTAATTCAACAGTTTTATTCATTCTATTAGAAATGGTGTTTGCCAATCACATAAATTGCACTGTGAGCTTCCTTAAGGCCAAATATACATAATATACATATCTTTATTCTAGGTATATAACATAGCTACCACACATAGTTGGAGGAGGGCATGGCAATCCACTCCGTATTCTTGCCTAGAGAATCTCATGGACAGAGGAGCCTGGCAGGCTACATACAGTACATGAGGTTCCAAAGAGTCAGAAACAACTTAGCAACTGAACAACAATTCCTCATAGTAGGCATCAATATATTATTAATGGGTTAAAGAGTAATTGATGAGTAAGTAATGAGATGATATATTTACAAATGATCATGGAGAAGAACTTTAGTAATCGGATGATACAAGCTTGTCCAACACATTTTGTTTCAGTATCAGGAATCCAAGGGACTTTAAAATTATTTGTGTAGCTATAATTATACACAATATAAAAATTGATTAAAATGATAAATTTGTATGTTAGTTATCGGAAAATCTGTAGTTTAGCCTATATTTTGAATATTTTAAGGAAGTTTGTTTGACATTTCTATTATAATTCTTAATATTCAGACAAAAGGACGATCCTGAAAAATGTTACACCTAGTTGCTTTGAGAATATACTGATAATACTGTTGTGTAAAAAAAAGCAAGTATTACTCTACCTGCTATGTTCTTGTAGTTGGTCTGAGAATTAAATTGACAGGAGACAGTTTAAAACTAATTTAAATTTGTATGCATGGAAAATTATTAAAGTGACACTCAGAGAGCAACCAAAAGCAGGCAGCTATTATGCATCATTTTACATAAAGAAATAATAAATGTGTGAGGATTTGACAGAACAAAGAAGCTTAGGTAGGATGCTTAATTAGTAAGAAATTTAAGAAAAGCTTAGGCTTGGAGAGTAAATTAATGGAGAAGTAACAAGGTTTGTTGATACAGACTTCTGGGCCCTGAACTTCCTTTCTCTGTTGATACAGATGCCTCTCTCTCACCAGCCTTGTGTCACAGGGAGGGTACACATCACATGAAATATTTATTTCCTGCATTGAAGGACACAAGTTCAAAGTGTCCTTCTTGTACCTACTGCTTTTCAAATAACTTCAATTTGAAGTAATCAATATGCCTTTGAGGCACATTTGGGTGGCCTGTCCTGGGCCTTGACAGTTTCTGTCTCTGAAACTTTTCTTGTAAGTTTTACATATTAAAGTTGAGATTTTTGATTGTTACATCTCATTGACCTAGTCTCTTAGTCTTGATATTAATTCAGTTTAGTTGAATTCATTTCAGGAGATGGTAATGCAGGTGGGCTCCCAAAGTCAGACCTATGGTGCAAGCAATCAGGTTTTTAACAAGAGGCATTTCCATGGTGACAAAAGAAAACTTATTTTAGTGACTTCTCTGACGTTTATATTAAGCCTTCTGGCTTCTATTTTTTTGGGGAAAAAAAAATGCAGTTCTAGTTTTCATGGATTCTAAGTCAAAAGGATAAGAGAAAATTGTAAATGTTAGTTGAGAGAGTTGTGCTAAATACTGGAGAAAACTAAAAACAACAGCAACAACAACAAAATCAGGATCCAATTCAATTTTTAGATAAGTAACAAAAAGTTAAATAAATTTAATGGCAGTAGAATCTAATATCTAATATCATAACTGTGTATCATAGCTTTCACTAAACCATGTTTTCCTCAAAAATTGCTTATTTTTTTTACCAAAGGTAGTAAAAATAAAGCTAATTTGTTTACAAAATAAGTCAAGTATCAATAAACATAGCATGATTATTTACATAAAAGCAGAAAGAATAGTGATTGGCTATGCAAACTCTTTTAACTCTGTTTTGAAGGCACTTATCATGAGCAATCTCCATTTATGGAGATTGTGTTACCCTCTTGAGATTACATGGCCAAGCCAAATACTTGTCATCAGACATCACCAGCAATGCCTATAAATTTCAAGGAGTTCTAATCTTCTTGAAGCCTCCAAAATATCTTGAGGTCACATGTCAGGAAGTGATTTATATACTCACCTGTAAAGTTTTTTGGGGAATTCTATGTAAGCAAGGTATTAGGTCAATATTTCCAAGAAACAATTATTTGTTCCATAAAGTTAGCCTTGGTTGTTTAAAGTTGTCTATTCATATCTGAGTCTATGTATGTCTCTCTCAAATATGGCATTCCTATCAAAGCCTTAGTAATATGATCAATTTCCAGTTGTGTCCTGTGAGAAGGATAACAGATTCTTACTGAACTTATGTAAACAATTATGTTTCAATGAAATTATGAATACTTAAGTTTCCAAATTTTGAATGGATCAGGTAGGGAGAAAAAAAAAAATAAATGTTTCAGTTCTGTTGGAAAGGCAAATTTTACTGAGCTGTTATAAGTAAATTTAACTTAAGAGAAAAGGTTCCATTATATCTAAAAAGCAAATATTAAAGGGCCAGAAATTAAAAATAAATAAATAAAACCTATGAATATAATTATCTTTCTCAGTTCATCAGTCCCACGTTATTAATTCTTATTGATACTTGATTTTAATTTTGTGAAATGAACAGTTTATCAGAGTTCTGAAAACTCTTTTCCGATTCAATGATATGATCTGAAAGTTTATCCAAATCTTATATTCTAGACTGTTAGAGGCCTTTCCAGAAGTCTCTCTGAGGATAATATGTATTTGCTAAAAGCACCAGAGTAAAACATTAACTCTTTTTAAGGAAAAAGTACCTTAAAATCCCCATGATTAAAAGTCAGATGCAATTAATAAGGAAATTTAATTATTTTTGTAACATGGAAAATTTAAGGAAAAAAACAAAAACACTAGAATTGAAAGTGATGACTTTCTACCAGGAGAGGCAAGAACTTTGGAAGTATTATATAATTTCTAAAGCCATATTAATATCCACAAAAATGTAATTTAAGAAAGGTTAGCATTACTTTTCATTTGACAATGCTTCTCATGTAATTTAACATGTAAAATATACCTAATTAGTTTAAACATGTCTCTTTTTATAAAGAGAAGAAACAGATTCTTTAAAATGTTCAGGGGATCCTCTGAAAAATTTCAAGTATATATGAGGTGAAAAAGAATTAATTTAGAATTTAATTTGGGGTGATTTGTCAGAATAGCATAAGATTTGCACATTTGACTTACATGGGATCACAATCCATTATAAAATAATACTCATTATCTATTTAACCAAAGTTACAATAAAAGACTTTGAAGGAAAATACAAAAAGTTGAGCATTTATGAAATGGAAAAAAACTAAGCTCTTTAAGTAAAAAAGACTCAGCTTCCTTAAGTAATTAAAGACATGGTGATAGAGACAACAGACAGGATATAATTTTGGCAAAAACATGAAATTTATGTTTTGGTAGTTTATGTAAAAGGTAAAGATGCTTGAATAATCTGTTCCCAAAAGCACAATAGTCCAAGAAAATATTATTTCTCCATCAGATGAAAGAAAATTAAACTTCAATTTTACCAAAGTACACTATTAATAGTAAAGCTTATTTTTAAACCCTTAAATTCATTCAACCTTATTCAACTGAATCATACCTAAAACTATTTCCCAAGATTCTTTTTCCTGAAACTTTCTATAGTTTTTGTTCTTTATTTTCCTTTATCTCATTCTGAAATATAAGCTATATTTCATGTCAAAATTACTTTCTATTTCCTTAGCAAAATTGTATCACCATACTTTTCCCCTTTCTTATTCAAAAACATACCCTAGCTTCTTTGCACACAGTTATTTCTCATTAGATTTAGTTGCTCTAATTATATTTATTATTTAAATTTTTTAACTCTTAGAAACCTCAACTTCTGGTGAAAACTAAGAAGAAAACAACTGTGAATGATCAGTCACATGAGCAATTTTTTATTTGATTGGCAAATAAGAATAAATTTAATAATTTCTAGAAAAACATATTTTATGGTATACATTTTTTAAAATTGATATGCAGCTTGTTTACCAATTGACCCAAACTTCTCTAGTTCCTCTGCAATAGAAAGTCAAAAGTATATATATTCATATTTACTAACTGATGTTACTTATAGTATTTGGAAATTATCCAGATATTTAGTAAATTTTCATCATTTAATTTAACTCTAAAGGTGTAAGTTACCAGACACAGTTGGAAAACTATTTAAGAAGACATATCATAATACAACTGTTGCTAAAAAGTTCACATAAACTTTAACCTCGTTTATTAACATCTATTTAATTTATTTCTCTTTATTGATATTTAGATTACTCCTTAAATTTTTAAAATTTCATGAGATCTTAAAGCAGTCATTATCTAAGGTTATTATGCTTTTTTTTTTTCTTGGTTGACAAACTTTATAACAGAGACAATACGAATCATTTGATTAGCAAACCTAAGGGGAAAAAATATTATTAATCTACATTATATTAAATGCTGACACCTCCGAAGATATACTTGTATTAATTAAACCAATAGGCTTAAAATTTGCATTAATTTTCTGAATACATTATATCACATAATCTTGACAGACAGCTGAATTTAGTTCAGTTCAGTCGCTCAGTTGTGTCTGACTCTTTGTGACCCCATGGACTGAAGCATACCAGGCCTCCCTGTCCATAATAAACTCCCGGAGTTTACTCAAATTCATGTCCATTGAGTAGGTGATGCCATTTAACCATCTCATCCTCTATTTCCCCCCTCTCTTCCTGCCTTCAATCTTTCCCAGCATCAGGGTCTTTCCAAACGAGTCAGCTCTTTGCATCATGTGGCCAAAGTATTGGAGTTTCAGCTTCAGCATCAGTCCTTCTAATGAATATTCAGAACTATTTCCTTTAGGATGGACTGGTTGGATCTCCTTGCAGTCCAAGGGACTCTCAAGAGTCTTTTCCAACACCACAGTTCAAAAGCATCAATTCTTTGAAGGTTAATTTTCTTTATAGTCCATCATTCATATCCATACACGACTACTGGAAAAAACATAGCCTTGACTATAGAGACCTTTGTTGGCAAAATAATGTCTCTGCTTTTTTTTTTTTTTTTTTTTAATTGTTTTTGCCATACATTGTTATGATATCACCATGGGTTTACATATGCTTCCCCTCCGGGTCCCCCCTCCCTCCTCCCTCCCCCCCGGGAAATCTCCCTGCACCAGTCCCGAGCATCAATCCTGGGCTGGCGATTGATTAGACACATGACATTAACATGCTTCAATGCCCTTCTCCCATATCATCCCACCCTTACCCTCATCCACAAAGTCCACAAGTCTATTCTATACATCTGCATTCCTTTTGTTGTCTCCCATGTTGGGTTCTCATTACTGTCTTTCTAAATTCCATATATATGTGTTAATATACTGTATTGTTGTTTTTGCTTCTGGCTTACATCACTCTGGATAATGGGCTCCAGTTTCGTCCATCTGAGTAGAATTGCTTCAAATGAATTTTTTTTTAATGCTGAGTAATATTCCATTGTGTATATATACCACAGCTTTCTTATCCATTCGTCAGTTGATGGGCATCTAGGTTGCTTCCATGTCCTGGCTATTGTAAACAATGCAGCGATGAACATTGGGGTGCACGTGGCTCTTTCAATTCTGGTTTCCTCGGTGTATATGCCCAGCAGTGGGATTGCCGGGTCATATGGCAGGTCTATTTGCAGCTTTTTAAGGAACCTCCACACTGTTTTCCATAGTGGCTGTACTAGTTTGCATTCCCACCAACAGTGTAAGAGGGTTCCCTTTTCTCCACATCCTCTCCAGCATTTATTGCTTGTAGACTTTTGGATGGCAGCCATTCTGACTGGTGTAAAGTGGTACCTCATTGTAGTTTTGATTTGCATTTCTCTGATAATGAGTGATGTTGAGCATCTTTTCATGTGTTTGTTAGCCATTTTTATATCTTCCTTGGAGAAATGTCTGTTAAGTTCTTTGGCCCACTTTTTAATTGGGTTGTTTATTTTTCTAGAATGGAGCTGCAGGAGTTGTTTGTAAATTTTTGAGATTAATTGTTTGTCTGTTGCTTCATTGGCTATTATTTTCTCCCATTCTGAAGGCTGTCTTTTCACCTTGCTTATAGTTTCCTTTGTTGTGCAAAAGCTTTTAATTTTAATTAGGTCCCATTTGTTTATTCGTGTTTTTATTTCCAATATTCTGGGAGGTGGGTCATGGAGTATCCCGCTTTGG
>ML663566.1:24101878-24192584 GCA_007570785.1 Antilocapra americana | reverse complement strand
CAGTTGGGGAGTGGGGCTTCTCCTCTCCCCCGGCCCAGCCGCTCTGTTTTCTCAGCGTGCAGCTAAGCAGGCCTTCTTGGTTAGGCTTGTCCTTCTCACAGTCCTACAGTCTCTTTTCTATGCAGTCTGATCTACCGGCAGAGATTTAATTTTGGAGTTTGCCCGGCTCCTGGTGAGAGGGCTTCCCCGCCCCCTCTGCTCAGGCTCTCTGTCGTCAGCCCAGCACAGTTGGGGAGTGGGGCTTCTCCTCTCCCCCGGCCCGGCCGCTCTGTTTTCTCGGCGTGCAGCTGAGCACTCCTTCTAAGGTGTATACAGCACCGATCTGTCCAGAATCCCCAGAAGTCTTGGTTAGCCTCCCCGGGGCTGGGTTATGCCCACTGCTCTCAGGCGGGGGTTGGGCCGGTCCGCAGCCCGCAGCTGCCCAGCCTCTCTGTTGACTCCTCACCGCCCTTTGTTTTGTGCACGGACCTCGGGGGGAGGGGGAGCTTTTCCTGGAAGGTTAGGTCCCTCAGGCTGCTCCATTCCCTGAGCCCTTGGCCCGCCCCTCCCTGAGCAGGAGCAGTCTGCTTCGGCTGTGCTGCCGCTCTCGGCTGTTCCTTGTAGCCAGAGACAAACCTTGCAGGGCTTAGCTATTAATCTGCTTCTGCTCTCAGCTATATTGCTCTCCAAGATCCACCGCAGATCTGCCAGAGAGAATGCTCCCTGGTATTCAGAAACCTTTCTCCTCTTTTTTTTTTTTTTTCCTCTTTATTCCAGACTCCCCTTCCGGGACGGAACCTGTCCCCAGCTCTTTGTCTCTCCCTCTACTTTTTTTTTCTTTTCTTTCTTTTGTCCTACCTCCTCACGTCGGCACTGGGTCGCCTCTCCAGATGCCCGATGTCCTCTGCCAGCATTCAGTTCCTGTTTTTTGGAGTTTGCTCGGCCTTTAAAAGTTCTTTTGGTATATTTATTGGGGAGAGAGTGTTCTCCCCGTCCTATTCCTCTGCCATCTTAGTTTTCCTCTGTCTCTGCTTTTTAATATGCTGTCTAGGTTGGTCATAACTTTCCTTTCAAGAAGTAAGCCTCTTTTAATTTCATGGCTTCAGTGACCATCTGCAGTAATTTTGCAGCCACTGTTTCCACTGTCTCCCCATCTATGTGCCATGAAGTGATGGGACCAGATGCCATAATCTGAGTTTTCTGAATGTTAACCTCTAAGTCAACTTTTCCACTCTCCTCTTTCATTTTCCTCAAGAGGCTCTTTAGTTCTTCTTCACTTTCTGCCATCGGGTGGTGTCATCTGCATATCTGAGGTTATTGATATTTCTCCCCTCAATCTTGATTCCAGCTTGTGCTCCATCCAGCTGAGTGTTTCTCATGATGTACTCTGCATATAAGTTAAATAAGCAGGGTGACAATATACAGCCTTGACATACTCTTTTTCCTATTTGGAACCAGTCTGTTGTTTCATGTTCAGTTCTAACTGCTGCTTCCTGACCTTCATACAGATTTCTCGGGAGGCAAATCAGATGGTCTGGTATTCCCATCTCTTGAAGAATTTACCACTGTTTCTTGTGATCCACAGAGTCAAACGCTTTGGCATAGTCCATAAAGCAGAAATACGTGTTCTCTAGAACTCTCTTTCTTTTTTCAGTGATCCAGCAGATTGACAATTTGATCTCTGGTTCCTCTGCCTTTCCTAAAACCAGCTTGAACATCTGGAAGTTCACGGTTCATTTATTATTGAAGCCTGGCTTGGAGAATTTTGAGCATTTCTTTACTGGCATATGAGATGAGTGTAATTGTTCAGTGGGTAGTTGTTTGTGCATTCTTGGCATTGCCTTTCTTAGGGATTGGAATGAAAACTGACCTCTGCCAGCCCTGTGGTCACTGCTGAGCTTTCCAAATTTGCTGGCATATTGAGCATAGCACATTCACAGCATCACCCTTTAGAATTTAAAATAGCTCAGCTGGAATTCCATCACCACCGCTAGCTTTGTTCCTAGTAATAACTTCCTACTTGACTTGACTTTGCATTCCAGGATGTCTGGCTCTAGGAGAGTGATCACCATTGTGATCATCTGGGTCATGAAGATTGCTTTTGTACAGTTCTTCTGTGTATTCTTGCCACCTCTTCTTAATATATCCTGCTTCTGTTAAGTCCATAACATTTCTGTCCTTTATTGAGTCCACCTTTGCATGAAATATTCCCTTCTTATCTCTAATTTTCTTGAAGAGATCTCTAGTCTTTTCTATTCTGTTGTTTTCCTGTATTTCTTTGCACTGATCACCAAGGGAGCCTTTCTTATCTCTCCTTGCTATTCTTTGGAACTCCTCATTCAAATGGATATATCCTTCTTTTTTTCCTTTTTTTTTTTCTTTTCTTCTTTTCATAGCTATTTTTAAGGCGTCTTCAGACAGCCATTTTGCTTTTCTGCATTTCTTTTTATTGGAAATGATCTTGATCCCTGTACAATATCATGAAACTCCATCCATAGTTCATCAGGCACTCTGTCTATCAGATCTCACCCCTTAAATCTATTTCTCATTTCCACTGTATAATCAAAAGGAATATTATTTAGATCATACCTGAATGGTCTAGTGTTTTTCCCCACTTTTTTCAATTTCAGTCTGAATTTGGCAATAAGGAGCTCATGATCTTAGCCACAGTGAGCTCCCAGTCTTGTTTTTGCTGACTGTATAGAACTTCTCCATCTTTGGCTGCAAATAATATAATCAATCTGGTTTCAGTGTTGACCATCTGGTGATGTCCATGTGCAGTGTTCTCTCTTTTGTTGTTGGAAGAGTGTGTTTGATATTACCAGTGCGTTTTCTTGGCTAAGTTCTGTTAGCCTTTGCCAAGCTTCATTCTGTACTTCAAGGGCTAACTTACCTGTTACTCCAGGTGATTCTTGACTTCCTGCTTTTGCATTCCAGTCCTCTATAGTGAAAGGACATCTTTTTTTGGTGTGAGTTCTAAAAGATCTTATAGATCTTCATAGAACCATTCATCTCCAGCATTGCTGATCAGGGCAGAGACCTGGATTACTGTGATATTGAATAGTTTGCCTTGGAAATGAACAGAGATCATTCTGTCATTTTTGAGATTGCATCCAAGGACTGCATTTTGGGCTCTTTTGTTGACTGATGGCCACTCCATTTCTTCTATGGGAATCTTGCCTACAGTAGTAGATATAAGGATCATCTGAATTAAATTCACCCATTCCAGTCCATTTTAGTTTGCTGATTCCTAAAATGTTGACATTCATTCTTGTTATCTTTTGTTTGACCAATTCCAATTTGCCTTAAGTTGAGCTAGTTTCTACTATATTTCTCATATGTTCTTCCCTGGTGGCTCAATGGTAAATAATTCACCTGATAATGAAGGTGACATGAGTTCAACCCCTGAATTGAGATGACCATTTGGAGAAGGAAATGGCAACCCACTCAAGTATTGTTGCCTGGGGAATCTCAGGATTTTCAGGAGAACATAGGACCCCGGCAAGCTATAATCCATGGGGTTGCAAAAAGAGTCAGAGATGACTTATTGACTAAACAACAGCATATTTTTAATCTATAAATACTTAATTTATAAGCACATATTTTTAAACCAGTTAAATCTGTTATGTTGGTTTATTTATCTCCTTGATTCTTGTCTTGACATAACAAAGATTTGGAATGACAGACTATTTATAGCTCAGGCAGGCAGCATTTCTCAGTTCTGCCTTGTTGTAGCAAGGATCTGAAACAACAGACTAACTACAGAACAGTTACAGCTCAAGCAGACAGAGCATTTATTAAAAAGACTGCCGATAGTATATCTCCAATATGTGGGGGTGGGCTGACCCTAAAGGAGTGGCTACCATCTGGTCTTGGCTTCCCTTTGTATACTTCCTGTCTCTTCCTCTTGGTTCTGCCCTGTGCAAAGTGGGCTTGTGCTTGCCACCAGTCAGAAAAAGGAATGAAAATGGCTGAATGCTGAAGGTCAGTCAGGGAAAGGGGTGCATTTGGGTACATAAAAAATATGGTTTTTACATATTCATCTAGGCAGGCATTGACTGAAAGTTTTGACTGATAGTTGGAAGTTAGATAACAACAGGCTCTATTGCCCATGTCTTTCCCTTAATTGTGTCTGTTATAAATAGATGTACTAAAAAGTCTCTTGATGAGGGTGAAAGAGAGTGAGAGAGCCAGCGTAAAACTAATTATTTTTAAAACTAAGATCGTCACATCCAGCCCCATTAATTCATGGCAAATAGAAGGGGAAAACGTGGAAGTAGTGACCAATTACCTCTGCTTGGGCTCTAAATTACTGTGGATAGTGACTGCAGCCATGAAATTAGATGATAGCTTCTCGATAGGAAAGCTGTGACAAACCTAGACAGTGTGTTGAAAGGCAGAGATGTTGCTCTGCTGACAAAGGTCTATATAGTCAAGCCTATTGTCTTCCCAGTGGTCATGTACCATTGTTAGAGCTGGGCTGTAAAGAAAGCAGAACAACAAAGAATTGATGCTTTCAAACTATAGTGCTGGAGAAGACTCCTGAGAGTCCTTTGGTCAGTAAGGAGATTAAACCGGTCAATCTTAAGAAAAATCAACCTTGAATACTCATTGGAAAGACTGATGCTGAAGCTGAAGCTCCAGTATTTTGATTATCTCTAAAGAGAAGAGACAACTCATTGAAAAAGCCCCTGCTGCTGGGAAAGATTGAGAGCAGAAGGAGAAGAGGACATCAGAGGATGAGATGCCTGGATGGCATCACTGATGCAATGGACATGACCTTGGACAATCTTTGGGAGATGGTGAGGGAGAGGGAGGCCTGGTGTGTTGCAATCCATGGGTCTGCAGTCCATACAAAGAGTTGAACACGACTGGGTGGGCAGCTGAACAACAATAATATATAGAATATTTATGAACACTTAATGGGTTCCTTGCTGCCTAAGGTTACTTGAGGACATAGCTATGTATTAAGATTTTGCATATGCCAGAGTAGGAGAAATCCCTGTAGCTAGTTTGCATCCACTATTTGCTTATGGCACATACACTCAAGTTGGAAAGGTCGCTGTGGTTATTTTAGTAGAACACATGTGAGCTCTCTTGGATCTTTCTAGCTTGGGGTTAGAGAACAGCTTGTATCCTTTATGGCTAGACTACCCCTGATTACTCATGCCTAATGTCCTACCTAACAAATCTTACAGATTAATTTTGGCAATATCAACTGAAGATACAAAAATGTAATATCTACACTGTACATGCATAAACAGATACACATACAGATAGACACAGATCTTATGGTTTTTATTTTAAAAGTAATCGTGAGTCAGGTACAATAAAAACATTCACTAGTTTATAAATGACAGTTGCAATGACAGTTGGAATGCATTGAGTTTATCTACTGAAATGTATTAACTTTTTTTTTTTTTTTTTTTTTTACCATTTGTGGGGAAGACTTAAGATTTGTTTTTGTCCCTGAAGTATTCATAAGGAAACTGTACTCTAGTGTTTGGTCAAGAGAACTATTTTAGTTTTTTCTTTTAAAAGATTTCTCCTCTCTTTCTTTTTTTTTTCTTTTAATGTCAGATTAGGTTCTACCAATTGAGCTAGCTAGATTCACTTTCAGGAAGTTGTGAGCTATATAATCGTATGATGAGCTATTTATATTTTAAAGTCATTGTAAAATTTATAACTTTAAGGGACACAGAAGAAATTCAAGTTTTTCCTAAGAGTTTTGGGGTTGATAGTGAATGTTGCTCTGTAGTGTCCGACTCTTTGCAATCCCATAGACTATACAGTCCATGGAATTCTCCAGGCCAGAATACTGGAGTGGGTAGCCTTTCCCTTCTCCACGGGATCTTCCCAACCCAGAGATCAAACCCAGGTCTCCTGAACTGCAGGCAGATCCTTTGCCAGCTGAGCCATAAGGGGAGCCCAAGAATACTGGAGTAGGTAGCCTATTCTTTCTCCAGCAGATCTTCCCAATCCAGGAATCGGAATCTCTTGCATTACAGCCAGATTCTTTACCAGCTGAGATAGCGTGGAAGCCAAGTTTTGGGGACAATTACTATTTAAAAATTTCCTTTCTTTCTTTAAAGTAAAGGACAATTATTTTTTAACATCTCGAGGTTTTACATATCTATAAGCATTTCCAGAAGAATAATAAAGGCCTTGGAACTGTTAAAACTAGGTGGCCTCTGACTTCTAGAAGTGTATTTCTCATTTTGTAGAGATTTGCAAGATAAAGACAATTTATTATTGGCCCTTAATTATTGACCTACAGCTGATATATTTTCTGATTATTTGTAGGAAAGCCTGAGAACTTGCTGAGGAGATGGGGAAGTTTATAAGCAGGGGAATTAATTTTTTATTTTTTGTATTATGCATATAATTTGTTTATGTATAATATAAAATTATATACACATAAAATCACATATGCATTATATATGCATACAATTGTACACACATGTAATTATATACACATTATGTATTGTATATACATACTATTTCTTCTTATGTCATGTGTGTATATATACATGGACATGCATACATGTGTGTAATTTCTCTTTTTCTCTTAGACTGAAGGTCAATTGTACTGAGTTATAATTGCAAATGTCTGAAGGCAAACAATAAGGGTTTGAGAAGACTTTGATATTTGTTCTAATTTCTTTCCCTCTATCTTATTTAGGGGCTTATTTTATAGCCATTATATCAATAAGAGAGCTTTTTATTTTTTTCTCTCTTCAATTTAGATTTTTTTTTTCCAATTCACAGGATTCATATTCTGGCCATTGATGACTAGGATCTATTTATCTCAATAGTGGCTTAAACAAGTAAATCTTTTTTATGGTTTCGCCAAGAACACAAGAAGTCTCACAGTGCAATAAAACCTACAACCCTCATAAAATCCAGAATGTCCACTCCCAAAGTTAGTCTAAGAAAGCAAAAGCAAAAAATATTAGAGATCCTGTTATAAATAGTTGCTCTAGAATACAAGAAAGCACTTGTTTCCCTCCCTTCGTGAATAAAATAGGGTGACTTATCAAGCCAAAAGCTTACCCATTTTTTTTTCAGATTCTCTAAGCATGGCCACCTGATGAACAGAACTGACTCACTGGAAAAGACTGATGCTGGGAAAGATTGAGGGCAGGAGGAGAAAGAGATGACAGAGTATGAGATGATTGGATGGCATCACCAACTGGATGTACATGAATTTGAGCAAGATCCAGAAGTTGGAGGTGGACAGGAAAGCTTGGCATGCTGCAGCCCATGGGGTCACAGAGAATCAGAAATGACTGCTATTCACCAGATACATATGTGTCCTCTAGCTGGAGGAGACCTGAGAAAATATTCTCATTGGCTGTGAAGAGAGGAAAGGCATAGACATCCCTTTACACATCCCTCACAGGAATGTGATGGACCTTTGCTGGCAAAGTGATGACTCTGCTTCCTAATACTCTGTCTAGGTTTGTTATAGAGTTTTTCATGGGGCTTCCCTGGTAGCTCAGCTGGTAAAGAATCTGCCTGCAATGCAGGAGACTCCAGTCTGATTCCTGGGCCAGGTAGATCCCCTGGAGAAGGGAAAGGCTACCCACTCCAATATTCTGGCCTAGAGAATTCCATGGACTGTATAGGCCATGGGGTCACAAAGAGTCAGACACAACTAAGCAACTTTCACTTTTCACTTTCCTGTACAGTGTTGAAAACCCCTGTCCATAGTTTTTCAGACACTCTGTCTACCAGATCTGATCCCTTGAATATATTTGTCATCTCCAGTGTATAATCATAAGGGATTTTATTCAGATCATATTTGAATGGCCTAGTGGTTTTCCCTACTTTCTTCCATTTATGGTTGAATTTTACAATAAGGGGCTCGTGATCTGAGACAGTCAGCTCCTGGTCTTGTTTTTGCTGACTGTATAGAACTTCTCCATCCTCAGCTATAAAGAATATAATCAATGTGATTTCAGTATTGACCATCTGGTGATGTCTACGGGTAGAGTTGACTCTTGGGTTGTTGGAAAAGAGTATTTGGTATGACCAGTTTGTTCTCTTGACAAAACTCTGCCAGCCTCTACCCTTCTTCACTTAGTACTCCATGGAAAAACTTGCCTGCTATGCTGGATATCTCTTTGCTTCCTACTTTTGGATCAAATTCCCTATGATGAAAAGAACTTTTTTTTTTTTTTAATTTTCAATACTTTTAGGAAATATTGTAGGCCTTCATAAAACCTGTTGACTTCTTCAGCATCAGTGATTGGGACATAGACTTGGATTACTATAGCAAATATAATAAATTCTCACAATTCCTTCTTAAAATTAAAAAAAATGTTTATTTTATATTGGAGCATAGTTGATTAGCAATGTTGTGATAGCTTCAGGTGCACAGAAAGGTGCCCACATGCATGTGTGTGTGCTAAGTCACTTCAGTCATGCCCGGCTCTTTGTGACTCTATAGAACTTAACCTGCCAACCTCCTCTGCCCCTGGAGATTTTCCAATCAAGAATACTGGAATGTGTTGCTGTGCCCTCCTCCAGGGGATCTTCTCGATCCAATGATATGAATCTCTTATGTCTCCTGCATTGTCAGATGGGTTTTTTACCACTAGCCCCACTTGGGAATACTATACACACACACATACACACACACACACACACACACACACACACACACACGAATCTATTCTTCTTCAAACTATTTTTCCTACATAGGTTATTACAGAATATTTATCAGCATTCCCTATGCTATACAGTTTTTCATTATCAATTATAAATATAGTGGTATGTACATGTCAATTGCAAACCCTCAGTCTATCCCTCCCCCTCTACCCTTCACACTTGGTTACTGTTAAGTTCATTCTCTAACTCTATGAGTCTGTTTCTGTTTTGTAAATAATTTCATTTTTTTAAATTTTGATATTATATATATGTGATATTATATGACATTTGTTTTTGTCTGTTTGACTTATTTCATTTAGAAGACAATCTCCCAGTCCATCCATGTTGCTGCAAACGGCACTATTTCATTCTTTTTAATGGCAGAGTAATATTCCACTGCATATTTACACCATCTCTTCTTTACGATTCATCTCAAAATTGACACTTGGTTGCTTCCAAGTCTTGGTTAGTGTAAACAGCACTGCAGTGAACTTTGGGGTGCATGTATCCTTTTGAAACATACTTTTGTCCAGATAAATGCCTAAGCATGTGATTGCTGAATCATATCTCTATTTTTACTTTCTTAAGAAACCTTCACGCTGGTCTTCATAGTGATTTACCAATTTACATTTCCATCAGTAGTGTAGGAAATATCCATTTTCTCATAATCCTCTCCTGCATTTATTTTTGGGCATTTTGATGATGGGTATTCTGACTAATATGAAGTTATATCTCATGGTAGTTTTGATTTGTATTTCTGTAATAGTTATCAGTATTCAACATCTTTTTTCTGTATATCCTGAACATCTCTTCTTGGAGAATTGTCTATTTATTAAACTCAATTTTTTATTATACTTTTTTTAATCCAGCCATATGAACTGTTTATGACTTTTGGAGATTAATTCCTTCTCAGTTGCATAGTTTGCAATTTTTATCTCCCATTCTCTGGTTTGTCTGTTTTGCTCATGGTTTCATTCTCTGCACAAAAGATTCTGACTTGAATTAGGTGAAGTTTGTTTATTTTTTTTATTTTATTTTCATTACACTGGAAGACAACTTGGAAAAGATTTGCTGTAATTTATGTTAAAGAGTGTTCTAGATATGTTTTCCTCTAAGGGTATCATAGTTTCTGGTCTTTGATTTAGACCTTTAATCCATTTTGAGTTACTTTTGTAGAAGATGTTTAAAATGTTCTAATTCATTTTTTACATACAGTTTAATTTTTTACATACAGTTATCCAGTTTTCCCATCATTTATTGAAGCAACTATCTTTCCTTCACTTTATACTCTTGTCTCCTTTGGCATAGATTAATTGATCAGAGGTGTGTGGGTTTATTTGTTGGTTTTCTACCTTGTTCCATTCATCTGTATTTCTGGTCTGCCCTAATACCACGCAGTTTTGATGACTAGAGCTTTGTAATATAGCCTGAAATCAGGGAGCCTGATTCTTCCAGCTTCAGTGTTGTTTCTCAAGATTGTTTTTCTTATTTAAAGTCTTTTGTATCTCCATAAAAATTTTTTTGTTCTATTTCTCTAAAAAAATGCCATTGGCAATTTGTTCACAATTGCACTGAATCTATAGAATTCCTTGAGAGTCTGTTGGACTGCAAGGAGATCAAATCAGTTAACTCTAAAGGAAATCAGTCCTGAATATTCATTGGAAGGGCCTATGCTAAACCTGAAGTTCCAATACTTTGGGCATCTGATGCAAAGAGCTGAATCATTAGAAAAAGACTCTGATGGTGGGAAAGATTGAAGGCAGGAGGAGAAGGGGATGACAGAGGATAAGATGATGGGATGACATCACCAACTCAATGGACATGAATTTGAGCAAACTCTGGGAGATGGTAAAGGACAGGGAAACTTGGCATTGCTGCAGTCCATGGTGCAACAAAACATAGGATACAACTGAATGACTAAACAACAACAATATATTGCCTAACACTCATAATTTACTAATTATTTATTTTTTTATGATTTAGGCTCCTATGAATACTTATGATTATTACAGTTATGTGATGAAAGTGTCACATAGCAGCATGATACTGTACTTCTGTAATGATACTCAGTGGCATTTTATTAATATCTTAAATTCAGCCATAAATAAAATGATTTACAAAATGGAAATTGGCAAACACTAAAGATCAGGGCTGAATATATTGTTTACTGATTTTCTAAATGAGGAAATATGGAAGAATCTGTATACATTTAAGAAAAAAGCAAAAAAACCAGTTTTCTTGTACTCAAAATATTCTTCAAATCAACAAAAAAAATGACAGTCCCACACACTTATTGCTAAATCTAAAAGCTAAACATGTTTAATATTAGTATATGTATATATAATTTTAGACACTAATGCATGTGCTCACTAATGTCTGATTCTGTGACTCCATGGTTATAGTTGACCAGGACCCACTGCACTTGAGATATTCAGACAAGGATACTGGATTGGATTGCATTTCCTACCCTTGGGGATTTTCCTGACACAGGTATCAACCTGCATCTTTTTTTCCTCCATCATTGGTAGGCAGATTCTTACTATGTCACCACCTGGGAAGTCCCATATAACTCTATATTCAATAACAAATAATTATATGTATAATATATGTTTCAAACTAAAGATACAATGTGAATAATTATAGTGGGTATCACTTCAGTTCAGTTCAGTCACTTAGTTGTGTCTGACTCCTTGAGAACCTATGGACTACTGAAATACACCAGGCTTCAATGTCCACTCATGTCCATCAAGTTGGTGATGCCATTCAACCATCTCATTCTCTGTCATCCCCTTATCCTCCAGCTTTGAATCATTCCCACCATCAGGGTCTCTTCAAATAAGCCAGCTCTTCTCATCAGGTGGCCAAAGTACTGCATTTTCAGCTTCAGCATCAGCCTTTTCCATGAAAATTCAGGATGGATTTCCTTTAGGATTGACTGGCTGATCACCTTGCAGTCTAAGGGACTCTCAAGAATCTTCTCCAACACCACAATTCAAAAGCATCAATTCTTTGGTGCTCAGCTTTATTAGTTAAACTAGCACATCTATGCCTGACTACTGGAAAAATCATAGCTTTGACTAGACAGGACTTTGCTGGCAGAGTAATATTTCTGTTTTTTAATATGCTATCTAGGTTGGGCATAGACTTTCTCCCAAGGAGCAAGTGTCTTAATTTCATGGCTGCTGTCACTATCTGAAATAATTTTGGAGCCCCCCAAAATAAAGTCTATCACTGTTTCCATTGTATCAACATCTATTTTCCATGAAGTGATGGGACTGGATGTCACAATCTTAGTTTTCTGAATGTTGAAATTTAAGCCAAATTTTTCACTCTCCTCTTTCACTTTCATCAAGAGACTCCAGTTTTTCTTTACTTTCTGCTATAAGGGTAATATCATCTAAATATCTGAGGTTATTGATATTTCTCCTGGCAATCTTGATATCAGCTTGTGTTTCATCCAGCCCGGCATTTCATATGATGTACTATGCATATAAGTTAAATAAGCAAGATGACAATATGCAACCTTGATATACTCCTTTCCCTATTTATAACTTTCTGTTGTTCCATGTCCACTTGTAACTGTTGCTTCTTGACCTGCATACAGGTTTCTCTGGAGGTAATTCAGATGGTCTGGTGTTCCCGTTTCTCTAACAGTTTTTCACAGTTTGCGGTGATCCACACAGTCACCACAAACTGTGGATTTCAGTTTGTGATCTACAAACTTCTTGGAGATCAAAACCATTCCCAAGAAAAGGAAATGCAAATTGTTTGTCTGAGGAGCCCTTACTTATAGCTGGGAAAAGAAGAGAACCTAAAGAGAAAGGAGAAAAGGAAAAATATACCCATTAGAATGCAGACTTTCAAAGAATAACATGGAGGGATGAGAAAGCTTTCCTCAGAAATCCAATGCAAAAAAAAAAAAAAAAAAACAGGAAAACAATACAATGAGAAAGACTAGACATTTCTTCAAGAAAATTAGAGACACTAAGGAAATATTTCATGCAAAGGTGGGCACAATAAAGGACAGAAATGTTACGGATCTAACAGAAACAGATGACATTAAGAAGAGGTGGCAAGAATACACAGAAAAACTATACAAAAAAGATCTTCATGACCCAGATAACCACGATGCTGTGATTACTCACCTAGAACAAGATATCCTGGAATCCAAAGTAAAATGGGCCTTAGGAAGCATCACTATGAACAAAACTAGTGAAGGTGATGAAATTCCATTTGATCTACTTCAAATCATAAAGATGATGCTGTGAAAGTGCTGCACACAATATGCCAGCAAATTTGGAAAATTCAACTGTGGTCAAAGGATTGGAAAAGGTCAGTTTTCATTACAATCCCAAATAATGGCAATGCCAAAGAATGTTGAAACTACCACACAATTGCACTCATTTCACACAGTAGCAAAGTAATGTTCAAAATTCTCCAATCCAGTCTTCAACACTTCATGAACCGAGAACTTCCAGATATTCAAACTGGATTTAGAAAAAGCAGAGGAACCAGAGAGAAAATTTCCAACATCTGCTGGATCACTGAAAAAGCAAGAGAGTTCCAGAAAAACATCTACTTCTGTTTTATTGACTACAACAAAGCTTTTGACTGTGCAGATCACCACAAACTGTGGAAAACTGTTAAAGAAATGGGAATATCAGAACACCTGACCTACCTCTAGAGAAATCTGCATGAAGGTCAAGAGGCAACAATTAGAACTGGACATGGAACAACACACTGGTTCCAAATCAGGAAAAGAGTACTTCAAGGCTGCATATTGTCACCCTGCTTATTTGACTTATATGTAGAGTACATCATGTGAAATGCTGGGCTGGATGAAGAAGCTGGAAATAAGTTTGTCAGGAGAGATATCAATAACTTCAGATATGCAGATGACACCACTCTATGGCAGAAAGATAAGAAGAACTAAAGAGCTTCTTTATGAAAGTGAAAAAGTTGGCTTAAAATTCAACATTCAGAAAACCAAGATCATTGCATCTGGTCCCATATCTTCATGGCAAATGGATGGGGAAATAATGGAAACAGTGAAAGACTTCATTTTTAGAGCTCCAAAATCACTGAAGATGGTGACTGCAGCCATGAAATTTAAAGATGCTTCCTTCTTGGAAGAAAAGTTATGATGAATCTAGACAACATATTAAAATGCAGAGACATTATTTTGCCAAAAAAAAGTCCATCTAGTCAAAGCTATGGTTTTTCTGAGAGCCAAAGAATTGATGCTTTTGAACTGTGGTTTTGGAGATGATTCTTGAGATTACCCTGGACAGCAAGGAGATCCAAACAGTCAATCCTAAAGGAAATCAGTCCTGAATATTCACTGGAAAGACTGATGTTGAAGCTGAAACTCCAATGCTTTGTCCACCTGATGCGAAGAACTGATTCATTTGAAAAGCCTATGATTTTGGAAAAGACTGAAGGTGGGAGGAAAAGGGGATGACAAAGGAAGAGGATGTTGGATGGCATCACTGATCCATGGACATGGTTTGAGTATGCTGTGGAAGTTGGTGATGGACACCGAAGCCTGACATGCTATTCTCCATGGTGTCATAAGGAGTCAGACATGACTGAGCGACTGAACTAACGTGAACTGAGACTCCTGGTACTGAGTCTATTGCTTCAGTGAATATTCCATAATCATCCAAGTGCTTATCAACAAAAAACTGGATAGTTCTTTCAAATTAGTTTCTTGATTGATCCAACTGTTCTTTAGTCCTAGTTTCCCAAAGGATATATATATTTTTTTTTCAATTTTCTCATTAATTAAATATGATATTTGTTTTTAGTTCAAGAGAGATAAAATTTAGGTTAAGAAATTACATTCTATTTGTACAAGTTTTCATTATGAATAGATTTAAAATTTTACTTATATGTTGAAACATTTTTTATACATCTTTGTTTTCAAGAAATACCCTGGCTTGACTATTATTTCAGATACGTACTTTATCTAGAACATAGAAGTTTGGGGTTTAGTGGGAAAACACTTGGTACAGAAAGAAACTCTATAAGCCACACAGACATGTGCACAAATTCTTAGTATTACTCCAATTCTTTCTGTAAATCTATAAATTTTCTAGTACTATATTATCAGCTATTTATGCTTTTACACAAAATATATTGCACTGAACACACAATCTATTTGTACAGATCAATAATTCACTTTGTATTTTAGATTCCCTTTAAATTTTATGAAATATTTTGTAAAAACAATTAAAAATAAAAAAGTTCTATACATATTTTTTTTTACTACTTCTGCAGCTGATTAATAATTGGTAATACAAAAGTTTTGCCTCAGAGAAAACAGTATTCTCTAAATTGGGTGAAATTACTTAACTTTTCAATAGAATGTGAAAGACTAGAGATCTCATCAAGAAAACTGGAGACACCAAGGGAGCATTTCATATAAAGATGGGCACAATAAAGAAGAGAAATGGCAAGGAAGTAACAGAAGCAGAAGAGATTGAGAAGAATATACAAAAGAACTATACAAAAAAGGTCTTGATGACATGGATAGCCACAATGCTGAGCTCCCTCACCTATAGCCAGATATCCTGGAGTGTGAAATCAACTGGGCCTTAGGGAGCATTATGATGAACAAAGCTAGTGGAGGTGACAGAATTTCAACTGAGCTATTTAGAATGCTTAAAGATCATGCTGTTAAAGTTCTGCACTCAATATGCCAATAAATTTGGAAAATTCAGCAGTAGCCACAGGACTGGAAAATGTCAGTTTTAATTCCATTCTCAAAGAAAGGCAATGCCAAAGAATGTTCAAACTACCACCCAATTACACTCATTTCACATACTAGGAAGGTAATGTTCAAAATCCTTCAAGCTAGGCTTCAGTAGTAGTACATGAACAGAGAACTTTCACATGCACAAGCTAGATTTAGAAAAAGCAGAGGAACCAGAGATCAAATTGCCAGCATCTGTTGGATCATAGAAAAAGCAAGGGGATAATAATAATAATAAAATCTACTTCTGTTTCATTGACTATGCTAAAGCCTTTGATTTTGTGGATCATAACCAACTGTGGGAAATTCTTAAAGAAATGGGAATACCAAACTTCCTTTCTCCTGAAGAATCTATGCAGGACAAGAAGCAACAGTTAGAACCAGACATGGAATATTGGACGTTTCAAAATTGGGAAAGGAATACGTCAAGGATACATATTGTCAACTTGCTTATTTAACTTACATACAGAGTACATCATGAGAAATGCCAGGCTCTATGACTCACAAGCTGGATTAAAAATTGCCCCGAGAAATAGCAATAACCTCTGATATGCAGATGACACACTTTAATTGCAGCAAAGAACTAAAAAGCCTCTTGATGAAAGTGAAAGATGAGAGTGAAAAAGACTGGCTTAAAACCCGACGTTCAACAGACAAAAATCATGGCTTCCGGTTCCATCATTTTATGGCAAATGGTCTGATAAAAAGTAGAAGCAGAGACAGGTTTTATTTTCTCCAACATCATTGCAGATTATGACTGCAGCCATGAAATTAAAATACACTTGCTCCTTGGAAGAAAAGCTATGAGAAACCTATACTGTGTATTAAAAAACAGAGATATCACTTTGCTGACAAAGGTCAGTATAGTCACAGCTATGGTTTTTCCAGTAGTCAAGCATCGATTTGAGAGTTGAACCATGATGAAGGCTAAGCACCAAAGAACTGAAGCTTTTGAACTGTGGTGTTGGAGCAGACTCTTGAGAGTCCCCTGGACCACATGGAGATCAAACAGTCAATCCTAATGGAAGCCAACCCTGAATATTCATCAGAAGGACTGATGCTGAAGCACCAATATTGATCACTTGATGCAAACAGCTAGCTCATTGGAAAAAAAACCCTAATGCTGGGAAAGATTGAAGGCAGGAGGAGAAGGGGACAGCAGAGGATGAGATGGTTGGATGGCATCACAGACTCAACGAACATGAGTTTGAACAAACTCCAGGAGATTCCAGGACAGGGAAGCCTGGCATGCTGCAGATAACCGGGTCACAAAGAGTTTGACAATACTTTGCGACTGAACAACAATTCCACTTAAATCATTCATTTACTATAGGCTTCCGTGATATCTCAGCTGGCAAAGAATCTACCTGCAATGCAGGAGACCTGGGTTCAGTCTCTGGGTTGGGAAGATCTCCCAAAAAAGGGAGAAGCTACCCATTCCAGTATTCCTTGCCTAGAGAATTCCATGGACAGAGGAGCCTGGCAGACTACAGTCCATGTGGTCACAAAGAGTTAGACATGATTGAGTGACCTTTACATATATGCACTCATTTACTATAGCACCTTCTTATATGAAAAAATAATCATCAAATGTTCATATAAAGACTGAAATTTCAAAGATTCCAAATTAGTGCAACTGTGTCTTTTTTTTCAAAATCAAATGACAATATGACTTCGTTTTTTAATCCTGTCTTAAGATCTCTTGCTCTTCTGATTGGTGATTTCAAATAATTTTATGGCCACAAATCACAGACAAAAGTTCACTATTTACAAATCAAATATTTTAAATATTCTGAATTATCTGAATTTAGCACCATAACAGTGCATCTTACTTTCTACCTGCTATCTCTTAACAGAAATTTATAGCTTTAGGAAATCTAATCATCTCTTACCACAATTCACACTTTTTCAATTAATGTGCTACATCTGAGGCTACAGTGTTAAATTTCATTAGTTTTTACATTATAAAAATATAGAAATCATTTTTATACTAACTTTTATGTTCACCTAATTAATGAGTAGAAAATACTGAATCCATCTCCACAATGTATTTTTCAACTGGCTACTCCTTTCCACAATTTCTACCTGTCTCCTCATGTTAACAACTGTTTTTCCAGTTTACATTGTGTAAGACCTAATTATTGTATGTTTTTCTTTTCTCTTTTCTTTTTTTTTTTTACTTTCCTGCTATTTGTTCTTCTCATTGCAGTCAGAGGAATATTTAAAAGTAAAAATCAAATATGACTTTTTGCAACCCTCCTATGGGCTTCTGTGATCTGACTTCTCACAACTTCCAACCTCATGTTATATCCTTCCACACATTTAATAACATCTCAGCCATATGAACCTTATCAATATTCTTTCTAGCACAAGAGTTTTGAAAGTTTTCTAGTCCCTAATGAAGCAATATTCCTCCTTCTTTTCCTAAGGTAGCTGTTTCACATGATTTAGATTTTAGCTTAAATCATTCATCTTTATAACCATACCCAAAGGAGTTATATCGAATAATCTTTCTATTTTACAGCATTTATATCATCATCTCTATTATATTCTTCCCTTATTTAAGTTTGAGTTTCATAATAACAGGAGTTATATATTTTTATTGTTCATATATCTAAAGCAAATGTCTAGAATAGTTTCTAGTATTTGATAATCAATAAATAATTGATGAAAAATGAATTTGTTTTGTACTTGATAATTCAATTATTTGTACAAGATGTATTCATGAATCTATGTAGAGAAAGCAATTGATCACTATTTTAACCCCTTCCTGCCCACCTGGTGCAACTAAAGGAAAAAAAATATATATTTTTGCAGGAGTCAGGTCACCAGGAAAAGGAGTGAAAGTGAAAGTGAAACTGAAGTCACTCAGTCCTGTCTCACTCTTTGTGACCCCATGGACTGTGACCTACCAGGCTCCTCTGTCCATGGGGTTTTCCAGGCAAGAATGCTGGAGTGGGTTGCCATTTCCTTCTCCAGGAGATCTTCCCCACTCAGGGATCGAACACAGGTCTCCCACACTGTAGGCAGACACTTTACTATCTGAGCCACTAAGGAAGCTCAGGAAAAGGATTGGGAATTCTTAAATCAAAAATATTGACTGGGAAGCAAAGAGGATCCTTGAAAAAATTCTTGTCATGTCTCCAGAAGACAGGCAAACTCTGAGGCTGAAATCTAAACACAAAATTATAGAAAACTCCAAATCCCTTAAAACTTACTTCCATATCAAAAGAATTTTGATATGATAGAATTTTACTTCAGGTAGGAAGATATAAACTGTTAAGAGAAGAATTCAGGAAATACAGGGTAAAGAGGGAGGAAAAAAGACAAAGACATTATGGGACTGTGACTCCTTTTATAACTGTTATTTCAGTACACATAAAACACAGCCAGATCCTAGTGGGATTTAGATAAACATTTACACTAAAGATCTATTTATCTATTTTTCTATTACATTATACAATATATCTGGCTTTCAAAAGATATAAAAATTTTTAAAAAGAAAAAGAAATTAATACTCTGAAGAGACAAATCTATCATCATAGCTAGATCCAGTTTTCACAGAGACGTTGGAATTATCATGAAGAATTAAACACTATGATAAATATGTTAATGACTATCATAAAAATAGACATAACTATATGGATAATATAGAGAGAGCAACGAAACATCTCAGAAACAATCAGAAGGAAAATCCTAAAAAAAAAAAAAAAATGAAGAATGCCACTGAAGGAATGTCGGTGGAAAGAAAACACAGGTGAGAATAATATCTATGATTGTGATAAGATTAATGGAAACTTTTAAAAATTAAATGCAAAGAGGAGCAATAGTGACACCCTCAGAAATCAATAATTGTGGGACATCAGCAAATGGTGCTAAAAGGGTGTAACTGGAATATGAGAAGCAGAAGAGAAGAAGAGATTAGATAAAGTATTTCAAATGGTAACTACTGAGAAATTTATTAAAAAAAAAAAATGACAGACAAAAAGCCACAGATTCATGGATACCAGAGAAATCCAGCAGGACTAAAACAAAGAAAAAACATCCAGGCATTTTATTCACACTATATAAAGTCAGTAGAAATTAATGCTATTGAAAACAGCTAACTAATAAAGAAATTTAGAAATATCAGAACCTGCTTCACTGACAAGTTCTATAAAATCAATAAACCTCTAGCCAGGCCAACCAGGTAAAGCAGAGATGTAGTTAAGACTGGTGCACAAAGTACTGATAAAAGAAAAAAAAAAAAAAATTAGCATCACTATTGATATACTGCTGATTCCATAGACATTAAAAGATAATCAAGGACTATTAAGAAAAACTTCATCTTCACATATTGACAACTTAAATTAAATTAACTACTTCTTTGCAAACTACCCAAAACTTACAGAAGGAAAAGTAGATAAACTGGATTGCACTATAGCTGTTTGGGAAACCTACAAAATCTCTTAAATCTTCCAAAAAGTATCAGTCTCAGATAATTTCACTGTTGAGTTCCATGAAACATTTAAGAAGAAACATTATCAATTTTTTCATCATCTCTTCCAGAAATAGAATCAGAGAGGAAATGTTAATTATTTCATGAGCTAACATTATGCCAATGGCATAAACAGATAAAAATATTACAGGAAATATTCAGACAGAAAAGTCCTCAACAAAATATTGTGTTATCAAATTCAGCTATAAAAGGAATCACATAGTGTGACCAGATGGAATTTATGCAAGACAGATTCAACATTCAAGATGAAATGTATTCTAATATATCAAAAATTAACAAAAATAATCATATCAGTTTACACAGAAAGTGTATTCAACATAATACATAAAAAACAATGTAGCTGGACAAAAAATAAATTCATATTTATTACTGCATACCAGTAATAAATAAATAAAATGTGAAATAAAATGAATAAAAATATTATTTCCAATAGCAACAACAAAATCTGACATATGTAGATATAAACTAATAAAATATAGACAGTGACTATGTGCAGAAAATTACAAAACACTGATGAAAAAAATCAGAACAATTCTAAATAAATGAAAGATTTCCCAACTTTATAGATTTAATGAAACACATACTAATTCCCAGCAAGCTATATTGTAAATATGAACAAAAAAACTGAATATAAAATTGCATGGAAAGGCAAAAGATAAAGAATAGTCAAGACAATATTGGAATAAAAATAAATTTGGAAGACTCAAACCACCAAATTTCAAGACTCACTTGAAAGCTACAGTAATCAATAGGGCTTAGTATGGTCAAATGCCAATGAAATATCAAACTAAATATTATATTTCAGTGAAACAGGCCAGATATAGAACATGCGAGCAACTGATTTTTCCAAAGAAATAAACACAATTCTATGAAGAAAGAATAGATTTGTTTTTTTCAAGAAATGGCTCTGGAACCATCAGACATCAAGTCCAAAAACAAAACTCACACAAAAGTAAAGTTCAAAAACCCACTAGACATAGATTAAACTCTTCAAAGATACATGTACACACACACTCACACACACTGATACACACATACACACAAGCTTGTTTTTAACCCTAATTGAAAAGTGTGAAACTCTAATACTTCTATAAAAAAATATGGGAGAGGTTACCTTTTCTCCATTGTATATTGTTGCCTCTTTTGTCAAAAATAAGGTACCAGTAGGTATATGGGTTTATCTCTGGGCTTTCTACCTTGTTCCATTGGTTTATATTCTATTTTTGTGCCTGTACCATACTGTCTTGATGACTGTAATCTTGAGTATAGTCTGAAGTCAGGAAGGTTGATTCTTCCAGCTCCATTCTTCTTTCTCAAGATTGCTTTGGTTATTCAGAGTCTTCTGTGTTTTCATATGAGTTGTGAAATTTTTTGTTCTAGTTCTATGAAAAATGCCATTGATAATTTGATAGGAATCACGTTGAATCTATAGATGGTTTTGGTAGTATAGTAATTTTCCCAATATTTAGTGTTCCAAACTAAGAACTGGAATATTTCTCCATTTGTTTATGTCATCTTTCATTTTTTCATCAGTGTCTTATAGTTTTCTGATAGTCTCTTCAATAAATGGTACTGGGAAAACTGGACAGCTACATGTAAAAGAATGAAATCAGAACACTTCCTAACACCATACACAAAGATAAAATCAAAATGGATTGAAGACCTAAATGTAAGATCAGAAACTATGCAACTCTTAGAGAAAAGCATAGGCAGAACACTATATGACATAAATCATAGCAAGATCATCTATGACCCACCTCCTAGAATAATACACATAAAAACAAACAAACAACAAAAAAGTGGGATCCAATTAAAAGCTTTTGCACAACAATGGAAACTATAAACAAGGTGAAAAGACAACACATAGAAAGGGAGATAATACTAGCAAATGAAACAACTGACAAAGGATTAATTTCCAAAATATACAAACAGCTCATACAAGTTAATATGAGAAAAACAAACAACCCAATCAAAAAGTGGGAAAAAGACCTAAAAAGGCATTTCTCCAAAGAAGATATACAGATGGCTAACAAATACATGAAAAGATGCTCAACATCACTCATTATTAGAGAAATTCAAATCAAAACTGTAATGAGATATCACCTCACACCAGTCAGAACAGCTATCATCAAAAAATCTACAAACAATAAATGCTGGAGAGGGTGTGGAGAAAGTGAACACTCTTACACTGTTGGTGGGAATGTAACTTGATACAGTCACTATGCAAGATGGTATGGAGGTTCCTTGAAAAACTAGGACCATGACCCAGCTATCCCACTCCTAGGCATATACCCTGAGGAAACCAAAATTGAACAAGACACATGTATCCCATTGTTCACTGCAGCACTATTTACAATAGCTAGAACATGGATGCAACCTGGATGTCTGTCAACAGATGAATGGATAAGCAATGGAATATTACTGAGACATAAAAAGGAATGTGTTTGAGTCAGTTCTAATGAGGTGGACAAACCTAAAATCTATTATGCAATGAAGTAAACCAGAAAGAGAAAAACAAATATGATATACTAATGCATACACATGGAATCTATAAAGATGGTACTGATGAAATTATTTTCAGTATCTCAATAGAGACACAGAACACAGTGTGGCTGAGAAAGAAGGAGATGGTGGGATGTATAGGAGAGTAACATGGAAACTTACATTACCATACATAAAATAGATAACCAATGAGAATTTGCTGTATGACTCAGGGAAGTCAAACTTGGGCTCTGTAACACTAGAGGGGTGGGGTGGAAAGGGAGATTAAAGGGAAGTTCAAGAGAGAGGACATATGTTTACCTATGGCTGATTTATGTTGATATTTGGAAGAAATTTACACAATTCTGTAAAGCAAGTATCCTTTAATTAAAAAAATAAAAACCTTTAAAAGAAAAAAGAAAGGGAGAGAAAAATCTCTAAAATCTTGGGTTTTTATAAGATCGTGAAACAACAAAACCAAGCTGTATGAAATTAAGTATAGATAACTTGCGCCTTATGAAATTAAAAATTTCTGAATAAATATCCATGAGTCCTTATCAATGTAAATATATTTGAATAAGTGAAAAATGGAGGAGAAGGTACTAATATCCATGAAGAACTCCAATAATTGATGAGGACACTTCTCCATCACAAAGCTGAAGCATTCATTACTCACCACTCCTTCACTGTGGACTTCACATAAGTGACTTTCCATATAGTACAGTAAGATAAGTGGGGGAAAAATTTTTATAGTGAAGAAACTTGACAAATGCAATACAATCCAGGTAGAGGTCAACATCAACAATGAATAAGTTGTGTTGACAATGAGTACCCTGATAAGATGTGACGACAACGGCACTTTGTCTCCTTCTTTCAAAGGCACCATAACCCCAGGCTAAACCTGAGAGACAGGTCAGACCTCTCCTCATAGTGTTAGATTCTACAAACCACCTGAAACTTCATCCTCAAAACCATCAAGGTCCTCGAAAAACAGGAGAGTCTGAGAAATTGTCACAACAAAAAGTAGCCAAAAATGACTTGCCTAAATTTAGGGTGGTGTCTTAGATGCGCCCTGGAAGAGAAAAAGGCCAACGATGAACTTTGATTAGTAATAGCATGTAAATACTGGTCTGTTAATTATGATGAATGTACCATGTGAAAGTAAGATTTTAACAATAGTAGAAACTGGATGCATGGTGTCTGGGAACTATCTCTGCACAATCTTTCTGTAAATTAAAAAAAAAACTATTTTAAAGTTAAAAGTTTATTTTAAAAAGCTAATAATTTCAACAAATATTTAATCTTTATTCCTATCTAGACTGGAAAATGTTGAAAGTAACTTAATGTCAAATGTTAATGTCAGTTACTTAAAGTCTCCAAATTCCCTAAGCAGCAAGGTCTAAATTCTCTTCCTACAAGGCCTATGCAAACCCTCATATACCAAGAGAGGTGAAAACATCAACCCAAGAGCTTCCCTGTGGCTCAATGGTATTGAATCCGCCTGCCAATGCAGGAGACGAGTGTTTGATCGCTGGTCCAGGAAGATTCCACATTCCATGGAATACCTAAGCCCATATACCACAGCTACTGAGCCCACGTGTCTCAATTACTGAAGCCAGCATGCACTCTACAGTCTGTGCTCTGCAGTAAAATAAGCCATAGCAGTGAGAAACCCTTGCACTGAAACTAGAAATCAGTGCCTGTTCTCCACAACTAGAGAAAAGCCTACAAAGCAACGAAGACCCAGCACAGTCAAGACTGAATAAATAAATGAAGGCATCAACCCAGAATTGTCCAGCCACCAAAAAAATAAAGTTTTAACGTGACTGATATCTGCTGAGAACATTTTTATCAGTTCAGTTCAGTTGGTCAGTCGTGTCCGACTCTGAGACCTCACGAACTGCAGCATGCCAGGCTTCCCTGTCCGACACCAACTCCCGGGGCTTACTCAAACTCATGTCCATCAAGACGATGATGCCACTCAGCCATCTCATCCCAAGTTGACCCCTTCTCCTCCTGCCTTCAATTTTTCCTAGCATCAGGGTCTTTTCCAATGAGTCAGCTCTTTACATCATGTGGCCAAAATATTGGAGTTTCAGCTTCAGCATCAGACCTTCCAATGAATATTACGGACTGATTTCCTTCAGGATGGACTGGATGGATATCCTTGCTGTCCAAAGGACTTTCAAGCATCTTCTCCAACACCACAGTTCAAAAGCATCAGTTCTTCTGTGCTCAGCTTTCTTTCTACTCCAACTCTCACACCTATACACGACTACTGGAAAAACCATAGCTTTGACTAGATGGACCTTTGTTGGCAAAGTAATTGTCTCTGGTTTTTCATATGCTGTCTATGTTGGTCATAGCTTTTCTTCCAAGGAGCAAGTGTCTTAATTTCACAGCTGCAGTCACCATCTGCAGTGATTTTGGAGCCCAAGAAAATAAATCTGTCACTCTTTCCATTGTTTCCCTTTCTATTTGCCATGAAGTGATGGGACCAGATGCCATAATCTTCATTTTCTGAATGTTGAGTTTTAAACCTACTTTTTCACTCCCCTCGTTCACTTTCATCAAAATGCTCTTTAGTTCTTCTTTGCTTTCTGCCATAAGGGTGACGTCATCTGCGTATTGAGGTTTTTTATATTTCTCCCGGCAATCTTGATTTCAGCTTGTGCTTCATCCAGCCCGGCATTTTGCATGATGTACTCTACATATAAGTTAAATAAGCAGAGTGACAATATACAGCCTTGAAGTACTCCTTTCCCAATTTGGATTCAGTCTGTTGTTCCATATATAGTTCTACTGTTGCTTCTTGTCCTTCATATAGATTTCTCAGGAGGGCAGGTCAGCCAGGTGCTAAATCTTATGCACACATTGGCATTTTTAATTTTCAAATCAAGTTCAATATAGAGAGTAAGAAAAAGAAGAAGAACCATAAACATAGCTGGGAAAAATAAGCAAATATTAGCAATAAGCTATGGAAGCAAAAATAAAATAAGAGTTTATAAGAAGAGATAGGATTTTGTTAATTTTATATAATGCAGACTGATTTTTGGCAATAAGTTGTAATGTATTTTGTATAAATTTTGTAATCTGAATCTGTGTATCTCTATGTATATGTAATTGTATTAATATGACTTTTTAAATGCCAGACACTAACTCAGCACATAGAATGTGTTCTAGTTTCACTCTTTTGCTTATCTGGATATTCCTTTTCAGACAACGAGAAACTTGACTTTGACTATCTACCTTCTGTACTTCTTTGTTTAACCCTAGTATACATGGAAAGTAGTTTCCAAATTGCTAGCCTATCCCTCTGTGGAGAAACAAACAAACAAACAAACAAACTGGAGGATATATGTTTAGTATTACAGATTACAGTTAAAATACTTATTGAGTCTCAGGAATTATTTTAATGAACCAAAATAAACCCCGTGGGCTTAACTGGGTTAAGAGCTAAATTTAGAAGTTTCAGGAGTAGTTTCAGGAATATGTGCAATTGTGGGATCAGTGAGGAGAAAAGTTGAAATGATTTTGTAAGAAAATGGTTTTTGTACCAAATATTTAAGTTTTCTTCAGTGACCTTTGAGGAATATTGATAAAGAATAGGATTTATTTTAAATTCATATAATCTTCTCACCTGATGATTATCAGAGTTTATGCTATGGGGGTCCTAGTTTTATCAGTGCTAAAACTCACACCACACTTTATTGTAACTTACATGTTCACACATTCATCTCACTCAATGGCTTGTAAGATTCTTTAAAAAGAGAGTGTGCCTTATATTTCTGTTGCTAGCACTTGCCATGTTTACAAGTATGAAATAAAATTTATTTATTTAGGCATTTTTAAAGCATATAGCATTTTTATTATATTTTTATTGTGACAAATAGCTATTATCGCCTCCATTTCCCAGGGCTAAATTTACCACTAGCCTTGCAACAATGCATGTCTATGCTTAAAAATGTGTTTGTTTCTAATTTTCCTAGGAGACTATGTTTCAAACCAAGTAGGCCTGCAGTGCTGATTAAAAGCTATGTGTGCTTAGTTGCTCAATCATGTCATACTCTTTGCCACACCATGGACTGTACCCCGACAAGCTTCTCTGTCCATGGGTATTCCCCAGGTAAGAATAATGGAGTGGGTTACCATGAACTCCCCCATCTTCCCAACCCAGGTATTGAACCTGGGTTTCCCACATCACAGACAAATTCTTTACTGTCTGAACCAGCAGGGAATCCCTATTAAAAGCTGATCACTACTAAAAGATCAATGATAAGCAATCTGCCTTCAATGTGGGAAATTCGGGTTCAATCCCTCGATCAGGAAGATGCTCTAATTCTGTGACAAATATTTCTTAATATAAGTCTAAGAAGATGAATCTGTATAATGTAAGTATGTCATAAGCATTTCTCTTCTTCCTTCTTATTTTTCTCCTTTTCCTCCTCCTCTTTCTTTTTCTTATTGTTTTTCACTTCTCAAAAATTTACGTATATACTATATTACCAAGAGAGTACTGAATTATTCCATTAACCTAAATAAACCTGCAAAACGAATCTGCACTCAAGTGAACTTTGGTAAGAAGGGAAATAATTAACTGATTTTTAGTGATATTAGTTAGCCTTCATTTAAATCTATGCAATAGAAGCCAACTTCAAATTGGCTCAGACTAAGAAAAAAAGAATACTTGGGTTGCCATTTCCTTCTTCAGGGGATCTTCCCAAATCAAGGATTGAACCCAGGTCTCCTGCATTTCAGGAGGACACTTTACTCTCTAAGCCACTAGAGGATGGAAATAAGAAAAAAACAAAGAAAAGAGAGATTACCATAAGCATAAAAGAGACAAGATTATGCCTTTGCCTCTGGTACACCAAGTACAGGGACTCAAAAATTATGATTTTCTTTTCTTTTTTTCTGATGTGCACATGTCTAAAAGAGACAAATCCTGCTTCATTTCTTAGATTATAGACCACATGTCATGATGATCTCCAGATTTCTCTTGGCACTAATGCTGCAAGCTGGAAAAATTTTTTATTAGGTCACAAGACAGATGTTTATATACTCACAAGATATATTTATCCAATGTTGAATAAATGATCAATATCACACATGTATCAGTATCAGTAACTTGATAAAGAATAGGACTTAGTTTGAATTCATACAGTTTTTATTCTTGATTTTATGTTCGATATATAGAGAATTCCCTACATATTAATTATATGCTGAATTGTGCTATACATTTATCCAAGATATAGACATATAAAATGTGCTAATATATGCAACATAGTAATCCTATTTAAACAAGTATTATAATCCTTGGATGTATTTTCTCATGTTTTCAAGATATAACTAAGATATTTCAGGATAACGTAAAAATGTAAACCATTCTTCAAAAATAACAGAATTTTAATTGAAATAAATTATCTTTACTCTTGTTGATTTCTTGAAATGTATACTCCAAAATTACAAATAAGATAAAGGATTGCTGATTTGCATTTTAAAGGACCTGAGGATTTTACAGTTATGTGTATCCTCTTTAAGTTAAAAATTAAGGCATTTTAGATTAAATGCAATGATGGCTGATATTTAGAAAGGGACAAATTACCAATTAAAAATGATTGACAAAGCAGAAAATTCAGAAACAGCATGAACTCTAGAAAGGTAAGGAAAGTTTTATAAAACTGCTCCAACTGTATCATTAATTCTTTCTTCAGCTCCTGATGTTTATACAATTGTATGGGTTATTTATTTGCCAAGAGATAACTGTGTATGTAGTCTTCTCTTGTGCTGTTGGAAGAGGGTGTTTGCTGTGATCAGTGCGTTCTGTTGGCAAAACTCTATTAGCCTTTGCCCTGCTTCATTCTGTACTCCAAGGCCAAATTTGCCTGTTACTTTAGGTGATTCCTGAATTCCTACTTTTGCATTACAGTCCCCTCTAATTGAAAGGACATATCTTGGGGGTGTTAGTTCTAAAAGATCTTGTAGGTCTTCGTAGAACCGTTCAGCCTCAGCATCTTCAGCATTACTAGTTGGGGGATAGACTTGGATTACAGTGATATTGAATGGTTTGCCTTGAAACGAACAGAGATTATTCTGTTATTTTTGAGATTGTATCCAAGTACTGCATTTTGGACTCTTGTTGACCATGATGGCTACTTCATTTCTTCTAAGGAATTCCTCCCCACAGTAGTACATATAATGGTCATCTGAGTTAAATTCACCTATTCCAGTCCATCTTAGTTCACTGATTCTTAGAATGTTGGTGTTCACTCTTGCCATCTCCTATTTGATCACTTCCAATTTGCCTTGATTCATGGACCTAACATTCCAGGTTCCTATGCAATATTGCTCTTTACAACATCGGACTTGGTTCTATCACCAGTCACATCCACAACTGAGCATTGATTTTGCTTTGGCTCCATCACTTCATTCTTTCTGGAATTATTTCTCCACTGATCTCCGGTAACATATTGGGCACCTACTGACCTGCGGAGTTCATCTTTCAGCTTCCTATATTTTTGCGTCTTCATACTGTTCATGGGGTTCTCAAGGCAAGAATACTGAAGTGGTTTGCCATTCCCTTCTCCAGTGGACCACATTCTGTCACTAGCAAAGAATGCTTAAAATACACACTAGCAAAGTAATGCTCAAAATTCTCCAAGCCAGGCTTCAGCAATATGTGAACTGTGAACTTCCAGATGTTCAAACTGGATTTAGAAAAAGCAGAGGAAACAGAGATCAAATTGCCAAAATCCACTGGATAATTGAAAAAGCAAAAGAGTTCCAGAAAAAGACATCTACTTCTGCTTTATTGACTATGTGAAAGCCTTTGATTGTGTAGATCACAGCAACTTTGGAAAATTCTTAAAGAGATGGAAATAACAGATAATCTGACATATCTTCTGAGAAATCTGTATGCAGTTCAAGAAGCAACAGTTAGAACTGGACATGGAACAACAGACTGTTTCCAAATCAGGAACGGAGTACTTCACTTTGCTTATTTAACTTATATACAAGGTACATCATGAGAAACGCTGGACTGGATGAAGCACAAGCTGGAATCAAGATTGCTGGGAGAAATATCAATAGCCTCAGATATGCAAATGACACCACCCTTATGGCAGAAAGTGAAAAACTATAGTGCTTCGTGATGAATGTGAAAGTGGAGAGTGAAAAAGTTGGCTCAAAGCTCAACATTCAGAAAACGAAGATGATGACATCTGTTCCCATCACTTCATGACAAATAGATGGCGAAACAGTGGAAACAATGACTGACTTTATTTTGGGGGGCTCCAAAATCACTGCATATGGTATCTGCAGGCATGAAATTAAAAGATGCTTGCTCCTTGGAAGAAAAATTATGACCAACCTAGACAATTTATTAAAATAGCAGAAATATTACCTTTCCAACAGAGGTCTGTCTAGTCAAAGCTATGGATTTTCCAGTAGTCATATATGGATGTGAGGGTTGGAGTATAAAGAAGCTGAGCACCAAGGAATGGATGCTTTTGAAGTGTAATATTGGCTTGAGATTCCCTTGGACTTCAAGGAGATTCAACCAGTCCATCTTAAATGAGATCAGTCCTGAGTATTCACTGTAAGAACTGATGCTGAAGCTGAAACTATGATACTATGGGCACCTGATGTGAAGAACTGACTCATTTGAAAAACCCCTCATATTGGTAAAGTTTGAAGGCTGTAGGATAAAGGGACAACATAGGATGAGATGGTTGGATGGCATCACTAACTTAATGGACATGAGTTTCAGTAAACTTCAGGGGTTGGTAATGGACAGGGAAGCCTGGCATGCTGCAGCCCATGCGGTCACAGATTCAAACATGCATTAGCGACTGAACTGAAGTCAAAATATAATGACTACAAATAGACATTTTATGTCTAAAATATAAAGACAGACAAATGTAAGTGCTGATGAAAGTGTGGTTCAATAAAAAATTAATTCATATCTGATTGAAATCTAGATTATTATAACAAGTTTGGAAAGCATTATGATGTCATTTACCAAGTAATTGAATTAATGCATGGCATATGACACAGCAATTCTAAACTCAGATGTGTGTGTTATATTTAGCTATACATTGCAATAGTAATTATCATTAATTGTAATTGCCAAGAGTTGACAAAACACCGATGCCCATCAACCCAAATGCCTACCTATGACAGATGATAGATTTTTGTGTATTCTGTTGATGAGATAGAATAAATAAACCTACTTTAACTTGATGCAGCAAAATGATTGAATCTCACATACAACATGTTGAAAAAATAATGTAGTAACAAAAACATTCAAATACTATGATTTACTAATAGAATTTTAAAATGAGCCAAACATCATGCTGCTACCAGTCAAGAAGTTGAAAGAGAAATGAAGAAGAGTCAATGAATAAGAAATATCTATATATCATGAAAGAATTTCTAGAATTCTAGCAATATTCCTTTTCTTGAGGTGTGTGGGGATTACATGAAAAATATTTATAAGAACAGTGTGTTATTTAATCATTTAAGCAGGCACAGAGATAAGGCAGGATCAGGGAACAGAGAGAAGAAAATAAATATCTTGGCATTTGGTGAGCAGGGGGTGTGAATTTGAATTAATCATGAATTTGCCAGGCAGATGTCCAAAGTGAGTCTAGAGAACTAGAGATTTATGTTGTGATGAGTTTTACATAATGTGTTAAAATATTTGGACTTTATTTAAAATAAATTAGAAAAACAATGAAAAAGAGCAGGATGCAATTTCAATATTTATTTAACCATTGTTGTGAGAATAAAAAATTGTTTGTGGGTACAAGACTGAAGTTAGAAATACTAACTGGGAGACTGTGTTTGAGTTAATAGAATTTATATTTAATAAAGGACTGGTAGAGTGTAAAATTATTAACTATAATTTGGAGAGAAAAAGGAAAAACAGAAGGGGAAAAGACAAATTAGGCTAATGCTCTTGAAAAAGCAGAGGAGTTAATGTCCAGAAGCATGATGAAAAAACATTTTTTAGGGAAACTATGTAAATAAAAATCATAGAGATATTAAAAGTTTTACTTAGTGATATGTTTGCAAAATATCCAAGATAGAAAAATTCTAGGTGATATCAAGATTCAGCATATGAAAGAATCAGTAAATGAAAATAATAGAGACTGGTGTGTGTATGTGTGTGTGATAGATAGGTATAAAAATATTTAAAATATATGTATATACACAAGTTTATAAACATACATATATTTTTTAACTCTGTCTCTTGCAGACTAGAAGCATCAATACCCCAGGAGAAATGAGCAAACTTTGTACTCAGACCTTCTTTTCTAAATAGTGTTTGGATTATTGTTTGTTTGATTCTAGGGCTAAGGAAGGGTATATACATTATGGGCCATAAAAAAGGAAAGTTAAGAAAAGAGACAAACACAATCCTGAAACAGTTTTCAGTACTCAGAGCTGGAAAATTTTGAGCAGAAAAATTAAATAGAAATATTGGACTATGATAAAAAGAATAAAGGAAATATCTTTAAATTTATCCTGATATAAACAAAAAATTAAATAAAAATCATGACATTAAGAATTATTTCTTTCTGAAGAATTCCAAATAATGAAGGCATAAGCAATGAAGAAAGACCAAAGAAAAATACCAAATAATAACTGTTGTAGCAAAAAGTCAGTAATTTAGTGGACTACTGAGTGAAAATTTAAGAAACAGTATATATACATACTCTCAAAGTATTCCATTAAAGATAACTTTAATTACTGTTATGATTTTAACAGGTGTCTACAAATTATAGGATAATTTTCCCTTCATGAGGTGGAGATTAATTTCCTACCCTTGAGTTGAGCTGGACTTAGTGACTTGCTTCCAGTACTTGAATATGACAATGCAAACAAAAAACTCCTGGTTAAAACATGCATGTGTGTCAGTTGCATGGCCACGTCTGACACTTTGTGACCCTATACTGTAGTGCCCCAGGCTCTTCTGTCCATGGGCTTCTTGGGGCAATAATGCTAGAGTGGGTAACCATTCCCTTCTCCAGCGGATCTTCCCAGCCCAGGAATCGAATCCAGGTCTCTTGCATTGCAGAGAGATTCCTTACCTTCTGAGTCACCAGTTAGAGCATAAACAAGAGATTATGGCTAATGTGACCAGTGTTAAGTGATGTCAGCAGCAGGTACTCCCTGATATGGTATGATGCGGTCATCTATGGTCCTCTTCCTTTAATCTATAACCCCAATATTCATGATATAACATTAAATAAATGTAAATTGAGGAGCAGTCAACAAAACATTTGAGCAATGATTTCAAAAAAATCAAGATCGGGAGAAAAAGAGAGGAATGAAAACTCACAGATTGGAGAATATCAAGGCGTCACTACCAATAAATGTAATGCAGTGTTCTAGACTGCATCCTACAGTGGTAATAATACCCCCAAATGGTAAAACATTTAAGGGAATATAAGTCTATTGTCTAGGAAGTATATTTTGATTCTATAAGATGTTAATATCATGGGAAGGTGAGTGATGAGAGCAGAAAACTCTCTACTATGTTTGCATATCTTCTAAAAACCAAAAATTATTTCAAGATGAATGAATTGATAAAATATTTTTAAAATAGAATTTGAGAGAAACATTTAAAAAATAAATATATCTTTAAAAAATGTGTAAGTGCTTGTCTTCAAGGTGATCTATAGGCAATTAATACTTTCACAAATGTAAATTAATAATGCAAGGATAAACATTCATTGAAATACTTCACATAAGATTTTATATAAACTTTGATTTTCTTCATTTAAATAAATTCTATCTAATATTTATTTTCTTCCATTTAAATAGAAAATTATTGCTTTTTCAATTTTCAGACTAAGATACATAGATCACAAAATCTTCATTTATAGTTAGAAAATGATTTCTGATATTATTACCCTGAGACATCAGAATTTGCACCAACAATTGATACTTATACAGTAATATACAATAATTTTGAGAAAAAACATATTTTTCATACACTTAAATGACAGAATCTTCGAGTTTAAAGGATGTAACAGAAAGTGACACTAAAAGGTGCTGTAGTACTATATAACATACCTTTTAAAAGGAGACGTTTCTAAGAATGAAACTGGATACTTTCCATTATTTTGTCAGAACATCAGACATCAATTTAGAACCTTCTTAAGAAGACTGAGAAGCTTATCTTGATACAAACAAATAATTATGGCTCAGTGGTAAAGAATCTGCCTGCTAATGCAGGAGACACAGGTGTGAACCCTGGGTCAGGAAGATCCCCTGGAGAAGAGAATGCAACCCACTCCAGTACTCTTATTTAGAAACTCCCATGGACAGGTGAGCCTAGCAGGCTGCAGTACACAGGATAACAAACAGTCAGACATGACTGAGTGACTAAGAATGAAAATAAATAATTGAATAAATAAATGTGAGATAAGGGAAATATTTCCTTTGCACTTCATAGGCCAAAACATAATTTTTAAATAACTTGCTTCTTCTGACCTAATCAAGAAATATAAAACAAGAAAATATTTTTAATTGCTATATATCTCATTTCAATCTAATATTAATGGAGTTTACAGAAAAATTAGCTCATAATATAAATTCTACATGTGATAAACTATATGTATGACATACAGAGAGCCATATGGTAAACATATAGCTCTCTGTACGTCTGTGTGTATATATAACAGTTCGTTTCAGTCACTCAGTTGTGTCCAAATCTCTGCGACACCATGGGCTGTAGCATGCCAGGCTTCCCATCTATTACCAGCTCCTGGAGCATACTCAAACTCATGTCCATTGAGTCGGTGATGCCATCCAGCCATCTCACCCTCTGTCATCCCCTTCTCTCTCGCCTACAATCTTTCCCACCATCAGGGACTGATGAATCAGTTCTTCACATCAGGTGGTCAAAGTATTGGAGTTTCAGCTTCAACATCAGCCCTTCCAATGAATATTCAGGACTGATTTCCTTTAGGATGGACTAGTTGGATCTCCTTGCAGTTCAAGAGACTCAAGAGTCTTCTCCAAACCACAGTTCAAAAGCATCAATTCTTTGGCAATCAGCTTCCTTTATAGTCCAACTCTCACACCCATACATGACTAATGGAAAAACCATACCTTGGGCTGGACTAATCTGTGTTGGTACAGTAATGTCTCTACTTTTTAATATGCTGTTTTGTTTAGTCATACTTTTCTTACAAGGAGCAAGTGTCTTTTAATTTCATGGTTGCAGTCAAAAACTGAAGTGATTTTGGAGCTCCAAAAAATAAAGTCTGTCATCCTTTCCACTGTTTCCCAATCTATTAGTTATGAAGTGATGGGATCAGATACCATGATCATAGTTTTCTGAGTGTTCAGTTTTAAGCCGACTTTTTCACTCCTCTCTTTCACTTTCATCAAGAGGCTCTTTAGTACTTCTTTGCTTTCTGCCATAAGGGTGGTGTGATCAGCTGAGGTTATTGATCTTTCTCCCAGCAATCTTGATTTCAGGTTCTGTTTCATCCAGCCCAACATTTCGATTAATGTATTCTGCATATAAGTTAAATAAGCAGGGTGACAATATGTAGCTTTGAAACACTCCTTTCTCGATTTGGAACCAGTCTGTTGTATCACATCCAGTTCTGCCTGTTGCTTCATGACCTGCATACAGATTTTTCAGGAGACAGGTATTGTCTGGTATTCCCATCTGTTTAAGAATTTTCCACAGTTTGTTGTGATCCACACAGTCAGAGGCTTTGACATAGTCAATAAAACAGAAGTAGATGGTTTTCTGGAATGCTCTTGCTTTTTTGATAATCCAACAGATGTTGGAAATTTAATTTCTGGTTCCACTGCCTTTTCTAAATCCAGTTTGAACATCTGGAATTTCACAGTTGCTGTACTGTCAAAGCCTGGCTTGGGGAATTCTGAGCATTGCTTTGCTAGTGTGTGAGATGAGTGCAACTGTGTGGTAGTTTAAGCAGTCTTTGCCATTGCCTTTCTTTGGGATTGGAATGAAAACGGACATTTTCCAATCCTGTGGTGACTGCTGAGTTTTCCATATTTGCTGTCATATGGAGTGCAGCACTTTCACAATGTCACCTTTCAGGCTTTGAAATAGCTCAGTTGAAATTCTATCACCTCCACCGGCTTTGTTCATAGTGATGCTTTCTAAGGCCCAATTAACTTTGTATTCCAGGATGTCTGGCTCTAGATGACTGATCACACCATTGTGCTTATATAGTTTATGAAGATCTTTTTTGTACAGTTGTTCTGTGTATTCTTGCCACCTTTTCTTAATATCTTCTGCTACTGTTAGAAGAAGTACAATTTCTTCCTTTATTGTGCTCATCTTTGCATGAAATGTTCCCTTGGAATCTTTAGTTTCCTTGAAGAGATCTCTAGTCTTTCCCATTCTATTGCTTTCCTCTATTTCTTTGTGTTGATCACTGGGAAGGCTTTCTTACCTCTCCTTGTTATTCTTAGAAACTCTGCATTCAAATGGGTATATCTTTCCTTTTCTCCTTTTCCTTTAGCTTCTCTTTTTTCCTCAGCTATTTGTAAAGTCTTGTTCGACAACTATTTTGCCTATTTGCATTTCTTTTTCTTGGGGATGATCTTGATCCCTGCCTCCTTTAAAGTATAAGGAACCTCCATCCATAGTTCTTCAGACATTCTATCAGATCTAATTCCTTGAATCTATTTGTCATTTTTAGTGTATAATCGTAAAGGGTTTGATTTAGGACATACCTGAATGGTCTAGTGTTTTTCCCTACTTTCTTCAATTGAAGTCTGAATTGGGAAATAAGGAGTTCATCATCTGAGCCATCATCAGATCTCAGTCTTGTTTTGGCTGGCTGTATAGAGCTTCTCCATCTTTGGCTGCAAAGAATGTAATCAATGTTATTTTGGTATTGATCATCTGGTGATGTCCCTGTGTAGAATCTTTTTTGTATTGTTGGAAGAGGGTGTTTGCTATGACCAATACATTCTCTTGGCAACACTCTGTTAGCCTTTGACCTGCTTCATTCTGGACTCCAAGGCCAAATTTGCCTGTTACTCCTTGTAACTCTTTTCTTCCTACTTTTACATTCCAGTCCCCTATAATGAAGAGGACATCTCTTTCAGGTGTTTGTTCTCAAAGGTCTTGTAAGTCTTCATAAAACCATTCAACTTCAGCATCTTCAGCATTACTGGTCCGGCATAGACTTGGATTTCTGAGATACTGAATGTTTTGCTTTGGAAAGGAACAGAGATAATTCTATTGATTTCGAGATTGTATCCAGGTACTGCACTTTGGACTCTTTTGTTGTCTATGATGGCTACTTTACTTCTTCTAAGTGACTCTTGCCCACAGTAGTAGATATAATGGTCATCTGAGTTAAATTCACCCATTCCAATCCATTTTAGTTCACTGATTCCTAAAACGTCAATGTTAACTCTTGCTATCTCCTGTTTGGCCACCTCCAATTTGCCTTACTTCACGGACCTAACATTGCAGGTTCCTATGCAATATTGCTCTTTACAACACCATACTTTACTTCCATTACCCATGAAATCCACAACTAGGTGTTGTTTTTGCTTTGGCTCTGTCTCTTCATTCTTTTCGAAGTTATTTTTCTACTTGTCTCCAGTAGCATATTAGGCACCTACTGACCTGGGTGGTTCACCTTTCAGTGTCATACCTTTCTGCCATTTCATCCTGTTCATGGAGCTCTCCAGACTAGAATACTGAAGTGATTTGCCATTCCCTTCTCTGGTGGACCACGTCGTATCAGAACTCTCTTCCATAATCCACCCATCTTGGGTAGCCCTACACAGCATGGCTCATAGTTTCCTTGAGCTAGACAACCCTGTGGTCCATGTCATCAGTTTGGTCAGTTTACTGTGATCGTGATTTTTAGTCTGTCTGCCCTCTGATGGAGAAGTATAAGAGGCTTATAGAAGCTTCCTGATGGGAGACTGACTGAGGGGGAAACTTGGTCTTGTTCTTATAGGCAGGGTCATGCTCAGGAAATCTTTAATCCAATTTCTGTTGATGGGTAGGGCTGTGTTCCCTCCATGTTGCTTGACCTAAAGCCAAACTATGGTGGAGGTAATGAAGACAATGGTGACCTCCTTCAAAAGGTCCCATGCACGCACTGCTGCACTCAGTGTCTTCAATCCTACAGCAGGCCACCACTGACCCATGCCCATGCCGGAGATTCCTTGACACTCATGGGCATGTCTGGGTCAGTTTCTTGTGGGTCACTGCTCCATATTCCTGGGTCTCGATGAGCACAAGATTTTGTTTGTGCCCTCGATGAGTCTATTTCCCCAGCCTTGTGTAAGTTCTGGTGGTTTTATGGCGGGGTTAATGGCAACCTCCTTCAAGAGGGCTTATGTCATACCAAGGTCTGCTGCACCCAGAGGCCCTGTGGCAGGCCACTGCTGATCTTACCTCCCCAGGAGGCAGTCAGACACAGTTCTGGCTCAGTCTCTGTGGGTTTGGCATGCATTTTGTGCCTTCCCAGGTCTGAGCAGCTCAGGCAACCAGGTGCAGGACAAGAACACTGCACCAGGTGGGCCATGCATCTTAATCACCTCCCTGGTCCTGGCTGCTCAGTTTCTTGGTGTGCCATGAAAGCACTGTCTCAGGTGTGCCATATGTCTTCTCTGGAGAGCTGATCTCAGCCTGCAACCCTCCTGGTGGATGCAAATCATCTAGGCTCTCAAGAGGATGTGGTTAGCAGCTGGGAGCCTGCTCACAGTTTGGTGGAAGATGCCATCTCTGGGGCTGAGATTATAGAATATGCATATGAATGTAGTATATATATATATATATATCATCACTCAAAAGCAAGTTCACTCTTTTTTTGTTTATCCTTAGAATTAGAAAATAATCAGAAAAGTCATTGTAAAGGAAGATTATGTAATAAAGAAGAAAAACACTTAATAAATTTAAAGGATTGAGCAAAATTGGGGATTACACTTTATAGAATAAAGTTGAACTGGAAACAAATTCAGTGTAAGCGGCAGAAACTTTGGAAATAGACCAGAAAATCAAGATATACCAAAATTATGCTTGTCAATGTTGTCACAACTAATATTCTTATTAGATATTTGTTGTTGCTGTTTTTCATTCTTTAGTTTGTGTCCAGCTCTTTGTGATATCATGGATTGTAGTCTGTCAGGCTCATCTGTCTTCCACTACCTCCAGGAGTTTTATCAAATTTTCATGTCCATTGAGTAAGTGATGCCATCTAATCATCTCATCTTCTGCCGCTCTCTTAACCTTTGCTTTCAACATTTCCCAGCATCAAGGTCTTTTCCAATGAGTCAGCTCTTCATATCACGTGGCCAAAGTATTGGAGTATCAGCTTCAGCAATAGTCCTTCCAATGAATATTCAGGATTGATATCCCATAGGATTAACTGGTTTGATCTTCATGCTGTCCAAGGGACTTTCAAGAGGCTTCTCTAGCACCACAGTTCCAAAGCATCAGTTCTTTGGCCCTCAGTCTTCTTTATGGTCCAACTCGCCCATCTGTACAGGACTACTGGGAAAATCATAGCTTTAACTATATAGATTTTCCATCAAAGTGATGTCTCTGCTTTTTAATATGCTAAGTTTGTCATAGCTTTTTATTTCAAGGAGCAAGTGGCTTTTTATTTCATGGCTGCAGTCACCATCTGCAGTGATTTTGGAGCCCAAGAAAATAAATTCTGCACTGCCTCCACTTTTTCCCCTTTTATTTGCCAAGAAGTGATGGGATTGGATACCATGATCTTAGCTTTTGTTATTTTGTTTGTTTTTGCTTTTAATGTTGAGCTTCAAGACAGCTTTTTCACTTTCCTCTTTCCTCATATGAGGCTCTTTAATTCCTCTTTACTTTCTGCCATTAATGTGGTATTATCTATATATCTGATGTGTTGATATTTCTCCTGACAATCTTAATTCCACTTTGTCATTTATCAAGCCTGGCATTTCATACGATACACTCTACATATAAGTTAAACAAGCAAAGGTGACAATATACAGCCTTGTAAAACTCCTTTCTCAATTTTGTCCCAGTCAGTTCCATGTCTGATTTTAACTGTTGTTTTTTTGACCCATAGACAGGTTTCTCAGGAGGAAGGTAAGGTGGTCTTGTACTTTAACCTCTTTCAGAATTTTCCACAGGTCGTTGTGATCCATTCAATCAATAGCTTTAGGGTATTCAATGAAGCAGAAGTAGATGTTTCTCTTGAACTCCCTTTCTTTCTCCATAATCCAATGAACATTGGCAATTTATCTCTGGTTCCTCTGCCTCTTTGAAAGCCAGCTTGTACATCTGGAAGTTATTGATTAAGGTAATTCTGAAGCTTAACTGAAAAGATTTTGAACATAACCCTGCTAGCATGTGAAATGAGTGCAATTTTATACTAGTGTGAATCATTTTTGGTATAACTCTTCTTTGAGATTGGAGTAAAAACTGACCTTTTCCAGTCCTGCAGCCACTGTTGAATTTTCCAAATTTGCTGACATACTATGAGCAGCACTTAAACTGAGTACCAGTGTGGGTTGCTGTTTTCTTCTCCAGCAAATCTTCCTGACCCAGGGATTGAACCTGTGCCTCCTGCATATTGGTAGGTGGATTCTTTACAGGAAGCCCACTAGATATTTGCAGGTACATAATAAAGGTGCAAATAAAATGTGTTGTGTTGTGGTTAGTTGCTCAGTTGTGTCCAACTCTTTGCAACTCTACAGACTGTAGCCTGTCAGGCTCCTCTGTTCATAGGGATTCTCCAGGCAAAGATATTGAAGTGGGTTTCCATGCCCTTCTTAAAGGGATCTTCCCAAACCAGGGATCAAACTCAGGTCTCTTGCATTGCAGGCTAATTCTTTACCATCTGAACCACCTAGTAAATACATAAAACTTAAAGAAAAACTGACATACATTTTTTTTTTCTGTAACAATAACCAAAATCTTTTTACTTCTATCTATCTATTGAGAATGACAATAATCACAGAGTAAATGAAAACATTGAGCATCTGAATTCATCTCACAGAGATTTGTAGATTGCTTTTAATTTTAAGAATAAATATTGCATAATATAGAACTTATTTAAGAAAAATATCACCTTCATCATTCAGCATGAGATAAATTTATGCTCATCACTTGACAACAAAAGCTAAAGCAATACTAGTTACTTACAGGATGTAAAAGTACTTTGAATTTTTAAGTAATAATATTAAATATATCATTTTCTTTCTATTTTCCATACCATCCTTTGACAATGAGTGAAGAGGAATAAGGCAGTTTTAGAAATATTGAACAGAAATTTTCTATTGCATAAACAGCAGGAAGTTTCTGTGAAAGAACTGTCTTTTATTGACTCTGGGGCAGAAAACATGTAAAGAAAGAAAACAATCCAATATACATACACAAAATTTAAACCAAAGGCAACTATTTGTATGATTTTTATTTAAGCCTTATTCTTTACATTTCTTGGCAAAATAATTTCAACAGCATCTGAGATTCACTAACATAGTGTATCAGATTTCTGCTGACATCCCCTAGTGCCATATGCATTTCTTTTTATTTTAGACTTTGGTAAGTTTAGAAATGTCTGTGACTTTGTGATCCCAATTAGAAGAAAGTATGTGAACACACACATGTACCAGAGTGTGACTGTGTAGAAAGCTAAAAATTTGTTGTTTTCCTTTAATTAAATGCAGTGTTTAACAATAATTTATTCACACCTTTATAAACCTGCATATGCTTTTTTAGATATGTGGAAACTTGGTTGAATCTCTGAGAAGCATTCAATGAAGATATTGAATTTGTTTTTAAATAGGTTTATTTTTATAGGCCTGTATTTTAGAGAAACATTGAAAAGGTAGAACAGAGTTTTTCTGTATAGTTTATGACAAGTTTGTACTATTATTGGCATCTTATATTAGAAAGGCACAGTTGTCACAAAAAAGTGAACCATTACTAATACATTATTATTAATGTCCATAGTTATTCCAATTGTTTTTATTTGTAACTAGCATTTTTTCCCCTCACAGGATCAAAATCAAGATAAAACATTCTATTTAGTGTCATGTTTTTCTAAGGTACTCTTGACTGTGACAGTTCCTTAGAGTTTCTTTGTTGGTTTGTGTGTGTGTGTGTGTGTGTGTGTGTGTGTGTGTGTGTGACCTTGAGAATTATTTGTAGTGAGAATTTGTAAGGATGTCCCTCAGTTGGAATTTCTGTATTGTTTTACACAGATTAAACTGGGGTTATGGGTTTTCGAAAAATTATACAAGCAAAGTGCCATTTTTATTATATCTTGTTAAGAGTATGCACTATCAACAGGCTTGTCAGCATTGATGTTGATCTTGATTGCGTATGTCTAAGATAGTGTTTATCAGGTTTCTCTACTTATAAAGTCCCTGGTCCACCCCCTTTCTGTGTTATACTCTTAGAAATCACTATGGCCAAAACGCACACTTAAGAAATAGGGATTTTATGTAGCCCTTAAATTAGGGCAAGAATATTTACATTATTTGGAATTATTTCACACAAGAATAATCTCTCTCCCATTAACTTTATATTCACTCATTTCTTTATAAGAATATGGACTCAAATATACTTATTTGAAACCACAGACGTTCTTACTCTTTTAAATTGAGCCTTTTACAGAATGCCATATAATGGCAATCATAGAGTATGCAGGCCTTTTTAGATTGACTTCATTCTGTTAAAAATATTCATTTTAGTTTCATCAATTTATTTTGTGATTTGGTCGCTCTTTTATTATTTTTTGCTGAATCATAGCCTTTTAGGTGTATATAGTTTAGCTTGTTTATCCATTCACTTATTGAACTTCACATTCTGGATTCTTCTACTTGGGATGATTATCAATAATAGATAAAGATCATGAATAATAGATAGCCCCATGAAAGTTGTATGTCGACGTAAGTTTTTTAATCTGTTAATAAATATCTAGGAACATGATATTTTGATCTTCTTTGTAAGAAATCTCCAAATTGTTTCTCAAAGTGCCTGTACCATCTTGAATTCTCAATAGCAGCAAATCAGAGTTCCTGATATTTCACATCTTCACAAGCATTTAGTGGTGTCAGGTGTTTTTTTTTTTTTTTGGCTTTTCTAATCAGGATGTAGTGCTACCTCATTATCAGTTTAATTTACAATTCTCTAATGAAAACTTATTTTACCTTTTCCCATGATTATTTGCTTTCTTTATATCTTCTTTAGTGAAGTGTCTGTTTATATCTCTTGCACATTTTTAAATTGTGCTGCTTATTTCTTTTGTTGAGCTTTTGAGTTCTTTGTATAATTTAGAGATAAGTATTTTATCCAGTATATGTTTTGTGTCTTCTCCCTCTCAGTGGCTTTTCTCCTAACTCCCTTAACAGTTTCTTTCACAGAAACTTTTAATATTAACAAAGTCTATGTGGGGAGAGAGCAAATACCAAGATGGCGTGTTCAGGCTCTCCCACAGCATGTTTTGTAAATGATGATGATGTAACAGCTGAGATCATTTGTAGCATTGCTCACGTGTGTTATGAGGTACTAGGTTGGTCAGGAGCTGCTTTGTGTGGTAGGCTGAATGAGCCTCGCCATGAAAGTCCTGGCTGCTATAGCACTGGGGATACATTGCCGTGACATCATGACTATGCTATATGATGTTATGTTATGGCTTTGTTATGCCTGTGTTCTGCCTATGTTGTAGCTGCTGCTATGGCTGCTCTCTCAGCTGGGAGAGAGGTTGTGTTATAGCTGCAGTGCCAGAAAGAAGAGAAGAAATGTGTCTACATTTCCTCTGGTTCCTCGAGTCTCCTTCCAGCCTCTTAGCTGTCACCTTGCCTACCCTGGGTTCAGCGAACAGTGCAAACAGGATAAACAGTGATACAGTCTAGCATTACTTTTCCTTGTCTGTAATGACATTACTTTTGCTCTAGCTGTTTAACTTATAACTCATCATGAAGCCTATGATCAACATTTTCTAAACCTATCATTTCTTCTAGAAATTTGATTGATATTTTACATTTAGATCAATTTTCTATTTTTTATTCTTTTTTGTGAAATGTGTAAAGTTTCTACCTAAATTTGTGGGCTTTTTTACATATAAAAAAATTTCCGATGTTTCTGATATTATTCTTCAAAAGTCTATTTTCTCACTGAAGTGCCTTTAGACCAGTTCACTTTATTAATATGAATCTATTTCTCAGTTGTTTATTCTGCTCTGTTACTCTATGCCTCTATTATCAATACCAATGTATTTAAATTACTCTAGCTTTATAATGTGTTATTCTCCAAGTAAAGTGATCTCAGCTGTAATTCTTTGTCTTATATTTCTCTAAGTTTAGATATAAGGGGCTTCTGTGTGACCTCATGTATCTTATAGGTCCAAGAAAACTGACTGTCATCTCTAGATTGTTTGGCTCTTTTTGTCTTAAAATCGGGGATAATTTTTAAGTTCTTATATGTGAAAATTTAACTTAAACTAAAGAGATATGTATGCTAATATATGATGTATATGTAATATGTATATAACTTATGATTTATAGATTTAATTTTATACTATAAATATATATGTATTGTGTATATAATATACATATATATTTATATATACATGTATATTATGTACAAATATATATGCTTTTCATTGAATCACACTACAGTTAAAAGGTAACATAGTAACAATAGGAAAAAGTATTGTCTACAAAATCAACTGACTCAAAGTTTGAAGGAAAAAACTTTTCTTTCCCACTATTAAAATTTCTAAATTAATTAAAGAGATGGCATATTATCTCACAATTTAATATATGCTAAATTTTCTAAATCTATGTAAATGATATATTTTCAAATTCATATTGATATTTTAAGGTATCTGGTATTATGGTTCATGTACTGATAAAAAATAATATGACTTAATTTAAAATAAAAAAGGAGAGGCTAGGTTAAAAAGTACACCCCATTTTAAGCCAGCAAGATGGAAAACAAAATAATCTTTCCCTTTTGCCTTGCAGATATAAAATATATATAATTAATCTCAAGAGAGTCAACAAGGAAAATTGGTCTTGCAGTATATTTTCAAACTTGGTTTATTAATAAATAGATATTGTTTTGATTAATTCTGAGATTGTAAAAGTTGATATCATCATAAATATACACAGATGTGTTTAAATACATTCTTAGCTAATATTTCATATGCTTTGTCACCTCCAACTCTTTGCAGTCCCAGGGACTGTAGCCTGGCAGATTCCTCTGCCCATAGAATTTATATGCAAGCATACTGGTGTAGAATGCCATTTTCTACTCCTGGGAATCTTCTCTACCCGAAGATCAAACCTGCATCTCTTCTGTCCCTTGAATTGACAGGCAGATTCTTTATAACCAGCTCTACCTTGGAAGCCTATATTTCATATAAATATAGGTTTATATTTGCTACCATAGACAGAAAATGTTAACATTTTTGAGTATAGCTCATCTTTTGATTCAATTTTTATTATTTTTTTCCAGCAGCATCAAAAAATACAAAATATTAGATTTCTGTTTTTCTTTAAGATTTTGGTTTCTAGAATTTTAGTTTAGCTTCTTGGTATATTATTTCAGTCTTTGAAATATCCCTGAAAATCTGAAAATATAATCTCTGTATTGAATTTATTAACTGTATTTATTGTGATTGCTTTATATAAAGATTTGACCCTAATATTCTTTTATGTCTTAAAGACTTGACAGCTTAGTTGTTCAATAATGCAACTGAAAGACAGTTTAGCTGTTAATCACTTAGGTCATAAATCAAATAATGGTTCTTCCCTTTAATAGATATTTAATATTAAGGATTTCAACTTGTATAAATAACGAAAACATGACTTTATAAAATAGGTGACTAACACTTATTTGTTGTTATTGAAGTAACTTCATTTTAATATATGTTTCTGCATTTTTAAACCACCACTACCTAATTTTATATGTTTAGTGAACACTTTTATTTAATGTCCAGATAAAATAAAAATGTTAGGACCTTAATAGTATTTTTTACAAATAATTTGAAATCTTCCAGTTGATTCTTTAGCATCTTTTCCCAGATAATTTTCAGTAGTGTTTTATACAGCCAACTGGAAACACTTCTCAAACCACAGGAATTCTCACTGCTTTGAGTCATTCTCTGTGAATTCACTTTGTTTTTGGATCACCATAGGGGTGAGAGGTCTTGAAATAGAATGAATGAATGGATGAACAAACACACTCTAAGGAACCTAGACATTTGTGTTTTGTCATGACAAAAACAACTTTTTCTAAAATTTGTCTCTCTACGTGAATGCTCTGGTTTTTGTATGGGCATGTTTATAATTTTCTTGTGCAGCAGCTCAAGGACTTACAGTACTTTGAGGCTTTATGCTAATACATTACAACATGACTTTCCTATAACAAAACACATCTGTCTTTAGAAATGCATAATAGCCTCTGATATACATAGTGAATTAACATTCTTATTTTCAGAGTCAAACTAAAGTGATTGTTATCAATAGATATTTTTCCCCTGGTGATATTTCTCTAATAGCATAGGCTGCATTGACACTTGAACCAAAAAGTCTGTATCTGGCCTGTAAATGTGCCATTTATTTTTGTTTCAAAGCCAGTGACAATGAAATGCCCAATATGCATGAGACTGCAATTCTCATAAAGTGACCTGATAATAGATGGCTGAGAATTTATAGCTCTCCTATGACTCTTGTTTGAGGACCTATTCTAATAACCACTCATATGTAATCAGATGGACTTCATGCAACCTCATTTTGCAAATGGACCATGTGAATGTTTCCCTATTATTGTTGCCATAGCTCACAGACTGTACAAGAAAAGAGTTGCTCATCATTCTGCACTGAAGCAAATTACTATTATAACAATAGAAATTATAATAGCCTTCACATAAGTCATGCTTCTGTAATGTAGAGACTAATATAAAAACTGCTTTGAAGATACAGAATTCAATCATTAGGCTGTCTTCTCTGTTAAATTTGCCACTGAGAAATATTTTATAGATGAAACAATAAGGGAAAATTTCTACAAAAATAATTTTGGATCCACATTATATGTCATAGAATATGCTATACTAACTGCTGTACTGTAATAATAATATTAAAGCATTTATGAAAAATGTATATGAAATAAAGTAACTATTCCCAAACAGGGCATGCTTCTGTTTACTCAGTATTACACATAATTTATTTTCTGTATGCTTTGTTTCAGTCATGATATCCAAAGTTCCTCATGCATTTTGACTATTTAAAATTAAATAAACATCTAAATTTAAATTTTTTTTAAATCTAGAAGTTGAAAGAATTTTTTTATTGTCAGGTGTGTTTATTTTAAATCATAGGATAATAAGTGTTGAATAAAATTTACATAAATAGTTTGCTAAATTTAAGAAGAAACAATTGCCACATTAGCATTATCTATGATATGGATGATAATATCTAAAACAATAAGATAAATGCATACCAGGAAAATATAATGGAGTATAATTTATAAAAAGTATGTATTTTTTAATGTCAATAAATATGACTTTATTGACATGGTGTAATTATGCATTAGATAATCCAAAGGATTATTTTGAAACAATTATAGATAATAAAGAGTTCAACAAAATAAGCATAAAAATTAAAAAAAATATTTCTCAACATTACTTAGATTTCTTAATATATGCCTAAATTACCAATTGCACATATGTGATCTAAAGATTATTTTAAATTTAATCATCATCCAAAAACTTTTCTACCATGGCTTTTAACAAAGTATAAAATTGAATGACTACTATTTAGGAGAATAATGATATCAATTTAATTGTCTAGCCCAGCATCATAACTTGGATAACAGTGAGAAGATATAAGTGTTTGCCTTTGTTCATTTTACCAGTTAATTACTTCAGAGATTTTATATACAATCTTTTAAACTCTTTATCTTGGAACACAAAGGATGTCTTTCTTTTTTAAAATAATGAATGCCAATGAATATACCATCTAGAGTTTATGAGTACCCAGGATATATTGGAATTTCACAAGTGAGAGATCCAAGTAAGCCATTTAAATTTTGAACTCGGCTTAAGCAATCGAGTTTGTGAGCAAAAAAGAGTTTATTGAGCTCAGTTTTGGTAAATTAGAGGCAAAAATGTCTTGATTTGCTTAAAGATGAAACTTCTTAATTCTTAGTGCTGTCTTAATTCTTTTAGAGTTGAAGAAATTAATACTACACGGAAAATCAATGTCTAATATGAAACAATAATAACATTAATTAATTAGGGAAACAATATTAATATTTACTATCAGTACAAAGCATGTATTTAAATATTTGGCCAAGTTTTCCTTTGTTTTGTGTTTTTACATTCTGACCTATATTCATTTGAATATTCCTACACTAAAATTGCTATTTAATGTGGTTAGGATTAAAAATTCTTGCCCTCAACAATAGTCTGTTTCATTTTCACATCTCAAAAAGGATCCAAGCCATATAGCAATAACTATTTCTGAATATTTTTCTCACAAATTTTTCCCATTCTTATCCGATTTTTACTGAGTGCTGCTGCTGCTGCTGTTGCTAAGTCGCATCAGTTGTGTCCGATTCTGTGTGACCCCACAGATAGCAGCCCACCAGGCTCCTCTGTCCCTGGGATTCTCTAGGCAAGAAGACTGGAGTGAGTTGCCATTTCCTTCTCCAATGCACGCATGCATGTTTGCTAAGTTGCTTCAGTCCTATCCGACTTTGTGTGACCCTATGGTCAGCAGCCCACCAGGCTCCCCAGTCCACCAGATTCTCCAGGCAAGAACACTGTAGTGGGTTGCCATTTCCTTCTCCTTAGAGAGTGCAGCATGTGTGTTAGTTACTCAGTCATGTCTGACTCTTTCCCATCCCATGGACTGTAGAGCTCCAGGCTGCTATGTCCATGGGATTTCATAGGCAAGAATACTGGAGTGGGTGGTCATTTCCTTCTCCAGGGGATCTTCCCAACCCAGAGATCAAACCTGGGTCTCCTGCATTGCTAATGGATACTTTACCACCTGAGCCACCAGGGAGGACTGTGTAGACACACATTAAAACACTCAAGCAATGGTTGAGTCAGTACTTCTTGATGACATTTAATTCTCAGAGGACTTCATCACTCTTCTTCATTCTTTTTCTTATTTTTGATGTTCCTCATCTAGTTAATTTCCAATAGTGTATCTTAATATATGCTGATTCTTTCTTCTGTATGATTCAGTCTACTTTAGAAGCTCTTTTTTTAACTTATTGTTGTAAAATGTATTCTTCTGCTCCTGGATTTTTGTTTCTTTTTTATGGTTTCTATTTATTTATCAAAATTTTATTTTGTTCATGTGTTATTGTTTTCCTAATTTTGTTTAAGATATCTCTCTGTGTTTTCTTTCATTTCATTGTACTTCCTTAAGATAATTATTTTGGATTCTTTGTCAGAAGATGCATAGATTTCTGTTTCTTTGGGGTCAATTACTGAGGGTTTATTAGTTTTCTTTGGTAATGTTATATTTACTTGAACATTTGTTATCCTTGTAGCCTTCTGTTTGTGTCTGTATACTTTAAGAAAAAAACACCTCTTTTGGTTTTTACCAACTGGTTTAAACAATGTTTTTGAATGATGGCAGCAACTCCAGAAACACAGTTGAGCTGGCCTGGAGCCAGGTCCAATCTACATTTGGACAAAGTTTGGAAGTCTTGGTTCAGAAGGGCTGGTATGTTTCAGGGTCCACAGCCAGGACTGAGGTCTGTGGGCCTATGACCCAGAATATTAGAGGATATGCCTCCTCGAAGGCCCTTTGATATTTTATACTTGATATATGATACTGGTTATATCAAGGCTAAACAAGACTGTAGCTTTGTCTATAATAAATTGGAGCTATTTTCAAGTTTGTAGCTGGGATTACAGTAGGTAAGTCAGCCACCTGGACATGGGTTAGCTATTTCAAAATAAGTCTCTTGGGTTTTCTATTCCACTAGGATTTTCACAACATCTTACTTGAATCCCAGAGTTTCCACAACAACACTTTTATCTGTGGATGGCTGCCAAAACATTGCTGCTAAAGGATGACAGAAGCAAAGGAACTCCTAGCATTTCACTGACACTATTCCAAGACAGCTTAATATTACTTTAGTGAGAAAATTAACTATAAAAGAAAATCTGTCATCCATTTGATGAAAGATGCATAGAATTAATTAAAAAAACATAATTATAGAAAGTTGCATGTGTGCTCGAAGTTGTTCAGCACTATCTGACTTTTAGTGATCTATGGACCAAAACCCTGCAGAGATTCTGTCCATGGGATCCTCTAGGCAAGAATACTGGAATGGGTTGCCATGCCCTCCTCCAAGGGATCTTTCCAATCCGAGGATTGAACCTGTGTCTCTTACTTCTCCTAGCATTGACAGGCAGGTTCTTTACCACTAAGTCCTCCTGGGAAGCCCTTTAGAAAGTTGACTCTACCATAAATAAGTAGAGTGGTCCATGTGGGGTCACCCAAGGTGGATGGGTGATGGTGGAGAGGTCTGACAGAATGTGGTCCGCTGGAGAAGGGAATGGCAAATCACTTCAGTATTCTTGCCTTGAGAACCCCATGAACACTATGAAAAGGCAAAAAGATAGGAAACTAATAGATGAAATCCCCAGGTCAGTAGGTGCCTAATATGCTACTGGAGATCAGTGGAGAAATAACTCCAGAAAGAATGAAGGCCTGGAGCCAAAGCAAAAACAATACTCAGTTGTGGATGTGAATGGTGATACAAGCAAGGGCTGATGCTGTAAAGAGCAATATGGCATAGGAACCTGGAATGTTAGGTCCATGAAACAAGGCGAATTGGAAGTGGTCAAAGAGGAGATGGCAAGAGTGAACATTGACATTCTAGGAATCAGCGAACTAAGATAGGCTGGAATGGGTGAATTTAACTCATGACCATTATATCTACTACTGTGGGCAGGAATCCCTTAGAAGAAATGGAAGAGACATCATGGTCAACAAAAGGGTCTGAAACGCAGTACTTGGGTGCAATTTCAAAATTACAGAATGATCTCTGTTCGTTTCAAGGCAAATCATTCAATATCATGGTAATCCAAGTCTATACCCCAACCAGTAACACTGAAGAAGCTGAAGCTGAATGATTCTATGAAGACCTATAAGACCTTTTAGAACTAATACCCCCCCAAAAAAGATGTCCTTTTCACTATACGGGAATGGAAAGCAAAACTAGGAAGTTAGGAAACACCTGGAGTAATAGACAAATTTGGCCTTGGAGTAAAGAATGAAATAGAGAAAATGTTGATAGAGTTTTGCCAAGAGAATTCACTGGTCATAGCAAACACCCTCTTCCAACAACACAAGAGAAGACTCTACACATCGACATCACCAGATGGTCAACACTGAAATCAGATTAATTATATTCTTTGCAGCCAAAGATGGAGAAGCTCTATACAGTCAGCAAAAACAAGACTGGGAGCTGACCGTGGCTCAGATCATGAACTCCTTATTGCCAAATTCAGACTTAAATTGAAGAAAGTAGGGAAAATCACTAGACCATTTAGTTACGACTTAAATAAAATCGTTATACAGTGGAAGTGAGAAATAGATTTAGGGGACTAGATCTGATAGACAGAGTGGCTGATGATCTATGGATGGAGGTTCGTGACATTGTACAGGAGATAGGCGTTAAGATCATCCTCATGGAAAATAAATGCAAAAAAGCAAAATGGCTGTCTAAGGAGGCCTTACAAATAGCTGTGAAAAGAAGAGAAGCAAAAAGCAAAGGAGAAAAGGGAAGATATTCCCATCTGAATGCAGAGTTCCAAAGAACAGCAAAGAGAGATAAGAAAACCTTTCTCAGCAATCAATGCAAAGAAAAAGAGGAAAACAACAGAATGGGGAAAACTAGAGACCGCTTCAAGAAGAGTAGAGATACCAAGGGAATATTTCATGCAAAGATGGGCTCAATAAAGGACAGAAATGGTATGGACCTACCAGAAGGAGAAGATATTAAGGAAAGGTGACAAGAATACACAGTAGAACTGTAAAAAAAAAAAGATCTTCATGACCCAGATAATCACAACGGTGTGATCATTCACCTAGAGCATGATATTCTCGAATGTGAAGTCAAGAGAGCCTTAGAAAGTATCACTATGAACAAAGTTAGTGGAGGTGATGGAATTCCAGTTGAACTATTTCAAATCCTGAAAGATGATGCTATGAAAGTACTGCACTCAATATGCCAGTAAATTTGAAAAATTCAGCAGTGGCCATAGAACTGGAAAAGTTCAGTCTTCATTCCAAACCCAAAGAAAGAAAATGCCAAAGAATGCTCAAACTACTGTATAATTGCTCTCATCTCACACACTAGTAAAATAATGCTCAAAATTATCCAAGCTAGGCTTCAGCAATACATGAACTGTGAACTCCCAGATGTTCAAGCTGGTTTTAGAAAAGGCAGAGGAACCAGATATCAAACTGCTAACATCTGCTGGATCATCGAAAAAGCAAGAGTGTTCCAGAAAATCATCTATTTCTGCTTTATTGACTATGCCAAAACCTTTTACTGTGTAGATCACAATAAACTGTGGAAAATTCTGAAAGAGATGGGAATATCAGACCATCTGACCTATCTCTTGAGAAACCTGTATGCAGGTCAGAAAGCAACAGTTAGAACTGGACATGAAACAAAAGACTGGTTCCAAATAGGAAAAGGAGTACATCAAAGCTGTTTATTGTCACCCTGCTTATTTAACTTATATGCAGAGTGCATCATGAGAAACGCTGAGCTCTTAGAAGGACTAGCTGTAATCAACATTGCCAGGAGAAATATCAATAACCTCAGATATGCAGATGACACCATCCTTATGTCAGAAAGTGAAGAGGAACTAAAAAATTTCTTGATGAAAGTGAAAGAGGAGAGTGAAAAATTTGGCTTAAACTCAACGTTCAGAAAACTAAGATCATGGCATCTAGTCCCATCATTTCATGGGAAATAGATGGGGGAACAGTGGAAACAGTGTCAGACTTTACTATTTTGGGCTCCAAAATCACGACAGATGGTGATTGCAGCCATGAAATTAAAAGACTCTTACTCCTTGGAAGGAAAGTTATGACCAACCTAGATAGTATATTATAAAGCAGAGACATTATTTTGCCAACAAAGGTCTGTCTAGTCAAGGCTATGGTTTTTCCAGTAGTCACGTATGAATGTGAGAGTTGGACGGTGAAGAAAGCTGAGTGAGTGCCAAAGAAGTGATGCTTTTGAACTGTGGTGTTGGAGAAGACTCTTGAGAGTCCCTTGGACTGCAAGAAGATCCAACCAGTCCATCCTAAAGGAGATAAGTCCTGGGTGTTCATTTGAAGGACTGATGTTGAAGCTGAAACTCCAATACTTTGGCCACCTCATGCAAAGAGTTAACTCATTGGAAAAGACTCTAATGCTGGGAAGAATTGAGGGCAGGAGGAGAAGGAGATGACAGAGGATGAGATATCTGGATGGCATCACCTACTTGATGGACATGGGTTTGAGTAGACTCTAGGAGTTGGATATGGACAGGGAGGCCTTGCATGCTGCGATTTATGGGATTGCAGAGTCAGACACTACTGAGTGACAGAACTGAACTGGACTGAACCATAAATGAAAATGTACAAGTTATTATTTGAAACCAAATAATACTGACTCAGCAACTGACTCCGTATGTTTTGTATGTGTTTTCAGTCATATGTGCCTTTGTACACACAAACACACACACACATGTTGAATAAATAAATGGTGAAAATTATAGAATAGTTATTGTTAACTAAAATTTATCATTTAGTAGGTCTCCACCTCTCAGAATCTTTGAAACTATATTCCCATTTATTAATTTATTTATTTTCACAGCAGTCATTTTATTACAATTTATTTATTATTAATATTTAAAAAACAACTTAAAAATTTACTTAGATATTCTGAATAAAAACAATTAAGCACAAAATAATGATGTATGGGTTTTTTTTGTACTTTTATTATAATTCCCAGGATTACACTGGATAAAACTCCTGATGTCTATCATTTTAAGATCATTGCATTAATGGCATATATCTATTTATATCACAAACAACTGTAATGGAATTTTCTTAAATTGGATATATGTTATTTTTCAGGGTGCCCCCTCCTTTATTTCTTAGTTTGCAAAATGTGTTTAATTAACAAAATTGTCTATGAACACTTTTCTTTCTAAATGTTTGAAGATTTTTTTTCTTAACCAACAGTTTATGAATTATTTTAATATATGTCTAACTTTGAACCTTCTAGCAGGTCCATTGAAGATTGAAAAGGAAGCATGAATTGCACTTCTGCACAACTTCAAGCCAAAACCTCACTGATTAATCACACTGCACCTGACACTTACCTGCGGGTAAGGAGATATGTCTGGCTGGCCAGACATGGGTCAAATATTTACCCATCAGCTAAAGGTGAAGTCAGTTCTATTGAAATAGATTGGAGTTGTGCTGAATGATCTGTTTCAGTTTGAGAACATTATCCTTACTTCTGTTAGTGAAGAAGAGTCTGGATACAGCTGCTTCCATGGCCCTTGGTTTGTGGTAAGGGCACAGAGAAGAATCTGAGGTCTTAACCCATTTCACGACAGATATACAAGATAAGGAAAGAGAAAAAAAAAAAGAGAACACTTCAAGAGCCAGGCCAAGGGAGGTAAGAGTCCCCAAGGGCTGGTGTGTAAAGTTTGTAAGACAAGGTTAATTGCATAGTTCAGGATGTCATTGATTCCCAGTCTTGATTGACAGTTGCAGGTTATACAAGACACTCTACTGCAGATGTTCTTCCCATAATTCAGTCTATTATTAGATGTATGTATTCATAGAATATTTATGAAAGTTTGATGACTCTAATGGCTGCCAAAGGTTATCTGAGTACATGAGGTGCACTCATGTGGCAGAATAAGAATAGTCCTAAGAGTTGGCCAGTGAGGATTTTTCTGGTCCCCTGACTATTTTGGAGAACTTAATAGAGAATGTGTAGGTTGGGGCTGGTAAATAGCTTGGTGTATTAGGCAGCCGTTGGACGTTCAGCTAATGGGGCTGTCTTTCACTGCTCTTAGGTAACTTCCTGCCTAACACTTCTAAAATCACCCTTTTTCTCATGGAGGAGAAGCCATAAACTACATTTTCCAGAATTCTTTGCCCTTCTAGTCCCATGTTTCAGCACTAGAGTTTTTTAATGGAAATAAATCATATGAAGTTTCAAACAGAAAAGAAAAATAAATTATTCTCTGGGGATTATTACAAACAGTTTATTTGGTGTATCTGAGAAAATTCCAGCTTTGTATTCATAGAGAATATAGAGATAGGTCAATAGAACAGCTAAGGTGAAAAATAAAATAAATTTAGAATATGAAAAATACTAATTTATTCATTCTAAAACTAAATAGTTCTTGAAATCCTGTTATATGTCAGACAACACTGTAGGCACTGAGGGTATAGTTTAAAACAAAACTATAAAAAATCCCTTCTCCAATAAAGCTTACATTCTTGTGGAACAGAATATTAGGCAGAAATAAACCAACATTCAGAAAATAAAGATCATGGCATCTTGTTTCATCCCTTCCTGGAAAATAGATGGGGAAATAGTGGAAACAGTGTCAGACTTTATTTTTGGGGGGCTCCATAATTATTGCAGATGGTGATTGTAGCCATGAAATTAAAAGATGCTTGCTCCTTGGAAGAAAAGTTATGACTAATCTAGATATTAAAAAGCAGAGACATTACTTTGCCAACAAAGGTCTGTCTAGTCAAAGGTATGGTTTCTCCAGTAGTCATGTATCGATGTGAGAGTTGGACGGTGAAGAAAGCTGAGCATCAAAGAATTGCTGCTTTTGAACGGTGGTATTGGAGAAGACTCTTGAGAGTCTCTTGGACTGCAAGGAGATCCAGCCAGTCTATCCTAAAGGAGATCAGTCTTGAATATTCATTGGAAGGAATACTGCTGAAGCTGAAACTCCAATACTTTTGCCACCTGATGCCAAGAACTGACTAATTTGTAAAGACTCTGATGCTGGGAAAGATTGAAGGAGAAGGGGACAACAGATGATGAGATGGCTGGATGGCACCACCAACTCAATGGACATGAATTTGAATAAATTCCGGGAGTTGGCGATGGATAGGGAAGCCTGGCGTGCTGCAGTCCCTGGGGTCACAAAGAGTCGGACACAACTGAACTGAACTGAAACCATAGATATGTAAAGAGATTAATTCCATTTTCCTACCTGCTCAGTCTAGACTAACCTTTGACATTGTTGGCCAAGAGATGACAGCTGGAACAACAGTGAGTAGTTTATTAGCCTGGGTCCTAAAATGTTTGAATATTACTTTCCTCACTCTGGGAATTTGTGGCTCTATATAGACAAACTCATGCCAGTCTGCTGGAAAATGACACACTACATGAAAGATGCATGCAATTCAATCATGCTAATGAGGGGATGATAACTGATCTACTTCCTGACCACAGAATCATGAACAAGCTGAAGCAAGATAATTTGAGCCTACTGTGTCTAAAATAACTGGCTAAATGAGCTTGGTCCAAATTGACAGTCTGTAATATCAGGAAATTAATAAGTGATTGTTGTTATAACCCATTAAAGCTAAAATAGCTTGTTATAGGGCAGGAACACACTGATACAGTGTGTAATTGATACAATGAAAATACAGCAGGTCAGAGGTGTAAGAAGCACCCAGCTTGAAGTTGCAATTTGATAAAGGATGGGTAAAGTTCTTACGGAGAAAATAGTTGAGTTAATTCTTGAAGTGAATTAAGAAGAAAGCCAAATGTCTTTTGGGATTAGAACATTTGATGCAGAGAGGACTTAAAGTTCTTACATGGTAAGTTAAAAGTATGCTTGATGCATGTACAAAACAACACGAAGACCAGTGCAGGAGGAACAAAGTAAGCTTTGGAAGTATTGTAAGAAAAAGAAGCCACATCCAGGAAACAATCTTAAAAAGTAGACAATTTTAAAGACTGTGGTTTTTATTCTGTATGAAATGCGAAGAAAAAATTATGGGAGAGGAGGATGAATATGGTGTGATTTATGTTTTAAACAGACTGCTCTTGTAGTTGAGTTGAGTAGACACTGTAGATGCAGGACGACAGATTCAGGGAAAGAAGATAGGAGACTAAGAGTAATTTTTCAAGAATGATGAACAAATATCAGGCTACTAATACAAAATGTATAGTGGATCATCATTCTTGTGTTTATCTCTTGCGGCAGCAATCCAGTTAATGCAACAATTAAATAACTAAAAATTGTAAAACCTATCAATAAGTATGAATCAACATTCAGATTCAATAAAGATCTCCTAATTATTTATTCAAGCAATATGTTTGTTAATTGATTGGAAAGCTGTAACACTTATTCAAGTAATATTTTATGACTGAATATTATAAACCTTTATAAATTTCAACATAGTATCAAAGGATTAAAAGTAATAGTGAAGGAAGAAAGGCCATAAAAAGGTTAAATTGCTCACCATTAAGAGCTTACCTTGATGTTAGGGGTAGCCATTATAAAGTAAAAGTTATACATTTTATGGAGATGTTTATTAAATGTGTCAATCTGATGATGGCAAATAGAAGTTGAATCCTTAAGCGTTACTGTGCTTTTCTATGACTATTGTCATTACAGTATAATTCTTAACTATCTGGTTTGACAGGGAGTACAGTTATTAACTATCTGCCTTGAACAGAGAAGTTTCATCAGTTTGGAACACTATGGAGAAATGGGTGAGATGTAATAACCATTCAAACACTTTTCCTCTCTAATGATTAATAGACTTTTGTAATTGTTAAGCAAGGGATTTGTGCTTCCAACTCTAATGAAGAACCTGGATTACAAGTAACATGCAAAGCTATATAAATTTTAAAATATCTGTTTTAACAAATAATTTAATAAAGACTATGTTTATTTATTATTATTATTATTTTTAATTTTATTTTTTTTTAATTATTGTTTTAGCCATACATTGTTATGATATCACCATGGGTCTACATATGCTTCCCCTCCGGGTCCCCCCTCCCTCCTCCCTCCCCCCCGGGAAATCCCGCTGCACCAGTCCTGAGCATCAATCCTGGGCTGGCGATTGATTAGACACATGACAGTTAACATGCTTCAATGCCCTTCTCCCATCTCATCCCACCCTTACCCTCATCCACAAAGTCCACAAGTCTATTCTATACATCTGCGTTCCTTTTGTTGTCTCCCATGTTGGGTTCTCATTACTGTCTTTCTAAATTCCATATATATGTGTTAATATACTGTATTGTTGTTTTTGCTTCTGGCTTACTTCACTCTGGATAATGGGCTCCAGTTTCGTCCATCTGAGTAGAATTATTTTTTTAAAATAAAACTGGATGACTTTCTTAATAGATATCCATGGTCAAGGAAAATGGTTCAGAGCACAGAAGTCAAGCCTCTGTAAAATTGAAAAGTATATGTTTGTAGATTGACTACCTGAAATAGAAAGCTCTATATGCCACACCTCCTACATAAAGAAGAGCTGAACAGAAACACACACACACACACACACACACACACACACATACACAAAATGTGTATGACATATATGGTGAATAAATCATTCATAATTTAAATATAAAAAATCTTTCCTTCACATCAAATGCAATGAATTATCATTCTAATACAAAAATAAAGGAGTGTTTGAAATTAATTTAAAATATATGAAAATAAAATTTTAGAAAATAGATGTAATAAGAAAATAACCCTTTACTCACATAAAATTGGCAATGAAAACATATTAGTTTCTATTGATAACATAAATATAAATCAAGTTTTATATATCTGAATTCTAGACTGCAACACTATTCTAGATAACAATATACCTTATGAGTGTGATTACCTTGTCAGTTGGTAACTATGGCAAAAATACACATATACACTATAAAATGTTCAATGATGTGGGAAAATATACTATATTTTATTTAAGATACAAATGTAAAGCAATTTAATTTCTATGGATGATAAAACGGTCAAGTAAACCATACTATTTGATACATCAACAAATGGTTATTAATATAATTATAATAAAAATAATTATTATTATTAGGATACAAATTCAGTCATTATTAAGTTGCAAGAAGCATCCTAATGATACATACACATGATTCATATGTATATATAAACAGCATATGTATATATGCTAAATATATGCATATGTGATTAAATATATATGCAAAAGTGAATTACTCACTCTTGTCCAATTCTTTGCCACCCATGACCTTCAAGACTTCTCCATACATGGAATTTTTCAGGCAAGAGTACTGGAGTGGGTTGCCATTTCCTTTTCCAGAGGATCTTCCCCACCCAGGGATCAAATCTGGGTCACCCACATTGCAATCAGGCACTCTAACCAACTGAGCCACCAGGGAGGCCACTAGGGAATAAATATATATCCCCAGTTAATTATGAGACATGTTCTTTAATTATTTTACAAATGAGGAATCTGAAAAACATAGAAATAAATAGGTTGTTCAAATTTTATAATAACAAGTATTTAAACCCATATTTTGAGTAGTAGTTTCAATTGCATAATGGGAATATTATTGCCCCATTATATACTGTATACTATTAAAACTAATAATTGTATGTTATCATCCACTAAATATTCTTAACAGCTTTGGAAATCAGCAATCACATGATGTTTGCTATGGAATTTGGCTAATCAATCATTCAGTTACAGTTTAAAGTATGTTTTAAAAAGGTATACATTTTGCCCACATTTTGTCCTTGCTAAAGGTGACTGCTTTCTCTGTTTTGAAAGGTTTGTCTGTTTGCAACTCTTTGCGACCCCATGAACTGCAGCACAGGAGGCTTCCCTGGCCACCACCAATAGGCTTCCCTGGCCACCACCAATTCACAGAGCTTATTCAAACTCATGTCCATTGAATCAGTGATGCCATCCAACCATCTCATCCTCTTTTGTCCACTTCGCCTCATGCCTTCAATCTTTCCCAACATCAGGTTCTTTTCCAGCGAGTCGATTCTACACATCAGGTGGCCAAAGTATTGGAGCCTCAGTTTCAACATCAGTCCTTCCAATAAATATTCAGGACTGATTTACTTTACAATGGACTGGTTTGATCTCCTTGCAGTCCAAGGGACTCTCAAGTGTCTTCTCCAACACCACAGTTCAAAAACATTAATTCTTCAGATCTCAGCTTTCTTTAAGGTCCAACTCTCACATCCATACATGACTACCGGAAAAACCACAGCTTTGACTAGACACACTGTTGTTGACAAAGTAATGTATCTACTTTTTTATATTCTGTCTATGTTTTTCATAGTTTTTCTTCCAAGAAGCAAGTGTCTTTTAATTCCATGGCTGCAGTCACCATCTGCAGTGATTTTGGAGCCTAAAAAACTAAAGTCTGTCACTGTTTCCAGTGTTTCCGCATCTATCTGCCATGAAGTTATGGGACCAAATGCCATGATCTTACTTTTTAGCTTTTTGAATGTTGAGTTTTAAGCCAGTTTTTTCAGTCTCCTCTTTCACCTTCCTCAAGAGGTTTTTTAGTTCTTCTTTGCTTTCTGACATAAGGGTGGTATCATCTGCGTATCTGAGGTTATTGATATTTCTCCTGGAAATCTTGATTCCAGCTTGTGCTTCATCCAGCCCAGCATTTCGCATGACTGCTGACGTATTCTGCATATAAGTTAAATAAGCAGGGTGACAATATACAGACTTGAAGTATTCCTTTCCCAAGTGGGAACCATTCATTGTTTTATGTCCAGTTCTAACTATACCTTCTTAGCCTGCATACAGATTTCTCAGGAGGCAGCTAAGGTAGTCTGGTATTCCCATATATTGATGAGTTTTCCACAGTTTGTTGTGACCCACACAGTCAAAGGCTTTAGTGTAGTCAATGAAGCAGAAGTAGTATTTTTCTGGAACTCTCATGCTTTTTCTATGATCCAATGGATGTTGGCAATTTGATCTCTTGTTCCTCTCTCTTTTCTAAACCCAGCTGACTATCTGGAAGTCTTTGGTTCATGTACTGTTGAAGCCTGACTTGGAGAATTTTAAGCATTACTTTGCTAGCATCTGAGATGAGTGCAATTGTGTGTGGTAGCTTGAACATCTTTGAGATTTCCTTTCTTTAGGATTGGAATGAAAACTGACCATTTCCAGTCCTGTGGCCACTGCTGAGTTTTCCAAATTTCAATTGAACAGCATCATCATTTAAGATTCAGAATAACTCAACTGAAATTCCATCACCTCCATTATTCATGCTGATGCTTCCTAAGGTTCATTTGACTTCACCCTTCAGGATATCTGGACTCTAGGTGAGTCATCACACCATTATCATTATCTGAGTCATTATGATCTTTTCTGAATAGTTCTTCTGTGTATTCTTGCCACCTTTTCTTAATATATTCTGCTTCTGTTAGATTCATATGATTTCTGTCTTTAATTGTGCCCATCTTTGCATGAAATGTTCCCTTGTTATCTCTAATTTTCTTGATAAGATCTCCAATCTTTCCGATTCTGTTGTTTTCCTTTATTTCTTTGCACTGATCATTGTGTAAGGTTTTCTTATCTCTCCTTGCTATTCTTTGGAACCCTGCATTCAGATGGGTATTTTTTCCTTTTTTCCTTTGCCTTTAGCTTCTCTTCTTTTCTCAGCTATTTGTAAGGCCTCCTCAAACAATCATTTTGCCTTTTTGCATTTCTTTTTCTTGGGGATGGTCTTGATCAATGCCTCCTCTACAATGTCATGAACCACTGTCCATAATCTTCAGGCACTCTGTCTATCAGATCTAATCCTTTGAATCTATTTGTCACTTCCACTGTATAATTGTAATGTATTCGATTTAGTTCACACCTGAATGATATAGAGGTTTTCCCTACTTTCTTCAGTTTAAGTCTGAATTTTGCAATAAGGTGTTCATGATCTGAGCCACAGTCAGCTCCTAGTCTTATCTTAGCTGAGTGTTTAATGCTTCTCCATCTTAGCTTGCAGAAGATATAATTAATTTGATTTCAGTATCTGATTTGGCATTTACTCATGAACAATATGAAATGGCTAAAAAATATGATACTTAAAGATGAACTCTCCAGGTCAGTAGTTGCCCAATATGCTGCTGGAGAAAGTGGAGAAATAACTCAAGAAAGATTGAAGAGGTGGAGCCAAAGTAAAATCAACACCCAATTGTGTATGTGTCTTGTGATGAAAGTAAAGTCTGATACTATAAAGGACAATATTCCATAGAAATCTGGAATGTTATATCCATGAATCAAGGCCAATTGGAAGTGGCCAAACAGGAGATAGCAGAGTAAACATCGACATTTTAGAAATCAGTGAACTAAACCGACCAGAATGGGTGAATTTAATTAAGATGGCCATTATATCTACTTCTGTGGTCAAGAATCCCTTAGAAGAAATGGAGTAGCCATCATAGTCAACAAAAGATTCTGAAATTCAATACTTGGATGCAGTCTGAAAAATGGCATAATGATCTCTGTTCATTTCCAAGACAAAACATTCAATATTACAATAATCCGAAACTATGCCCCAAATTTGGATTATTGTGATATTGAATGTTTTGTCTTGGAAATGAACAGATATCATTCTGTCATTTTTGAGACTGCATCCAAGTATTGACTCATATGAAAAGACCCTGATGCTGGGAAAGATTGAGGGCAGGAGGAGAAGGGGACCACAGAAGATGAGATGGTTGGATGGCATCACCAACTCAATGAACATGGGTTTGGGTGGACTCCGGGAGTTGGTGATGGACAGGGAGGCCTGGCGTGCTGCAATTCATGGGGTTGAAAACAGTCGGATATGACTGAGTGACTGAACTGAACTGATGCCCCAACCACTAATGCCAAAGAAGCTGAAGTTGAACAGTTCAGTGAGGACCTACAAGACTTTCTACAACTAACACCAATAAAAGATGGCCTTTTCCTCATAGAAGACTGGAATGCAAAAGTATGAAGTTAAGAGATACCTGGAGTAACAGGAAAGTTTGGCCTTGGAGTACAAAATTAAGCAGGTCAAAGGCTAATAGAGTTTTGCCAAGAGAATGCACTGATCATAGCAAACAACCTCTTCCAACAACACTAACCATATGGTAATAGACAGTAGCTGTATTTTATACTTAGTCTAGAATGATTGAATATTCTTTTAACCTTAATAATTATAAGATATTGATATATTAATTTATTGAGTGACTATTATGGATTCAGGAAACCAAATTATTTAATGGTAATTACTTAGAATCATTTCCATTCGTATAGATTTTAAATTAATTTTTTTTAGTCAAAGATATTGTATTTAACAGAACTTATAACTTTTTTTTAAATGAAAACCAAACAAATTGAGAATTTCAATTAAGTAACTTAACACACAGACAACGGTGGTTGTTGTTTAGTTGCTACGTCATGCCCAGTGCTTGTGATCCCATGGATTGTAGTACACCATTTTCTTGTGTCCATGGGATTCTTTCAGGCAAAAATACTGGAGTGGGTTGCTATTTCCTTTACCAACAGACAGTATACTTCCAGTATAAAATGAAAGTTACAAAGTTATCCATCAAATTTATCCTAAGCTATTCTTGTCGATATCTTCTAACAAAGTTTTGAGCATAATATGAAATATAAAGGGATTTCCCTATAGCTCAGATGGTAAAGAATCTGCCTGCAATTCAGGAGACCTAGCTTCAATCCCTGGGTCTGGAAGATTCCCTGGAGAAGGAAGTGGCAACCCACTCCAGTATTTTTACCTGAATAATCTCGTGGACATAAGAGCCGGGCAGGCTACAGTCCATGGGGTTGCAAAGAGGAAGACATGACCAAGCGACTAACATACACACAATGAAATATAAAACTAAAATATATTTGAACATATAGATTTTATGATGTGTAAAATAAATTCTTGTGGGAACATTTACAAACTAAAGGGTCAAAAATGAACACATTATAAAAATAGATACTGTTGACTGAAGGAAAATGCACAACCTAAAAGTTATAAGTGAAGTTTTATTTGGTGATTTTATTGAAGATAATACCTTGGGAGATAACCTCTCAGAGACCATGATATAAAAGAGAATTTTACTGAAAAAAATGGAAGAAAATATGCAAACATCAAAATATTATTGCTTATTACAAAACAGACATCATAAGTTAATGATTTTAGTGCTTCTCTATATGTAGTATGTAGGATCTGATGTGAGTTTGGACTCACTGAAATTATTTCTTAGATATGCATCTTAACTATCTAGGAGTAGTAGTATTCCAAGGACAGAATGCTTCCTATTTTTCTTCATTCTGAACTCCTTTCAATGTGCACCACCCAAGGTGACTACAGTGGCTGATGGCTTGATCCTTATAGAACTGGAATGATGAGCAATACTGTTTGCTTATTGGCATGACAGGCAACATTCCCTTTCCACATACAGTTATGAATCAATAAATATTAACATTTGAAATTAATATCAACTTTTGCCAAATGATTATCCAAAATTATCATAAAAAATACCCTGTTCAAAATAATTGCTTGCTACATGTTACATGTTTGTTGTGTGTATTTAAGGGACTTTAATACAGAAAGAGATTTTTTTTAATGATATCTTTCAAATTAAACATCAAAAGAAAATAAGGAGAGTAAAAACTGAACTCAATATTAATTTTCTTCAATAATAAAAGCAAAATAAATTTTGCTGTGGCACATAACTTGAAGACATGGAACACTGCCTCTTAAATAGTGCACCTAAGTTGTTACAGTGTGAACAAATTCACATTGCACTCATTGGCTTTTAATAACATTGTGAATAATAGACTTCTAAATTTAAAAAAAAAAAAAAAACACCTCTGTGTGTGTTTGATAAATAAATGAAATTGTGTAACTCTGCCACAGAGCTGAAGATTATTTTCTACTTTCAAACATCTTTTATAAATTTCTTTTAAGATACAGGGAAAAATAAGTTGAAGGAAAAGGCACTTATAAACCGCTAACCAATCTGCCTAGGAAAGCAATCTGTTGCCATGGGAAGTAATTAGCAGAGATCTTTGAAAAGGTATATGAAGAGAGGGTGGGGATGGGAATATGAAGCAGAAAAAGAGTGATCCCATTGAAATCTTTCTCAATCCTATGGTTCAGAGGTAGTTGAAAGGTGCTATGCAGTGAGGTTAAAAAATAAGTAAGATAGTCACACAAACAGCTTCCCTGGGGATCAGATCCTTACTGATAAAAAGGAGATTTTTCCCCCTTGAGAGAAGAACTGTGTTGACAAGGGGAAATAAATAATTACATTCTTTTTATTTAATTTTTTAAATTTACTTATTTATCTAATAGATGCTTAATAGGCTCCAGCATTATGCTAGACATTTCTCAAGATGGAAATCAAAGAAGTGAAGAAGAAGAAGAAGAAGAAGAAGATAGATGGGTAGAATAGAATCCAGGACAAAGGCTAATCTTAAAAATAAAAATCTTTGTTGTATTGTTTCTTCACAACATGAGAGAGGAAACATAGAGAAAAACGTTTCAATGTTAGGGTTTCCGAAGTCGCTGACTAACTCAACATATTATCAATATATTGCTGATTTCTGTAGTAGAAAGAAAATATATGAAAATCCTATTTTAACTTAAATATGAGAGCAGACTTCCAAGAAAATTCAAGTATATGTTAAGTGAAACAAATATGTTTACTGCACCCAATTTTAAAGGTTAGTGTTTTATGATTATTCTCAAATAAAGAGAAAAGTGCAATAAAAAATATTTTAAAACTGGGGTCAACTTATTGGCAGGATCACATCCAAGTGTCTCCCTTCTGATTATTTATTGCACATACATATGTATGCTTGAAGAACCTTAAAATATTTCCTTAGAGAGGGAAAAATGTATAAGAATTCCTAAGAATACAATGTAAATGTTTTGAAATTGATGGTAAACAATTATATAGAGAAAACAGGAGACAAGTTTGCAAAATGGAGACATTAAAACAAGGATAAGAACATTTTTATCTAACAAAGACTACAGGAAAAGCCCAAGCTCAAAGAATCAAAATTAGAACAAATACTGCAAGAAATGAAGCTAATTCAAGAATTAGGTTTATATCAAGTGTGCCATTCATGTTTTTATTCCTTCATAAATATTATGTAAAGTATTATTTGAAATCTGATCTCACAAAGAAGACCTCACAAATTGTAAAAATTCGATAATAAAATTATATGTGTTTAAAGTTTAATCAAGAATAAAAAACATGAAAATTAAGGGATTAGAACATGTCCTGGTAATATTGAAATGTTGCAATTTATAAAAATTGTAAATCTTTGTCGCAGGTAGAAGTTGCATTGAATTAACCAATTTTCTTGTATGCTGTATCTTGCTCTTTGTTTCATTTTGTTTTTTCCAGTCATTATAAATCAGAAAGGATAATAAACTTTTACAAAAAGCTTAAGACAAGTGTTGATTAATTTATTTTTCTTTTAATTTGCCTCCATATTTCACCTCTTCTTGCATTAATATATTTTATAATCTCTGCATATAAAGGCCTTTTGCAACTTACTTTTACATCTCTAACTATTAGTAAAAGTGAAAGTCCCTCAGTCATATTTGACTCCTTGCAGCCCCATAGACTGGCCCCTGAAATTCTCCAGGCCAGAATACTGGAATGGGTAGCCTTTCCTTTCTCCAGGGGATCTTCCCAACCCAGGGAATCTTCCCAACCCAGGGAATCTTCTCAATCCAGAGACTGAACCCAGGTTTCCTACAAGAAGATGGATTCTTACCCAGCTGAGTCACAGGGAAGACCGAGAATACTGGAGTGGGTAGCCTATCCTTTCTCCGGCAGATCCTCCCAACACAGGAATGGAATCAGGGTCTCCTGCATTGCAGGAGAAGGGAAAGACTACCCACTCCAATATTCTGGCCTGGAGAATTCCACAGACTGTATAGTCCATGGGGCCGCAAAGAGTTGGACACTACTGAGAGACTTTCATTTTTAAAGTGAAGTATAGATATCTTGATGTTCACCCCTAGATCAGTCAACATGTTTTAAAATATAAGTATAGTCTCCTACATTGTCACAGTTATACTATCATGGAGTGTTCATGCTCAGTCGTGTCTGACTGTTTGAGACCCCATGGACTCTATCCTGCCAGCTTCCTGAGTCCATGAAATTTTCTACACAAGAATATCAAAGTGGGTTGCCATTTTCTATTCCAGGAGACCATCCTGACTCAGGAATCAAATTCTTGTTTCTTGTATCTCCTGCATTGGCAGGTAGATTCTTTAGCACTGTGTCGACTTGGAAGTCCAATGCCCATAACATAAATAAAAAATTATATAATAAAATTATATCTAGTGCATAGCCCAGTATCCTTAAAATATCTTGTATAGGTGTTGGTTTGTTTGTTTTGGTTCAGGATCCTATCAAGCTTCAATTATTATATCTGATTTTTATTGTTCTTTAGTCTCTTAATTTAAAATTACCCTCTGCCCCACCTTCTCTCCACACAAACAATTTTCCCTTTTGATTCTTCATTTCTTTCTTCCTTCATTCCTGTGTTCCTTCCTCCTTCATTCCTTCCTTCTTCTCTCTTTCTCACTTCTATCCATTTTTTCTCTTCATTCAACAATGCAGATTTGTTTTGCTTGTTTGTTTGGTTTTGTTGACCGATCAGGAAAGGCTCAGATCGCTTTTATTTTTTTTTGAAGACATTTATTTTGTATTGTGGTATAGCTGATTAAAAACATGATAGCTTCAGGTGAACAGGGAAGGGTCTCAATCATACATATATATGTGCTCATTCTCCCCCAAACTCCTCTCCCATGCACACCGCCACATAACATTGAGCAGAGTTTCATGAGCTATACTCTAGGTCCTTGTTGGTTATCCATTTTAAATATAGCAATTTCCATCTTAAACTCCCTGAATATCCCTTCCCCCATCTTTCCCTCTGGCCACCATAATATATTTATGCCATCCCTTCTATGTGGAATCTAAGAAGAAATTATAAAAATGAACTTTTAAAAAAACAGAAGGAGAGTCGCAGGCTTAGAGAATGACCTTATGGTTAACAATGTAGTTTTAAAGACAAAAAAAGACTGTCTTTTACAATATATTTTATGTTCAAAGAATAATTCTTTGGTTGATATCAATGAGTACTCTGAGGGGAAAAAAAGCACTCCATATTCTGCCTTATACTGAAATAAGGTGAGCTAATTATAAATAAAGATTATCATGTAATCAGGAAGGGCTAATTTTGACTTCATGCTGAATCTGAATCTCTCACTTTAACCCTTGTTTTGCTGCTTTTCCTATTATAAATATGTATAATGGCCTGCCTCAGGGAACCCTGATCCCGTTTGCCTGATTGTAAAACTAAAGAGCTGTGTTGGTAATGCTGTATACCTGTAGATTGCAGGAAGAAAGAAATTAACACATCCTTCTGCCTGTGGCTTGCCATTCTAGGAGATATTTGCAAGGATTAAATGGTCTTTTTACTTCGGTTTTTCACTTCCTCCCATCTCTGTTCCATAAAATAACTGAGCATTCAGGTCTCAACAAGATAGTTATTTTGAGATGTTAGAATGAAATCCTGTCTCCTGGCTTTCCAAATAATGTCATATTCTTTGCCTCAACATTTCATCTCCCAAATTTATTGGCCTATCATGAGGCAAGCAGATCAAGTTTGGGCTTGGTAACCATCAGACTAATCAATTCCTTGTAGCTATAGATAGATTCTACTCTTTCTACATTAAACTTCCATTTTTGCTCAGTGTTTTGCCCATAGTAAGCAAATCATGCATTTGATAAGTATTTCAAACAACCCACAGGTACTCAGATCTTCTATGACCCTAAATTTTAGTCTTCCAAGACTTTTTTTTTTTCCTCTGTAATAGGATAGACTTGCAAATAGAAGTATAACATTAAAAAAAGAAAGAAAAAAAGTAGACTATTAACTGCAAACAAGATAAACTAAGTCTTGAAACTCCAGAGACTTTGTATATTCATATTCAAATTGTGTCTGCTCCTTTATATTTAATTCATATCTATGTAAAAATCTTCATACAACGCCTAACTCACTATGGACTAAAAATTCTACTGACTTAGGAAAAGTTTGGAACAAAGACTTTTGGATTAATGGATAGAGCATACCAAACCATTACTCAGACTTCCCCAATATCCTCTAAAGTCAAGTGCAAAGGAAGGAAACATTAAAGCCTTATATCTCAAAATGTTCTCATATCTCCTACACTAGTCTTCAACACGCTCTTGTCCTGGCAGTAAAACAACAAATGGACAATGATATTGATGTGTTCAAGACCTGAGGGCCATCAACAAAATTGTTATCCTTCACTTGCTGGTAGTACCTAACCAAAATACCAATCTGTCATCAATTACACTTAAATCCACTGGTTTCATTGTAGTATATTTTTGCATTGTACTTTTCAGTGTGCCTCTAGACCAGAAAAGTCAATATCTCTTTTCTTCGGCTAAGAAGGACAACAACATGCATGGATATTTATGTCCCCTACCTTTACTGAAGCCTGACCTCCATCCCACACTATTTACCCCATGACATGAGTCAAGATTTTAATGATATAAATTTCCTGTGTGTTTCAGGTTTTGATACACATGCAGGTGGTTTCCTACTTTGTCTGGAAAATAAAGAAGCTTGTGGAAAAAAAACATGTCTTGTTTTCTTCCATTTCGTTTCTCTCTGCCTTAGCTAAAATTGACATAAAATTTCAAAAGATAAAAATGCAATGTTTCCAAAATAGTTATTTAGCACATGACCTATTTGAAGAGAGACAAACCTTCTCTCCTAAAAAAAACAAAAACAAAAACAAAGGCAACCTAAACTTATTCTACATCCCTTGCAAAGCAGCAATTGTAAGTGTTTCTAAATTTAACCAAATATTGCAGGTAGTGGGTATTATCTTTTCCTGAGATTCATAACTCTCTTATTTTTTTTGTTTTCATAACTCTTTTAAAATTGACAAATATTCTAAACATGGTTTCAGTTGCAGGGCAATCCCCACTGGTGAACCACGTAGTTTTAATAGACCAAATAGTGTCCAGCTAAGGAAGGAGATTGTTTAAAATATTCAAATCCTTTAGATCCTCTTCCTCTTTCTCCTTAAGCATAATGGCCACAGTCAACACAGTCTGAAGGAAGACTTCTGTGAGTTAAATGTCCCACCAGGTACCATTATGCTTCACTAAATTTAACAAAATTACCATCTTCTTATGGAGCAAAACTAACCATGTCTCTAAGTTCTCTCCAGTTTTTGTTACTGAAAACAAGTTTGTGTCCCCCCTCACCCCACCCTGCTCCCCAAACACACAAATAAACAGAAAAGTCAGAGTTTGGAACAGAGAGAGATCTGTTGCCGGGCCATGCTAGGAGATGGGTGACTCATGCCTCAAAGTCCTGAACTCCATGAAGGTTTCAGCAAGCATTTTTAAATGCGACATGAGGAAGGGGCATGGTTAGCAAAATTCTTGGGGGTCCTTTTTACTCGCTTCTGTCCACATAGGCCAGGTCAGAATATTTCTCTAAACCTCCAACAAGACGAGCATTAGTCTCTGTTCTGCAACTTTTTAACTCTCTATGAATGGATTCTTAAAGATCAGAACCTTGAGAATAGGCTATCCTGCATATGCCAGCCTATTGGCAATATTCTTTTACAAAGGTTCAGAGCCACCATGACTAAGCACAAGTAACAGAGCAAAGATTAAAGGAAAAAGAATACATCTAACATGGAGTCAGATTTGTTCTACCTGATTACACTGTCACTGTCTCAACAAATGAAAATGAGACATAGTGGTTTGTGGGCTTATACAAGTATGTTTATAGTAACAACAAGATGGGAAGACCTGAGAAATCTGTATGCAGGTCAATAAAATTTTAAATAATATATGGGATGTGAACAGTGTGCTGATTTAGTTATTTTTCACCAAAGCTTTTGTTGCAATTAATTTACTTAGTAATGTTATAGTTTTTGATTTGTTCTTTACTTCAGGTCAAATATATTATTGGTGTTTTTATGGTTATTAATATGTTTGATTTTTTTGGGTTTCTATTTGGATATCAGTTTGTCTGTTTACAATCTGTCTGTAAGTAGAGAAAATCTAGGAGAAAGAACTATAAAAAGAAATTGAAGGAAAATATTCAAGAAAGAGAGCAAATAAATGATGCTGAATATTCCATAAAACCTGGGAGAAAAGTGAGATATGGACTACAAGTAAAGTGATAACCCCCATCATATGTTCCCTGGAATGGGGGAGGAGTAAGAAAAATGGCTAGTGTGTCTTAGTTCAGACTGCTGCAGCAAAATACTGTTAAACCAGGTGGCTTAAACAACAGAAATTTATTTCTCACAGTGCTGAAGACTGGGAAGTCAAGATCATGGGATCAGCAGATTTTGTGTCTGGTGTGGCCCTGCCTCTTGGTTAAAAGACAGCTGTCTCTTAGCTGTATCTTCAAATGGCAGGATGGAGGAAAGAGCTCTCTGGATCTCCCTTACTGAAGGAATGAATCCCACTAAGAAGGGCTCCTCCTTAATGATCTAATTATCTCTCAAAGGACATATCTCCTAAAGTCATTGCACTGAGGATTCAGTTCAGTTCAGTCCCTCAGTTGTCTCTGACTCTTTGAAACCCCATGGACTCCAGCACTCCAGGCTTCCCTGTACATCATCAACTCCAGGGAATTTCTCAAACTCATGTCCAGTGAGTGGGTAATGCAATCCAACCATCTCATCCTCTGTTGTCCCGTTCTCCTTTTGCCTTCAGTTTTTCCCAGCATCAGAATCTTTTCCAGTGAATCAGTTCTTTGCATCAGGTGCATTGGAGTTTCAGCTTCAGCATCAGTCCTTCCAATGAATATTCAGGACTCAATTCCTTTACGATTGACTGGATTGATCTCTGTGCATTCCAAGGGACTCTTAAGAGACTTCTCCAACACCACATTTCAAAGGCATCAATTCTTCAGCTCTCACATTCTTTATGGTCCAATTCTCATGTCTATACATGAGTACTGGAAAAACCATAGCCTTGACAAGATGGACCCTTATTGGCAAAGTAATGTCTTTGCTTTATAATACACTGAATATTCTTTGGAAACACTGATGCTGAAACCTAAACTCAAATAATTTGGCCTCCTGATGCTAAGAGTGGACTCATTGAAAAAGACCTTGATGCTGAGTAAGACTGAAGGCGAAAAGAGAAGGGGACAGCAGAGGATAGAGATGGTTAGATAGAATTATTGACTCAGTGGACATGGGTTTCGGTAGACTCTGGGAGTTGGTGATGGACAGGGAGGGAGACCTGGCATGCTGCGGTTCATGGGGTCGCAAAGAGTCAGACACGACTGAGCGACTGAAATGAACCCCCATTCAATTATTTTATCTTATAAAAATTTTCCTTAATGTTAGTATATATTTTAGACATGTGCTGGGGTCCAGCCCCAGCGGGTCCGGGGGTCTTGAGAGATGAGTGACGTCGGCAAAGTACTGAGCTGAGTCAACGTGGTGATGGAGCAGTCTCTCTCATTTATTGTTGTTGGTTTACAGTTTTATAGCCAAAAGACATCCCCATTACATCATTACATCACCTAGCATTCTATACAATTTTTTGTTTTCTACCTTCCATAGCAACATTATCATTGAGCTCATTCCCCAATCTATCATGAAACATTCCCCTTGCAGAAGTCAGATTTCTGCGTAATTAGATTTAACAATAGTATGTTTACCATTTGAATGTCTTCAGCATACTTCAGTCAATCATGATAAGTACATCAATCTAAGTAGAAAGGTTACATTTCTCTTATCTGGTGCAACTATGTAGAAGCTAGAGAGAAGGGCTTAAGCTTGAAACTGTTTTATTCTATTAACCTCAACCACTACCTGTCTCATTCTGTTCTGACACTCGGGTTCTTACATTCTTACGAGGAAAGAGGAAAGAGGACAAAGAGACAGTTTAGCAGCACTGCTTTAGCAATAAAACCCTATTAACCTTATAACTACTACAATGAATTCCTGTGTCTACATTATCCTAAGGCAGTCAATATCTCCAACTATGCTGGCCACAGTTATAAGCATTCCTAAGTCCCATTCCACCCTGGTTTCTTCAAGAAAAGGAGCCTCCTCCGTGGAGTGGTCAGGGGAGTGGGAGGTGGAAAGGTGACACAAGTATGAGCCCTTTTGGTGGTGGCCTTGCAATGACCCCAAGAGAACGCTTGGTAAACTCCCCACTAACAAGTAGGAGGGGGAGTAATCTATTTAAATGTTCCTTTCATTCCTCCTTTGTCCTCAGGGAAGGGAATCCACCTTCCCGGATCCTCTGGTCTGGGGGAATTATCTCAGGACGAATGCTTTCTAACTGGGACTGACCTACTGAGATGAGCTAATGTTCCGAGCATGGACAGAACTCCCAAGAAAAATACAAGGAAGGGCCTTGTCCGGGATGCCCTGATAAAGAAAGTCCGCTTTACAGTCTCTTTTCTTAGTCTTGTGACCTTGTCATCCGAGCAAGGGGTCATCCTGACGGCTCCCGGCAGGCATGCTTTTCATTTTCTGTGTCAACCTTAACTTAATGACATTGTCAAAATTGTTTCAGTTTTCACTTTGATAGAAACGTTTTGGATCAGAATACACATAATTTTTTATTTAACTTCAACAACAATATTAGTAGAACTGTTTTTATCATTTTAAAAATAATCTTTGTACTTGGATTTTCTGTTGTCTTATCTAGTGTATCTTGGTAATGCATTTCAGTTCACATATAACTAGACTGATATTCACCATAATAAGAAGATAGAAAACTTCAGTTCTAACAAACAGTATTTGAAATAGTAACATGGTTCCTTAAGATTCATATTCATGATTCAAGAAGGAAAATAAAACATTGTCTTAAAGAGGCTCAATATTATCCAACATACTGACAGCAATAACATTAAATAAATAGATAAAAATAATTACTGTGATGCTTTTGAAAGGTTGTTGAGAAACCAATAAAAGACACTGGGAATCTTGGCCTCCAGAGGAGAAGAATTCAATCTGGGACCAGAGACGAGGCTTGATCGTTCAGAGCTTTTGTGTAATAAAGTTTTATTAAAGTATAAAGGAGATAGAGAAAGTTTCTGACATAGGCATCAGAAGAGGGTAGAAGGAGTACCCCTCTGCTAGTCTTCAGCTGGATGATATATAGTCACTAGCAGTTTACTAATGAAAGAAAGGAATGTCTCAAAACTCAAAATGGCACCAGGCCCTTCATACCTAATATATATTTTGGGATAATCTTGGCACCAAAAGAGTCATCCCAGGCCATGAAACAATTGACTTGAATCTTATAGAAGGGCAGTTTACCATACAGATAGTTTCATTTACATAGATTAGGGAAACAATGTCTGAGTATAACGTACTGGTTTGTCAAGTAGATTCTGAGCCATTTGGCATAACTGACTTGAAGACAGAGTTTGGGGTAAATGCATAGTACATTGACATAGCTTAAGACAAACATTTCCATAAGAAGAATGCATTGGTTAACTCAAGGTTTGAGAATAGTTAATTTCAGGTGAAACCAGATGTTGTTATGGTAACACAGTATTTTAAGAGAAACCTCTTTTAAATTTGTATAGAGAAGAGAATATATATATATATATATATATATCACTACTTTGTTTCCTCCTGCTGCTTAAGAGAGATAAAAATGTCTGACACTTGCAGCCTATTTCCTTTGTTTGGAGACCCCTGGCCTTCCTGCCTGTTACCCTCTCACTTTCTTATATCCTCCTCATAATGTCAACCTTGATTTGAAGCCTCTGTGAATAACTTTTCCAAAGAGCTAGAGGCTAATTCTGACTGAATATTTTGTTATTACTGATAATTAACAGTTATTGAGAGTTTAGGATACAATTAGGTATTATAATAAACATCAGCTAATCTGATAGTCATCTAGTCTGAATCAGTTATATAAATAGATTAAGTTTAGAGTAAGATAAAGGAGAGCAGAACTCTGAAAGACTAGGTACTAACAAAATAAGTACAGGGAATTATGTGAGAGAAAGAGTCCCATGACACATTCTTCAAATAAATAAATCTACCAAAAAAGGAAGTCATTTATTTATTTCACAAATAATTAATTGACTGCCCACTGTATGCCAGTCAATGATCTAAGCACTAAGCAAATATTACTTCTCTTTGTTCATTGACTTTATATTCAAGTAGAAGTCATAGGAAGTGCATTACTAATTCTCACTTGAACCAAGAGTACCAAGAATACACACTTGGGATGACAAAATAAAAAATGTGAGGATGTTTGAGGACTTACCAGAACACAGCTACCATTCTGTGTGATGGATTACTAATCCCAAGATCTTTGAGAAAAATGTTTTTCTATTGTTTAAGGTACTCTTATTTTCATTTTCTTACATCAACAGAAATTTCATAGAATCCATAAGAACGCTAAAGAACCAAACTCAGAGAAAATGCTAACTGCTAGAGGAAGCTGGGCAGTGAGCTGCAGAACCCAACATACAAAGGGACAGTTCCCTTAGGACATAGCTGCTAGCCCCACTGGCAATGGAATGTCAATACCACTGCTATAAGAATAATGTCATAGCTGCTCTTGGTATTTTTATTCACTCAAAATCCAAAGTCACAATTTAGAGCATCTGATTGCAAAAACCTAGATTCCATGTCCAGGTTTCCATTTTCTGGCTCATTTCTATTTCCACATTGTATTATTGCAATATGGGACTGTGCATGGCACTCAGATTTATATATTGGGATATTGTATGAGTAAATAACATTTTATGAAGACTTGAATACAAAACAAGAAGTTGACATACTGTTTTATCATATAGCCTCTAAAGTTTTTTGTGCTGTGTGCTTAGTCTGTCAGTCATGTCCAACTCTTTGCAATCCTTTGGACTGTAGCCCACCAGGCTCCTCTGTCCATGGGGTTTTCCAGGCAAGAATAGTGGAGTGGGTTGCCATTTCCTTCTCCAAAGGATCTTCCCAACCCGGGAATTAAACCTGAGTCTCCTGTGTCTCCTACACTGCAGGTGGTTTTGTGTACACCTATATTATTTCCTTGAGCTAACAGAAGTCACTCCAAAAATTTAACATGTTTGTTAGTTTAACTAAAAATGAATAATTAAGTAAATTATTATAAATAATTTCAAGCTTTGTGGAATTTCTCAGTTATAAATACAGTTTTTAGTTTAAACCTAACCTACCATGAATTTCATTTTCCATGTATCATGTATCTAGACTCTCATATTAATTGAGTGGTAAAGATATATTTAGAATAATGAACAGTGAAATTTAAGATAAATTATTAAGAGCCACCATGAAGACATGAGTGGAGAAAATACACATTTCATTATTTAAAGAATATTGTCTTTTAGAATACATCTTGCTTGGAGGAATAACATTTAATTATCATTATTAGTTATTCCCTAATTCATATGCCACATGGATTGCAAAGAGATCATCATTTTTACATATTGGCTTATGATTGAAAAGACTACACTTTTTTAGGAATGTGAAATTAAAAGATATCTCTGCATGACAATCATATTTGAAATTAGATGGCATGAGAATAAGTGGGCAGAGATAGTAGCTACCAATATAAAAGAAAGCTGAGATCTGCAAGGATTTAATCAGATCTAGAATAACTTCTTTAGTGCTACTGATATATCCTCATTTTTAAAAATTCAACAGAGAAATTAAATTTAATGTTCCTTAGCTATAGCACTAGAGTGAAACAAACAAAAAATAGCCAAAAATCCTTCTTGATGCTACATACTATACAAAAGATATTATAATAGAGCAATGTGATTTTAAATACTCATTAGTTAAATATGAATTACATTTAAAAATTCTGTTAGTACTATGTCTAATTCTACGGTCTTTCACACTGAATCAAATGACTAGCAATCATTAGTGTCAACCAGCTATGCTAACACTGAAAATCATGCAAAATTCCTAGAGATTTTGACTAATAGGAAAGGAAATTTTATTACAGAATATTAAAAACAGCTGTAAATCTCTACTTTTAAATTGGAATATATCCTATTAAATTAACTATCAATAACATAAAAAGGGCATTGGAATCCATAAATAAAATCTCTTATTTATGGTTTAATAGAGTTTTTTTTTTTAAGAAAGTTGTTTTTCTGAAAATTAAAGATTTATAAAAATATTTGGAAAGAGAGTTTTGTCATGAAAGGAAATAGCAATTAAACTTCAGTATACTTATTAGGGAATTATCATTTCAGTATAAATAACATAAACTGCATCATCCCAATAGATTAATAATCTTAATGAAGATGCCACTGTTACTGAAAAGATGAAATATTAAATAAGGTCCAAAATATACTGGTGTGATCTAAATTTTTAAAATAGGTTTAACGTTCCATGGAGGCAAATTTTAAATTGGGGGATATATAAAGGATAATGTAGAAACTTGTGTGAAAATTTAATACCTGTGAATACTTTGGCATAGCACTATTCAAAATATAATCCACAGACTCATTTCACTAAGTTGTTTATGACTGTCAACAATGAGTTAGCCTAGAAATTCATGTAAAATGTTGAGAAAAGTTTGGAAGCATGTTGCCAGGGTAATTTTATATCTGTTGAATCTAGTGATAAAGACATGGAACTTTTAAGTGTTTCTCAGAAATATCAGTTTTCCAAATAATTAATTTGTATTGTATTACTTAAAAACATCAGTTTCCAGTGAAGTGGAATTAGCAGTTAATCAGAGAATAAGCACAATTTTATGGTTTTTGAAATTATATATTTGTTTGATCCAATTATGAGAGGTCATAGAGTCCTCTGAACACTTCCCCCAAATTGCTTATTTCTGCCTTTTATTTCTTTATTTTAAAAAAAAATTATTTTATCTATTGTTTTCCTTTACATTATCGGGTTGGTTTTGCCATACATTGACATGAATCTACCATGGGTATACATGTGTTCCCCTTCCAGAACCCCCTCCCACCTCCCTCCTGATTCCATCCCTCTAGGTCATCCCGGTGCACCAGCCCTGAGCATCCTGTACCATACATCAAACCTGGGCTGGCGATTCATTTCACATATGATAATTTATATGTTTCAATGCCATTCTCCCATATCATCCCACCCTGGCCCTCTCCCATAGAGTCCAAAACACTGTTCTATACATCTGTGTCTCTTTTGCTGACTCGCATACAAGGTTATTATTACCATCTTTCTAAATTCCATATACATGCATTAGTATACTGTACTGTTGTTTTTCCTTCTCGCTTACTTCACTCTGTATAATAAGCTCCAGTTTAGTCCACCTCAGTAGAACTGATTCTTTTTAATGCCTGAGTAATATTTCATTGCGTATATGTACCACAGCTTTCTTATCCATTTGTCTGCTGATGGACATCTAGGTTGCTTCCATGTCCTAACTATTGTAAACAGTGCCGCGGTGAACACTGGGGTCCACGTGTCTCTTTCAATTCTGGTTTCCTCGGTGTGTGTGCCCAGCAGTGGAATTGCTGGGTCATATGGCAGTTCTATTTCCAGTTTTTTAAGGAATCTCCACACTGTTCTCCACAGTGGCTGTACTAGTTTGCATTCCCACCAACAGTGTAAGAGGGTTCCTTTTTCTCCACATCCTCTCCAGCATTTATTGCTTATAGACTTTTGGATGGCAGCCATTCTGACTGGTGTAAAGTGGTACCTCATTGTGGTTTTGATTTGCATTTCTCTGATAATGAGTGATGTTGAGCATCTTTTCATGTGTTTGTTGGCCATTTTTATGTCTTCTTTGGAGAAATGTCTGTTAAGTTCTTTGGCCCACTTTTTGATTGGGTTGTGTATTTTTCTAGAATGGAGCTGTAGGAGTTGCTTGTATATTTTTGAGATTAATTGTTTGTCCATTGCTTCATTGGCTATTATTTTCTTCCATTCTGAAGGCTGCCTTTTCACCTTGCTTTTAGTTTCCTTTGTTGTGCAGAAGCTTTTAATTTTAATTAGGTCTTATTGTTTATTTTTGCTTTTATTTCTGATATTCTGGGAGGTGGGTCATAGAGGATACTGCTTTAGTTTATGTTGGAGAGTGTTTTGCCTATGTTTTCCTCTAGGAGTTTTATAGTTTTTGGTCTTATGATTAGATCTTCTATCTGTTTTGTGTTTATTTTTGTGTATGATGTTAGAAAGTGTTCTAGTTTCATTCTTTTACAAGTGGTTGACCAGTTTTCCCAGCACCACTTGTTAAAGGGATTGTCTTTTCTCTATTGTATATTCTTGCCTCCTTGGTCAAAGATAAGGTGTCCCTAGGTGCGTGGATTTATCTCTGAGCTTTCTGTTTTGTTCCATTGATCTCTATGTCTGCCGTTGTGCCAGTACCATACTGTCTTGATGACTGTGGCTTTGTAGTATAGCCTAAAGTCAGGCAGGTTGATTCCTCCAGTTCCATTCTTATTTCTCAAGATTGCTTTGGCTATTCAAGGTTTTATGTATTTCCATACAAATTGTGATATTATTTGTTCTAATTCTCTGAAAAAGACCTCTGGTAGCTTAATAGGGATTGCATTGAATCTATAGATTATTTTGGGTAGTATACTCATTTTCACTATATTGATTCTTCCAATCCATGAACACAGTATATTCCTCCATCTACTTGTGTCCTCTTTGATTTCTTTCATCAGTGTCTTATAGTTTTCTATATATAGGTCTTTTGTTTCTATAGGTAGATATATTCCTAAGTATTTTATTCTTTTTGTTTCGATGGTGAATGGACTTGTTTCCTTAATTTCTCTTTCTATTTTTTCATTGTTAGTGTTTTATTTCTGTGAGAGAATTTGGTATTCTTGTGAAGAACTCACAATCTGCCATCACACAAATTTAGATATGAATCTCATCTCAGAAGCTATAATATATTTGACTATAGTCTCAAAGCTGAGGCTAAACAAGGGTAAGGGCAAGATAAGACACATGACAACAAGACTTGCAAAAAGAAGACAACAAGTATTAGTAACCAGTTCTTTTAATAGCCAATAAGAGAAAAATCTAGAGATAGAATACAAATAATACAGTAATTCCTTGAAAGGAAATGTTAGAAAGTAGAAGACTTCAGGATAATTTTTACATTTCCCAGGTAGAAAAGAGGATGATCCGACTTATGTGAGCAGGATGATCCCATCCCTGTATGTGAGCAGGGGACAAAGAAAAGGCAATATTAGCAGTAATCATCCTACCCACAATGGGACAAGGAGCTCGCACCAGAATATAAAGGAACTCCATCTTAATGGATTAACTGCTTAATCCAGCTGACATTTTATTTTTCATAATAAAATGTTTTGAATGACATAAGCAGTACAAAAACTTGTTAGTTCCTTATCTCATGACTTTGTAGCACACAAATGGGTTACATTCAGATCTGCTCAGTTTCTCAGTAATGTCAGATTCTTTGTGACCTTATGAATGGCAGCATGCTAGCCTTCCCTGTCCATCTCAACTCCTGGAACTTGCTCAAACTCATGTCCATCTAGTCAGTGATGCCATCCAACCATCTTATCCTTCGTCATTCCCTTCTCTTCCCACCTTCAATCTTTCCCAGCATCATGGTCTTTTCCAATGAGTCAGCTTTTCCCGTCAGGTGGCCAAAGTATTGCAGTTTCAGATTCAGCATCAGTCCTTCCAATGAATATTCAGGACTGATTTCCTTTAGGATGGACTGGTTAGATCTCCTTGCAGTCCAAGGGTCTCTCAAGAGTCTTTCCAACACCACAGTTAGAAGCACCAATTCTTTGGTGCTCAACTTTATAGTCCAACTCTCAGATCCATACATGACTCATGGAAAAACCATAGGTTTGACTGGATGGAATTTTGTCAGCAGAGTAGTGCTGTCTAGGTTGGTTATAACTTCTTTTACAAGAAACAAATATCCTTTAATTTCATGGCTGCAGTCACCATCTGCAGGTGATTTTGGAGCCCCCCAAAATAAAGTCTTCCACTGTTTCCATTGTTTCCCCATCTATTTTCCATGAAGTGATGGAACCAGAGGCCATGATCTTAGTCTTTCAAATGTTGCGTTTTAAGCCAATTTATTCAGTCTCCTCCTTCAGTTTTATAAAGAGACACTTAAGTTCCTCTTCACTCTATTCCATAAGGGTGATACCATCTGTGTATATGAGGTTGTTGATACTTCTCCCAGCAATCTTGATTCCACCTTGTGCTTTATCCAGCCTGATATTTCACATTACGTACTCTGCATATTAATTAAATAAGTAGGGTGACCGTATATAGCCTTGACGTACTCCCTTTCCCAATTTGGAACCAGTTCATTGTTCAGTGTCTGTTTCTAACTGTTACCTTTTTGATCTGCACACAGATTTATCAGGAGGCAGGTAAAGTGGTCTGGTATTCCCACCTCTTGAAAAATTTTCCAGTTTTTTGTGATCTACACAGTCAAAGGCCTTGGCATAATCAATAAAGCAAAAGTAGAGGTTTTTCTGGAATTCTCTTTCTTTTTCTATGATCCAATGGGTCTTGGAAATTTGATCTCTGGTTCCTCTGTATTTTATAAGTCCATCTTGAATATATGGAAGTTCATGGTACATGTATTGTTGAAACCTGTCTTGGAGAATCTTGAGCATTACTTTCCTAATGTGTGAGATGAGTGCAATCATACAGCAGTTTGAATTGTGCTATAGAATTAACTGATTACATTAGGTAGTTTCATTAAATAGATTAGGACAAATGTAAGGAAAACACCAGCATCACTGAACAGTTGAATGTTGTCTGAAATGCAATTTCTTAATAACTCCCCAGTGCTGTAGTAGAACACAGCATAAAGTAGTCCCTGAGAGAACCTTGACATTTTTCTCATAGAGATCCAGGATCATAGAACTAGCACAAACAGTTATTTTGATCTTCTAGATCTGAAGATGGAACAACCAATGCCTTTATGCCTTGGGTAAAAAGAGAAACAGCAAGGCACTGGTGACAAAGGAGGAAGGAACTTTGCTGCTCAAATTAAATTTGGTCAATGTGGGAAGTTGCTATTAAAGCCACACTGCTTATGAAGAATTGGGCATGTGTCCTGAGTGAGTACACGTTTGGGAGAGAAATGCCAACTTTATAAAGAAAATTGCTAGGAAGAAAGTATTCTTCCTCTATACTGCCTGTTGACTCTACTGAAACACTGAAACTCCCCTGGGTCTCCGGACTACCAATGTACTTTGCAGATTAAAGACTTATCAGTCCTACAGTATCACATATATTTAAGTAAAGGGGCAGAATAGAAGCAAAAAAGACTATAATCCTGCAACCTGAGGAACTGAAACCACAATCACAAAAAGTTAGGGAAAAAAAAAAAAAAGTGAAGCAGCAAAGGAATATATCCCAGATGAAGGAACAAGATAAGCCCCCAGAAAAATAGCAAAGTGGAGCAGAGAAAGGAAATCTTCCAGAAAAAGAATTCAGAATGATAGGGAAGATGACCCAGGATCACGAGAAGAGAAAGGAGAGAGGAATATAGAAGATGCAATAAATATTTAACAAAAACCTAGAAGAATGAAGGGACTTCCCAGGTGGATGCAGCAGTAAAGAACCTGCCTGCCACTGCAGAAGTTACTAGAGACATGGGTTTAATTCCTGGGTTCGAAAGATCCCCTCAAGGAGGAAATGGCAAACCTCTCCAGTATTCTTGACTGAAAAATTCTAAGGACTGTAGAGCCTGGTGTCTACAGTTCTTGGCGCCACAAAAAGTTGCACATGACTGAGCAAATGAGCATACACATATACAGAAAAACTAAAGAATAAATAAACAGAGATGAAAAATATAATAACTAAATAAAAATACACTAGAAAGAAGCAATAGCAGAATAACTGAGGCAACAAAAAGGAGAAAAAAAACAGATAAATAATATAGAATGCAGATCAGTGAAAATCTCTGCTGTGGAACAGAATAAAGAAAAAAAGGAAAAGAAAAGTGAAAACAATCTAAAATACCTCTGTGAAAAAAAAAATTAATGCACCAACCTTTGAATTATAGGGGTCCCAAAAAGAGAAGAAAGAGAGAAAATACCTGAGAAAATATTTGAAGAGATAGTTGTTGAAAATTTCTCTAACATGGGAAGGAAATAGTCACCCAAATAGAAGATGTATACGGAGCTCCACACAAGATAAACCCAAGGAGGAACACAACATGACACATATTAGGCAAACTAACAAAAATACTAAGAAAAAAGATTAAAAGCAACAAAGGAAAAGCAACAAATAATATACAAGGGAACCCCCATACGATTATCAGCTGATTTATCAACAGAAGCTTTTCAGGCCAGGAAGGATTGATTTTATATACTTAAAGTGATGAAAGGGAAGAATTTGCAACCAAGAATACTCTACTCAGCAAGATCCTCATTCATATTTGAGAGAGAAATCAAAAGTTTCACAGACAAACAAAATTTAAGAGAATTCAGTACCATCAGAGAAGCTTTGCAACAAATGCTAAAGGAAATTCTCTAGCAAGAAAGAGACTAGTGAGTTAAAACAAGATTTACACACAGACTGTTATATCAAAACCTCACGGTGACAGTAAACCCAAAAGCTATAATGGATATACACAAAAAATGCAACACTAAAGATGATCATCAAACCATAGGAGAATGAGAGAGGAGGGGAATAGAAAACTACATGTCAACAATTTCCTTAAATGTCAATGGATTAAAGGCTTCATATAAGAAACATAGGATGGCTGAATGGATTAAAAAAAAGACATATATATATATTGCATATATACATATATATTGCATATATGTATATAATATATATACAGTCTACAAGGACTAACTTCAGATCTAGTAATACATACAGACTGAAAATTAGAGGAATAGAAAGAGGTAGTCTATGTAAATGGAGGCAAAAAAAATGGCTGAAATAATACTCATATCAGGCAAAATAGACTGTTATAATAGTCAAGGAAAAACATTACATAATGATTAATGTATCAATTCAGAAAGAAGCATATTGATATGAAAGGAAAATATTAACAGCCATAAGTGAGAAATTGACAGTAAAACAGAAATATAACAGTCATAATGGGGGACTTTAACATGCCACTTTCATCAATAGACAGGTCATCCAGAGAGAAAATCAGTAAGTAAATACAAGCCTTAAATTACACATTAGATCAAATATTGTCATTGATATTTATAGACCATTCCATCCACAAGCTGCAGAAAACACATTCTTCTGATGTGTACATAGAACGTTTTCAAGGATTGACCACCTTCTGGACCATAAAGTAAGTCTCAGTACATTTAAGAAAACTGAAATCATATCAAGCATCTTTTCTTACACAAGGCTATGAGATCAGAAATAAATCACAGGGGGAAAATGTAAAAAACAGAAACATCTGGAAACTAAACAATATGCTACTAAATAATAAATGTATCACTGAATAAATAAAAAAAATAAATAAAAATACCTAGAGACAAATGAAAATGAAAATACCATGATCCAAAATCTATGGGATGCAGCCAAAGCAGTTCTAAGAGGAATGTTTATAGCAAGACCATCTTAAATCAGGAAACAAGAAAGAACTCAAATAATAAACAATCTAACCTCATTCTTAAATCAACTAAAAGAAGAACAAGCAACAACTAAAATTGCTGCCGCTAAGTCGCTTCAGTCGTATGGGACTCTGTGTGACCCCAGAGATGGCAGCCCACCAGGCTCCTCTGTCCCTGTGATTCTCCACGCAAGAACACTGGAGTGGGTTGCCATTTCCTTCTCCAATGCATGAAAGTGAACAGTGAAAGTGAAGTTGCTCAGTCATGTCCGACTCTGAGTGACCTCATGAACTGCAGCCTACCAGGACCCTCTGTCCATGAGGCTTTCCAGGCAAGAGTACTGGAGTGGGGTGTCATTGCCTTCTCCTAACTAAAATTAGAAGAATAATAAAAGAAGATCAGAGCAGAAATAAATAAAATAAATAAATAAAATAGAGATGAAGGAAAGAAACAGCAAATCAATGAAGCCAAAAGTTAGTTCTTTGAAAAGATAAAACAGATAAACCTTTATCCAGATTCATAAAGAACAAAAAAATGGCATAGGAGTCAAATGAACAAAATTAGAAATGAAAAAGGAGAAGTTGCAACTGATATCACAGAAATACACAGGATTATAAGGGACAAATATAAGCAAATGTATGCCAATAAAATGTACAACCTTGAAGAAACAGACAAATTCTTAGAATGATACAATCTTCCAGACGTGAACCAGGAAGACAGAAAACATGACTAGACCAATGATGAGTACTGAAACTGAAAGTGTGATTTAAAGCCTGGAAAAGGTCAGTTTTCATTCCAATACCAAACAAAGGCAATGTCAAAGAATGCTCCAACTACCGCACAATTGCACTTATCTCACACACTAGTAAAGTAAATCATAAAATTCTCCAAGCCAGGCTTCAGCAATACATGAACCGTGAACTTCCAGATGTTCAAGCTGGTTTAAAAAGGCAGAGGAACCAGAGATCAAATTGCCAACACCCACTGGATCATCGAAAAAACAGGAGAGTTGCAGAAAAACATCTATTTCTGCTTTATTGACTATGCCAAAGTCTTGGACTGTGTGGATTACAATAAACTGTGGAAAATTCTGAAAGAGATGGGAATACCAGACCACTTGATCTGCCTCTTGAGAAACCTTTATGCAGGTGAGGAAGCAACAGTTAAGCTGAACATGGAACAACAGGCTGGTTCCAAATAGGAAAAGAAGTATGTCAAGGCTGTATATTCTCACATCATGAGAAACTTTGGGCTGTAGGAAACACAAGCTGGAATTAAGATTTCAAGGAGAAATATCAATAATCTCAGATATGCAGATGACAACAGCCTTATGGCAGAAAGTGAAAAAAAACTAAAGAGCCTCTTGATGCAAGTGGAAGAGGAGAGTGAAAAAGTTGGATTAAAGTTCAGCAGTCAGAAAACTAAGATCATGGCATCCAATCCCATCACTTCAGGACAAATAGATGGGGAAACAGTGGAAACAGTGGCTGACTTGACTTTTCTGGGCTCCAAAATCACTGTAGATGGTTACTGCAGCCATGAAATTAAAAAATGCTTACTCTTTAGAAGGAAAGTTATGACCAACGTAGACAGCATATTTAAAACCAGAGACATTATTTTGCCAACAAAGATCTGTCTAGTCAAGGCTATGATTTTTCCAGTGGTCACGTACGGATGTGAGAGTTGGATTATAAAGGAAGCTGAGTGCTGAAGAATTGATGCTTTTGAACTGTGGTGTTGGAGAAGACTCTTGAGAGTCCCTTGGGCTGCAAGAACATCCAATCAGTCCATCCTAAATGAGATCAGCCCTGGGTCTTCATTGAAAGGACTGATGTTGAAGCTGAAACTGCAATACTTTGGCCACCTGATGTGAAGAGCTGACCCATTTGAAAAGACCCTGATGCTTGGAAAGATTGAGGGCAGGTGGAGAAGGGGATGACAAAATGCATCACCAACCTGATGGACATGGGTCTGTGTGAACTCCAGGAGTTGGTGATGGACAGGGAGGCCTGGCATGCTGTGTTTCATGGGATCACAAAGAGTCGGACATGACTGAGTGACTGAACTGAACTGAATAAACAAAAATCCACCACCACATGGATTCAAAGTTGAATTCTATCAAATATTTAGAAAAGGGTTAACATCTACCTTCTCAAACAATTCAAAAAAAATTACAGAGGAAAAGACAGTTGAAAATTCATTCTATGAGTTCACCATCACACTGATACTAAGATTAGACAATAGGCCAATATCATAGAAAGTTCATTCTGTGAGTTCACCATTGCCCTGATACTTAAAATAGACAAAGATTACATAAAAATAGAAAATTATAGGCCCCAAATCCTCAACAAATGCTAGCAATCCAAATTCAAAACATAAAAAGATCATACATCATGATCCAGTGGGATTTATCCCAGGGATGCAAAGATTTTTCAATATTCACAAATTAATCAGTGTGATTCACCACATCAACAAACTGAAGAATAAAAATGCAATGATCATCTCAATAGAGGCAAGAAAAGCTTTTTATAGAACTTGAAACTTATTTATGATAAAAACCCTCCTGAAAGTGGGCATTGAGGGAAGATATCTTAATATAATAAAAACCACATATGACAAACCTACAGCTAACATCATACTCAAAAATGCAAAGTTGAAAATATTTCCTCTAGTATCAAGAACAAGACAAGGGTATACACCCACACAACTTTTATTCAACATAGTTTTGGAAGTCTTAGCTATGGCAATTAGAGAAGAAAAACAAATAAAAGAAATTCAAATTGAAAATTAAAAAAGTGAAACTCTCACTCTGTGGAGCTGATATAATGCTAAACTCAGAAAATTCTAAAGAGGCTACTAGAAAACTACTAGTACTCATCAATGAATTTCCTAAGGTTGCAAATTACTAAATTAATACACAGAAATCTGTTGCATTTCTCTACACTAACAATGAAGTATCAAGTAGAGAAATACAAAGGGGAAAAAAAAAACATTTACCATTGCAACAAAAATAATAAAATACGTAAGGATAAGCCTACATTAGGGGGCAAACGACTTGTACTTCAAAAGGTGTAAGACTCTGATGAAAGTAATTAAAGATAAGACAAACTTTTGGGAAGATATCAGTCAGTTCAGTTCAGTTCAGTCGCTTAGTTGTGTTGACTCTTTGCGACCCCATGAGTCGCAACACACCAGGCCTCCCTGTCCATCACCAACTCTCAGAGATTACACAAACTCATGTCCATTGAGTCAATGATGCTACAGAGCCATCTCATCCTCTGGCGTTCCCTTCTCCTCCTGCCCTCGATCCTTTCCAGCATCAGGGTCTTCTTCAATGAGTTAACCCTTCGCATGACGTGGAGAAAGTATTGGAGTTTCAGCTTCAACATCAGTCCTTCCAATGAACACACAGGACTGATATCCTTTAGAATGGACTGGTTGGATTTTCTTGGAGTCCAAGAGACTCTCAAGAGTCTTCTCCAACACCACAGTTCAAAAGCATCAGTTCTACTGCACTCAGCTTTCTTCACTGTCCAACTCTCACATCCATACGTGACTGCTGGAAAAACCATAGCCTTGACTAGATGGACCTTTGCTGGCAAAGTAATGTGTCTGCTTTTTAATATGCTATCTAAATTGGTCATAACTTTCCTTCCAATAAATAAGTGTCTTTTGATTTCATGGCTGCAATCACCGTCTGAAGTGGTTTTGGAGCCCAGCAAAATAGTCGCTCACCGTTTCTACTGTTTCCCCATCTATTTCTCACGAAACAATGGGATCAGATGCCATGATCATAGCTTTCTGAATGTTGAGCTTTAAACCAACTTATTCACCCTCCTTTTTCACTTTCATCAAGAGGTTTTTTAGTTAATCTTCACTTTCAGCCATAAGGGTGGGGTCATCTGCATATCTGAGGTTAATGATATTTCTCCTGGCAATCTTGATTCCAGCTTGTGCTTCTTCCAGCCCAGAGTTTCTCACGATGTAGTCTGCATATAAGTTAAATAAGCAGAGTGACAATATACAGCCTTGACATACTCCTTTTCCTAACTGGAACCAGTCGGTTGTTCCATCTCCAGTTTTAACTGTTGCTTCCACACCTGCATACAAGTTTCTCAAGAGACAGGTCTGGTGGTCTGGTAGTTCCATCTCTTTCAGAATTTTCCACAGTTTATTGTGATCCACACAGTCAAAGGCTTTGGCATAGTCAATAAAGCAGAAATAGATGTTTTTCTGGAACTCTTTTGCTTTTTCTATGATCCAGTAGATGTTGGCAATTTGATTTCTGGTTCCTCTGCTTTTTATAAAACTACCTTGAACATCTGGAAGTTCACAGTTCACATATTGCTGAAGCCTGGCTTGGAGAATTTTGAGTATTACTTTACTAGCGTGAGAGATGAGTGTAATTGTATGGTATTTCGAGCATTCTTTTGCATTACCTTTCTTTGAGATTGCAATGAAAACTGACTTTTTCTAGTCCAGTGGTCATTGCTGAGTTTTCCAATTTTGCTGGCATATTGAGTGCAGCACTTTCACAGCATCGTCTTTCAGAATTTGAAATAGCTCAACTGAAATTTCATCATCTCCACTAGTTTTGTTTTTAGTGATGCTTTCTAAGGCCCACTTGATTTCACATTCCAGGATGTCTTGCTCTAGGTGAGTGATCACACCATCATGATTATCTTGGTCATGAAGGTCTTTTTTATACAGCTCTTCTATATATTCTTGCCACCTCTTTTTAATATCTTCTGGTTATGTTAGGTTCATACCATTTATGTTCTTTATCAAGTCCATCTTTGCCTGAAATGTTTCCTTGGCATCTCTGATATTCTTGAAGAGATCTCTAGTCTTTCTCATTCTGTTGTTCTCCTCTATTTCTTTTTTTTCCCCTCTATTTCTTTGTATTGAATGATGAGGAAGGCTTTCTTATCTCTTCTTGCTATTCTTTGGAATTTTGCATTCAGATGAGAGAATATCTTTCCTTTTCTTCTTTGCTTTTTGATTCTCTTTTCACAGCTATTTGTAAGGCTTCCTGAGACAGTCATTTTCTTTTTTGCATTTCTCTTCCATGGGGATAGTCTTAATCCCTGTCTCCTGTACAACATCACAAACCTCTGTCCATAGTTCATCAGGCACTGTCTATCAGATCTAGTCCCTTAAATCTTTCTCACTTCCACTGTATAATCATAAGGGATTTGATTTAGGTCATACGTGAATGGTCTAGTGGTTTTCCCTAGTTTTCAATTTAAATCTGAATTTGGCAATAAACAGTCATGATATGATCCACAGTCAGCTCCCTGTTTTGTTTTTGCTGACTGTATAGAGCTTCTCCATCTTTGGCTGTAAAGAATATAATCAATCTGATTTTGACATTGACCATCTGTTGATGTCCATGTGTAGAGTCTTCTCTTGTGTTGTTGGATGAGGGTGTTTGCTGTGACCAGTGAATTCTCTTGGCAAAACTCTATTAGCCTTTGCCCTGCTTCATTCTGTACTCCAGAACCAAATTTGCCTATTACTCCATGTATTTCCTGACTTCCTACTTTTGCATTCCAGACCCCTATAATGAAAAGGACATCATTTTTGAGTGTTAGTCTTAAAAGGTCTTGTACGTGTTCATAGAATCATTCAACTTCAGCATTACTGTTTGGGGCATAGACTTGGAATACCATGATATTGAATGATTTACTTTGGGAAATGAACAGAGAATATTCTGTCATTTTTGAGATGGCATCCAAATACTGCATTTCAGACTCTTTTGTTGACCATGATAGCTACTCTATTTCTTCTAATGGATTCCTGCCCACAGTAGTAGATATAATGGTCTTCTGAGTTAATTTCACCCATTCCAGTCCATCTTAGTTCTCTGATTTCTAGAATGTGGACGTTCACTCTTGCCATCTCCTGTTTGACCACTTCAAATTTGTGACCATCTTGAGTGGCTCCACATGACATGGTTTAGTTTCATTGAATTAGACAAGACTGTGGTCCATATGATCAGATTAGATAGTGTTCTGTGATTGCGGTTTCAGTGTGTCTGCCCTCTGATGCCCTCTAACAACACCTACCATCTTACTTGGGTTTCTCTTATCTTGAAATGAAAGAATTTAATACTGTTAAAATGACTATACTACCCAAGGCAAACTACAGATTCAATGAAATACATATTGAATTACCAGTGTTCTAGTTTAGTTTCCCAAAATTGGAACAAAAAAATCTTAAAATTTGTATGGAAAAATAAACAACCCAATTAAAAAGTGGGCCAAAGAACTTAACAGACATTTCTCCAAGGAAGATATAAAAATGGCTAACAAACACATGAAAAGATGCTCAACATCACTCATTATCAGAGAAATACAAATCAAAACTACAATGAGGTACCACTTTACACCAGTCAGAATGGCTGCCATCCAAAAGTCTACAAGCAATAAATGCTGGAGAGGATGTGGAGAAAAGGGAACCCTCTTACACTGTTGGTGGGAATGCAAACTAGTACAGCCACTATGGAAAACAGTGTGGAGGTTCCTTAAAAAGCTGCAAATAGACCTGCCATATGACCCGGCAATCCCACTGCTGGGCATATACACCGAGGAAACCAGAATTGAAAGAGCCACGTGCACCCCAATGTTCATCGCTGCATTGTTTACAATAGCCAGGACATGGAAGCAACCTAGATGCCCATCAACTGACGAATGGATAAGAAAGCTGTGGTATATATACACAATGGAATATTACTCAGCATTAAAAAAAAATTCATTTGA
>ML663566.1:24066024-24101778 GCA_007570785.1 Antilocapra americana | reverse complement strand
TGATATGGGAGAAGGGCATTGAAGCATGTTAATTGTCATGTGTCTAATCAATCGCCAGCCCAGGATTGATGCTCGGGACTGGTGCAGCGAGATTTCCCGGGGGGGAGGGAGGAGGGAGGGGGGACCCGGAGGGGAAGCATATGTAAACCCATGGTGATATCATAACAATGTATGGCTAAAACAATAATTAAAAAAAATAAAAATAAAATAAATTAAAAAAAAAAATAAAAAAAAAATAAAAAAAAAAAAATTTGTATGGAAAGACAAAAATACCTTGAGTAAACAAAGCAATACTGAGAAAGGAAATGAAGCTGTAGGAATCAAGCTCCTTGACTTCAGACTATACTCAAAAGCTATAATCATGAAAATAGTATGGTACTGTTACAAAAATAGAAATATAGATCAATGAAAAAGGACAGAAAACTCAGAAATAAACCTATGCACCTATCGTCAATTAATTTATGACAAAGGAGACAAGACTGTACATTTAAGGAAAGACATTGTCTTTCCTTGTCCAGGAAAATTGGACAGCTGCATTTAAAAGAATGAAATTAAAACATTTTTACACCAGCAGTGTTTACAATAGCCAAGAAATGAAAGCAACCTAAGTGGTCATCAACAGAAAAATGGATAATGTATTACACATATATACAATGAAATTTTGCAATATTTACAGTGAAATTGAGTATGGAATAGTGCCATTTGCACTATTGAGATGCACACTATTGGTCCAGCATGGATGGACCTTAGAGATTGCCATACTGAGTGAAGTATGTCAGACAGAGAAAGATAGATATCATATGATATCATTTCAATGTGGAATCTGAATAAAAATGATACAAATGAACTCACAAAACAGAAGCAGATTCACAGAATTAGAGTACAAACTTCTGATTATAGAAGGAAGTAGGGGTGAAGAATACTTAAGTAGTTTTAGATTAACACATATGCAGTGCTATATTTAAAATGGATAACCAACAATGACCTATTGTATAGCAAAGGAAGTCTGTTCAATACTGTGAAACAATCTAAGTGGGAAAACAATTTTTAAAAGAACAAAAGAAAGGAAAGGAAAGGGGTTAGTTGCTCAGCCATGTCTGACTCTTTGCAACCCCACAGACTGTAGCCCTCCAGGAACCTCTGTCCATGGAATTCTCCAAGCAAGAATACTGGAGTGGGTTACCATTTCCTCCTCCAGGGAATCTCCCTGACCCAGGGATCAAATCTGGGTTTCCCACCTTGCAGGCAGATTCCTTACCATCTGAGCAACCAAAATAGATATGTGTATAAGTGTAGCTGAATCACTTTGCTGTACAGCTGACACTAACACAGTGTTGTTAATCAACTATATTCTGATAGAGAATAAAAAGTTTAAAATAAATAAACAAATTATTTTTCTCAATAATAATATATATCTCCTTGAGTCATTGTGAGGAACATATGCTATTGTAAAAACTTTTAAAGGTCTTGCTTAGTATAAACTTTGATATATTATAAGCACTTAATAAATTTTGACAATTATTATTAATGCTAATAATAAAAAAGAGATAAATAAGTATAAGAGAACTTAAAATACCCAAGTTTTGTGTAATTGAAGTTTCCCTTGGATTAAATGATTTGGGAAAAATAACAGGACTTGTATGTTTTTCTGAAAGAACCTGCCCGAGAATGTCCCTTTCCAGAGATGTATCAGTGGGGAAGGACTTTTTAAGAATTGTGAAAGGGCTGAATTTTTACTTATCTCGCAAGCTAATGAGTTAGCCTGCAGTGGTTTCCTAGATGCAGGCAGATAAAAAGCTCCTTAGTCAATAACAGATTTTTATATCATGACAAGGAGACAGAATGAGCTTAATGATCACCAATTTCCTTTGTTCCTATGTTATTTGGAAGTAATATAGAAGGAGACTCCAGAATATGGAAAACACATAAAAAGTTTGTGTCAAAACTGAGAACCCCACAATTTAGGAAACTCCAGTATGTTACAGGGGACTTCTAGGAAACTAGCCCAAACTAGCCCCGAATGAAAACATTTCCCTTATTATGCTGGATATTAAAGTCTGTCCTTTGACTTAGAGGGAAACACTATATCTTAACAGCTTTTGCTATGCAAATATTCTTAAAAAGATAGTTCAGAACAAAAACTGATGCAAAAAATGTGTAGAAACATTTTGCAGAACTGCTTTCCAACAGATTTGAGACATCTATAAGATCTTACATAAACTTATATTAACATGGCCAATGACAGTTATTGTACCTTGTCGTGATAGACCAGAGACAACTAAGTATAAACGTAACTAAATATTTAATATGCATGCTTCATTAGCTCAGTATGTTGACTATATCAAAACATCCATTTCATGCCATTGGATGAGAGGAGACAGAAGGAATAAAACAAGAATAGCACAGTGATTTACCAACAGCTTCCCCATCCCACAAGTTCACACACATATACAAGCATGCATGCACAGAGTATTGGTGTATGGAATGAAGTAGTCATATTTAAGATAAAGAGAATGTACAACATTTGAATAAAGTCAGAAATTAAAGTTTAATATTATTTTGTACTAAATTTTTAAATAAACAGGTTATGCATATGTGACTTTGAATATATTATTTGATATTAATTGTAAGCTTTCTCATTGACAAATGGAGTTAATATTAACACTGAGACTACAAAGACACTGTAAGGATTATATAAAAACATATTTATAACATATTGTTGTGATTGTTGAAATCAATTGAAATGTAGCTATTCAATATATGAAATTACTATTTTTGTCAATTAAATGATGATTGCATTTACTTAACACCTCTAAGGGGTTTTGCTGGGCAATTTAATACTACTTTTGACACTGGAAGCAGAATAGACTGAATTTAAAACTAACATATGAAATAAATTTTGTTGTTAATCTGCTTCTTCATATTTTTTTTCTTCATATTTTTAATCTAATAAGACTTACATAATGAAGTAAATTAAATAGTAGAAAAGTTTGTACCGCATATGGGGAGAGGGAAGGAATCAGTTGACATTGCCTAGAAACAAGCTGTCATATAATTTTAAATGAATAATTAAAATTTCACAAGACTAAAGTGAAGATGCATATGTTAAAATGTTGAAGATTCAGTCTGCTCCTGTTCTAGACTTCAAAGTGGAACACCTTCCTGAAACTTCATGTTTTGAAATTCAGATTTATTCTTATGAAATTAGAATGTCATCATGCTAATTGAAAAAGTTTTGCTGAGATTTGTGTCAAATATTGTCATTTTAATTTGGATATACACTGATTTGAAGCTTACAAATGGATCCATGAGAGCATTATAACCCAGAAAAGAAAAATTTTACTAAAAGGATGAATGCATAAGGAAGGTATGCATTTTATTTAGATTTAATCAGAGACAAAGCATGAATGTATTATTATTGCTACAGGTCATAATATATGACAAAAAAGCTATATTTCTGTTATGAGGTCCTTTAGATTGTAAGAAAAAAGTGATTCAATAGATGTTTAGGAAGAGAATAAGGTGTTCAGAGAGAGTAAAATACTTCATTTTAACTTAATTGATGTTCGTTTCCATGTCCTCTAGCCAAAGACCACCAGGAATAAAATCATAGTTGAGTAAAATTGAGTTCAATTTTTTGCAACAAAGTGAGAAGCCTAAGTACATACAGATAGGCAATAAGTACAAAGAGAGATGATTACATTGGGTTTTTAAAAATTGCAGTTATTCAGGTTTACCAATGACTAAACTTATAACTGAGCAAGACACATCCTCTTGTATCCTCTGCCTGTCTCTTGTTTGGAGAAAAGCCTTAGTCTCCCAAGCCCCTTCTGAGTCACAGAAGGCTGGTTCAAGAATTAATGACTAAAAAAATGTACTAACAAAAAATAGTTGGAGCAGGAGAACTGGTAACAATTTAAATAATAGGTCAGCCATATAGCAGTCACAGATCATTAGTTCCCCCTTGAAGGCCGTAGATGACAGTATCTGATGTATATTCTCGAGCTGACTGCAGATACTAAAACCTCATCAGAGGGAAGACGCTAACTGCATGATTTCTTCAAGCATAGAGCCCCTAGATGAGCAAGTATCTGAAGATTGGTGATCTTTGGTTACATTGGTTATTCCCTGTGACACCACCCTTTTACCTCACCACCAACCAGAGAATTGTACATGAGCTGATCTCACTCTCTGCAATCCTCTCCCTCATATTGTCTTTAAAAAAAAAAAAAAAAAAAAACTCTTCTTTGATACCCTTTAGGGAATTTGGGTCTTGTCAGCTTTAATTGCCTTGTTCCTTGTTTTGCACTTGCAATAAATGCCTCACCTTTCCTTCATTATAACCCAGAATCAGTAGTCAGCTTCAAGTGTGAGTTGGGTAACAGGAGGATCACAGTCTTAAAAATTAAAAGGAAAAATAAAAAAAGTTAGGTGCATCACTGTTTCTAGTAGGTAAAAATGAGGAAACCAAAAATAAATTAAAACATATTTATATGACATAATACTAAGCATAGACTATAAATGGACAATGCATTCACATAGTAATATAAGTGTAATTAGTACCCACCTAGTTATGATTGAGAATGGAATGAACAAGTCCTGGAAAATTGATCAGGCAAACTTCAAAAGCATATATGAAAAGCTAAGTAAGAATTATACAAACATTAGCATGTTTTACAAAGAAACACAATTTTTTAAAAATCCAAGCAAACAATGAAAACAAAATTTGGAATATGGATTATTTCAGGATGCAAGCAGGAATAGTGAATATGAAAGGATGAAAAGTCACTAACAAGAGTAGATAGAAGTAGATATTGTTACATTTCTAGTTTTTACATTTGCGTTGATCTCACAGTTGTTCATCATATGATAAAAACAAATACCTAATCAGATCTGTACATAGATAAATACATACATAGAGCTATTCACAGCACATTCATACATAGATAAATACATACATGGAGCTATTCACAGACTGAAAAATCATGCATCTTCAAATAAATATTATCATTGATCCAGTTCTCTTCTTCTATGGGGCAGACTTCTTTAAAAGTAAAAATATATTTCTTGTACTGAATTAATAATTCTTAATAACATGATCCATGGAGTGTTAATGCATTATCAAATACTCTGTGCTCAAACAACGGTGTTTGTATTCAAAGAAAGGAGACATTCTTTCTAAATGATAAATGTAACAATTTATCCTGACTGTAGTCACTAACACCACTGTTTAAGTGCAAATCTTCCAATTAATGCCTAAATAAGTTTTAAAAATAAAGAAACAACATTAACTATTTTCCCTTAAAAGGCTCACTTGATTGCATTGGTTCAAATAAAGATGTAAAATTTGAACAGAAAATTTTGTCATCTGGAGGTTAGTCATTCTTAGGAGAAAAGAAGTTATAAATTAAGAAACCTGAAAGACCCAATATAAAAAGAAAAAATAGAGAAATTGTAGACTGCTGGCTTCTGTTTCCCATGCTTAACTGATTTTGAGATCATCAGGGTATTGTTGCTAGGAGATTCGAGACATCTATTGCTGGTGATTTCTGTGTTATTCCCCACAAAAGACCCATTTAAGTGTGTTTTATTTCCCACTGTTATTTTTTCAATCCCCAAACACCCTACTCAAAGTTAACATCCAATATCAGGGAAAAGCTTGCTTTTACCATCTTTGGACTTTTTCATTAATCTTGGAAAAGTCATTTGAAACCACTGACCTCATTAGAGAGATAGATGATAGATGGATAGGTGTACAGAAAACAGAATGTAAAGTTTCAATTTTTAAGAAATCTTCAGATTATAGTAAAACCAGTTGCTGTTAAAAAGTTACTTTCTTGAATTTGTTGATAAATCATATGTTGCCTTACATTAATTTTATAATATTTCCCATAAAATGAATAGAAATGTAATGTCCATAAATTGTTAGATTAAAAGGAGATTCATGTCAATGTATGGCAAAAACCACTACAATATTTTTTAAGAAGTTAAAAGATTATTTACATAAAAGGGAAAAAAATAAAATGAGATCTAAGCAAGTATAATTTAATATCACTTATACCTGTAAAGAGTGCTTTGTTTAAAAGAAAAATAGTCACTTATGCTTTATTATCACCTGGTAATGTTGTTTGTGTACAGATGTTTTTATACTAAATAATGAATTAATATTACATATTCTGTAGTGCCTCATCAGGCAGAGGCAAATAATTTTGAAAACTTGAAGACACTAAGTTTATAAGTTGAGTTGAATATCCCTGAGATGTTATATAAACTACTTGCTATGTATATTTGTCACTAGTTATCAGGCAGAGGCAAATAATTTTGAAAACTTGAAGACACTAATTTTATAAGTTGAGTTGAATATACCTGAGATGTTATATGAACTACTTGCGATTTATAAATGTCGCTAGTTAAAATCTGGATTACTTTGCCTTCTTGACAAGCAGTAAGATAAAAATTGACATCGGAAAGAATAAAAACAAGTTTGTAAAAGTAAAACCCTACCCGTGTTAAATAAAATGTATAATTTCCTATTTTCATGATGCATATCTGAGCTTTTCAACACATTTTCAAATGAGGAAGCGATTGACATACTCATCAGTGATGAATCCATATCCCAGGACCTATTTTGAGGATCTTGGATAATTCTTTCCTTGGCACCAGTTCTTATGTTGGAACTGTTCTGTGAAATCTGATACTGATATGTTTAGTTGTTGACACTGCTACTGAGATACAGACAAAATATAGACTTGAATGTCAAGATGGCAAAAAATTGCAAATAGAAGTTATCATTTACTAACAACATGGAAGAACTATTTTCCTTCTATTAATTTAGGCAAGGCAATATTTTTCACAGTTATCAGTGCAGAAGAGTTCAACTATGTAGCTTAACCATAATAAATATGAAAATCTCTGGACCATTAAAATTGAACATTAAAAACATTTTTATTAATCAGGCTTAAAGATTATTTTGGTATTCATAATCTCCCTTTCATCCCCATTTCCATACCAAAATACTGTACAGTGGGCCAATCTAGGTACATGCTCTTCAGCAAAACAGATAAGCTTTTTTTTTTTTCTGTGAAAACATTTAATTATAAAGTTGTTTCTGTAAGCTAAGAAGTAAATCATTTAAAAGGTTAAAAAAATTAAATATAATCTTGAAAGAAAAATGCTTGCAGATAAAAAGAAGAAAAGCTTGTAGTCAAATAAAGAAAGTCATTTGTCATTTCAAGATGGTTAATGAGCTTCAGATACTCTTTGATGATGAGAAGGAGTATGATATACACACAAAAAAAGCTTTAATGAAGTATAAAATTATAGAAGATAATGAAGTTCTTTTTTTAGACTATGCAATCAGTAATTGTTGGATATTTTATTTCTTAAATATACTGACAACACTGCATACATGCAAAACCATTTCAAAGAAGAGGAAAGAGAGTTATAAGTTGTAATTCAAGATGATCAAAATTGAACATTTTTTTTTTTTTCCCACCTCAATTCTCCTTTCTGAAAGATCACGGGGTGGGGGGATTTATGTTCAGCACTCAGGGCTCGAGAAAGCTTGTAGTAAGCTGCTTGGATAGTAATAGTATAAGAATTAGCTGAGGAGGTTTATTTAATCAAATGGTGAAGCGGTTTTATGGAGTACTCTGAAAAGGAAATTTGTGAATACATAAACATAAAGTTGAACAGACTGACAATTTGCATAATAATAATCTGTAGTTTTATGTAACTATTTAAAATTATAATACCAGCAACAAAGTAAGAAACAATAAGTGTTTTGCCAGTAAATATATCAAGGTTAAGTTGAACCTTCAAGTACCAAAACATTGTCTTTCCAAATACCTCTAATGCATGATTGTTTTTCATTTTCCATATTAAAAATAGATAATGAAACAACTTGTGCAATTGTAAAAATTAATATGTAAAATTATACTGCCCACAGATATATGCATAAAGATGTTTGTAGGACTGTCTGCAAAGAAATAATATGTAGATGACTGAAATATTCAATCACAAAAATAGTTTAAATGCAACTTAGTTTTCAAAAAAGTCACATACACCTATTAAAAAAGTAGATATATATCTTATATCAAGATGGACATTAGTTATCTACCAACTGAAAAATAAGTTGTTAAACAATGAAGAAAGTAGAGAAAACCACTAGACTATTCAGGTATGAACTAAATCAAATCCCTTATGATTATACAGTGGACGTGTGAAATAGATTTAAGGGACTAGATCTGATAGACAGAGTGCCTGATGAACTATGGATGGAAGTTCGTGAAACTGTACAGGAGACAGGAGTTAAGACCATCCCCATGGAAAAGAAATGCAAAAAAGCAAAATGGCTGTCTGAGGAGGCCATACAAATAGCTGTGAAAAGAAGCAAAGGAGAAAAGGAACGATATTCCCATCTGAATGCAGAGTTTCAAAGAATAACAAGGAGAGATAAGAAATCCTTTCTCAATGATCAATACAAAAAATAGGGGAAAACAACAGAATAGGAAAGATTAGAGATCTCTTCAAGAAGAGTAGAGATACCAAAGGAACATTTCATGCAAAGATGGGCTCAATAAAGGGCAGAAATAGTATGGAGCTACCAGAAGCAGAAGATATTTAGAAGAGGTGGTAAGAATACACAGAAGAACTGTACAAAAAAGATCTTCATGACCCAGATAATCATGATGGTGTGATCACTCACCTAGAGCCAGACATCCTGGAATGTGAAGTCAAGTGGGCCTTAGAAAGCATCACTACGAACAAAGCTAGTGGAGGTGTTGGAATTCCAGTTGAGCTATTTCAAATCCTGAAAGATGATGATGTGAAAGTGCTGCACTCAGTATGCCAGCAAATATGGAAAACTCAGCAGTGGCTACAGGACTGGAAGGTCAGTTTTCATTCCAATCCCAAAGAAAGGCAATGCCAAAGAATGCTTGAACTACCACACAATTGCACTCATCTCTCACGCTGGTAAAGTAATACTCAAAATTCTCCAAGCCAGGCTTCAGCAGTACATGAAGCATGTTCTTCCAGATGTTCAAGCAGGTTTTAGAAAAGGCAAAGGAACCAGAGAGCAAATTGCCAACCCCACTGAATCATCAAAAAAGCAAGAGAGTTCCAGAAAAACATCTATTTCTGCCTTATTGACTATGCCAAAGCCTTTGACAGTGTAGATCACAAAAGATTATGGAAAATTCTGAAAGAGATGGGAATATCAGACCACCTGACCTGTCTCTTGAGAAACCTGTATGCAGGTGAAGAGGCAACAGTTAGAACTGGACATGGAACAACAGACTGATTCCAAATAGGAAAAGGAGTATGTCAAGGATGTATATTGTCACCCTGCTTATTTAACTTATATGCAGCATACATTATGAGAAATGCTGGGCTGGAAGAAGCACTGCTGGAATCAACATTGCCGGGAGAAATATCAATAACCTCAGAATATGCAGATGACACCACCCTTATGGCAGAAAGTGAAGAGGAACGAAAAAGCCTCTTGTTGAAAGTGAAAGAGAAGAGTGAAAAAGTTGGCCTAAGGCTCAACATTCAGAAAATTAAGGCCATATCATCTGGTCCCATCACTTTATGGGAAATAGATGGAGAGACAATGGAAAAGGTGTCAGACTTTATTTTTTTTTGGCTCCAAAAGCACTGCAGATGGTGACTGCTGCCATGAAATTAAAAGATGCTTAGTCCTTGGAAGAAAAGTTCTAACCAACCTACACAGCATATTAAAAAGCAGAGAGATTACTTTCCCAACAAAGTTCCATCAAGTCAAAGCTATGGTTTTTCCACTAGTCATGTATAGATGTGAGAATTGGACTGTGAAGAAAGTTGAGTGCCAAAGAATTGATGCTTTTGAACTGTGGTGTTGGAGAAGACTCTTGAGAGTCCCTTGGACTGCAAGAAGATCCAACCTGTCAAACCAAAAGGAAATGAGTACTGAATATTCCTTGGAAGGACTGATGTTGAAGCTTAAACTCCAATATTTTGGCCACCTGATGCAAAGAACTAACTCATTGGAAAAGACCCTGATGCTGGGAAAGATTGAAGGTGAGAGGAGAAGGGGACGACAGAGGATGAGATAGTTTGGTGGCATCACTGATTCAATGGACATGATGAGTCTGAACAAGCTCCAGGAGTTAGTGATGGACAGGAAAGCCTAACGTGCTGCAGTCCACAGGGTCGCAAAGATTTCTACATGACTGAGTGACTGAACTAGACTGACTGATGGGCCTAGCAAATGGTTGAAAATAGGAAATCAGATTGTTATAAAATATCAAGTCCTGGTGGGAATGATGGTAAACTTGAGATCGCATCCCTGTTGAAAAGAGTTAAAATTAAAATATTTTAAACAGTGCATCCCAGTCAAAATTCTTGTAGACTATTTCAGTGTGTAGAATACCACTGTGACTTAGTTCCAAGAACTGGTAGAAGGGAAAGAACTGTGACTTAAATGAATTAGATAAAATTTCACAGTAATAAAGGGATTTTGAATATTCCTTCACCAAGTTTGACTGAATGCTCCCCACAACTTCACTAAATTTTGGACAGGATTCGTCCTGACTCTAGGCTCCCTACATTCCTTTACTTAGAGCTTTTGCTTTAGAAAACCTATACTTGTAAATTATTTCTCTGATCCTTTGAGATATAAATAACTTTAAAATCTTCTTGCTAGTCTACAAATTAAAAATGTCTTTCTCTACAAGTCTAACTTTGGCAGGCTAACTTCAGATTGTAAAACTACTTCCTGATATGAAGATATGAGCAAGTTTACTTTTCATTTTGATAATAACAATTAGGAAACATAAAACAACCTAAAAATCCCCTAACTCCAGGTCTTAAAAACTCTCCAGCTTTTTGTTTCAGTGGAATTGAGCTTAAACTGAATTCCAAACTCTTTTATTTCAATAACTTTAAAGAAAGACTCCTCATCTATGTAAATTATCCAGTGTAATTTTTGCATTTATTTTTGTCTTCATATTTTTATTTAAGGTACCTTATAGTTACAAATAGATTAAGACACTTGAAACTGTATTTTTCCCCTAAGAAAACGGAAAAAAAAAACACCTTATTTCAGTAGTGTGTGTATTCCTTATGAATCTTTAACTCCTTTTTTCCTGCTAATTCATCAGTAAGCCAACATAATAGATAAATAATTCAAAATAAAATAAAACAAGAGACATGATTTCAACATAAAGAAGCTTTGTTTATAGATTTATAAGTCACAGATCTATGATTGTATAGCTCACTTGTATTTCTCTCTAAATCATTGAAATTGTAGATATTCCCTTATTTTTTCAATTAAATTAGAGTCAAATGATCATTTAGCAACTGTAATACATATACTCTCTCATAATCAGACGAAAATTTACTCCACTTTACAGATAAATAAGTACACAGGTAAAAGTGTATATGTGTGTGTGTGTATTGTTATCATTGTTCAGTCACCCAGTCATGTCCAACACTTTGCGACCCCATGGACTGAAGCACTCCAGGCCTCTCTGTCTCTCACCATCTCCCAAAGCTTGCCCAAGTTCGCGTCATTGCATCTGTGCTGACATCCAACCATTTCATCCTCTGACAGCCTCTTCTCCTTCTGCCCTCAGTCTTTCCCAGCATCAAGAACTTTTCCAATGAGTCAGCTGTTTGCATCAGATGACCAAAATACTGGAGTTTCAGCTTCAGTGTCATCCTTCCAATGAGTATTCAGGGTTGATTTCCCTTAACATTGACTGGTTTGATCTCTTTCCTTTCCAAGGGACTCTCTGTAGTCTTCTCCAGCACCGCAGTTCAAAGGCATCAACTCTTTGGTGCTCCGCCTTCTTTAAGGTCCAGCTCTCACAACCGTAGGTGACCCTGGGAAGACCATAGCCTTGTCTATGTGGACCTTTGTCAGCAGAGTAAAGTCTGCTTTGTGTCCAGTAGCATCTATATATATGTACAGACAGAGAGAGAGAAGTAAAGACATTAAAATGAAAAGAAAATCCCAATGGGGGAAAAAAGAAAATCCCTCCTTAAATCACCAAATATCTTACCAACTCTATATTGTAACAAATAATTCTTTGGAGGAAATAAAGCACTTCAAGCTTTTCTCTTTTTTTTTTTCTATATCATTAGTGAGCAAGAGTAAGAGTATGACTTTTAACCACTAACTTTTTATTTTTAATTTCATTCAAAAGGTTCTAACTACTAAATTACAACAAGAATCTAATGATATCACTCTCACATATTAATCAACATAAATCCTTAAATATCTATTTTAAATTTACAATACTTACGATATATCTATTTATATGTACATTTTCTCTTTTCAGTTAATAGAGATCATTGCATTATTTTCATTATATTAGCATGATGTCTAGCATTAAAAATTTTCATAATAAGGAAAAAAATATATATTTTGAAAACCCAAGTCCTAATAACTGTTATTTAGGAATAAAAGAAAGTTGTTTTATAGAAATACAAAGTGAAAAATCATGTGTAAGTTGTTGGAATAGCATTTTCAGAACTCAGAATGTGAGTTTTTCTCAAATGAAAAGCAGAGATAGAGAAATTATTGCCAACTTCCATCTCTGTCACACACATTTCTTAAAGGAAACAGAAGAGTCACCAGCTAGTTGAGCATTTTAGCAAGATTGATGTCCATATTTTCAGTGCCTGGTAAAAAGCAGAAGTGAAATATTTGGTGACTCAATATACTATTAACACATATCTTTCATGATTGAAACAATAGAAACTACTGCGAAGGAAAACTGTACTCAAAATTCACCAAGTATCACTGGATGCCCTTAGAGTAAAATAAATAAATAAATAAACAGCAATATTAGCCACTGGCAATACTGAAAAATTTATTTCTTAATTTATTGCTGAATTTAAGTTCAGGAATCAAATGCAAAGTACAGGACAGGTGAGATATGAATTTCTAACATTCTAAGTGAAAAAAGAACTGGAGTTTAAGTTGACTACATGTGGAATATACATCAATAGCATGGCAATTTTGACTTAAGGAGAATTAAAACAATGGCAGTGTCCATATTAGAGAATCCTTCCTAGCTGTCAATCCTGCTCAGATAACACTGACTATAAGTAGATCAGCTCAGAGAACCACAATTTACACAGAAAGTCCACATAATCAAACCTACTCAATTGAGAAAGGTATATTTATTTTTAATATTTGGCTAAAGGGCAAGAAGGATTTTTTTTCTTTAAAGAGTACTATCTTCAGTTGTTAAAAATTTTTCTCAAAATTAAGAATGGTTTATAAACCTAATGCTCTCATGTTCTCTCAAATGCATGTCTTGGAAGACTAACCCTTAATACTATGGTGTTAGTAGGTAGGCCTCTGAGCCAAAAATAAGTCACAAAAGTGGAGGCCCCGTGAATGAGATTAGTGCCTTTTTGAGACTGGAAAGCTTGATTAACTCTCTGCTCTTTTCTATGTCCAGATAAAACATAAAGATGGCCATCTGCAAACCAGGAAGCCACACATAAGATCTGCTATTACCTAGAACGTGGAGTTGCAAGTTTCCAGGAATGTGAGAAATATATGGTTTTTGTTTAAGTCACCTAGTCTGTGATATTACATTAGAACAGTCCAAGCAAACTAATGCCAGTTCCACTTGCTCATTTTTCTAATAACTCAGCAAAATCCAATGAGTGTTGAATTTCTTCCACACAATGAGCTGGACATAAAAGATTTACAGGGAGGTAATAAAATATGGATAATGTAGGTAAAGACACTTTAGTCTTTCAAAGATGAAGGGTTGATACATTGACTGTAATACAACCAATTGGAACTAGTGCTATGAAAGGAAAGCAAAGAGTATTATGTAAAAGGGTCACCTAAACTAGCCAGTAATCATGGGAGCCACATCAAGGAGTGAATAAATACTGAAGGATGTGGGGGTGTTAGAAAATTATGATAATAAGAGGAATACAGATGGATCCAAGGAGAGGAAAAAAAATATTTATAAAGACTTGGAGTTGATAAAAGAGAATTTGAAAACAAATGTTGAATCTACAAAATATCACTGTAAATTTGTCTATAACACTTTTTTATTTCATGAATTATTAAACTGTGGTTGAGTACAGACACTATGCCATCTTGCTATGCTGGCATTTAATCATTATGAAATGTTCTAGTTTATTAGGGAAGGAGTATGTCAAGGCTATATATTGTCACCTTGTTTACATGACTTATACACAGAGTAAATAATGCAGAATTCAGGGATGGATGAATCAATCAGAAGCTGGAAACAAAAATGCTGGGAGATATATCAACAACCTCAGATAAACAGATGATACCACTATAATTGCAGAAAGTGAACAAGAGCCTCTTGATGAGGATAAAAGAAGAGTGAAAAAGCTGGCTTAAAATTCAGCATTCTAAAAACTAAGATCATGGCATCTGGGCCCATCACTTCATGGGAATTAGATGGAGAAAAAGTAGAAACACTGACAGATTTTATTTTCTTGGGCTCCAGAATCACTACAGATGATGACTGAAACCTTGAAATTAAAAGATGCTTACTCCTTGAAAGAAAATCTATGCCAAACTTAGACAATACATTGCATTAAAAAAACAAGAAATGTTCCTTTGCTGACAGAAGTCCGCATAGTCAAAGCTGTGATTTTTCCAGTAGTCATGTAGGAATGTGAGAGAGTTTGACCATAAAGAAGGCTGAAAGTGAAAGTCGCTCAGTTATGTCCGACTCTTTGTGACTCCATGGAATTCTCCAGGCCAGAATACTGGAGTGAGTAGCCTTTCCCTTCTCCAGGGGATCTTCACAACCGAGGTATGGAACCCAGATCTTCTGCATTGCAGGTGGATCCTTTATCGGCTGAGCCAACAGGGAAGCCCAAAGAAGGCTGAGCGCCTGAAGAATTGACGATTTCAGATTGTGGTGCTGGAGAAAACTCTTTAGAGTTGCTTGGAATACCAGGAGATCAAACCAGTCAATCCTCAAATAAATCAACCTGAATGTTCACTGGAAGGACTGATGCAGAAACTTCAGCTGAAGCTCCAATCCTTTGGCCACTTGATGTGAAGAACTGACTTTCTGGAAAAGACCCTGATGCTGGGAAAGATTGAGGGCAGGAAGAGAAGAGGGCAGCAGAGGATGAGATGGTTGGATGGCTTAATCAACATGAGTCTGAGTAAACTCCGGGAGTCAGTGAAGAACACGGAAGCCTGGTGTTCTGCTGTCTGTGGAGACGCAAAGAGTTGAACACTGCTCAGCAACTGAATAACAACAATAGTTACTTGTTTTGAAGTCCACATTTTTCATTATCAATTTAAAGTGACTCAAACTTTGTTCTGTTTAGAAAGGTCATGTTTTTGAATCACTAAGTTGTGTCTGACTCTTTGCGATCCCGAGGACTATAGCACACCAAACTCGTGTATAATTTTTATCCTTTATCTTTTAAAATGAAAGTAAGAATTTTGTTTAAAAAAACCCAAAATGCTGAATTGCATCTTGGTTTTGCCTCTTATCTGACTTTAAATGTGTTTTTAAATTATTCAGGACATTTAATTTAAATTAATTTAATTATTGGATTCCAATTGAATCTATCTTCTTGCTTTTCATTTGCTATACGACCCATCTGTTCTGAGCTGTTTTTATTTTTTTCCCTGCATCTTTTCATATACACTTTTTCATTAAATGAATATATTTTAGTATTGTTCTCTTTATTCTCTATTATGAGGTTATCCTGTATACTGGATTATTTTATTCACTATTATGAGGTTATCCTGAATATTGGATTATTATTTTTATAATTGTTTACTTGTTGCTGTAGGGTTCAAAACGTACATCTTTAATTTATCATATTTTTAATATTCTATAGCATATTAAAATTATGCTACAGATTAGTAAATATTGTTAAACTCTTAAAATGCAATACTTTCCGTTGCACTTATTAAACCTTGTCCTATTGTGGTTATATGATTTACTTTTAAATATATTTGCAAGGTCTTCCAGTGCACCACCAATATTTTTTCATTGTCAATATTTTTAACTAATCTGTCAATTATCCTTCAAATTTTAAGGGTTAAGGAGAAAGGGAATTTATTTTCTAATGCTGTCTAACAAGTTGTCATAAATTTAGGGGCTTAAAATAAAACAAATTTATTATCTTAAAGTTTCTGTGGGTCAGGAACTTGAACATGGCTTAGTAGGATTCTCTACTTTATGTTTTCCCTTAAGGCTGCAATATAGTTAACATACAAGGCTAAAGTCTCATGTCAAAACTTGGTTGGGGAAGCCTTGATCAAGTGGCAATTGAAATATTTCAATTCCTCTAATATTGTCAAACTGAGGTCCTCAATTTCTAGCTAATTCTTGGCCAGAGAATATCCTTAGTTCCTTTTCATATGGCTTCTTCAACATAACGGAGAAGGCAGTGGCACCCTACTCCCGTATTTTTGCCTGGAAAATCCCATGGACGGAGGGGCCTGGTAGGCTGCAGTCCATGGGGTCGCTAAGAGTCGAACACGACTGAGCAACTTCACTTTCACTTTTCACTTTGATGCACTGGAGAAGGAAGTGGCAACCCACTCCAGTGTTCTTGCCTGGAGAATCCCAGGGACGGTGGAGCCTGGTGGGCTGCCGTCTATGGGGTCACACATAGTCCCATACGACTGAAGCGACTTAGCAGCAGCAGCAGCAGCTTCAACATGGAATACAATAAAAGTCTGATAATGTGAGAGAGAAGGGTGAGAAACAACTAAAAACTTCCAAAACCTTGATCTTAGACTTGCAGCCTCCAGAACTGTGAGAAAATATATTCTTGTTTAAATCACACAGTCCGTGTATTTTGATATGGCTGCCATAGCAAATGAGTACAGTTACTGTACTTTTTAAATGTTTCATAATTTGTTTATAATTCATTGCTACAGCTGTGAATAAACACTAAAGTTTTGGCATGGTTTCCACATGAAATATTCATTCTAACATTTTCTATTTTTTACTATGAACTGTATTTTTACTAAGATATGGCTTCTCAAAATTAATGTAGAGACATTTAGTTGCAAAATCATTTTACTGGATTGTTTGAGAAATAAACCCACTCTAGCCTTCCTCTCCATAGTAAAAATTAAAAAAAAAAATGTTGCACCCCATCTACCTCTTAACAGATCAAATCAAATTTGAATATATTCAAATCCTAGCATAATACACATAGAGCACATTTCTCATCTCTTTGTCATGGAAAGGACATTAAACTTAATTTTATTTTGTGGATAGTTTTTATGTCTAACATAATGGATATTTGACTGATTAGTTATCTTTGCAAACATTCTAAAGCTACTTATTATGTGGTAGATTATTCAGACCCATTTTGTCTAAGGATGCTTTAACAGTATTTACTTATTTGGTTTAAAACGGTTGCTCTAAGTAACCCTGGAATTTTAGATTTTGAAACACAGTTGGCTTGAGAGTAGAGGATATATATGTATATATATATATATATATATATATATATATATATATATATATATATCCTATTCCTCTGTGTGACCAACCAAATAAAAGAATATCTTGATGGTAAATACATCCTTCTGCAGTAATGGTTCATACTTCTTTTGCTAGCAGTCATCTATTTGTCTTAAACCAATTTGTGTCACAGTATAGAATAAGGGAATTTAAGGAGTTAAATCTAAACAGGTAAGGTCTTCAGAAGAAAAGAAGGAATATTATATTATATTATTTTCCAGATTATGCTTGTACTTTTTGTTTAATGATAGATATCTTTTTTAGTTAATCATGTGTGATATTGTAGATTTATTTAAAGATTGTCTTTTACATCCACAGATCATAATTCATGAACTATGGAAATGAAAAAGCTTTAAAAAAGAGAGAGAAAGAAGGAAGAGAGGAATTTTTGATAAAAGGACTCATTTTCATCATTGGGAAGAAGTTTCAAAATCCTTAGGAAAGTTAAAATAGTCTTATCTTTCCAATGGAATTTGGAGGAGATAGACCTATAACTAGGACATTAGAAAAACTTAGGGGATCTCAAGCACCAAAAAGAAAGCAAAAATTACAATTGGAGATAGTTGTATGGGTTTCAAAGAAGAGAATGAAAAAGGAAGAAATGATAACACACAACTCAGCTCTTAAAAGATGAGACAAACTGCTGTGACTACTGTTTAAAAAATCAGGCAACATTTGAATATATTAAATCCAATTATAAGGATACAAATTTAGAACAAAAAATACTTGAAAAGAAGTAGCCTTGATTGTCACCTCAGTTAAAACTATTTTATATTTTGTATAAAAACAATTGATTGAGATGGGCTCAGCCACCTCTCAATGTGTGGCATCTAAGGCCCTTTCCAAAGATTTGGGCCAGAGAGCATAAGACATCATTAGATATGAGCTGACAATGTACATTAATCTCTATGGGAAACAGAGAATTGTTTACAAAATAAGTTTGGAAGGTACAGTGATGATGTAGTGGTAATCCTTTAGATTTACTTAAATCTGAAGTGGAATATTCGGTGGTTGTGTTACCTGGTCAGAAAACATAATTAAGCAAGCTGTTAGGCATACATGTGGGGTTCTGCCTTCATCACTCTCTAGTTGGGGCTGAGCTAAATCTACTCAGTTTTAATTGGGTATGTCAAATGTGAACTTGTAGAAATTCCCAATCCCTTCTCTGAAGTAAACATTAGGCAACATAGAAAACTAGGAAGGAAGCAAGAGTTCTCCGCTATGATCAAAGCAATGATGGAGTTGGGAGACAGATTGTACATGGAGACTGAGAGTGGTGTAAAGGCTTGAAGATTAATGAAAGTGGTTTCATTAATAGCTTTAGCCATACCAAATATGAAAATTCAGCATGGTAAATAATGTACAACAAAGTTATGGACAAAAGTGATTGATATTTTTGTTAGCCTATAACATTCTTTCCATTTTATTTCTGAACTCAGCCAAGAGCAAATTTAATTTATGTGGGCTAGTCCCCAATATATATATTTCAGTTTTACACAGAGATATTTGAATTTAGTGTCATATTGTCTCAATCTAGTGAAGTGAGACCTGGATTTGAAAACTCTTAAGAATCATAGTTCTTGAGGACTTTAAGCCCTCATAAGACAAATAAAGGCTGGCTTAAAAAACTGATCATCTTTCTAATGTCTTAATTTCCATTTTCTTCTTTTCTTGTTCAATCATGGAGGTGGGTTGCACTTAGCTTGCCAATAAAAGGATATGTTGCTGCACTACAAACGAAAACCAACTACTGTTTTGACTACATACAAGGCGCAGCCTGAAGACAACAGGGAGCAGGTTGCCACTGTCTCTGGGTGTGTTCAGAGTGTTTTTGATCTTTCTGCTCTAGTACATGTGAAAATGGGTGGAAAATGTTTTTTAAAAAGCAGCTATAGAATCCAGATGGCATAAATGGACATGGTCATAACAGTGATGAAGGTGACTGCATATCAGTACTTGCTCTCCTTTGAAATCTTGAAAGGACAATTTAGAGGAATCCTTATGGCACAATCAGATCTTGCTGTACTTGGATAAAAGGTACTCAAATTCGAGTTAATCAAATCTGAATACTATTCACTAAAACTGTACCCATGATATGAAATTTGGCCTTTTCCATTTAAAAACATTTTTTGTCACATGTAGTATTTTTTACTTGCATTTTACTTTAATGAAGGATTACATTTTCATTGCTATTCTTTCCATATGCTTATATGAATGTTTCAACTCCTTTTTTCTTTCCTAGTCTTACTAACTAATTTTATTTTCGAATAAATTTTTGTTTGTTTATTTGCTTTTTCAGAGAATGTATTTGGTTTCCAGGGATGGTGACATGATTCAGAGGTCTTGCTTTCTCTCTTTCTGGACTGTATTCATCCAGCCCAGTTAGCCAAGCACCAAAAGAAGAAAGTTAATGAGTTTTTTCTTTTATCACACTGAATGCACAAAAGTGTGTCATAATCAAAATCCTTTTCAAATATTCAAACTGAAAGAGTACTTGGTTTTCAGTATTAATTTGCTTAGGAGTATCTTTGGATAAACAAATTAAATGCTTAAAATGCTCAAATATTCAGTGGTTGAGTATGTCATTTGATAATTACCTTTAACCATCCCTAGATCCCTTCTCATTTCTCTGTCTATAGTACCTCACCTTCACCAAAGAAGAACTTAACCATTTACACATAAAAATTTAAATGTCTTCCTTTAAAATAAAACTGTTAAAAAAAATAGGTAGCCTTTTCTCTGTCAATAAAGAGATCTAACAAACTTAGACATAGCCACAAAAGTAATTATTTCAGATAAAATAGTCTGAATATTGGGTCACTAATTGCTGCTGCTGTTCTCTGGGGTCCTCTAGTATGGTATGATAATTAGATTTTTTATTTTACCATAGCAAGGTGTTGTTATTCCAGAGTACAGAGGATTGATTCCTACATAACAAGTCTAAGTGAGTATGACTGATGTGACTGTTACTATACATAGCAATGTACTGATAACACACATTATACAAAAGATGAAAACATTTCTATGTTCTGGATCTGTTTTTACTTCTCATAATTTCAAACTGGTGCCCTATGTAGTTGATCTGTTTGTTGGAAAAGCCATCCATATAAGCAATGGGACAACCTAGAGGGATGGGATAAGGAAGGAGTTGTCCCATTTGTACAGTACATGAGACTGATCAGTACCCATGGCTGATTCATGTCAATGTATGGCAAAAAAAAATCACAATATTGTAACTAAATAGCCTCAATTAAAATAAATTAATAAAAATTTGACTGTCATTGCTAATACTATGGTATTAAAAATCACATATTTCTCAAATTCAGTATTTAAACAAAGGAGAATACATCCTCATTAGTAAATAGAATTGCATATATAAATATGCCTCTGCTTTTTAATATGCTATTGAGGTTGGTCAAAGCTTTTCTTCCAAGGAGCAAGTGGCTTTTAATTTCATGGCTGCAGTCCAGGGGACTCTCAAGAGTCTTCTCCAACACCACAGTTCAAAAGCACCAATTCTTTGGTGCTCAGCTATCTCTACGGTCCAACTCTCACATCCATACATGACTACTGGGAAAACCATAGCTTTGAGTAGATGGACGTTTGTCAGCAAAGCAATGCCTCTGCTTTTTAATATCAAGCTATCCAGGCTTGATCCCTAGGTTGGGAAGATCCCCTGGAGAAGGGAATGGGTATCCACTCCAGTATTCTTGCCTGAAGAATTCCATGGATAGAAGAGCCTGGTGGGCTACTGTTCATAGGGTCTCAAAGAGTCAGACATACAGATGACTAACAAGCACATGAAAAGATGTTCAACATCGCTCATTATTATAGAAATGTAAATCAAAACTACAATAAGATATCACCTCACACCTGTCAGAATGACTCTCATCAAAAAGTCTATAAACAGTAAATGCTGGAAAGAGTGTGGAGAAAAGGGAACACTCTTGCACTGTTGGTGGGAATGTAAGTTGATACAGCCACTATGGAAGGTGGTATGGAGATTCCTTTAAAAACTAGGAATAAAACCACCATATGACCAGCAATCCCACTCCTATGCATATACCCCGAGGAAACCAAAACTGAAAGGGACATATGTATCCCATAGCTCATTGCAGCATTATTTAGAATAGCTAAAACATGGAAGCAACCTGGATGTCCATTGGCAGATGACTGGATAAACAAGTTGTGGTATATACACACAACAGGATATTACTCAGCCATAAAAAAGGAATGCATTTGAGTCAGCTCTAATGAAGTGGATGACCCTAGAACCTATTACACAGACTGAAGTGAGTTAAAAAGAGAAAGATAAATACCACATTCTAGCACATATATACTAGAAAAATCTAGAAAAATGGTACTGAAGAATTTATTTACAGGACAACAATGGAGAAACAGACATGATGAATAGACTTATGGACATGGGGAGACGGGTGGAGAGGGTAAGATGTATGGAAAGAATAACATGGAAACTTACATTACCATGTGTAAAATAGATAGCCAATAGGAATTTGCTGTATAGCTCAGGAAACTCAAACAGGGGCTCTGTATCTACCTAGAGGGGTGGGATAGGGAGGGAGATGGGAGGGAATTTCTAAAGGGAGAAATTTTATCTCATAAGAAAAGTTTTATCTCACTGAGATATATGTATATCTATGGCTGATTCATGTTGGGGTGTGGCAGAAAACAGCAACATTCTGTAAATTTTAATTTTTTAATTAAATAATTAATTTAAAAAAGAGTCAGATAATACTGAGAAATTATTCACTTTTCACTTTCACTGGTGGGAAACAAATAGGCAAAATGTGTGTCTTTATGGTCTGAGGTCATGGACTTATTTGGGATGAGTGTAGACAATTTAATCAAGAGATCCTGAAATAAAAGAACCATAGGATTGCTGTCCATGTTTTCCAGACCTATATAGTTACTAGGAAACTGCACCCAGACCTGTCAAGACCCAACAGGCCCTGATGGAAATTAAAGACCATGGAAGACTTGGCCAGTGACTGGTCTTTAAATGTGCTTCCCAATCTAACCACAGAGCAGTCAGCAGAGACTGGTAGCCTTCAGGCTTGAGGTGTTAGAATACTAATTCTTCCCAAATCATTGACTGACCACTAAACTACAGAGATACAAGAATGACCTCTTAGAAGTCAGACTAGAAATAAAAGAATGCAAATATTAAACAAACATTAGTGTGTGTGCACAAAGGTGAGAACAGAATCCAGGGGTCAAGGATAAAAAAGAACATGTGACTCACACTCAATGAATGCAAAGGCACATTGCAGGGACCCAGATGTTGACTTTATCATACAAAATCTCATATATGTTCCTTATAAATATGCTCATAAAATTAAAAGAAGCTGTGCCTAAAGAGTAACTTAGGCTAAATATATGTTTTTCAAAAGTTTTGTTTGAAACATCAGATAAAATCTACATGGACTTTATTAGAACAATAAATGAAGTGGATTTCAAGTATAAATACATTTTTAAAAGTCAAAGTGATAATGATAAAGAGAAAAGACAGTAACATGTTTTGGGTGAATTGCTTACATTTCATGACATTTTCCAGTGGTGGCTCAAACAGTAAAGCAATGTGGGAGACCTGGGTTCCATCCCTGGGTCAGGAAGATTATCTGGAGGAGGGCATGGCAACCCACTACAGTATTCATTCCTGGAAAATCCCCATGGACAGAGAAGCCTGGGGACTATAGTCTATTGGGTCACAAAAAAGTCGGACACAACTGAGCGACTAAACACCCAGCACAGCACAATATTAGACTACACACTGGGAAAATTTTATTTTTATAATGTGCAAACTCTTCCCTTATGGGTTTTAAGTGTCTTCTAACTTATATAAAAAAGTATTTGGTATTAAAATTAGGTCACTTTATTTATGATGATCACATTCCCATTATTTTTAGTACTAATTGTATTTTATTTAAGCAAATTTCTTTTTGGTTATTTTACCAAAATTACAGTCAGGGAAATTACTTGATAAAAAGTACTATATAGATTAGGACAGACACATGCCATTAAATGAAAAGCTAAAAAGTAGAACAGCCTCTGTGGAATTAAAATTTGAAATGAATAATTCACCAGCTGTTATTACAGATCAAATATGTGTATTTCAGTGGAAACACTTGGGATTTCTAATTGTTCACAGTCAAATTCCATTTGATTTCCTTAATCTATTTTTCTTCTTTGATCTCCCATAATCTGCAGTACTGTGTTAGTGGCTTTTATTAATGGAAATTTTTTTTTCTACCAAGGGGAATTAATATCTGAACATCTGAGCTTTGCATGTAAGTGTATAAAATTGTCACAGCTTTGAGTGAAAGCCCTTTCTTTTGTATAGGTGTTATTCCTAAAAACAAGGTTATGGTACTTAAAAATATACCATTTACTTATAAGAGACAGAGATTCATATTCAGCAACGACACACACACTTGAAATGTCTTTAATCAGTAACATCTACTTTAACATCTTATAGCCATGCAAAAGATTGTGGTTTCTAAAATTGATGCTCATGAGCAATTCCTAGGTATTTGGATATTTTCTGAATGTACACATAAAATAAAATAACAAAAAAGTATAAATAATTGTTTCTCTCAGGAATGGGAGATACACACATTTTTAGAGGAGTCCGTGAAGCCCAAATAACAGTGAAACCTAAATACCTATTGAGGAGTGAGCTTGAGTGTGTGATTAAGTAATTGCTTTTAATACAATGAGAAGCCCTAGAAAATACAATCTATGTGTTAGTAGTACCCTCTATATTCAGTCAAGGCACTACAAGAGCAGATTTAACATTTTAAGTAGATATAGGATTGAAATTGCTAGGTTGTATGCTAATAAAACCCTAATGTCAATATACCTCATGGTATATTAAATTTACCATGTTCAAGGCTTATTCAAATTCACTTCATTGAACAAGCCTCTGAATGCATATATTCAGAAATGTTTGCTTTCTGTAGCTAAAGAAATTAGAATTTATGGGGAGTGCAATTTGGAATTGAACACAGTTCTTTACTGTTCATTGGTTTTATTAAGATATCTTAGACTTCATTAATTTTACTGATACAATGCAATGTAAGTTTCACAAAAATATCTTATATTAGTCCAAACAGTAGTCAAAGTATGCAATATTTTCAGAAATTGGCAACAAATTCAAGCTTTAAAACTATACTAAATGCTGATACTTTTAAATTTATTGGACATAAGCCTCATACTGTTCACCAAAAGTCAGTAAGTGGTGATTTTTCTTTAGTTATAGCAATTCTACTGCTTGAATTACTGCCTTTTGTATGTGTCTTAGCTTTGACTGCTATCATGCTATTAGTCTGATAAAGGCATATGTCTTGTTAATGAAAAGCTATGAGATTATTTTATTTAAGAGACAGGTTTGGTCTAGGCACAAGGAGGATTTCCTCCATACAAGTTAGTATATGTAAGGATTGAGTTTAAAGTGTGAATATATTTCAGACCAGAAAACTTTAATAAAGGTGAGTGTTCAATGAGAAACATATAGAAGAGCAGGTTTTTCGAGAATAAGCTTTGCAAATAGTAAGCTCTTCTATACAGGACAGCTAAGACATATTCAATCAAACATGGAAAACATCAGAAAACAGAAAAAGCTGTGAACTGTGCTGCACTGCAGACCCAAGTTGAAGCCTCTGTTTTACCACCTTTGTAAAATAGCTTCATATTTCTGAAATATAGTTTAAAGTTTCAGGAGACACAATGGGTTGACATGTGTAAAGTCAGGGCTTAAGACACAATAGAAGTTATTTATACTTTATTAATGAAGTAAAAAAATACTGGTCTAAGAAACCGAGTTTCTTCAGTTTTGGTGACAAGAATGTGCTTTATCTAGCTTAATCAAGAGCCTTCAGTATAATTCTTAGAAGAAAATATTTTCCAGTTGTTTTAGAAGTTTACCTGGGATGTTTAAACTCTGTTCTGGACAGATATACAATATGGTGAATACTCTACACATTATGAAAAATTCTCCAGAAGGGTTTTACATAGTTTAAGAATAAACATCCAGTTTCAACAGTGAAATTTTTAGGTATCAAGATGGATTTATACCTGCAAAATAATTGTAGTAAGTTCCTTTGGAATCTTAAACTCTGATTTTTTTGTTGTTGTTTTTAAATGCCCTCTGAAAAACAGTTCCAAAATTTGAGTGCTACCTCAATTTTCCTTCCTTCCTGGTGCCTATCACTACTTCCTGATTTGTATTTGCATTGTTATTCAAACAATTAACTTTAAAAGTATACAGTATTTTTAAAAGCATATGTATCTTTAATTCTTTTCCTTTTATTTGAAAAATGGAAAATATTTCTTTAGAAATCTGCATGTGATATAACTGAATACGATAATGATCTTGTCACTTGGGAAGATTAGGCAACAAATTTACTTTGTTGCCCAAATAATGTGATCCCACACTTAAAATCTATATTCCGAATATAAAGTTTAAATGCTCAGATGCAAAATGCAAAAAGAAAAATTCAATATTCACTTGAGCTATTCAAATAAATATAACTTCTGAATATTTGTAACTTATCATATAGGTGGATCCTTTTAGCCAGAAATATCAAGGGATTTGAGGTAGTTCTTTATATAATAATACAATCAGACTTCTTGATTTAGGAAGTCTCAACCTATCCAGAAAACAAAGTGTGCTATTAGGAGATTTCACTGTTGTGAATATGTGCTCTAGCAAGCAAACCACGGATAGGACTAGAAACCCATTTACTGAAGAAATTAGGTATGCTGTTAGCTGAAATAAGCATTACATTTTGGGGCATCTTTGGACTTTTCTCAATCAGACACTTTAAGAAGGGCTGAAATCATCTTAGAAATGTGGTTTCTAGCTTTTAGATACTATATTAGTGTCCTCCAAAGTCTCTAAGGAAGAATCAGTACCTGCTTCATCTGCTTCTGGTGGTTATTGGCATTCCTTGGCATTTCTTGCTATTGCCTGAGCTTTTGTTTGCACCACTAAACCTCTTCACTTTGCGTGTGTGTGTGTGTGTGTGAGTGTGTGTTGACTTTTCTTCTTGATTGAAGAAGTCTTCACTGGCCAAGGTTGAAATATACTTGAGAAGAAATCTCAGAGGAGCTTGACTAGAGTTTGTCTAAGACAATCTTTGTTAATACTCAAAGTCTCATCCATATTTGATTCAGATCACTAAGGCAGTGATAGTTTTGGCTTTTGAGCTACTAATACTTAGATGAGAATTTTTTCTTTATTACTTAGAGCTCAAGCATGAGACTTGTAGGCATACTCGGGTTGAGTGAATAACTTCTGCATGTGATGCAGACAGGAAAGCTTGGGGCTAAAGGTCAGACTGTGGTGGCCTTAATGATGACATTAAAAAGGCATGTCATGCTTTAATCCCTGGAAATTGTGAATCTTACATAGTAAAAAAAAAATATTATTTTATATGAAAAATACATGTATGATTAAATTAGGAATTTTGAGAAGAGGTGTTTACTATGGATTGTCTAGTGTGCCATAAAAGCTTCCCTGGTGGCTCAGATGGTAAAGAATCCGCCTGCAAGGTGGGAGACCTGGGTTCGAACTTACCCTGGGAGTTCCCCTGGAAGAGGGCATGGCAACCCACTCCAGTAGTCTTGCCTGGAGAATCTCCATGGGCAGAGGAACCTGACAAGTTACAGCAACTCTTGAGGTTGCTATAGTCCAAGAGTCAGACCCAACTGAGCAACTAAGCACACACACATAGTGGGCCATAAAGCCAAGGGCAAATCTTTATGAGAGTGAGGCAGTGAAAGATTTGATTTAAAATAAAAAGAGAAGATACACACCCACAGAAGAAGAGGGCACACACACACATCACAAAAAAAAAAAAAAAAAGAAAAAAGAAAAAGTGAAGTGATTTAGTGATGCTAACTAACAAAAGCTCAGGCAATAGCAAGAAATTCCAAGGAATGCCAATAACCACTAGAAGCCAAATGAGGCAGGGAATTGATTCTTCCTTAGAGACGCTGGAAGGAGTACAGAAATGACAACAATTTTATTTCAGAATTTTGGCCTGCAGAACTATGAGAGACAACAATTCATCTGTAATTTGTTACAACAGCCACAGGGAACTAATGTAAATTCTCTTGCTAGCACAAGACATGACCAAGCTAGCCTTTTCACAGTTAACCCTTAGAAAGATTTTCCAGAAATGCTTTTTCATCCATAAATAGCAGTATATGATTCTAATAGCAATCTCACACACACGCACAACCACACATGTGCGTGCACATACACACACACACACCCTTATGTGAATGTACATTTCTAGTTGTAATAAGAAATGGGAACTAGTATGAGATGTGAGAAACCCCAAAATATGTCTATTTTTGTAGTTCCAAAGAGAAAACATCCTGGCTCAAAAGTTTTCAACATTTGTTTGAAATGTTGATCTCTAACCATTTCTTCTAACATTGATTAAAGGATTTTTTTTGAGATTTTAACAATTGTTCTTAAATATAGTAGATCAATTGTATTCCAAATAAAAATATAAATAAAAATGTTCATATAATTCACTAGTATTTTATTATCTTATGCATAGATCTTATTTTATGCAATCATATTAACACGTATTTAAAGAAATTTAAACTTTTTAATCCTAATTTTTTTTAAAAAAGTCATCTTTATTTTAATCCAGTGGAAGAAAGAAATTCAAAGACACTACATGCTCATTAAAGGTTTTTACCCTCTTTTCCAAACTTTTCATCCTTCATGTTGGTCTTTTGCTTAATCTTAGCATTTCTTACTTACTAGCAACACTTAATATACATGAATATGATTAATAATAGTGGCAGTATCAGTCAACTTGATCTAATTAATGTTTTAAACCTTCTCCATCCAACAAGAATAGCATGCATCTTCTTTTCATGGTCACATGGAACAATCACCAAGATAGTCCACATTCTGACCCATAAAACTTGTCAAGATGACCACATTCTGACCCATAAAGCATTGTAACAAACTTTCTAGAATGGAAATCACACAAAGTTTGTTTGAAGACCACAGTAAAATTAAACTAGAAATCAACAACAGAAAGATAGCTGGAAACTCTCAAGTTATTTGGAGAACTAGCAATACATGTTTAAATAATACATGAGTTAAGGAAGTTTCTCAAGTTGAACTATGTGAAAATTAAAATAGAACTCATCAAAATAGTAGAATGTATAAATAGTGCTTAAAGGGAAATCTACAACATGAAATGCATATTTTAAAAATAAAGATGATATAAAATTAACAATCTAAATATCAACTTTAGGAAAAAAGAAATAAAGCAATTTAATCCTAAATCAAGATAAATAAAAGTTTAAATATAGCGATCACTTTAATTGAAGGCAGAAAAGTAATAAGAAAGTTGAGAAAACTAAAAGCTATGTCTTTGGAAAGATCAATAAAACTATTAAACTCTAACAAGTCTGACTAGAAAGAAAGAGAGAAGATGAAAATTACCAATAATAGAAAAGATAGATGGATCATCACTATCATGCCGTAATCATTAAAATTGTGGTAAAGACATATTGCAAATGACTCTAGTCCACATATGTGATAACTCAGATGAAATGATGCAATTTTCTGAAATGCATAAGCTATCAAAAGTTTCATGAGAAGAGAGAGATAATCAGAATAGTGTCATATATATTCTTGTTTTTGTTCAGTTGCTAAGTCCTAACTCTTTGCGACCCCATGAACTGTACCATACCAGACTTCTCTGTCTTTCACTATCACTCAGAGTGTGCTCAAACTCGTCCATTGAGTTGGTGTGCCATCCAATCATCTCATCCTCTGTCGCTTTCTTTTACTTTTGCCTTCAATTCTTCCCAGCATCAAGGTCTTTTCTGATGAATAAGCTCTTCCCACTAGATGGGCGAAGAATTACAGCTTCAGCATCAGCCCTTCTAATGAATATTCAGGGTTGATTTCCTCTAGGATTGATGGATTTGATCTCCTTGCTGCCCAAGGGACTCTCAAGAGTCTTCTCCAATGCTACAGTTCAAAAGCATAAATATTTCAGTTTTCAGCTTTCTTTACGGTCCAACTCTTATATCCATACATGACTACTGGTAAAACCATAGCCTTGACTAGAGGGACTTTTGTTGGCAATGTATCTGCTTTTTGATATGCTGTCTAGGTTGGTCATAGCCTTTCTTCCAAGGAGCAAGTATCTTTTAATTTTATGGCTGTAATCACCATCTGCCAAATAAAATTTGACACTGTTTCCACTTTGCCATGAAGTGATGGGACTAGATGCCATAATCTTAGTTTTTTTAATGTTACATTTTAAGCCAGCTTTTTCACTCTCCTCTTTTACCTTCATCAATAGACTATTTAATTTCTCTTTGTTTTTGCTTTTAGAGTGGTATCATTGCATATCTGAGATCTTGATATTTCTCCTGGCAATCTTATTCCAAGGTTGTGTGTGAATCTTCCAACCTGGCATTTCACATGATGTACTCTACACATAAGTTAAATAAGCAAGATGATAATATACAGCCTTGACATACTCCTTTCCCAATTTTGAAGCAGTCAGTTGTTCAAAGTCCAGTTCTGTTTCTTCTTGTCCACACATAGGCTTCTCAGGAGACAGGTAAGGTGGTTTGGTGTTCTCATCTCTTTAAGAATTTTCCTGAGCCACACAGTAAAAGCCTTTAATGTAGTCAATGAAGAAAAGTAGATATTTTTCTGAAATCCCCTTGGCAATTTGTTGGCAATTTGATCTCTAGTTGCTCTGTCTTTTCTCAGTACAGTTTGTACATCTGAAAGTTTTTGCTTCATGTATTGTTGAAGCCTAGTTTGAAAGGTTTTGAGAATTATCTTGTTAGCATGTGAAATGAGCACAAATGTATGGCAGTTTGAACATTTTGGGGCATTACCTTTCTTTGGAAATGAAATGAAAACTGACCTCTTCCAGTCCTGTGTCCAATGCCTTGTTTTCCAATTTTGCCAGCATATTTAGTGCAGCACTTTCAAAGCATTACCTTACAGGGTTTTAAATAGCTCAGTTGGAATTCCATCACCTCCAATCGTTTTCTTTGTAAAAACGTTCCCTAAGGCCCACTTGACTTCACACTCCAGGATATCTGGCTTTTTTTAAGTTACCACACCACTGTGTTATCTTAGTCATTAAGACCCTTCAACATAATTCTTCTGTGTACTCTTGCTGCTTCTTAGTCTCTCCTGTTCTTGTTAGGTCCTTGTTGTTTCCCTCCTTTATTGTCTCATCTTTGCATGAAATGTTCCCTTGGTATCTCTAATTCTTTTGAAGAGATCTCTAGTCTTCCCCATTCTGTTGTTTTCCTCTTTTTCTTTGCATTGCTCATTTAAGAAGCCTTTCTTATCTCTCCTTGCTATTCTCTGGAATACTGCATTCAGATGGGTGTATCTTTCCCTTTATCCTATGGGCTTTACTTCTCTTCTTTGGTCAACTATTTTTAGGGTCTCCTCAGAACACCACTTCAGATCTATTAAATAAATTAAATCAATAATTAATAATCTTTCAAATAAAGAAATACAAGGCTAGAGTTTTTCACTGGTGAATTAATTCTAAGAAACATCTAAGTGAAAAAATGTCAACTCTCTACAATAAATCCCAGAAAATAGAATTTAATTATTTTAAACTCATTCCATGGAGCTAGTATTACCTGACTACTAAAATCAGATATAATTCTTACAAGAAAGAATAGCAATAGATTAATAACTTTCATTAATATGGGTGCAAGTCCTTAGTAAAATGTAGTTAATCAAATCCAACAATGAATAAAAAGAATTATATACTATATGAGGTTTTGAAGGCTATTATAATATTTGAAAATCAATATAAACCACTAACTCAACAGGCTAAAAACTAAAAATCATGATTATATTAATTATAGAATACAATAATTGGAAATCCATGACTTGTTTTTGAAAAAAAAAAGTCTTACATTTTAGAAAGAGAAGAACCTTCATGAAAATGACAAGTACCTATAAAATATTTATAATTAACATCATACTTAATCTTGAAAATCTATACCATTTCCTTCTAAGATTGGGAATAAGATATCCTCCCAACCAATCATATAAAGCAAGCGTACGATAAGACTGAGGTAGTTTAAAAAGAGTAATAAAATAGAAAACATAAGCTATATAAATAGGAAAAGAAGAAATAAAAATTTTTGTATTTAAAGATGATACAGTTGCCTACAAAGAATATTCCAAAGAATTGCAAAGAAAAATATAAAATTTCTGTAGCTAATGCATGAATAGAATAAGGTGTCCAGATGCAAGTTTAGAGGAGATCAAGATTGTAGAGTAGGAGGATGTGGAAACTCACCCCCCTGACCACACACACACACACACACACACACACACATAAATGGGGAACAGAATGATCCATACAGAGTTAAGTATGAAGGGAAGAAAACTTGCTGGCTGAGATGTGTGCCCAGGAAGGCACTCAGAAGAAAAGGGAGATTAGACAAGTGGAGATCCTCCCTGGAGACTGAGTGGTCTAATTCATACTTTGGGCACCCCAGTCCCTGGGATCTGACACAGGGAGGGTGAACCCCTTTAGCTGGATAAACAGCTAAATGAGACTCCCCTTCTGAGGAGCATATATGTGCTTGTTTGTTCCTGAAGCAGGGTGGAGAGGGCAGATTGAAACTCTTCAGGTGGCTGACTGATTTCCCACAAACACCCGGGCACATGCCCCAGCTTGAGCCAAGTGAACACTCCAGCCCCGCTTGCTTCATTCTGCAGCTCCACACCAGAGTGAGGGCTGCCATGACTGAGGAAAGAGATTGCTCAGACCTGAAGTGGCACCCGAGGAGGGCAGAAGAAGCCACTACTAGTGTTTACAGGTAGTGCATCAGAAGAATTCTTGAGTTCTGTCTGTAGCCAGACTACCATGGCCTACACCAAGAACCCTCATGGGCCACTCTTCCCCTGTGGCACAGCTCCACAACAGCACAGGCAGAGGTGACAGGTGATGAGGATAGGCCCCAACTGTGATGCACAAAGGAGGCTCAGATTGAAAATGTCCTCCAAATGGGACTGAGGCAGCCATTACTGGTCCTTGCATTGACAGCACATAAGAAGTGACCCCATCCTCTGTTTGCAGCATGATCCCCACAGCCTGTGCCTCTCACAGAGTCCGCACGGGCTCTTCTTTCTCAAGCACTGCTCACCACTCTGGCAAGAATGAAGAAAGCACATACTTAAAATGAAGACAGCCAGCTTAGGCCTGACCTTCAGGGCTTCTGCTCCAGCAATAAAAACCCCACCCTGCTTCTAATATGGTAGTGAAGGCCACTGAAAAAGGGTAAGGCTCCAGTTCACACCTGGCTCTGGCCTTAGCACCTCCATGTCTAACCACATCCTTTACCAAAGTGATCACTGCCAGCACACCCTTAGGAAAGACGTGATTCATGTTCACATAAAATCCAGCTCTCTTACCAGTCACTTGTTACATATAGAATATATAGGGATGCTTGGACATAAATATACCTTTCTAGAACCACAATAGATGAGTGTTTCACCTAATACATAGAAACAGAGAAAATTAAGCAAAATGAGAAGACAAAGGAATTAATCTCAATTGAAAGAGTAAGAGAAAAACTTTGAAAAAACAAATAATGAAACAAACAAAAAGCAACTTAGGTAAAGAATTCAAAGTATTAGTAATAAGAACACTAGCTGAATTAGAAAAATAAATAAATGAACAAACTGAGAATTTTAATAAGACACTAGAAAATATTTAACAATAATGAGTCAGAAATGAAGAATACTAAAACTGAAAATAAAAAGTACACTAGAAGGAATTAATAGCAGACTATTATACAGAAGAATGTGTAAGTGATCTGGAAGATAGAGAAATGGAAACAACCTAATCAGAAAAGCTAAAATAATAATAAATGAGAACAGTTTTAGAGAACTCTGGATAGCATAAGTGTAACAATATTCACATTAGAGAGGCCTCATAAGGAGAAGAAAGAGAGAAGAGGGTAAAAATATACTTGAGGAAATTATAGCTGAAAACTTCCCACACCTGAAAAATGAAACAGTTGTCCAATACAGGAAGCAATGATTCCCAAATAAAATGAAACAAAACATACCCACACTAGGGCATATCATAAATAAAATGGAAAAATTAAAGTTCTAAGGGAAGCAAAAAAAAAAAAAAAAAACTCTTAATTAAGAGAGTGTCCATAAGGTTATCAGAGGATTTCTCTGCAGAAACTTTCAGACCAGGAGAGAATCTCATAATGTTTGGACAGTGCTTAGAGTGAAAGGAAAAAAAAAAGCAAAACCTTGCAATCTAGGATATTCTACTCAGTAAGATTATCATGTAGAATAGAAGAAAAGATAAAGGAATCCTTCAGTTTAGTTCAGTTCGGTAGCTCAGTCATGTCCAACTCTTTGCAACCCCCATGGACTGCAGCAAGCCAGGCCTCCCTGTCCATCACTAACTCCCAGAGTTTTCTCAAACTCATGCCCATTGAGTCAGTGACATCATCCAACCATCTCATCCTCTGTTGTCCCCTTCTCCTCCCGCCTTCAATCTTTCCCAGCATCAAGATCTTTTCAAATGAGTCAGTTCTTCACATCAGGTGGCCAAAGTATTGGAGTTTCAGCTTCAGCATCAATGTTTCCAATGAATATTCAGGACTGATTTCCTTTAAGATGAACTTTTTAGATAAGCAGAAACTGAAAGAATTCAGCAATATTAAGCCTACCATAAAAGAAATATTTAAGGATCTTCTCCAAGGGGGGGCAAGGGAAGGCTTCAATAAGAAGAATCTTTATGAAAGAAAAATATCCCACTGGTAAAGACAAATATAAAATAAAGGCTTAGGACAGATCATTTAATAAGCTAGTACACAGATTAAAAGACAAAATACTGAAAATACAGTTATGACTATAATGATCAGTAAGAGATGAAAATGTAAAGAGGACATCAGAAACACAAAGTGGAGGAGAGGAGAGTAAAAAATAAAAGAAATCCATGAGCACGGTACATTTCTCCATCTGTTTGTGTCCTCCTTGATTTCTTTCATCAGTGTTCTATAGTTTTCTATATACAAGTCTTTTGATTCTTTAGGTAGAAATACTCCTAAGTATTTTATTCTTTTTGTTTCGATGGTGAATGGGATTGTTTCCTTAATTTCTCTTTCTGATTTCTCACTGTTAGTGTATAGGAATGCCAGGGATTTCTGTGTGTTGATTTTGTATCCTGAAACTTTGCTATATTTACTGATTAGCTCTAGTAATTTTCTCGTAGAGTCTTTAGGGTTTTCAATATAGAGGATCATGTCATCAGCAAACAGAGAGAGTTTTACTTCTTCTTTTCCAATCTGTATTCCTTTGATTTCTTTATCTGCTCTGATTGCTGTGGCCAAAACTTCCAAAACTATGTTGAATAGTAGTGGTGAGAGTGGGCACCCTTGTCTTGTCCCTGATTTCAGGGGGAATGCTTCCAGTTTTTCACCGTTGAGGATAATGTTTGCTGTGGGTTTGTCATATATAGCTTTTATTATGTTGAGGTATGTTCCTTCTATTCCTGCTTTTTGGAGGGTTTTTATCATAAATGGATGTTGAATTTTGTCAAAGGCTTTCTCTGCATCTATTGAGATAATCATCTGATTTTTATTTTTTAATTTGTTAATGTGGTGTATTACATTGATCGATTTACGAATATTGAAGAATCCTTGCATCCCTGGGATAAAGCCTACTTGATCAATTCAATGCAATTCCTATCAAGCTACCAGAGGTCTTCTTCAAAGAATTAGAACAAATAATTTCTCAATTTGTATGGAAATACAAAAAACCTCGTATAGCCAAAGCAATCTTGAGAAAGAAGAATGGAACTGGCGGAATCAACCTACCTGACTTTAGGCTATACTACAAATCCACAGTCATTAAGACAGTATGGTACTGGCACAAAGACAGAAACATAGATCAATGGAACAGAATAGAAAGCCCAGAGATAAATCCACGCATCTATGGACACCTTATCTTTGACAAAGGAGGCAAGAATATACAATGGAGAAAAGACAACCTCTTTAACAAGTGGTGCTGGGAAAACTGGACAGCCACGTGTAAAAGAATGAAACTAGATCACTTTCTAACACCATACACAAAGATAAACTCAAAATGGATCAAAGATCTAAGCATAAGACCAGAAACTATAAAACTCCTAGAGGATAACATAGGCAAAACACTCTCTGC
>ML663566.1:23680982-24065624 GCA_007570785.1 Antilocapra americana | reverse complement strand
TGTATGGCAAAAACAATAATATAAAAAAAAAAAAATAAAAAAAAAATAAAATCTGATTCTATTATAATTGAAAAAAAAATAAATAAAAATAAAAGAAATATTGATTTTTTAATAATGTGATTGAAAACAGAAGGATTACCTATTTAAAACAGATGTATTGGGTTAGCCAAAAATATTCCTTCAGTTTTTTTAAGTAAAAATAAAAGATATATATTTTTTTCATTTTCACCAAGAACTTTATGGAACAACATATTCACCAGTTTTTTCCACTACCTTCTGCCATTTTTAAGCAACTTCATAATACCATCCTCCCAAAACTTTTTATTCTTTGCTTTTTTTGAGCAAAGAACTATTTTGGGTGCCTTTTACAGTCTTGCAGGGAGTTGATTTTTTTTTCCATTAAGATAATTTTGTAAAGACCAAAATAAATGGGCATCCAAAAATGCAATGTTTGTTGAATATGGCAGATGAATCAGAACTTCCCTGCCAAACTGCAACAGTTTTTACCTGTTTATCAAAGCAATATGCAGTCTTGCATTATCCTGATGGAAGATTATGCATTTTTTGTCAACTAATTTTGGAAGCTCTTCACTGAGTGCTGATTTCAGTTGGTTTAATTGGGAGCAGTACTCATTTGGTTTCCAGAAGGAGCTCATAATAGAATACTCCCTTCCAATGCCACTATATACACAACATCATCTTTGAATGAAGACTGGTCTTTGGTGTGGCTGGTGGTGGTTTATTTTGCTCATCCCATGATATATTCCATTTCACATTATTGTAAAGAATCCATTTTTCATTGCCCATTATGATTTGTTTTATAAACAGAATGCTCTCATTACATTTAAGTAAATAACCCCATGTAAAAACAATGTCAAGAAGATTTTTATCACTTAACTTATGTGGAACCCAAACATCAAAATGATTAGCATAACCAATCTGGTGAAAATTATTTTTAACACTTGATTTGGATATTTTGAATATGTTGACTATCTCCTATATGGTATAATGTGATTTCAGTGGGTCTATCTGACTATGGAAGATCATCCCGTGAGAAACCTCCAGCATGAAATTTTGCAAACTACTATTGACATGTTTGATCAATCACAGCATCTTCTTCATGCAATGCAAAAATCTTTGTGTGTGTGTATTAGCTACATTTTTAATGTTTCTTGGAATAAAACATAATATGTTGAAAATGTTGCATTTTATTCTCTCTTCAATATGAAAATGACTACACCAAAATTTATCAGTTTTGAATTTTTTTTTAATTCATGACTGATTGTATAAAGAAGAAAAAAATCATCTACATGCTGCCTACCAGAGGAGACTGACATCAGAGCTGAGGAATCACACTTACAGTAAATGAGGAGATGGAAAATGATATTACATGCAAATAGAAACAAGAAAACTGAGGTACCAATACTCTTATCAGAAAAAAAAGAAACTTTACAATAAAATTTATACCAGAAACCAGTGAAAGGCCTTATATAATAATAAAGAGATCAATATAAAAAGAGGATATTAGAAAACTTCCTAGGTGATCCAGTGGTTAATAATCTGACTTGCAATGCAGAGGATGAGGGTTTGATTCCTGGTCAGGGAACTAAAATCCCACATACTCTAGGGCAACTAAGCCTGTACAGCACAACTACTGAGCCCATGTGTCACAACTGCATGATGCAACAAAGATCCTGCATGCCACAAATAAGATCCAACAGAGCCAAGTAAATAAATAATAAAAAGAGGATATTACACTTGTTAATATATATGCACCCAATACAGGAGTACCTAAATATATAAAAACAAATATTAAAAAGCATAAAGAAAGAAATCACCAATGATAAAATAATAATAAGAGGCTTTAATACACCACTTATATCAGTGGGCAGAAAATCCAAAGAGAAAATCAATAATGCAACAATGGTCTTAAATGACACAGTAAACCAGCTGGATTTAATAGGTATCTATAGGATATTCATCCCAAAGTAGCACAATGCATAACCCCCTGCACCATCTACAGTGATTTTGGAGCCCCAAAGTCTGTCACTATTTCCATTGTTTCTCCATCTATTTGCCATTAAGTGATGGGACCAGATGCCATGATCTTATTTTTTTTTAATATTGAGTTTTAAGCCAACTTTTCCACTCTTATCTTTCACTTTCATCAAGAGGCTCTTTAGTTCCTATTCACTTTCTGCCATAAGGGTGGTTTCATCTGCATATCTGAGGTTATTGGTATTTTTCCTGGCAAATGTATTGTATAAATAGAAAACATTGAAAGTCATATACAGAGGAGTTAGAATACATAGAAGTTAATAATTTTTGACTGAAGCCAAAGCCAGCAGTGTAGAGAAAGAAATAATTAAGTGAAAGAGAGGGATAAAAAATACTGACATTTAGAGGAAGAGGAGGAGAAACTTAACTTTATTTTGCTATCAGTAGCTGTCTTTTATTAATATTATCACTTTGTTATTTTAATTTTAACTGAGAAAATATATACAATCTGACATAGCTTAGTCACTAAATACATTTCTCTTGAATGTATCACAAATATCTCCCTGAACCAACTGAATAACAAAGAAGCTTTCTTTTTTTCCAAGATAAGATACAGGTAGCCTATTACATACTCTCTTTCTGTGAAATTCAAACTCTTCAGCCGATCTCCTACACTTCTTCCCCTGGTTTATTTTGTTGAAGGTACTTACAGAAATGCTCCTAAAATTTTCAGCAAGAACATAGCACTTTTAGAGAAACTCTGAGTTTGTTCACATATACCCAAAGCAGGCCTTGAAGAAGCAGTCAAGTATGAGTTCTAAATTTCCTCATCACATTGACCTTCCTGACCTCTGAATCAGTGGATGTGTGGGTGGCAACAGGATTATCTCAGTATAGCCTTGAAAGCATGGAGCCAGGCTTAAGCCAGTTATGTGAGGTTAAGATAAATATGACCCTTTATTTTCCATAGATTCTTTGCTACAGAAACAATTTAGAAATTATTTTTCTTGTTCTATTTGGAAACACCTCTTGACAATTTGCTTTGAAGAGGATATCAGAACAAACTGCACCTCATCCACTAGTTTTGCTGGATTTTTGTTTCTGTATTATATGTTTTACTTATTGTTTGTCTATTTTTAGAAGACCAGAGAGTAAATAAGCAATCTCAGTTTGTAAAACAGCACTAGAAAATAAATTCAGAAATGACCAATGTATGTGTTTGAATAGAATACAAGCATCTGATTCTGACATCATGTTCATATCACTAAGGAAAAGAGATTTCAGGCCTCTTTTCTTTAGACCAAAACTCTAATGCTGGTGTTATGTTGGGTTGTTCTCTACTAGAAATCATTATTAGCAAGCATTACTAGAAAGCATTACTAACAAAATTTGGCTGAACAACACACCCTATAATTAACACGCTTATACATCACATAAATTTTTAACCTATTGAGAAAAAGAGAGGTCAACTTATGGAGACAAAAATATTTTCTTTGATAAAATCTTAGTTGGGGGCTTTAATTCAGATATGTGGACTAGTGTTCTACTAGTACTGAAACACTGAATTGAGTAGACTTAAATATAGACACCGATTTGTGGCATGGAAACAGAGGAAAATACAGATTTTAAGTGGCAACATATGTCCCAAGGGAAGAGGATATGACTTGTATCTTATTAAAGTTCAGCTTTTTAGTTTAGTTTATTATTCCACTTTACCAAAGATGGAGTTAAAGGAGGAGGCCCTGGGAAGACTTCTGTGTGTAATTATTGGAACCTTCTACTCACACAAAGGGATATGAAGTGTGAGAACATAGAGTCCTTATTCTAAGAAATGTAGAAGGAATTGACTTCTCTCTGAGTTAGAAAAACGTGTCCACTTGACTGTCCTTAGGTGAAATCTGATGTGTTAGGGAAATCATGGTGCAGTAAAAGAAGATGCTATGTCTTAGAAAACTATGTTTTCTGATTGTGGGTGAGAGGCCTAAGGATGAATTTGATTGGATACTGATACTAATAGGAAGAAAAGGGAAGCATTTAAACTAACAGAAATAAATGAAATACACATACAGAAAGAGGTGTGCCAGATAAAACATTTCACTTCATAATTTTTCCCAAAATCTTATTGGTCACACATGACATTTTTGGAGAATGGAGTGATGCTACAGAGTCAGTTTTATGTCATTGTTTATTGCCTTAACTAAGTCATTGTTGATTATGTGGGAGAGTTTGCTGCAAATCAGTTTGAAGTCTTTTCCTCTGGGTTTTGCCTGGCTGTACATTTGACAGGGAGTTTCTCCCTAATTACTATTCTGTAGATTTGACTCTCTACCTCTTGCAGGCTGGTTTTCTTGCTACCAGATCTTTCTCCATCAAATATTTATCGGAATTCGTGCTGTGTACAGGGCAAGGTACTATGAAGTGAAGAAGAAGTTAAGGAGTCAAAGAGATGTGTTCCCAGATTCCATCAGGTTAGCAGTTTGAAATAGTCACAGGGCAGGTTGCAAAGAAAAAACCAAACACACGATAGTTACATATATAATTGGATGGCTTAGACAACGCCAAAACAAATTATAACAGCTATTTCTTTTTCTCAGAGCTTTAATATAGTCATCATTTTCCTTCCCTTTTGGTAATTCTTAGGATCTGCAACAAGTGCAAAATTGAAATAGTTTATTATGTGTTAATTTAATCTGCTTTCAGTCCAAGTGATTGACTTCCTAGTATTGTTTTATTGTTTTTAAAGAAACTAAGACACTAGATAGTGGAAGAAATAAGGCTCAAATAATGTCCTCCTCTTTCTTATTCCTGGAAAACAACCTTTTAGACATAGTAATAATTTTAATATACTGTAAATCAAATAGAAAGAAGAAGATAGAGTGGAAGGAGAACCGACTATGGCAACATTTCTTACACAAAGAATGTTTTGCACAATAAATTATTATCCATAAGTTGATTTGAATATGACATACTATGCTTTTCCCTTTTTGATTAATGAAATTTAAATTTGAAAAGTATACAAAGTGTTTGGTAAAAATAGTTTAACAAGATTAGTGTGGGGTAACAGTCACAAAATATATATACTTGAAAGCATTTTATTTTTGAATTTTAATGTGAGAGGAAGAAAACTGTGTGCATGGCAAGCAAATAAAGAAATGAGAATAACTTGCAATATCCCTCACCTCACCATTAAAATTGTTTAAATTATCCTGTCTCATATTTCTTCATATCAATCCCTTTGAAAGCTGTGTGTTTAATCAAAGACTTTTTAATTTTATGAAAGAAAGATACAGTGAGAATCAATATAGGACAAATAATTTCCTAACTAAAGAGAGGGTGTGAAGTAATGTAATAAAAGATTTATCAAACACTTACGAAGTATTCAGCCCAGTAAGATGAGAGCAGGGACTTGGAGGATTCTCAAAATAGGATATTCACAATTAAACAATATTCATCAAATATAAACTGGAGAGGTTTCAGTGGGAGACAAGATTCTTTTGCAACTCTAGAAAATAGAGAGAGATTCTATAGGGAGAGGGTAAGGAGGAGGCTAAAATCCCAAAACAAATTTCATCCTGTAAAAAGCAAGTGGTAGATGTTCATTTTTACTTTAAAAGCATTTAATAGAAGTGTAAATATACATGCAACAATAGGAAAACTAAGTAGTAACCAAAGTCAAGATTAAGAAAACTGATAGTTTATGATATGAGAATCTGCCAGGACAAAATAAGAATTTTTTATAAGTCACTATCATTTTGTACATGCTGTCACTTCAGCCATGTCTGACTTTGTGTGACCCTTTGGGCTGTAGCCCCCCCCCAAGTTCCTTTGTCCATGGAGATTCTCCAGGCAAAAATACTGGAGTGGGCTGTCATGCGCTTCTCCAGGGGATCTTCCCAACTCAGGTAACGAATCCACATCTCTCGTGTCTCCTGCGTTGGCAAGCAGATTCTTATCACTAGCGCCACCTGGGAAGCCCCAGGTCACTATCTTTATATGTTTTATTTTCAAAAACAAGATAAGTGTAAAATATTTAATAGTTTGAGTACTATTGAAATTCTTACTTGTGTAGTTGAAGCAACACTTAACCTCTGTTTTTCTCAGGATTCTTAGTTGAATCGGAAAATTAAGTTGGCATAAAACAAATAACAAGAGAAAAGCATACACATTTATTTAACACAAGTTTTATGTGACACTGGAGACTTTATAAAGAAGAAGACCAAATAAGTGGCAAAATCTAAACATTTTTGAATTGATTTGAACAAAGAAAGGCAATTGTAGAAAGGTAACTAAATTATGTGTTAGGCTAAATGAAGATTAAAAATTATTTTAATAAAGTAACTTGTACAAAATTCCATTGATTTCAGCTTCCTGTCATTGACAATAATGTTTCTTTACTTCTCTTATAGAGAAGACATTTTTAATATGGAAGTTGTATCTAACTTTCAGAAATTAAAAGGCTTTGTGTCAGAGTAACTTTCTTACACCTGCTGTCTCTTTAATTGCCTTTCACACAAAACAGTTTTTATGTTGAAAAGGCCTATTTTACAGTGAGATAGTCTGATTTACTTCAATTATGAATATATGTGTTGCAGAATTCTGAAAATCATTTATGATCATTTATTTTAAAGATTATGTTTTGAAATAATCATCTGTTGTCACCTGTTGGTTCTGTTTCAACATCTCCCCCCTTTGTGTTCTGTTCTTAGTGTGCTTAATTATTTTTGATTGAAAACTAACCAGATTTTATTTAAAGTATAGATATATTGACTAATTGTGTTAGTTTGGATGTTTCCATTACCAAACCTGAGACAAGAATTTAACCACAGAAGTCAGTGCATTTGCGACATTCAAAAATTGCCAGTGGGGAAAAGTGGAAGTCAGAGAAGGAAAGGAAGAAAATCCAGTAGAATAACCAATATTAAACTAGTCACCACTATGGGAAAAAGTGTGCTATATACAATTGAGAAAGTTGGGAAAATAGTCCAGAGCATTCACCTCAGAGATATCTCACACAAAGGGCAAGAGAGCAGAGGTCTCTGTCACCAAGTAAGGTCTGCTTATGGTGTCTGGAGAATGATTAATTCCCCTCCACTGCTAGACCATTGGGTTCTGGCAGCCAGAGGAAGCCTCAGACAAAGAGACACAGGTTCTGGCATTTGGAAATGGGACTGCCTTGAAGTAAAACAGTAAGGGCCCAGGGAGGTTGGTGGGGAACCGACAGCATCTGCTACTGTGATATTACCCCCTCCTGAGAAGATGCGCATTATCCTCTGTGAGAGTTAGGAGTGGAGTAACTCATTTCAGTCCAATCAGGAACTGAGACTGGTTTTCAGTCTTTCAAGCTTCAGTTTATCTTGAAAAGTCACCCACGTGGAGCCTATCCCTGAAGTTATCCCAACCTAGCTCCAGGGACCATTGTTCCCTAGGATTCACCTTGTTCCTTTCTGAACTCCAACTTTAGGCTCCTTAGTACAGTGAGACTTCTGAAAACCCAGTACTGCTTTTCAGCCACTTTCAACTTGGCACTTTACCCTCTTGGCATGTAGAGAATAATGTGCAAATATCTCAAGGGAATAACTAATGGTGAGTTTTAGTGGCATGTCTCTCCATTTCTCCTTTTTTAGAGATCTTGAAACTTTGAATCTTTTTTTTTTTCTCTTAGCATCATTAATCTTCTTTTTTCTTTTTTTCTCCTCAGTCCTGTGAGGAAGCCTAAAGCCCTGCCAGCTCTTCTGATTCCTAGCAGCATCCCACTGCCTGGCTTCTCAGCAAATGCTTTGAGAAGAAAAGCAGAACAGATGATCTGGGAAGGGAAGATGGGCTCACCATCATTAAGATTCTTCTTTCTCTGGGCCCTCACTGTTCAATGTTAGCTCAATGTCATACAAATTTGTCTCTTTTATCCCCCCCTGGCCTTAAATTCTTACAAGCAACTCTATTATATCTGGAGCAGAATTCAAGGATAGTAGAGCATAAATTGAATAACAGTTTTAAATTTTGAAAAAAATTGAACAACAGATAAATTACATATTGGGACAGAGAAAGCAGTAAGAAATTCCCTGTTTTGCTACACAAAACAAGCATTTATCATGTTTTAAGGTGTCAAGGTTTGCACGCAAATCTATGTATGTTTATTGTTGACAACTTCCATCTTCCTTTATGTGAAATTTGAATGAACTTCATGTCATATAGTGTTCACAAACACTATAACATTGTTTTTGAAATAATATGTACATACATATAGTGTTCTCTCTAAGGAATATTTTTCAGAGCATGTTTGGGAACTCATTGTCTTTTCCAAGGTTGAGAAATCAATAGAAAAGCATCAGTTGCTTTTGGGATGCTTTGCTGACATATTAGTTTACATGCTTTTTCTGTCAAGAGACTCCAATCAATATTTTATAGTATTCATGGCAAGTAGATAACACATTGTTAACAATATTTGAAGGAAAAAAGATAATTATAATTTTCACATTGAAAGTTGAAGTATAGAACAAATTCACAAGAGGAATTAATTGTAATAAAATTTAGAACTGTATATTTTCCTGTGTGTGACATTGAATTGTTATGCCTGCTTTAGTACTTGTGTTTGTTTAATTTCCATTATCACGATTCCCAAGGGGACTTTGCTATTTTACTGGCCTCATACACACAATAACCAAAATCAGCCTTCGTGAAAGAGGTTAAGGGTAGGGCAATTGGATTTCTGAAATACTGATTCAAGGACATATGACAGGGCAATGTCAGTACAATTCAGTCTAAAAAGAATCAATACTGAGTGTCTAGGTATTATCTACTCTGAATTGATAGAATTCTAAATATATCAGAACTTAATTTTAGAATATATTTTTATAAGAATTTAGCTTGATAAAAAATAAAATTAGTAAAAAAAAAAAAAAAAACAAACATATCCAAGTTCATAAGTTTCCTGTCTAACCCATGCGAATCTTCAGGGCTTGTTCACATTGTTATAGAAAAACTAGGCAGTTTAAGAATGGAAATTTTCTTGAGCTGGCAGATAGGATTAGAAGAAACATCTGTGGTTCTATTACTTGTACAGTCATTTCACTGATGAGTTCTATGACCTCTAGCTAGTCACTTAACCCTTCTCTGGACTTAATTTCCTTTCTGTGTATAAAATAAGTAACAACACCCATTGCAGACATTGCTATATTCATGAAACAAAGCAGTCTGTAAGGGCAAAGAAGTATAATTAAACCTTGGTATTGTTCTTTTAAAAATTAAATCACACTAAAAATTAAGAAAGCCTTAAACAACCTCATCAGTGCTAGGCTGGAAGTGATTAAATACATTGTTTTGCCCCTAAAATAATCCCCAAAAGGTTAGTTGTGTTTCTTACTGCCAATAATATTTACTAATGTGATTGATATGGATGTTTGCTGATCAGTTCCTTTCAGCATTTAGTTTTCATTTTAAATATTATTCCTAAAATGGAATGGATTATTTAGTTAAGAAGAAACATGGAAGTAATTCAAAGCCCAAAGGAACTTATAAAATGAAGTAAATAGTATGTAGATGAAAAAAAGAAGCTATATTCCTAATAACATAGGAACACACAATTAGCTATATTTACCAATTATTCTCATGTTTATTAACCTTAATATTTATTTTATAGTTCTATTATTGCTAAAATATGCATACTTGAAATTTTTCAGACCTGAAATTCCTTCGAAGGCAAAGGACTACTTTAATTTTGTGGCTTGTCTTTCTTGTATTTTTAATTACAGAAGTAAAATATGTATGTTTGTTTCTATAAAAAAAATCTTTATTCAATCAAAAGTAACTTTTGAAGCTTATTGCCTATATTTCTATTTCTTATACTTTTTGGATTCCCATAAAATTATTAATATTTTCCTGTGAAAATTCATACCTTAGGACCACTTTAAATTTATATAACACTTCACATCTTAGAACCAAGTTAATTTTAAATGAAGTGAAATATCTTTTACTCAAACTTTTTCTTCAATGTGCATAATCTGAAAAACATGATATACAACTGAGGGAACAATTAAGAACATATCTGATTTGAATTTAATATAATGAGTATCTATTGGGCATTTATTCTATTTCATTGAATCCAAGACATGACTAATTTTAAAATGCATCATTTTTTAAAATTCACTAAGAAAGAAAAAAAACAACAAGAAAAGAAACACAGGAAGACTGTACCAAAATAATTCATAATATAGAATATGCGTGTTTTGCCTAACTACTTAACTCTTTACACATATCAAACCATAGAATTTAAACATAGACTCTGGGGAACACTCTTACACTGTTGGTGGAAATGCAAACTAGTACAGCCACTATGGAGAACAGTGTGGAGACTCCTTAAAAAACTGCAAATCGAACTGCCATATGACCCAGCAATTCCACTGCTGGGCATATAAAACCGAGGAAACCAGAATTGAAAGAGACAAGTGTACCCCAATGTTCATCGCTGCATTGTTTACAATAGCCAAGACATGGAAGCAACCTAGATGCCCATCAACTGATGCTGTGGTACATATACACAATGGAATATTACTCAGCATTAAAAAAAATTCATTTGAAGCAATTCTACTCAGATGGACGAAACTGGAGCCCATTATCCAGAGTGAAGTAAGCCAGAAGCAAAAACAACAATACAGTATATTAACACATATATATGGAATTTAGAAAGATGGTAACGAGAACCCATCATGTGAGACAACAAAAGGAACGCAGATGTATAGAATAGACTTGCGGACTCTGTGGATGAGGGTAAGGGGGGGATGATATGGGAAAATGGCATTGAAACATGTTAATTATCATATGTCTAATCAATCGCCCGCCCAGGATTGATGCTCGGGGCTGGTGCATGGAGATTTCCCGGGGGGAGGGAGGAGGGAGGGAGGAGAGAGGGGGTTTCTGGAGGGGGAGCGTATGTAAACCCATGGTAATATCATGGCATTGTATGGCAAAAACAATAAAAGGGGAAAAAAATAGAAATAAAAATAAAGAAGACCAAAAAAATAAAAAAATAAAAAATTAAAAAAAAATTTTAAAAATGTATATTACTATATAAAAAATAGATGACTAGTCCAAGTTCGTTGCATGAAACAGGGCACTCAAAGCTGGTGCACTGGGCCAACCCAGAGGGATGGGATGGGGAGGCAGGTGGGAGGCGGGTTTGGGGTGGGTGACACATGTTCACCCATGGCTGATTCATGTCAATGTATGGCAAAAATCACCACAATATTGTAAAAAAATTAACCTCCAATTAAAATAAATAAATTAATTAAAAAAACCCATAGACTCTGAAGATAAATATTTGCCTCGTAGTTTCTTTGATGTATACATATAAATAATAAGCCAAATTACCTTCTTTAACCTCTGATTTTGACTCTTCTGCATTATTTTTCAATACAGTCAGTTTCTATGCTTTTCTATATGATAAATATACTCCACCTTCAAAAATACTAGGAACTGATATTTTTTTCAGAGTTCCTTGTTGAAAGAGTGATTGCTTTTCCTTGTTACTAATCTATATGTGAATGGAATAGAAAATCAATTGCTACATTACCAAGAGAATATTGTGTAGAGTTAACAGCTGCTTTAGAATTGTCATTCATGTATCAGTTCAGTTCATTCGCTCAGCTGTGTGCGACTCTTTGTGACCGCATGGGCTGCAGCATGTCAGGCAACCCTGTCCATCACCACCTCCCAGAGCTTACTGAAACTTCTGTCCATTGAGTCAGTGATTCCATCCAACCATCTCTTTCTCTGCTGTCCTCTTCTTCCCCCACCTTCAATCTTTAGCAGCATCAGGGTCTTTTCCAAAGAGTCACTTCCTCTTATCAGGTGGCTGACGTACTGGAGATTCAGCTTTGCCATCAGTCCTTCCCAATGAATTCAGGACTGATTTCTTTTAGGATGGACTGGCTGGATCTCCTTGCAGTCCAAGGAACTCTCAAGTGTCTTCTCCAACACCACAGTTCAAAAGCACCAATTCTTTGGCATTCAGCTTTCTTTATATCCAACTCTCACATCCATACATGACTACTGGAAAAATCATAGCATTAACTAGACAGACCTCTGTTGGCAAAGTAATGTCTCTGCTTTTTAAAATGCTGTCTAGGTTGGTCATAATTTTTCTTCCAAGGAGTAAGCGTCTTTTAATTTCATGGCTTCAGTCACCATCTGCAGTGATTTTGGAGCCCCCAAAAATAAAGTCTGCCACTGTTCCCACTGTTTCTCTATTTGCCATAAAGTGATGTGACCGGATGCCATGATCTTTGTTTTCTCAATTTTGAGTTTTAAGCCAACTTTTTCACTCTCCTCTTTCACTTTCATCAAGAGGCTCTTTAGTTCTCCTTCACTTTCTGCCAGAAGGGTGGTGTCATCTGCATGTGTGAGGTTATTGATATTTCTCCTGGCACTCTTGAGTCTAGCTTGTGTTTCATCCAGCCCAGCATTTCTCATGATGTACTCTGCATATTAGTTAAATAAGCAGGGTGACAATATACAGCTTTCATGTACTTTTTTCCCTATTTGGAATCAGTCAGTTCCATGTCCAGTTCTAGCTGTTGCTTCTTGAACTGCATACAGATATCTCAGGAGGCAGGTCAGATGGTCTGGTATTCCCATTTCTTTCAAAATTTTCCACAGTTCATTGGTATCCACACAGTCATGGCTTTTACATAGTCAATGAGGCAGAAAAAGATGTTTTTCTGGAAGTCTCTCGCTTTTTCAGTGAGATAGCAGGTGTTGGCAATTTGATCTCTGGTTCCTCTGCATTTTCTAAAGCCAGCTTCAACATCCGGAAGTTCACCGTTCACATATTTCTGAAGCCTGGCTTGGAGAATTTTGAGTATTACTTTACTAGTGTGTGAGATGAATGCAATTGTGCTGTAGTTTGAGCATTCTTTGGCATTGCCTTTCTTTGGAATTGTAATGAAACTGTTTTTTTCCAGTCCTGTAGCCACTGCTGAGCTTTCCAAATATGCTGGCATACTGAGTGCAGCACTTTCATGGCATCATCTTTCAAGATTTGAATAGCTTAACTGGAATTCTATCACCTCCACTAGCTTTGTCCATAGTGATGCTTCCTAAGGTCCACTTGACTTCAGATTCCAGGATGTCTGGCTCTAGGTGAGTGATCACACCATTGCAATTACCTGGGTCGCGAAGATCTTTTTTGCATAGTTCTTCTATGTATTGTTGCTACCTTTTAATATCTTCTGCTTCTCTTATGTCCATACCATTCTTGTCCTTTAATGAGCCCATCTTTGCGTGAAATGTTTCTTTGGTATGTAATTTTCTTAAAGAGATCTCTAGTCTTTCACATTCTATTGTTTTCCTCTATTTCTTTACACTGATCACTGAGGAAGGTGTTCTTATCTCTCCGTGCTATTATTTGGGACTCTGCATTCAGACGGGTATATCTTTACTTTTCTCCTTTGCTTTTGGCTTCTCTTCTTTTCTCAGATATTTGTATGGCCTCCTCCTCAGACAGCCATTTTGCTTTTATTCATTTATTTTTCTTGGGGATGATCTTGATCAATGCCTCCTGTATAATGTCAGGAATCTCCATCGATAGTTCATCAGGCACTCTATCAAATATAATCCCTTAAATCCATTTTCACTTCCACTGTATAATTTTAAGGGATTTGATTTAGGTCATACCTGAATGGTCTAGTGATTTTTCCCTACGTTCTTCAATTTTAGCCTGAATTTGACAATAAGGAGTTCATGATCTGAGCCACAGTCAGATGCTAGTCTGGTTTTGCTGACTATATAGAGCTTCTTCATATTTGGCTGCAAAGAATCTAATTAATCTGATTTTGGTGTGGACCATCTGGTGATGTCCATTTAAACAGGCTTGTCTTAAGTTGTTGGAAGAGGGTGTTTGCTATGACCAGTATATTCTCTTGGCAGAATTCTATTAGCCTTTGTCCTGTTTCCTTCTGTACTCCAAGGCCAAATTTGCATGTTACCCCAGGTGTTTCTTGACTTCCTACTCTTGCATTCTAATCCCCTGTAATGAAAAGGACATCTTTTTGGGAGTGTTAATTCTATAAGGTCTTGTAGTTCTTCATAGATCGGTTCAACTTCAGCTGTTTCAGCATTACTAGTTGGGGAATAGAATTGGATTACCATGATATTGAATGGTTTGTGTTGCAAATGAACATAGATCATTCTGTCGTTTTCGAGGCTGCCTCCAAGTAGTGCATATCAGACTCTTTCTTTGACTATGATGACTACTCCATTTCTTCTAAGGGATTCTTGAACATAGTTTTAGATATAATTGTCGTCTGAATTATATTTAGGCATGCCAGTCCAGTTTAGTTCGCTGATTCCTAACATGTCAACACTCACTCTTGCCATCTCCTGTTTGATCACTTTCAATTGCCTTGATTCATGGACCTAACATTCCAGATTCCTATGCAGTATTGCTCTTTACAGCATCAGACCTTGCTTCCATCACCAGTCACATCCATTACTGAGTGTTGTTTTTGTTTTGACTCTGCATCTTCATTCTTTCTGGAGTTACTTCTCCATTGATCTCCTGTAGCATATTGGGTATCTATGAACCTGGGGAGTTCATCTTTCAGTGTCCAATCTTTTTTGCCTTTTCATACTGTCCATGGGGTTCTTAAGGTAGGAATACTGAACTGGTTTGCCATTCCCTTCTCCAGTGGACCACATTTTGTCAGAACTCTCCACCATGACCTGTCCATCTTGTGTGGCCCTATAGGGCATGGCTTATAGTTTTATTGAGTTAGACAAAGCTGTGGTCCATGTGATTAGATTGGTTAGGTAACTGTGACTGTGGTTTTCAGTCTGTCTGCCCTCTGATGGAGAAGGATAAGAGGCTATGAAAGCTTCCTGATGGACTACTGGTCTTGTTCTTATGGGCAGGACCATGCTCAGTAAGTGTTTAACCCAATTTTCAGTTGATGGATGAAGCTGTGTTCCCTCCCTGCGATTTACCTGGGACCAAACTATGGTGGAGGTAATGAAGATAATGGTTAATTCCTTCAAAAGATCCCATGCATATACTGCTACAGTCCATGACCCCAACCTTGCAGCAGGCCACCACCAACCCACGCCTTCACTGGAGACTCTGTACACCCACAAGCAAGTCTGGGACAGTCTACAGTGGGGTCATTGTTCTTTTTCCTGGGTCCTGGTACATTTATGTATACATGTATGTATTATTTATATACACATATACACACACAGGAGAAGGAAATGGCAAACTGCTCCAGTATTCTTGCCTGGAGAATCTCATGGACAGAAGATCCTGGTGGACTGCTGTGCATGGGGTTGTACAGAGTCGAACATGACTGAAGCGACTTAGCATGCATTCATCCATTGGAGAAGGAAATAACAACCCATTTCAGTATTCTTGCCTGGAGAATCCCAGGGACAGAGGAGCTTGGTGGGCTGCTGTGTATGGGGTTGCACAGAGTCGGACAGGACTGAAGCAACTTATTAGCAGCAGCAGCAGCAGCATGCACACTGAGACATAGATATAGATATATTCCCTACCACCCAAAGTAAGTCCAACATACTAGCTGGAAAGAACAATTTTTAAAATATTACTGAATTTATTTCACAAGATAGTTAATTGCATAGTCCTGTCTGACCCTTTGCAACCCTATGGACTATACAGTCCATGGAATTCTCCAGGCCAGAATACCGGAGTGGGTAGCCTTTCCCTTCTGCATGGTCTCTTCCCAACCCAGGGATTGAACCCAGGTCTCCTGCATTGCAGGCAGATTCTTTACTAACTGAGCTATCAGGGAAGCCCCAGATAATTAGATAAGGTGATTCAAATATTGTGGCATTATTGTTCTTTAAGTAATGGAAAATACACAACAGACACTTTATCCCTTAATAAGCACAATTTTAAGCATCTAGGTTCTCTAATAAGAGGTAACCTATGTTGGCTTTCTCCCTAGAATTCCTCAAAAGATTTTATTTATGTTGAGCTATATAGCATACTTAAATCTAGGTGGTGCCTAGCTTTTATGTAATCATAGTTCTAACATTTGGCTTTTTCTAATATATGTCTTTCCCTCATCATGGACAATTTTTAGCTCATTTCAGTTTCATCAAAAGACATAGCTTACACATAGTGAAATTGTTTTCTTTCACATTCTATAACATACAAACTTTATACAGAAATAATTAGGCATAGATTTTCACTTGTAGCTACATTCTGTTTCACATTAGAAACTTAATCATTTTATGGGAAACCCTTTCACTTACTCATTCTACTTTTTGCATTGAGACTAATAATTCTTATTTTTTTTTATTTTTCCTGTTGTAAGGTCTTCTGCCATAAAAGAGGATCTTTGGTTTGTTTCCTGCTTCTTAATATTCTTACTCAGCTTTCTATTATTGGCATTTTACAACTCTGTCTTCTGTGTAATATGATAGCCTACCTTAACATCAGATAAAACCATAGTTCTTAGAAGTAGATATAATGCTATGAATTCTGCCCCAGATTAAATGAGATGTCTTACCCAAAACAGAGTCTTAAACCCCAATATCTCTACTGTTTTGAACAATGAGTTCTGTTGGGTGCTAATACCTGGCAGTAAATAAGCAGATTTATGAATGCTTTGTTAAACAAACTTACCTTATTTCTGTTTCTCAAACAGTTGAATATGTGAATCTGTATTGTACATACAATAGTGCCTACAGCCAATATTTTTCATTCATCTTCTTACAGAGAGAATGTGAAAGTTTTTTTTTTTCTTTTTTTAAATCAAGTATACAAATTTAGCACAGCGTTGAAGCTATAACATAGTCAAGGAGAGCGTTTTCTCTAAAATATTCTTCAAAATAAGCTCACCTACATTATGGAAACACTAGGCACCAATTGAAACACTGACAGCAATCCTCTGAAGCATAAAAGAATTAAAAATTTAAGAAATAAGAATAATTGAAAAAGTCACTGATTTGAAACAGAGTGTTGTCAAAAGTAAAGGCCTAGTTTGCAGCAATAACATATTCAAGAAAATGATGTTCAATTGTTTTCAGTGACAACCACCAGGTGAAAATCAAGTACCTTATAGCAATTACTGAATTTCTGCCAGAATCTGTTATAATGCTGCCTTAGGGGAGTCAAGATAAGAAGAATCTAGCTAAGAAGCCACATCAAGGAAAGTAGGAAAGGAGAAAGACTATAGCAACGTTAACCTGTGAAGTTACCTAGTGATAAGAGGTGTCTTTTGGGAGAAAGGGAGAATTGATGGAATATTTAGTAATGAGTAACTAAAAACTGTGGTGTTGGAGAAAACTCTTCAGAGTCTCTTGGACAGCAAGGGGATCCAACCAGTCAATCCTAAAGGAAATCAGTCCTGAATATTCATTGGAAGGATTGATGTTGAAGCTGAAACTCCAATACTTTGGCCACCTAATGTGAAGAACTGACTCATTTGAAAAGACCCTGATGCTGGGAAAGATTGAAGGTGGGAGGAGAAGGGGATGTCAGAAGATGAGATGGTTGGATGGCATCACCGACTCAATGGACATGAGTTTGAGTAAACTCCAGGAGTTGGTAATGGACAGGGAGGCCTCGGCATGCTGCAGTCCATGGGGTCACAAAGAGTGGGACACAACTGAGTGACTAAACTGAACTGAATTAAAAGCAGAACATTTTTCCTTAGGTAAAATATCATAAATTGTATATTTATAATTTCAAAGTCAAAGGTTATATTACACTTAATATTTTACTGTTTTGAAATTTTAGCAAGTAATGAAAAATTTACCCAGGGTCAAGAATTTACATATAAGTAGTGGAAAAATCAAGTAAAACTTTAAAAATATATCTGATTTTAATGAATGTGCTATGCCAAATGAAGACAGTGAAAATTATATGAGAAAAAAAACAACTGAATTCGGTGGCTAACTGTAACAACAAGAAAATAAGTAGATACATAAAAATTATAGTATACTTTGCCAGGTTTAGAATTGATCAAAAAGATGATATGGGTTTTCAATTAGGGTATATAACATCAAATGAAGTAGGTATTATCAATCTTCAAATATTTGGAATATGTAAAATGCATTTTATTTTAAAACCAATTTAATAACTCAAAGTAATTCCTAATTATAAAGTTCCCATAAATAGACTGAAAATAATGATTATACTAAAAATGAATGGAATCCATACATAGAAATTTATATATTTATATACAGACACTTCAGAATGTAAGTAATAATTTTTTTTTCAAGAAAAGTAATTGGCAATAGAAGCTTGATGTTCAAATATATTAATAGAAGACAAAGCTGTTAGGTTGCAGACTCCTTGGGAAGTTCCCAGGTGTAATCTGAAATTGCCCTCCACAGGAGTAGGGCAGGGAGATACTGAAAAAAAAGGCAACACACACCAGATTGCTAAGTGTATATTTAATAAATAAGGAAATGTATTTAAGATGTTTATTTTGAGTAGCCTCAAGATAAATAGATTTCTGCAAAATCAACCAAATCTTAAAACGTTAATATGGTATAGAGGTGTTAACATGTTCAGTTTTGCACATGGTTCAGATGGTCTCAACACCAAACTACTATTTCAATTCTGTGTCTTGGGTAGCTTCTAGATCTGGGAAGGCAAACAGAGTGCACTTTCCCAATACATGGGAGGTTATGAGCAGCCTCCAAACATCCAGGTCTAAATCAAAGGTCAAACTAGTGGTTACATTTTTTGATGACTTTCCCCAAAAATCCACCCTTCACAACTTGCTCTTACAATCTCACAAGACTCATCTTCTGCAATGTGCTCTGAATGGTCAGAAACATATTTCATTGACATGAATATGTCTCATTTGGTGTCTATCTGACTGTGCTGGAGGTAAGTACACCAGCAATAGCATAGAACATGCAAGGAAAAAAAAAAGTTAAGAAAACAAATTGTCAAAACCAGCAACAAATTTTTCCACCAAATCCCCCTTGCTCTTAACCTATAAATTCCCATAAGCAGGGGATTGATTATTCAAGGAGTCTGCTTGTGCCATTATTGCTGTTGTTCAGTAGCTAAGGAATGCTTGACTCTTATGACAGGCTACCCTGTCCTTCGCTATCTCTTGGAGATGGCTCAGATTCATGTCTGGAAAATCTCATGGACAGAGGGCTCTGGTAATCTACAGTCCATGGGGTTGCAAAAAGTCAGACACAACTAAGTGACTTCACTTTCACAGCAGCCCTGTTGTACCCCTTTTCCAATTTGGAATGAGTCTGTTGTTCCATGTAATATTCTAATGCTGTTTCTTGACCTGCATGCACATTTCTCAGGAGACAGGTGGGGTGGTCTGGTATTCCCATTTCTTTAAGAATTTTCTGCAGTTTGTTATGATCCACACAGTCAAAAGTTTTAGCATAGTCAATGAAGCAGAATTAGGTGTCTTTCAGGAACTCCTTTGCTTTCTCCATGATTCAATGAACATTGGCAATTTCATCTCTGGTTCCTCTGCTTCTTTGAAACCTAGCTTGTACATCTGGAAGTTCCTAGTTCATGCTGGGGAATACAAATGTCAGTCTGGTATACTAGAGCCTGAATCATCTCAGTTCCAAACTTCAAGTCCTGTGGTTTGTTGGAACAAGCCTGAAGGAAATGACCCACAGAAGACTGGTAACATTTCACATAATAAAACCTTATTTAGACATTGGCTGCTGAGTGGTTCTATCCACTGATCTTTCTCTTAAAGTAAAGAGAGAGAAAGATCATCCTAGGACCTGCTAATCAACATAATGATCAGGCTTTTTATTTCCTCAAGATAAAGCAAATTTATATGCAGAATAAATTTTTTCTACTTGGGGTTTATGTAATTAACATGTGATAGAGATTAGAGTTTCAGTTTGAGAAATGTCAGTGCCATGAGCAGATTCTGAAGAAGGGTCCCAAATGATTTGAGAGCAGAAGTTCCCAACTGAGAGTGGTTTTGCTCCATCAAAGGACAGTTGGCAATATCAGGAGATATTGGAGTAGAAAAGCTACTGGCATCTACTGAGTAGAGGAATCCCTCTAAGCATCCTAAACTACACAAGACAACTCCTACAATGTGTATTTGGTATACACATCAACTGTGCCAAAGTTGAAAAAATCTATTCTTAAAGTTTAATGGTGCAATAAAGATACTAGACAGTCTGGAAAACTTGTGTATCTTGGAATGCTTGTTATGACAACAGCCCCAATAACAAACCTGTGATCTTATTTTTCACCATGATTCTGTCCCCTGGCTGGAGCCAGTTGGTCCATGGTTGCACATTCACCATGAAAGATTATAAAGGAAGTAATTCAGATCCTGAAGATATCATTCCTATGAATATCAACTACTGACATTAAGAGTTACATGATGATTAACATTAAATAAATCAATACATAAATAAAGTATATTAATATTGAAACATCTAAATTAGCTATTTATTGGATTCTTAAAAGGCATTTAAACATTTATTGGGTTCTTAAAATTAGAGAGTTTTTAAGAAGAAATTGAACATAAAATCTTCAAAATGAGTACATAAGAAATTTAATTACTACTAGGGTGAAAAGCAAGTTTTGTATTTACCATTTGTCTGACAGAAGTCAATATTTTTTGTTTCTGTGTCTTTTTCCCAAGCGAAGTAGATTTTATTGTTACTGATAGCACAAGAGCTCTATCAATATTTCATTTCTATTTTTCCCTTATTTTCATCTGATACATTTTTAAGTTATTTAAAGTGCATTTATAATAATTAGCCTCCCTCCCACATCCGTTCCCATCCCATCCCTCTAGGTTGACACAGAGTCCCTGTTTGAGTTTCCTGAGACATACAGCAAATTCCCATTGGCAATCTACCTTACATGCAGTAATGTAAGTTTCCATGTAATTCTTTCCATACATTTCACTCTCTCTTCCCCTCTCTCCATGTCCATTAGTCTGTTCTCTAAGTCTGTTTCTCCATTTATTTGCACTGCAAATAAATTATTTGGTACCATTTTTCTAGATTCCATATAAATGTGTTAATATATGATATTTATCTTTCTCTTTCTGAATTACTTCACTCTGTAAAATAGACTCTAAGCTCATCCACCTCATTAGAACTGACTCAAATGTGTTACTTTTTATGTCTGAGTAATACTCCATTGTGTATATGCACCACAACTTCTTTATCCATTCTTCTGTTGATGGGCATCTAGGTTGCTTCGATGTTCTAGCTATTGTAAATAGTGCTGCAATGAACAACGGGATACACGTGTCTTTTTCAATTTTAGTTTTTTCAGGGCAAATGCTTAGGAGTGGGATTGCTGGGTCATATGGTGGTTTCATTCCTATTTTTGTTTGTTTGTCTGTTTTTTTTAGGAATTACATGCCATCTTCCATAGAGGCTGGATCAATTTATATTCCCACCAACAGTGCAAGAGGGTTCTTTGCTTCATACCCTTTCCAGCATTTATTGTTTGTAGACTTCTTGATGATGGCCATCCTGACTGGTGTGAGGTGATATCTCATTGTAGTTTTGATTTGCATTTCTCTAATAATGAGCAATACTGAGTATCTTTTCATTTTTTTTGTTAGCCATCTGTTTTTTTTTTTTTTTTTTGGAGAAATGTCTGTTTAGGTATTTTTCCCATTTTTTGATTGGGTTGTTTTTCTGGTATTGCATTGGGTGAGCTCCTTGTATATTTTAGAAGTTGTGGAGAAAAGGAACCCTCCTATACTGTTTGTGGAATGTAGATTGGTGCAGCCAGTATGGAGGTTCCTAAAAAAATGGAAACTAGAGCTACTATATGACTCTGCAATTCCATTCCTGCCTGGGCATAAATATGGAGAAAGCTTTAATTAAAAAAGATGCATGCACCCCAATGTTCATATCAGCATAACAGCATTAGTCACAGTAGCCAAGATGCAGAAGCCACTTAAGTGTGCATCTACAGATGAATGGGTAAAGAACAGAGAGAAAGTTCACTGTGCTGTATGTCTGAAAGTAACACAACAGTGTAAATCAACTATACTTCAATAAAAAAAGTTGACAGAAACAAAGTTCACCTATAACTTTTGTCTTTTCAAAAATTTTAGTTAAAGTGTGGTAAATATTATGATTGTTCAATGTCTTTATAATACACTAACTAAATAATTGTTTCTAAGAAGCAATTTGGTTCAAGAAATGGCCAACTATTCAACACTTATAGCACATTTAGATTAGAAAATTTGCTAATTGGATTTGTGCTTTTCTAAATCTAAATAGAAGGTACAAATAATTTCTTGTAGATTTACTTGATTATAATTAGGTGTTGTTGTTGTTCAGTCACTAAATTGTGTCTGACTCTTTGCAACCCCAAGGACTGCAACATATCAGACTTCCCTGTCCTTAAATATCATGCACTTTGCTCAGATTCATGTCCATTGGATCAGTGATGCTATCTAACCATCTAATCCTCAGTTTCCCCCTATCCTACTGCCTTCAGTCTTTATCAGCATCAGGGGTCTTCCTATGAGTCAGCTTTATGCATCAGGTGGCCAAAGTATTGGAGCTTCAGTTTAGCATCAGTCCTTACAATAAATATTCAGGGTTGATTTCCTTTAGGACTGACTGGTTGGATCTCCTTGCAGCCCAAGGAATGCTTAAGAGTCTTCTCCAACACCACAATTTGACAGCATCAGTTCTTCAGCTCTTGGTCTTCTTTATGGTCCAACTCTCACATCTGTACATGACTCCTGGAAAAACCATAGCTTTGACTGCATGGACATTTGTCAGAAAAGTGATATCTCTGCTTTTTAATATGCTGTCTAGGTTTATCATAGCTTGACTTCCAAGGAGCAAGCATCTTAAAATTTCATGGCTGCAGTCACCACCAGCAGTGATTTTGGAGTCCAAAAAAATAAATTATCACTGCTTCTACTTTTTCCCTTTGCATTTGCCATGAAGTGTTGGGACTGGATGCCGTGATCTTATTTGAATGGCTTATAGCTTCATTAGGTTTTAGTTTTTCATTGAGTTTTCATCTTGCTTTTTGAAAGGAAATTGCAAAATATTTCATTTTATTTTTTTTTGAATCACTCATAGCTTCATTGAATTATGCAATCCCCTTTGCCACAAGGCTGTGATCCATATTAGTAGTGTTAGTCACTCAGTTGTGTACTTTTTGTGGCCCCATGGACTACTGCAGCCTGCCAGGCTCCTCTGAGCATGGGAGTCTTCAGGCAAGAATACTGGAGTGGGTTGCCATATACTTCTCCAGGAGATCTTCCAGATCCAGGGATTGAACCTGGGTCTCCCACACTGTGGGCAGATTCTTTACCGTCTGAGCCACCAGAGAAGCCTACCTACTTAGTCTTAGAAAAATTATGTAGACAGTATACCTTGTGCACCTTCTGAAAATGACTATCATATGAAGAACAAATAAAAGTATATTTATATAAACACTTAAAATTTTGTTGATGATATTAATGATTTGAAAATATTAATTAAACTTTAATTTTGGCAAATACTAAGTTTGGCTAGTTATGCTAACATTTGATCAAAACGTTTCCTTCGCATTCATAGTTATAGGAGAATAGCCAAAAACAAGATAGAGAACATTCCTTAACTTCTCTTGCACTTAGATGTTACTTTGTGACTAAGTTCCCTCTCACAGAATGGGAGAAGAAATTATGTATTTTTCAGAGTGTATTTGACCCATCGACCCTCTCTCTTCCCTCTCTCCTGAGTGAGCACAAACTATAGTAAAGCCTATGATTAAAGGAGACTAAGATGGGAAGGTGTGAGTTTGTTGAGAAGAATTTTTTCCCGCCATTGATCGCCTTCCTTGGATTATTAAATTAATAATAAATACAATTAAGGGTGTTTGTGCCATACTTTTGGGTTTTTTTAAAGAATTTTAATGTACCGAACAAATTTCCTAGGTATCTACCTGTATTCATTACCTGAGGCTGCTGTAACAAATTACCATAAACTCGATAGCTTAACATGTCAGAAGTTTATTCTCTCACAATTCTGGAGACTAGAAGTCCAAAATGAAGTTTTGTTGGACTATTTCCCACTGGAGGCTCTAGAAGAAATTTTTTCCTTGCCTTTTCTAGTTCTGGTCTTGTGATTTTGTCGCTCCAGTTCTGCCTCCATCTTTAACATGGCCTTCTTTTCTCCTCTCCTATCTCAATTTTATGTGTTTCTTTATAAGAATTCTTACCATTGAATTTAGGAGAATAATCTCATCCGAAGATCTTTAATATGTTCTGGGGGTTAGGACATAGACATTCAATCTACTACACCATCTTTAAGAAATGTTATTGGATTTTGTCTTTTTTTTTTCACTCTGCATTTGCACTCTCTATAATGTATTATGTAGATCACAAAAGCATTCAATAAAGAATGCTTCAATCTTTAAGTGGTGCCTTTCATGATTTTGTATATGACTTACAAATGGGAATTCATAGATTCTAACTTAACTGACATGAAAATGATACATCTGTAATGAGTGAAATCAGAAAAATGGCAAATAAGAAAGTAGTAAGCAATCAAATTATGTCTGTTTTGTATTATTATTATTAATTTCTTCTTTTTAGGAATGCTCTCATTTCTTTTCAGGTAAAAAGAGGTCAAAATGCCAACAATTCCACTGCAAAGCAGATCACTAGAATATGATGTTAAAATGGAACTCTTTGTACCTCAGTTTCGACTGAAGCATAAAAATAATAAAAACCAAGAATTCTTGAGACAGACAATAAAAAAGTTTTTTAAAGGAGGGGAATCTCTGAAGAGGATCTAATTTGGAGAGAGGTTTCTGTGGATTTCCCCAGGGTAAGAACAGGAGACAGGGATGAAAGGATGTGATTTCAAATTCAACTATAATGAATGGGCTTCAACAGAAAAAATTCAAGCAGGTGCTATGTGCTCTGGTAATCGAAGGACGAGGACTGTTTCCAGACTCAGGCTTGGGAAAGATCAAATTACCTGTAGGGTAGCGTGGTCAATGCTGCATCTAACAAATAACTTTTCTTCTTTCTGAGAGTGGTTAATAAGCACAAGAATGAGATGTGTCAGCCTGGCTTCATTTTAGAAGGGAGTCTGCCAAAGAGGGAAATCTGACATAGCAAAGAATCCTAGCAGTAAGAGAGTTACTGAGGGATGAGCTGCAGAGGAAGTACAGGCATGGCCCCCACAAGTGGAAGGGTCTGGAAGGATCAGACTCTGAAGAACCTACAAAATCAGCCACAGGGCAACATCGTTCTTAAACATCTGCCATGTCTAGAGTGCACCAAGCTTCTTACAACATTTCAATTAGAGGAATAACTGCATGTCAATGTAATTTTTCCTCCTCCTGCTCCAAGAAAGAGGATGGAAACTGTAAATGAGAAAGAAAGACAAAGATCCATGGTACTTCCCAAGAAAGGAAACCCCACCTGGGAAAAATGGATGAGGTGGACAATTTACTGCAAATGAATAGTTTTCTGTTAAAACATGTATTTATAACATAAGAATTTGTTCATGCACAGTTGATAATCAGGTGAATAAAATAAACAAAATGGAAACCATGTTACCTATTAATTTTCTCTAAGCTACCAAGCAATACTTGATGTAGGAAAGTGAATACCTCCTAGTCCTTGTCTTCCCCTGTCACTGATTTATCTGTAATCATCCACTCCAACAATGAGAAAATCTAGCTTCCATTTCCCACCATAAATTTACTTAGTTGTTTAAATCCAGTATGGTGTAAGGTTGTTTCTGAATTGTTAATTCATACCATCATGGGAAATACCTGTTTCAGCCAGGCTGCAGTACTGACATGGAGTTCCTTTTGTCTTTGTTTCTTTATATTCCATCCAATTCCAAACTTCATTAAGTTGATTCCTCTTGTATTTTGATTAACTATCTGGACTGCAGTTTCTTAGAGAAATACACATGTAGAATATGGGAGATAATACATAAATGATAGATAGATAAATAGATAAAAAGGAGATTTAGTATCAGGAATTGACTTCTTGCAATTATGAAGACTGAGTAATCCTACAGTATGCCAAGAGCAAACTTGAAATCCAGGAAACATGGATGGTTGTAACTCAGTCTGAATTTGATGGCCTGAGAACCAGGAGAAGTACTGGTACATATCCTACTCCAAGGGATGGAGCAGAAGAAATGAAGTGCCCCATTTCAAACACTGAGGCAGGAACAAAGAGGTGCATTTCTCCTTCTATGTTCTGATCTATTCAGGCCCTCATCTGATTGGTTGATGCCTCATTGGGGAAGTCAATCTTCTTTGCTGAGTCCATCAATTCAAATGACAGTCTCATTTGAAAATACCCTCCAGACATTCCCAGATACAAGGGGAATAATCAGAGCACTATTGGGCAGTTGAATTGACAGGTAAAATTAACCATCATAATGTTCTTTATCAGATTTGTGAATTACATATATCTTCTCCCAGTTAGCAGTTTGTCTTTTCATTTTCTTAATATTCTCTTTCATTAGGCAGAAATTTTAATTCTTATATAGTCCAACATCAATTTTTAAAAATATATCATTCTTTTAGTGTTGTATCTAAAATCTCATGAAGAAGATCGTGCAGAGTTTCCCCTTGTTTCCTTCTAAAAATTTAATAGGTTTGCTTTTGATGTTTATATTTCAGGTTCGTTTTGAAATAACTTTTTGAAAGGTATAAGGTCTGTATCTAAGGTTTCTTTTTCCCAGGTTAACTTACAATTAATTGTTCCAGCATCATTTGTTGAAATTACTGTTCTTCTCCCATTAATTTGCTTTTGTGTCTTTATCAGTTTTAGCCATGTGTTCATGAGCCTATTTTCTTGACTCTTCATTATCTTGCATTGATAAATGTGTCTATCATTTTGTCAATACCATTTGTCTTAATTTTATTACTAAGTTTTATAGGACTCTTTCTATAATTTCTATAAAATTTAGTAATAAGATGTTCAGTATTGCCAAAATGATACTCATGATTCCAGGGCTTCCCTGGTGACTCAGGAGTAAAGAATCACCTGCCAATGCAAGAGACACAAGTTCAATCCCTGGGTCAGGAAGATCCCCTGGAGAAGTAAATAGCAACCCACCCCAGTATTCTTGCCTGGAAAACCCCATGGACAGAGAAGCCTGGTGGGCTACAGCCCATGGAGACACAAAAGAGTCAGACAGGATTTGGCAAATAAACAGCAGCAAACAATTGAAAGACTACTGTGGCTCCTCAAATTTTGTTCATTTTCCCTAGTGTTATTTTGATTATTCAAAGTCTTTTGCCTTACCATATAAACAGAAATAGAGAATCTGTTTACCAGGTAAAACAGTTGTTTACAAATCATTAGAAAGTTTGAGAGGGGAAGAAGTAACATTTATAAACATGCACATTTGCAGTCTGGGATAGTTTTTTTTTGAGTGAATATTTAAAAGTTCTTCTTTAATCTAAATTTAAAATCAACATCTTATCTTGCCATAAGAATTTCTCTATCAAGGTATAATTGTTATAGAATACGCTAGGCATACAAATCAATCATTTTATATTTGTGCATAATATAAAATAATCATCACAGAAAGTCTAGTTAACATTCATTATAATGCACACTCACTAATTTTTTTCTTATGTTGAGAACTTTCCATATTTACTCTCAGCAACTTTTTAGCATGCAGTACAGTATTATCAACTGTATTTACCAAGCTGTGTAAATATTACATTACCATAGGTTATTTTTTATAATTGAAAATCCATACCTTCTGAATCACTTTCATTCATGTCACCTACTTCATACCTACCACCCCATTGGGCAACCAATACACTGTTTTCTATATGTATGAGCTCCTTTCTTTTCTTTTTTTTTTTTTAAACATTGCACAAATAAGTGAGATTATAGATTTTTTCCCTAATTTCACTTTGCATAATGTTCTCAAAGTACATCAGTGTTATCACAAATAGATTCTTTATATAAAATATTTTGACAACATTATCTAACCACTTGATATGAAATATGGAAAAATAAAGCATGATAGATTTCTGTTGCTGTTCAGTCACTCAGTCATGTCCAACTCTTTGTGATCCCATGGACTGCAGCACACCAGGAGGCTTCCCTGTCCTTCACCATCTCCCAGAGCTTGCTCAATCTCATGTCCATCGAGTCAGTGATGCCATTAAACCGTCTCACCCTATGTCATGCCCTCATCCTTCTATCTTTAATCTTTCCCAGCATCAAGGTCTTTTCCAATGAGTCAGCACTTTGCATCAAGTGGCCACAAATATCAGAGTTTCACCTTCAGCATCAGTTCTTTCAATGAATATTCAGGACTGATTTCCTTTCAGATTGATGGATTTGACCTCCTTGTAGTCCAAAGGACTCTCAAGATTCCTGCAACCTATGATAAAACTAAAATGACATGCTAAAATTAATGAAATATCATCATTATTCTGAAAGATATTCCCTTATTTGATTTGTTGCAGTTCTATGACAGCCAGGGATTTTGGGAGTAAATACAGCTATGTCCTGACTTAGTTATCATGGCATTTAGAGACACTGTCATATACTTTTGAGTTCCTCATCTTTAAATATTAGTATTTAATGAGCTGGAATCAAGATTGATAGGAGAAATATCAACAACCTCAGATATGCAGATGACACTACCCTTATGGCGGAAAGTAAAGAGGAACTAGAGAGCCTCTTGATGAAGGCGAAAGAGGAGAGTGAAAAGTTTAGTTTCAAATTCAACATTCAAAAAACTAAGATCATGGCATCTGGTCCAATCACTTCATGGCAAATAGATGGGAAAACAGTGGAAACAGTGACAGCCTTTATTTTCTTGGGCTCCAGAATCACTGCAGATGGTGACTGCAGCCATGAAATTAAAGGCCACTTGCTCCTTGAAAGAAAATCTATGACAAACCTAGACAACATATCGAAAAGCAGAGACATTACTTTGCTGACAAAGGTCAGTATAGTCAAAGCTATGGTTTTTCCAGCAGTCATGTATGGATGTGAGAGTTGAACCATAAAGAAAGCTGATCTCTGAAAAATTGATGCTTTTGAACTGTGGTATTGGAGAAGACTTGAGAGTCCATTGGACTGGAAGGAAATCAAACCAGTCAATCTTAAAGGAAATAAACCCTGAATATTCATTGGAAGGATTGATGCTGAAGCTCCAATTATTTGGCCACATGATGCAAAGAACTGGCTCATTGGAAAAGACTCTGATTCTAGGAAAGACTGAAGGCAAGAGGAGAAGGGGACAACAGAGGATAAAATGACTGGATGGTATCACCAACTCAATAGACATGAGTTTGAGCAAACTCTGGGAGGTGGTGAAGGGTAGAGAAGTCTGATGTGCTGCAGTCCATGGTATCTCAAAGAGCTGGACATAACTGAGTGACTGAATAACAACAAAGTATTGTATACACACAGCAAAATTTTTAAAGCACAATTTAGTTATATTTTACATTTTAATATTACAGAAAATAAAAATTATATTCTAATGTTCAAATTAATGTGGGCATCATATTCTTATGACTCTAAAAGTAGATAAATAAAAGCTCAGTAATGGTTTTATTTCAAGAAGGTAATTTTATAAATGGCTAAAAGTTATTAGTGATAATTCCTAAACAAGAGCTGTGAACTTGCTTAACTTTCATCAGTGATTCTTAATGTTTGATTTTGAGAAACACTTAATGAATTTTCTTATGTTAAATTGATACAGTCATCAATGTGGATAGTCATTTTTCATGCCTGCTCTTTAACCATTAGTATAACACAAACCCATGAATTATCTCACATTTTTTTTACATACTCAGTAAACAAATGCCTCAAATATTCACTTTTGCAAAGTAAGATAAATTGTAATGTCAAAAGTGTCTTCCTTTCCTTTAATTTAGTGTAGTTAAAAATCTGTGTATCTTTCCTTTTGAAAAGAATAGAATCTGCTTACTTGATAGAAATAAATATTTCTCACATAAAAGTGGATATTGCACAGAAGTAGTTAATTTCATTCTCAAAGCTTTTCCAGTATATTAGTTGACTGTATGTTCCATTAAATATGCACTTTGAGGAATAGAATGCATTCATATATTAATAGCTTTACTTCATTAGTAAATCTATATTCATACTTACCACAAGATTTCATAAAATTGCAGTTTTAGTACAAAGAACAAGAGCAATTGTATAACAAGGGCATTAAGCTGTCTAGTGAACTGGAATTCTGAAGTTAAATTAAATAGTGTAGCATGTTTACATACCAAGAAGAATACGAAAATTAAGTCCAAATAAACAGAAAAAGAATTGCAAATGGATCAATAAACTATCAGTAAAGGAATGTTTGCATGTTGCATAATTCAAAACTGTTACTTATTCATGCATTTAACTATTGTGCAACTAATTCATAAATATAAATTATGTATATCCTATTCTTCTAGCACTATAAGCACTTAATGTTAAATTTGTGCAGAATACAAATATTACCTATGCACTTCAAAATATTAAAACTTGAAATATTTTACTCCACTTCTTTTTGTCAGCAGAGAAATTATTTAGTTAGTGTCTTTGCTTAAAAGAATGAAGATTCTATGCTAAGCCACAAATTGGCTTTTGCTAAGGGGATTATAACTCTTAGACATTCCAGTCAGTCTAAGTGGAGTATATGGCTATAATTTACAGTTTGCAGTAAAGATTCAAAAGTTGGCAAGTTATATAATTGGACTAGTTGTTTGTGATTAAACATTTCAAAAAACTATATATGTGCATTGTTTCTTTGTTGGTGGTGGTTATTCATTTTTGAAATTTATTTATTTTTTTATTGAAGGGTAATTGCATTACAGAATTCTGTTGTTTTCTGTCAAACCTCAACATGAATCATCCATAGGTATACAAAAGTTCCCCCAGGTCAGAGGTCAGGGGCGGGGGCTCAGAGGAGCTACCCGGCATTCCAGGTCAGGGTGGCAGCTGCGCTTTGCTGCAGCAGCCGTGAAAAGAGATCCCCCCTTCAAGGTAAGAGAAACCCAGAAGTGAGGCCGAGAGGAGCTACCACACGCTGGAGGAGCAGCAGCTGAGCAGGCGCAGGAGGGCCGAGAGGAGCTACTCTACATTCAAGGTCAGGAGGGACGCGGTAAGGAGATACTCCTCATCCAATGTAAGGAGCAGCGGCTGCGCATTGTTGGAGCAGCCGTGAAGAGATACCCCACATCCAAGGTAAGAGAAACCCAAGCAAGAGGGTAAGTGTTGCAAAAGGGCATCAGAGGGCAGACACACTTAAACCATAATCACAGAAAACTAGCCAATCTGATCACACAGATCACAGCCTTGTCTAATTCAGTGAAACTAAGCCATGCTGTGTGGGGCTACCTGAGACAGAAGGGTCATGGTGGAGAGGTCTGACACAATGTGGTCCACTGGGGAAGGGACTGGCAAACCCCTTCAGTATTCTTGCCTGGAGAATCCCATGAACAGTATGAAAAGGAAAAAGACAGGACACTAAAAGATGAATTCCTCAGGTCGGTAGGTGCCCGATGTGCTACTGGAGATCAGTGCAGTAATAACCCCAGAAAGAATGAAGGGATGAAGCCAAAGCAAAAACAATGCCCAGTTGTGGATGTGACTGGTGATAGAACCAAGCTCTGATGCTGTAAGAGCAATATTGCATAGGAACCTGGAATGTTAGGTCCATGAATCAAGGAAAATTGGAAGTGGTAAAACAGGAGATGGCAAGAGTGAATGTCGACATTCTAGGAATCAGCAAACTAAGATGGACTGGAATGAATGAATTTAACTCAGATGACCATTATATCTACTACTGGGGGCAGGAATTCCTTGGAAGAAATGGAGTAGCCATTAGTCAACAAAAGAGTTCTAAATGCAGTATTTGGATGCAATCTCAAAAATGACAGAATTATCTCTCTTTGTTTCCAGGGCAAATCATTCACTACCATGGTAATCCAAGTATATGCCCCAACCAGTAACACTGAAGAAGATGAAGTTGAACGGTTCTACGAAGATCTACAAGATCTTTTATAACTAACACCCAAAAAAGATGTCCTTTTCCTTATAGGGGACTAGAATGAAAAAGTAGGAAGTCAGGAAACACCTGAAGTAACAGGCAAATTTGGCCTTGCAACAGAATGAAGCAGGGCAAAGGCTAATAGAGTTTTGCCAAGAGAACACACTGGTCACAGCAAACACTCTTCCAACAACACAAGAGAAGACTCTACACATGGACATCACCATATGGTTACCACTGAAATGAGAGTGATTATATTCTTTGCAGCCAAAGATGGAGAAGCTCTATACAGTCAGCAAAAACAAGACCAGGAGCTGACTGTGGCTCAGATCATGAACTCCTTATTGCCAAATTCAGACTTAAATTGAATGAAGTAGGGAAAACCACTAGACCATTTAGATATGACTTAAATTAAACCATTATACAGTGGAAGTGAAAAATAGATTTAGGGGAGTAGATCTGATATGAATGGAGATTGGTGACATTGTACAGGAGATAGGGGTTAAGAACATTCCCAAAACAAAGAAATGCAAAAAAGCAAAATGGCTGTCTGAGGAGGCCTTAAACATAGCTGTGAAAAGAAGAAAAGCAAAAAGCAAAGGAGAAATGGAAAGATATTTCCATTTGAATGCAGAGTTCCAAAGAATAGCAAGGAGAGATCCTTAGTGATCAATGCAAAGAAATAGAGGAAAACAACAGAATGGGAAAGACTAGACATCTCTTCAGGAAAATTAGAGACACCAAGGGAACATTTCATGCAAAGATGGTCTCGATAAAGGACAGGAATGATATGGACCTAACAGAAGCAGAAGATATTAAGAAGAGGTGGCAAGAATACACAGAAGAACTGTACGAAAAAGATCTTCATGACCCAGATAATCACGATTGTGTGATCTCTCACCTAGAGCCGGACATCCTGGAATGGGAAGTCAAGTGGGCCTTAGAAAGCATCACTACAAACAAAACTAGTGGAGGTGATGGAATTCCAGTTAAGTTCTTTCAAATCCTAGAATATGATGCTGTGAAAGCGCTGCACTCAATATGCCAACAAATTTGGAAAACTCAGCAATGACCACAAGACTGGAAAAAGTCAATTTTCATTCCTATCCCAAAGAAAGGCAATGCCAAAGAATGCTCAAACTACTGCACAATTGGAGTCATCTCACACACTAGTAAAGTAATGCTCAAAATTCTCCAAGCCAGACTTCAGCAATACATGAACCATGATCTTCCAGACGTTCAAGCTGGTTTTAGAAAAGGCAGAGGAACCAGAGATCAAATTGCCAACATCTGCTGGATTATCGAAAAAGCAAGAGAGTTCCAGAAAAACATCTTTTTCTGCCTTATTGTCTATGCCAAAGCCTTTGACTGTGTGGATCACAATAAACTATGGAAAATTCTTAAAGAGATGGGAATACCAGACCATCTGTCTTGTTTCTTGAGAAACCTGCATGCAAATCAGGAAGCAATAGTTAGAACTGGACATGAAACAACAGATTGGTTCAAAATAGGAGAAGGAGTATGTTAAGACTGTATATTGTCACCCTGCTTATTTAACTTATATGCAGAGTGTATCATGAGAAATGCTGGGCTGGAAGAAGCACAAACTGGAATCAACATTGCTGGGAGAAATATCAATAACCTCAGATATGCAGATGACACCACCCTTATGGCAGAAAGTGAAAAGCAACTAAAAAGCCTCTTGCTGAAAGTGAAAGAGGAGAGTGAAAAAGTTGGGTTAAGGCTCCACATTCAGAAAACTAAGACCATGGCATCTAGTCCCATCATTTCATGGGAAATAGATGGGGGAACAGTGGAAACAGTGTCAGACTTTATTATTTTGGGCTCCAAAATCATGACAGATGGTGATTGCAGCCATGAAATTAAAAGATGCTTACTCCTTGGAAGGAAAGTTATGACCAACCTAGGTAGTATATTATAAAGCAGAGATATTATTTTGCCAACAAAGGCCCGTCTAGTCAAGGCTATGGTTTTTCCAGTAGTCATGTATGGATGTGAGAGTTGGACGGTGAAGAAAGCTGAGTGCCGAAGAATTGATGCTTTTGAACTGTGGTGTTGGCAAAGACTCTTGAGAGTCCCTTGGACTGCAAGGATATCCAACCAGTCCCTCCTAAAGGACATCAGTGCTCGGTGTTCATTGGGAAGACTGATGTTGAAGCTGAAACTCCAATACTTTGGCCACCTCATGGGAAGAGTTGACTCACTTGAAAAGACCCTAATGCTGGGAAGGATTGGGGGCAGGAAGAGAAGAGGACAACAGAGGATTAGATGGCTGAATGGTATCACTGACTTGATGGCCATAGGTTTGAGTGGACTCTGGGAATTGGTGATGGACAGGGATGCCTGGCATGCTGCAGGTCATGGGGTCGCAAAGAGTTGGACATGACTGAGTGACTGAACTGACTGAATTGAATACAGAGGTTCAAAATGGAGGGGATATATGTATACCTATGGTTAACCACTTTAAATACAGTAGTATGTGCATGTTCATCCATTATAAATCACACCAAGTACTCTTTTGGAAAGAAGTGTAGCATTCATACTTATTGGGAAACTGGGAAATCAGCTCTCTTTAAAAGGATTTGGATCATGAAAGTAACAAGTCAAAAGATACATTTGCAAGGATACACAGTTTTTTTAATGATGAATAAGGAAAAAACGGGTAGTATACTGGGAGCTGATATATCTGTAGATGTAATCAAATTTGACAAAGCTTGTATTTCACTACTTTGCGTAGCATAATTAACTTGCAGGAAAACACAATCTAGATGAAGTTTGGGTTTTTTTTTGTTTATTTGTTTGTGTGTTTGTTTGTTTCCAATCTTGACCAAATGTTACCTTCCATCTTAAAACAAAGCTCACAATGACTATTCAGAATCTTTTACTGTGGACCCAGGATATTTTTATTTTATTTTTCCTTGTAAACGATGGTATCCATTTTATTTCATCATTTTTCCTTCTGATACTTGAATACTGACACCTTTATAATCCAGGAAATTAAAAGTAATCAGTTCAATTTAGTCTCTCAGTCATGTCCGACTCTTTGCGACCCCATGAACCACAGCACGCCAGGTCTCCCTGTCCTTCACGAATGTACATTAATTAATCAAGTTTATTGTCTGATATTTGGAATATTAATGAAAATAATAGAGATTAAAATTTTAACAAATACATGCTAGCATGCTAACAAATACATGTAAATTGGAATACATTTTGAATTTTCTTATCCTAAGCAGAACAGGGAATGGAGAAGCAGAGACTTGGCTGCATTTTAATGCTTAAAAGAGTCTTCCTCTCAAAGGTGAAATTAGAATGCAAAAGAGAGAGAAAATCTAATCACAAAAAGTATCTATTTATATTGATACTTCACCCATAAAATTTCTTCTGCTTTATGGAGGTAATGTAAAAACTGGGGGACATGTTTTCCTGAGGTTTTACTCAGGTGTTCAGTTTGCTACAGACAGAATAATGTGACAGTCGGACCCTTGATGCCCTGAGCATTCCTAATATGTGTCAAACAATAGATGCATGATATCAGGAGTCTATGTGATTGAATTCTTTCAAATTCAATTGCCTTCAATGTCTAATGAAAATTTCAAATTCAAATCTAATAACCCAGTGAATAATAGCTCATTTAAAATGTAATTATCTATATTTACAGACAACAATTAACAATTGTTTTCCATTTTTTGAATATCTGTAACAAAGAATATTACAGTAGTATTCAATAAGGTTAGCTCTAACTGGCAATGTGAGTATTTGAGATTGCCTTGAGTCCCTAGTTATTGCTGCACATAGTCTTTGTAAAAATATTATTTAGATTTGGTGCTCTTTTTCCTCCTCTCTTCACCACCATCACAAATTCAAACAAAAATGGAGACTCAATTTCACATCTGTGAGAATTAGTTAACTCTGTCGTTGATTGTCTCATTTTTAGCGTTTAAATGCCATGAGGCAGAGCATGGGACACTGCATCCATTTAAAAATAATACACTGTATCTTTGGAGACAGCACTCTCATTTGTTTTCATTTTACTGAGGCACCTTTCTTTAAATTGAAATATTTATTAAAAGGAAGAGTGCAACTCCCTGAGACATGCAACCAAAGGATGAGATTTCTTAATTCATATCCTTTCTGAAACACATTCTCACACCTATTTAAGTGAGGTAGGTTATAAGCTGCGTTTTAAAACACAGTGTCTTGATCAAACTATTGAGCCTTGAGAGAAATAGGTTCTTGTTTAAGTTAAAAATTTATTATCCACTGTTCATCTTCCCATACATTATGCATTCTGTTCATTTTTCATGCTTACTGTGCTGCTTTAAAAAATAATACATAGCAAAAATGTACTAGACTAGTATATAAAATTCTTTCTGCTTCTTCAGGTCAAAGCTATGGGAAAGTAATATGAAATGATTATCTCTAAGAAACAAATTTTATAAAGAAACACACTTATGTTTTACTAGGTAAACCTACTTTAGATTATATCGCTTCAAAATGACAATATATTGTTTGTTGCCATACAGGTGTTAAAATTAAAGTAGGTAACAACTGTTGTCTTAGGTGAGCCTATATATTTTGTTCATTGATATTAGTGGGTGGGGTGAGTGTGGAAACGACATGTATGTACCTGGAAGAAATGTAGATATACAATGCTTTGTATAGGTACATACCAAAAGCATTGATAATTTTCAATAAGAATTTTATTGACAAAGCAGTATTGTTAAGGGCAATTAGACTAGATTTCTGAGTTTCAAAAAAAAAAAAAGAATTCTGTGCCAGGAAGAATTCTTGCTATATTAAGAAAGGCCATTAAAAAAACTATTTTTTTTAATGGCCAGAATTGAAGGAAACCATGAGTTAAAGGAAGAGTAAGACTTTTTGATGCTGCTCATAATGGTCTCAGCAAATAACCCTTTTAAGTGCCTTTTCTTAAATTTTAGAAGAATGAAAATATATATCTGTTTTTATTCAAAAATGACATTTCTTCTGACAAAAATAATATTAATATAAGCTAAATTTTCCAGCTAGAGTTACAGTAGATAAAATATTTTTTTTAGCAAAGGACTTATTTACCTAATTTCAAAACTATTTAATAAATTTGGTTAGATTGGCTTTTAATGCTATGTTATCCTTAATGTATTCTTATATTTGAAATTTTGATAGAAGATAACATTTATTTTTGCCTTTAGCAGGAACCACAAATAAGCATGCCAATTAATTCTTCTTATTAGTGTATCTATTTGAAATGGCTTTTTGAATATTTAATAATGTCATATGATCAGAGGCTTTATGAGTGACTGAACAGACATGTAATTATATTCAGTATTTGATCAATGAGTGAACTAATTACACAGAAGCAATTTGAACCTCTTGGTTCTTAGTGAAAATAGCAACTCCTACATGTTTTATTTTAGTTTTTTTTAATCTAAAAAAAATTAGGAATATAAAATCTAATACATGGGAATAAAATTTATTGATTTGATAAAGCTGTTTCAAGTACTATTCTATAATTTCCTGTGTGCTGAAACCGTTTGTTATATACAGCAGTAGAAACAGATGTCAAACTTAAGAATGACTCTGTATTATCAGTGATGACCAACTTGAAGATTTAATTTTAAAGGCATTATCTAATTGTTTTAATTTCATGTTTTCATCTACCAGGAATTTCCAAGACTTGATGTCTACTGGAGTATTTTCCATTTTTAAGCAGCTATTTTATTTTCTGAAGATTACCACCATATAATCTTTTCAGGACCCAGAAGAAAGGAGCACTGATCCCACAAGAGACTGACCCAGACTTGCCTGTGAGTGTCCAGGAGTCTCCCTGAAGGCATGGGTGGGTGGTGGCCTGCTTCAGGGTTGGGGGTACTGATTGCAACAGTGTATACAGGGGACCATTTGTAGAAGATAGCCATTATCTTCCTTATCTCCACCATAGTTTGGTCTCAGGTCAAACAACTTGGAGGGAACACAGGCCCGCCCATCAACATAAGATTGGATTACAGACTTCCTGAAGCATGGTCCCGCCCATCAAAACAAGACCCAGTTTCCCCACACTCAGTCTCTCCAATCAGGAAGCTTCCATAAGCCTCTATTCCTTATCCCTCAAAGGGCATATAGAATAAAAACTACAGTCACAGAAAACTAATCAAACTGATCATATGGACCACAGCCTTATCTAACTCAATGAAACTATGATGCATACCATGCAGGGCACAACAAGATGGACAGGTGATGGTGGAGAGTTCTGACAAAATGTGGTCCACAGAAGGCAAAGGCAAACCATTTCAGTATTCTTGCCTTGAGAACACAATGAACAATATGAAAAGACAAAAGATATGATACTGAAAGATGAACTCCCCAGGTCGATAGGTGCCTAATATGCTACTGAAAAAGAGTGGAGAAATAAAACCAGAAAGAATTAAGAGATGGAAGCAGGGCAAAAACAATGCCCAGTTGTGAACATGACTGGTGATGGAAGTAAAAGTCAATGCTGTAAACAACAATATTGCACAGGAACGTGGAATGTAAGGTCTATAAATTAAGGTAAATTGAAAGTGGTCAAATAGGAGATGACAAGAGTGAACATCAACATTTTAGGAATCAGTGAACTAAAATGAACTGAAATGGGTGAATTTAATTCAGATGACCATTATATCTAGTACCATGGGCAAGAATCCCATAGAAGAAATGGAGAAGCCATCATAGTCATCAAAAGAGTCTGAAATGCAATACTTGAGTGCAGTGTCAAAAATGACAGAATGATCTCTGTTTGTTTTCAAGGCAAACCATTCAATATCTCAGTAATCCAAGTCTATGCCCCAACGAGTAATCCTGAAGAAGCTGAAGTTGAATGATTCTGTGAAGACATACAAGACCTTCTAGAACTAACACCCAAAAAAGATATCCTTTTCATTATAGGTGACTGGAATGCAAAAGTAGGAAATCAAGAGACACCTGAGGGAACAGGCAAATTTGGCCTTGGAGTACAAAACAAAGCAGGACAAAGGCTAACAGACTTTTGTGAAGAAAACACACTGGTCATAGCAAACACCCTCTTCCAACAACATAGGAGAAGATTCTACACATGTGCATCACCAGATGATCAGTACCGAAATCAGATTGGTTATATTCTTTGCAGCCAAAGACGGAGAGGCTCTGTACAGTCAGCCAAAACAAGACTGAGAGCTGACTGTGGCTCAGAATATGAACTCTTTATTGCAGAATTTAGATTTAAATTGAAGAAAGTAGGGAAAACCACTAGCCCGTTCATGTAGGACCTAAATCAAATCCCTTATGACAATACAATGGAACTGACAAATAGATTAAAGTGATTAAATATGGTAGAGTCCCTGAAGAACTATGAATGGAGGTTCATGACATTGTACAGGAGACAGTTATCAAGACCATCCCCCCAAAAAGAAATGCAGAAATACAAAAGAGGTGTCTGAGGAGGCCTTACAAAGAGTTGAGAAAAGAAGAGAAATGAAAGGAAAAAGTAAGTATATATCCATTTGAATGCAAAGTTTCAGTGAATAGCACAGAGAAATAAGAAAGCTTTCCTTAGTGACCAATGCAAAGAAATAGAGAAAAATAATAAAATGGGAAAGACTAGAGATGTCTTCAAGAAAATTAGAAATACCAAGGGAACATTTCATGCAAAGATGGGCTCAATAAAGAATAAAAATGGTATGGACCTAACAGAACCTTAATATCTTAAGAAGAGGGGGTCAGAATACACAAAAGAAGTATAAAAAAAATCTTAATTACCCAGATAACCATGACGGTGTGATCACTCACATAGACAGCATATTAAAAAGCAGAGACATTATTTTGCCAACAAATGTCCATCTAGTCAAGGCTATGGTTTTTCCAGTAGTTGTGTATGGGTGTGAGATGTGAGAGTTGGAGTATAAAGACAGCTGAGAGCTGAAGAATTGATGCTTTTGAACTACAGTGTTGGAAAAGACTCTTGATAGTCCCTTGGACTGCAAGGAGATTCAACCAATCCATCCTAAAACAGATCAGTCCTGGGTGTCCACTGGAAGGACTGATGTTGAAGCTGAAACTCCAATACTTTGGCCACCTGATTCAAGGAGATGGCTCATTTGAAAAGACCCTGATGCTGGGAAGGATCGAGAGCAGAAGGAGAAGGGGACGACAGAGGATGAGATGGTTGGATGGCATCACAGACTCAATGGACATGGAATTGGGTGGACACCAGAAGTTGGTGATGGACAGGGAGGCCTAGTATGCTGCAGTTCATGGGGTTGCAAAGAGTGGGATATGACTGAGTGACTGAAATGAACTGAACTGAACTGATTCATTAGAAGGACTGATGTTGTAGCTTAAACTCCAATATTTGGCCACCTGATGTGAAGAACTGACTCATTTGAAAAGACTCTGATGCTGTAAAAGATTGAAGGCAGAATGAGGAGGGGACAACAGAGGATGAGATGGTTGGATTGCATCAGCGACTCAATGGAGATGAATTTGAGTAAACTCCGGGAGTAAGTGATGAATAGGGACCCTTGGCTTGCTAAAGTCCATGGGGTCACAAAGAGTCGGACATGACTGAGTGACTGAGCTGAACTGACTAAAGTATGACTCAGGAATAATATCAATAGGATTAAGGGAAAAGTCACATTAATTGACAGACGTAAAAGCAAACGTATTTTCAACCAGTTTTTCCATGCTGTGCTTTATTTAAAGAGCAAATGTAGGTAAGTGCACAGTGTAAGAAGTGAGATGAAAACTCTAATTAGTAATAGTGCATTGACAAGTCCATAGGAATATTCATTTTGAAAAAAAAAATGAATGCACCATTCATAAAATAACATAAAAACAAAACTCTCTATTGAAGTAATTATTTTAATGAAACATGCATAAGTGCTTGACATTTATTTGAGGAAATACAAGAAAATTTGGAGAATTACAACACTAAGGTGTGAAGAGACACAATGAATCCTGGTAAAATTATAAATATTAACTTATACTAAATCTAAGAAGACAGAATTTCTAAATGAACTTAACACCTCAGGATAATTTCAAGGATTGTGGGGTAATATACATCCATGACTAACATAAAACTAATCTATAATGGATAATATTTGTCATTCACAAAATAATATAGGCAACATAAAGTAGAGTGTGGCTGGATATTTGTACCAAAAATAAATGTAAGTATATGGCTAAGTCAAATGCAAAACATAAAGCATAATAATAAGAAATGCATGTTTGATTTAGTACATTTATCCAAATATATAATTACACATTTGTTGTTAAAACTCCCTGACTGATGTATGATCATCTCAATAATCTGTAATTACTAGAAGAGTAGGTTTCAGTTCAGTCACTCAGTCATGTCCGACTCTTTGTGTCCCCATGGATTCCAGCACACCAAGCTTCCTTGTACCTCAACAACTCCCAGAGATTGCTCAAACTCATATCCATCAAGTCGGTGATGCCATCCAGCCATCTCATCCTCTCTCATCCCCCTCTCCTGTAGTCAATCTTTCACAGCATCGAGGTCTTTTCTAATGAGTCAATTCTTTGCATCAGGTGACCTATGTATTGGAGCTTCAGCTTCATCCTCAGTCCTTCCAATGAATATCCAGGACTGATTTCTTTAGTCCTGAATCGTTTGATCTCCTTGCAGTGCAAGAAACTCTGAAGAGTCTTCTCTAATACTACAGTTCAAAACATCAATTCTGTGCTCAGCATTCTTTATGGTCCAACTCTCATATCCACACATGACTACTAGGAAAACTGTAGCTTTGACTCTCACTTTCTCAAGAGGCTCTCTTCTGGTTCTGTCCTGTATAGTGTCCATTTCTGTCCTATATTGTGTCCATATTTATGTGAAATGTTCCCTTGGTATCTCTAATTTTCTTTTGAGATTTCTAGTCTTTTCCATTCTATTCCCCCCCCCAAATCTTTGCATTGATTACTTAAGATGACTTTTTTAATCTCTCCTTGATATTCTTTGTAACTCTACATTCAGATGGATATATCTTTCATTTTCTCCTTTGTCTTTTGTTTCTCTTCTCTTCTCAGCTCTTTATAAGCTTTCTTCAGACAACCATTTTGCCTTTTTTGCATTTCTTCTTCTTGGGAATGGTTTGAACACTACTTCTTGTACAATGCTATGAGCCTCTGTCCATAGTTCTTCAGGCACTCTTGAATTTGTCTGTCACTTCCACTGTACAATTGTAAGGTATTTTATTTAGGTCATACTTGAATCGTTTAGTAGTTTCCCCTACTTTCTTCAATTTAAGTCTGAATTTTGCCATATGGATTTCATAATCTGAGCCACAATCATGTCTTGGTTTTCTTTTGCTGACTATGTAGAGCTTTTCTCTTCAGGTGCAAAGAATATAGTCAATCTGATTTCAGTATTGACTATCTGATGATGCCCATGTGTAGAGTCATCCCTTCTGCTGTAGTGAAGAGTAGGGACATTATGTCAAATTTGCACCAAGTTTTGCCCAGAGAGGCTGCTGGAACTCTTAATGGTTACCAGACATTCCTTGAGCAAAAATGTAAATTCTTTCACTTTTAACATGCCATCTATATAATTGAAAGACTAATTTTACATACCTTGTAGTATTATTTAGATGAGTAATGAATTCATCCATGCTAAATATTTAGCAGACTTCTTAGAGCTTAGTAAGTAATCAATACACACTAGTTCATTACTGAATTGCTTCCATGTCCCTTACTCAAAGATGATCATTTTTAACTCTTAATAAAATATTAAGTATCTCATGGCCTATGTGCAGTATGACAAAAACTAAGACAGACAATAATTAGATTGCATAGTTTTCCAACACAACCTTGCATTTTATTATTAAATAAGATGAAGGAGGAACAACTTCAGCTGATAAGAGAGCTGTAATAGGTATTTTAATATCTATATGATGAGATCCTTAAATCAATCTTGAAAGGATGGTGTGAGTTTTGTAGAAGAAAGCTAGGGTAGAAATAGTTCCTTGGTTTTGCTTCTAGAAAACAGCTAGGTGGCAGCAATACTAGATAACAATGTATGACTTTGATTTGCAGATAACAGAAACTGTCGAAAATTTTCAGAGATGGGAGTACCAGACTATATTACCTGTCTCCTGAGAAATCTGTATGTGGACCAAGAAGCAACAGTTAGAACTGGACATGAAACAACAGTGTAAAGAATTTACACTTTCAGGTTTAAAACTGAGAAAGAGTATGACAAGTCTGTGTATTGTCATTTTGCTTAAACTTACATGAAGAGTGCTCCCATGCTCATGTTCAATAGCTCTTTGCAACTCTATGTACTGTATACCACCAGGCTCCTCTGTCCGTGTAATTCTCCAGGCAAGGATACTGGAGTGGGAGGCCATTTCTTCCTCTAGGGGATTTTATTGACTCAAGGATCGAACACATATCTCCTGCATCTCTTGCCTTTGCAGGCAGATTCTTTATCACTGAGACACATGGAAAGCCCCTATATGCAAAGTTCACTTTCAATCCAGTTGAGTCACTCAGTCCTGTCTGACTCTTTGTGCCCCCATGGGCTGTAGCACGCCAGGCTTCCCTGTCTATCACCAACCTTCATAGTTTACTCAAACTCATTGAGTCGGTGATGCCATCCAACCATTTCATCCTCTGTCATCCCCTTCTCCTCCAGCCTTCTATGTTCCTCATCATCAGAGTCTTTTCAAATAAGTCAGTTCTTCACATCAGGTGGCCAAAGTATGGTAGTTCCAGCTTCAGCATCAGTCCTTCCAATGAATATCCAGGACTGATTTGCTTTAGGATGGACTGGTTGGATCTCCTTGCAGTCCAAGGGACTCTGAAGAGTCTTCTCCAACACCACAGGTCAAAATCATCAATTCTTCGTTGCTAAGCTTTCTTTATAGTCCAACTCTAACATCCATCCATGACTACTGGAAAAACAATAGCTTTAACTAGATGGAACTTTGTTGCCAAAAGAATGTCTCTGCTTCTTAATATGCTGTCTAGGTTGGTCATAAGTTTTCTTCCAAGGAACAAGTGTCTTAATTTCATGGCTGCAGTCACCATCTTCAGTGATTTTGGAGCCCCCAAAATAAAGTCTGCCACTGTTTCCCCATCTATTTTCCATGAAGCGATGGGACCAGATGCCATAATCTTAGTTTTCTGAATGTTCAGTTTTAAGCCAACTTTTACACTCTCCTCTTTCACTTTCATCAAGAGGCTCTTTAGTTCCTCTTTGCTCTCTGCCATAAGGATGGTGTCATGTGCATACCTGAGGTTATGAGCATTTCTTCTGGCAATCTTGTTTCCAGCTTGGTATTCATCCATCCTGGCATTTCTCATGATGTTTTTTGTGTAGAAGTTAAATAAGAAGGGTGACAATATACAGCTTTAACATACTCCTTTCCCAATTTGGAACCAGTCTGTTGTTCCATGTCGAGTTCTAAGTGTTGCTTCCTGACCTGCATACAGATTTTTCAAGAGGCAGATCAGGTGGTCGGTATTTTCATCTCTTTCAGAATTATCCAGAGTTTGCTGTGATCCACAGAGTGAAAAGCTTTGGCATAGTCAATAAAGCAGAAGATGTTTTTTCTGGAATTTTCTTGCTTTTTTGATGATCCAGTGGATGTTGTTAATTTGATCTTTGGTTCCTCTGCGTTTTCTAAATCCAGACTGAACAGTACATGGTTCATGTACTGTTGAAGCCTAGCTTGAAGAATATTGAGCATTTCTTTACTAGCCTGTGAGATGAGTGCAACTGTGTGGTAGTTTGAGCATGACCTTTTCCAGCCCTGTGGCCATTGCTGAGTTTTCTACATTTGCTGGCATATTGAGTAAAACACTTTCACAGCATCATTTTTAGGATTTGAAATAGTTCAACTGAAATTCCATCACTTCCATTAGCTTTGTTTGTAGTGATGCTTTCTAAAGCCCACTTGACTTTCTATTTCAGGATGTCTGGCTCTAAGTGAGAGGTCACACCATCATGATTATCTGGGTCATGAAGATTCTTTTTTGTATACTTGCCGGGGTCCAGCCTCGGCGGGGTCCGGGGGTCTTGAGGGATGAGTGGCGTCGGCGGAAGAACTGAGCTGAGTCGGTGTGTGGTGATGAAGCAGTCTCTCGTTTATTGTTGTTGATTAGCAGTTTTATAGCCAAAAGTCATCCCCATTACATCATTACATCACCTAGCATTCTATACAATTTTTTGTTTTCTACCTTCCATAGCAACATTATCATTGAGTTCATTCCCCAATTTATCATGAAACATTCCCCTTGCAGAAGTCAGATTTCTATGTAATTAGATTTAACAATAGTATGTTTACCATTTGAATGTCTTCAATATACTTCATTCAATCATGATAAGTACATCAACCTAAGTAGAAAGGTTACATTTCTTTTATCAGGTATAACTAAGTAGAAGCTAGAGGGAAGGGCTAAGCTTGAGACTGTTTTATTCTAGTAACCTACTCTGGTTCTTACGAGGAAAGAGGAAAGAGGACAAAGAAACAATTTAGAAAGAGGAAAGAAGACTAAGACAGTTTAGGAAGAGGAAAAAGGACTAAGAGACAGTTTAGGAGCACTGCTTTAGCAATAAAACCCTATTAACCTTATAACTACTATAACGAATTCCTATGTCTACATTATCCTAAAGCAATCAATATCTCCAACTATGCTGGCCACTATTAGGAGCATTCCTAAGTCCCAATCCAGCCTGGTTTCTTCAAGGAAGAGAGCCTCCTCTGTGGAGTGGTCGGGGGAATGGGAGGTGGAAAGGTGACCCAAATATGAGCCTTTCTGGTGGTGGCCTTGCCATGACCCCCAGAGAACTCTTGGTAAACTCCCCAGTAATTAGTAGGAGGAGTAGTAATCTATTTAAATGTCCCTTTCATTTCTCATTAGCCTTAGGCCCCGGGGAAGGTGATCCACCTTCCCAGATCCTCTGGTCGATAAGGTCTGGGGGGATTATCTCAGGACAAATTCTTTCCAACTGTGACTGACCTACTGAGATGAGCCAATGTTCCGAGCATGGACAGAACTTCCAAGAAAGATACCAAGGGGGGGCCTAGCCCGGGATGCCCCGATAAAGAAAGTCAACTTTGCAATTTCTTTCTTAGTCTCGTGACCTTGTCATCCGAGCAAGGGGGCATCCTGATGGCTCCCAGCATATACTTCTATGTATTCTTGCTACCTTTTCTTAATATCTTCTGCTTCTTTTAGGTCCATACCATTCTTGTCCTTTATTGTGCCCATCTTTGCATGAAATTTTCCCTTGGTATCTTTACTTTTTCTTGAAGAGATCTCCAAATTTTCCCATTCTATTGTTTTCCTCTATTTCTTTGCACTAATCACTGAGGAAGGCTTTCTTATCTCTTTTTGCTATTCAAATAGCAAATGGGTATATCTTTCCTTTTCTCCTTTGCCTTTTGTTTCCTTTCTTTTCTTGTTTATTTGTAAGTCCTCCTCAGACAACTATTTTACCTTTTTATATTTCTTTTTCTTGGGTGATCTTGATCCCTGTCTCCTGTATGATGCCTTGAACCTCAGTCCATAGTTCTTCAGGCACTCCGTCTCAGATTTAATCCCTTGAATCTATTTGTCACTTCTACTGAATAATCATAAGGAATTTGATTTAGATTATACATGAATCATCTAGTGGTTTCCCCTACTTTCTTCAACTGAAGTCTGAATTTGGCAATAAGGAGTTCATGATCTGAGCCACAGTCAGCTTCCAGTCTGTTTTTAACCTACTGTATAGAACTTCTCCATCAATGGCTGCAAAAAATACAATCAATTTGATTTCAGTATTGACCATCTGGTGATGTCCATGTGTAGAGTCTTCCCTTGTTTTGTTGGAAGTGGGTGTTTGCTATAACCAGTGGATTCTCTTAGCAAAACTCCATTAGCCTTTGTCCTGCTGCATTCTGTTCTCCAAGGCCTAATTTGCCTGTTACTCCAGGTTTAACTTGACTTCCTAGTGTTTTATTCCAGTCCCCTATAATGAAAAGGACATCTTTTTTGGGTGTTAGTTGTAGACAGTTTTCTAGGTTTTTACAGAATGGTTCAACTTCAGCTTTCATTACTGGTCAGGGCACAGACTTGGATTACTGTGATATTGAATGGCTTTCCTTGGAAAAGAACAAAGTATATCATGAAATTCCTGACTGGATGAATCGCAAGCTGAAATCAAATTTTCGGGGATAAATACCAGCAACTTCAGATATGCAGAGAATATCTCTCTAATGGCAGGAGAAGAAGAGGAACTAAAGAGTCTCTTGATGAATGTGAAAGAGTAGAGTGGATTGAAAAGCTGGCTTGAAATTCAACATTCAAAAGATTAAGATCATGACATCAAGTCCCATCACTTCCTGGTAAACAAAGAGGGAAATAATGGAAGTAGTGACAATTCCCCCCTCCCCCATCCTTGGGCTCTGAAATCACTGAAGATGGTCACTGCAGCCATGAAATTAAAATATTCCTTTTAAGCTTCTTGGAAGGAAGGCTTACGACAAACCTAGAGAGTGTTTTAAAAAGCAGAGACATCAGTTAGCTGAGAAAGGTCCATATAATTAAAGCCATGGTTTTTCCAGTAGTCATGTGTGGATCTGAGAGTTGGTCCACAAAGAAGACTGAGCACCAAAGAAATGATTCCTTTGAATTGTGGTGCAGAATAAGACTCTTGAGAGCCCCTTGGACTACCAGGAGATCAAACCAGTCAATCCTAAAGGGTATTAACCCTGAATATTCATTGGAAGTATTGTTGCTAAAGCTTAAGTTCCTATACTTTGGCCACCTGATGTGAAGAGCTGACTTATTGGAAAAGATCCTGTTGCTAGGAATGATTGAAAGCAAAAGGAGAAGAGGACATTAGAGGATGAGATGGTTAGATAGCATCACTGATTCATTCGACGTGAACTTGAGCAAAATCCTGATATCGTGGATGACAGAGAAGCCTGGCATACTACAGTCCATGGGATTTCAAAGAGTTGTAGAGGACTCAACGACTTAACAACAGCAGAGAGAAAAAGCAGCAGACTTATGACCAGAATGATGGTATTGAGTGATGTTGAGGGTAGAAAATAAATAATTTTATTATCAACCTTCTCTTAATCAGTGATCTGGCTTCTATGTTTTTCTTCCTTTGTGAAAAATAATGACTGATGTCTATGTATAATGAAAGCCTTCTACTAATTTGCTACATTGTAATATGTTCTCTCAGTTCCTCATCTACAAATCAAGATATACTCTTACTAAAAGTCACTTATACTCATTACTAAATGTGTTTTATTCTAGTTTTAATCATTTTAATTAAGTAGAAATAAAATGATGGAATACAACTACTAATGGAAAAGAGGCTGTGCTTTTATAGAATGCAAACAGAGTCAGTCAGAAAGATTTTATTAAGAGAAGCAGAGATCAACATAAAGATACTGAATGCTACAAATATAAAAGAAACAGAAAATTATTTTTAAAATGGTATGCATGTGGATTTATTTCCAAATACCTATAAGCTTTTACTTCTTTAGAAGTAGTATGAAATTATAAAAATAGATGGAGCTCTACTGAATGTTTTCTATTTTTTAAAAACATTTTAAGGAAGGAGCTGCTTTGGAGAAAGATCTAATTTTGAATCTCAGGATAATACATTTGTATATGGAAATAGATTATTAGTCTAATTTTACAGATTGTGATTGATCTGAATTCACTCAATTAAAAGTTAATTCAGTCTTAGAAACAGTAGGTGAGTTTGAATCCAGTACTGTTTTTAACAAAGATGTTCACTCTCATTTGCCTCAAGATTATTTCTCTTTAACATATTTCTATTCAGTTTCCACAGATAATTTCAGAGAAGTGTGTTTCCCATGTTAGGTATAAATGGAACTATCTTTAAAAAAACTCAGGACTTTAAACCTTCTTGTATACCGCTTCTTAGCAGTCTTGGATAATTAATCCATTCTTAATTTTCTAGATCAGAAACAGATTACAGTATTTTATAGAGTATTCTACCATTTAAGGCATTTTACTCAGTAACTTATTTCTGTATTTCTGTACATAAAGCTGTTAATGAGTATTGACAGCCTTAGTCATGATCACTTCCAAAGCTGGAGGCTACTCATTTAAACAAAGGATTTCTTTATAAACATGACATTAATAAGGGTTGCTTTAATTAAGTTGTAGATAGTTTTTGGAAGTCAGTTTGTTGAAACTTAGCAAGAGAATAGGCAAAAAACTTTTTTGCCTTTTCTCTATTTATTTTTTGATTATAGGAATTTTAAAGAAATTGATTGACTGACTAGCAACTTAGATCAATGAACCATACACAAGTAAGAGGCCTGAGACTTACATCAGAAAATTAGAGAATAGGGGAATATATATTGTTTATATGGGCTAAATATTGTAGCAAACTACACTAGAATTTTAGTAGACTATCACAGTACAGTGTATTTCTAACAGAACATACAGTTGATTAGAGATCAATGGGTCACTTTCATGTGATCAATCTGGTGCCCAATTTCCTTTTATTAATTGACTCCACAATTCCTTGTGACTTCCAACTCCTCTCACTCACCCTCTGTGTTGCTGGCAGCAGAGCAAAGAGAATAAGATGAGTGCTCCTTCTCCCTTATCCACTTCAGCTAGAGGTGACCCTACTCCCATATCTTCCACACAATATTCCACACACAAGCACAACTCAACGTAAAGGCCTTGCAAAACCTAGTTTAGTGGTGAGCTCAAAGGGAGGAGGAGAGATTTGATATTAATTTGGACCAGTAGTCTCTACAACAGTATATTAAATTTGACTTTGAAATAATTTGTCTAGATATTGAAAGGTTGTTGCTGAGCCCTGAAAGACACCAGGATTCTTGGCTTCCTTCCAGAGGAGAGGAATTCAATCCTGGGCCAGTGATGAGGCTTGATCACTCAGAGCTTTTGTGCAAAAGAAGCTTCATTAAAGTATAAAAGAGATAGAGAAAGCTTCTGGCATAGATGTCAGAAGGGGTCAGAAAGAGTGACCCCCTACTGGCCTTTAGTAATATGTTATATATCTATCAGTTAGCTGTTAATTAGAGAAAGGAAATGTCTCAAAACTCAGAGTGGCACCAGGCCCTGCACCCACAACATGCATTTTGAAATAACATTGGCACCAGGTGATGACATGACTCTTGAAGAAAGGCAGGTTTCCAAGTAAATATAGCTTCATTAACATAGATTAGAAGAACTCTGTATGAGTAAAACATACTGGTTTGTTGAGCCCTTATCAGTTGAATCTTAAGCTGAACCCCCTTGAAGAAAGACAGTCTCTTGTAAAGACATAGTTCATTAACATAGCTTAAGAAAAACATTTATGCAAGAAAAATGCATTGCTAGCTCAAGGTTTGAGAAAAGTTAAGTTCAGCTGGAACCGGGTATCATCATGGCAACACACACACAAAACAAAAGAAAAAAAAAACCTCCTTTTAATTTTGTATAGAAAAGGAAAAAAAAAAATCTGACACTTGTAGTTTGTTTTCTCCTGCTGCTTAAAGGAAAGATTAAAAAAAAAAAAAAAAAAAGTCTGACACTTGCAGCCTATTTCCTCCATTTGGAGACCCCTAGCTTCCCTGCCTGTTACCCTCTCAATATTGGATATGTGGTTAAAGCGAGACCAATGATCTCTCTTTCTCCAGAATATCTTTTTTTTTTTTTTTTAATTCACCTGAGATGAAGAAAGTCACTCATGTCAAAAAGTAACAAAATAAAAATGTAACTTAGAGTTTCCAGGACTTTTGTTTCTAGCATCTGGAATATATAGGTTGAGAAAAAGTGGACACCCAGAAACAAACTGAGGCATCCAAATGACATTTGGTGATGATGATTATATATTATTTATTCCTTCCTTTCTTCCCTTTCTCTGGATGTTATACTAATTTACTCTATATTGAATGAGGACCAACTAATTGTCAGGCTGTCTTAGTGTGAGGAATGCAGCTATGAATGAATGGGATCTCTTCTTTAATCTGTTTTACATTCTTCTCTGGGGATACACAAAATAAATACATATAAATACATAATATAGCATAATAATAGAGCATCATGCATGTCAGAAAAAAAGAACCAGAATGAAGTGACTGAGAGTGATTTAGACTCTCCAGTTAGAAAATAGGAATGTGAGTCAAGATTTGAATAACATATACAGTCAAGCAAAAAGAGGTCAGGAAGCAAAACAAGGGATAAACTAAAGAAAGAACTGAGCAAAGACTAAGAATTGAGACGGGTCTAATGAATTCAAGAAACATAAAATGGTTTAGGTACTAGAATTCAAGAAGGAATAGTGATAATTGGATATTTGTCCAGTGAGGTCAACATGTTTGAAATCACATTGGACCTTATGGGCAATCAAAAGTCATTAAGGGGATTTGTATTAGGATACTATAGTTACCTGATTATGTTTTACAGAGATCTCAGTTCAGCTCAGTTCAGCTCAATCATTTAGTAATGTCCAACCCTCTGTGACTTTATGGACTGCAGCAAGCCAGGCTTCCCTGTCCATCACCAACTCCTAGAGCTTACTCAAACTCATGTCCATTGAGTCACTGATGCCATCCAACCATCTTATCCTGTGTTGTCCCATTCTCCTCCCTCCTTCAATCTTTCCCAGCACCAGGGTCTTTTCCAATGAGTCAAATCTTTACATCAGGTGGCCAAAGTATTGGAGTTTCAGTTTCAACATCAGTCCTTCCAATGAACATTCAAGACTAATTGACTTTAAAATGGACTGGTTGGATCTTCTTGCTGTCCAAGGGACTCTCAAGAGTCTTCTCCAACATCACAGGTCAAAAGCATCAATTATTCAGCACTCAGCTTTCTTTATATTCCAACTCTCATGAATGACTACTGGAAAACCCATAGCTTTGACTAGATGGAACTTTGTTGGCAAAGGAATGTCTCTATTTTTTAATATGCTGTCTAGGTTGATCATAACTTTTCTTCCAAAGAGTAAGTGTCTTTTAATTTCATGGCTGCAGTCATCATCTACAATAATGAGCCCCCCAAAATAAAGTCTGTCACTGTTTCCATTGTTTCTCCATCTATTTGCCATGAAGTGATGGGACCAGTTGCCCTGGTCAGTTTTCTGAATGTTCAGTTTTTTAAGCCAACTGTTCACACTCCTCTTTCACTTCATCAAGAGGCTCTTTTGTTCTTGCTTTCTGGCATAAGGGTGGTGTCATCTTCATATCTGAGATTATTGACCTTTCTCCAAGCAATCTTGATTCCAGCTTTTGCTTCATCCATTACAGCATTTCTCATGATGTACTCTGCATATAAGTTAAATAAGCAGGGTGACAATATGCAGCCTTGATGTACTTCTTTCCCTTTTTGGAAATAGTCTGGTGTTCCATGTCCAGTTCTAGCTGTTGTTTCTTGACCTGCATACAGATTTCTCAAGAGGCAGGTCAGGTGGTCTGGTATTCCCATCTCTTTCACAATTTTCCAAGTTTATTGTGAGCCACACAGTCAAAGGCTTTGGCATAGTCAATAAAGCAGAAGTAGATGTTTTTCTGGAACTCTCTTGCTTTTTCAATGATCCATCAGATGTTGGCAATTTGACCTCTGTTTCCTCTGTCATTTCTAAAACCAGCTTGAACATCTGGAAACTCACAGTTCACGTATTGCTGAAGTCTGGCTTAGAGAATTTTGAGCATTACTTTACTAGCATGTGAGATGAGTGCATTGTGCGATAGTTCAAGCATTCTTTGGCATTGCCTTTCTTTGGGATTGGAGTGAAAACTGATCTTTTCCAGTCCTGTGGCCACTGCTGAGTTTTAAAATAATAGATGAAAATGTCCATTGAATTTGGTATTAAATAGGTTAGACTTGATGTCAGCTGTTGATCTATTTATTTTAGCAAGCCACCAAAAACCAACTTTGATATTCTTATGAATATATTAAAATGTGAACTACAGTAGACTACAAACATTTATATAAAAATTCTCTAAAACTATGAAAGATGGAAATTAAGTGAGGTTTCTGGTTTTTTGTCTGTTTGGTTTTTGTGGCTGTGCTGGCTCTTCATTGCTGTGCAGGCTTTACTCTATTTGTGATGAACAGGGACTATTTTAGTTATGGTGTACAAGCTTCTCACTGCAGTAGCCTCTCTTGTGGAGCACAAGCTCTAGAGAGCAAAAGCTTCAGTAGCTGCAGCATGTGAGCTCAGTAGTTTTGTCTCCTGAACTTTAGAGCACAGGTTTAATAGTTGTGGTGCACCACCTTATTTGCTCAGTGGCATGTGGGATCCTTCTGGACCAGCAATTAAACCTATTTCTCCTACACTGGCAGGTGGATTCTTTGCCACTGAGCCACAAGGGAAGTCCCTCTGGTGTTTCATTTCATGGATAATTTCATATCATTTAGAAATTAATCAAATTAAAATATAAGATATTGCTTGTAAAACTTGGATAAAGGAAAATTGAAAGGATATCTAGTGAGTTAGATAAAATAACTGGGATTTAAAATTTCTTAATATTGGATGATGATTTGAATCTTATAAGCTGAATTAATAAATATATTTTTTTATTTAAAAGCATTGCATTCATTTATAGGTATGACAGGGCATGAACTTGAATTAATAGCTTATTTAGATAATACTTGATGTTCTAGAAGTTGATGAGCTCAATATGAGCTCTTATTATCCCACTGATTGATAGAATGAAAATGAAATTCCTTAATGTTTCAAACATATGTGTTTAAATAAATTACACACAATTCTCTGTGGTATAAGAAATTGAGGATTAAGAGACTTGCAGAGATAGTATATGCTCAGTTGTTCAGTCATTTCTGACTCTCTGTGACCCTGTGGGCTGTAGCCCTCCAGGCTCTGCTGTCCATGAAATTTTTCAAGCAAGAGTACTGGAGTGGTTTGCCATTCCCTTTTCAGGGGATCTTCCAAATCTAGGGACCAACCTGATTCTCCTGCACTGGCAGGTTGATTCTTTACCACTAAGCCCCCTGGGAAGACTCAGAGATAACATAAGAACATGGATCTGAATTCAGTTAACTTAAAAATTTTCCATGTTCAACAGTTTTATGTATTGTTCCAGAGGAAAATCCTATAGTATTTGGTAGGAAAAGTAAATTGGTGAAATATGAAAGATCAGTTCAGTTAAATATAAGGAAGAATCTGTTAAGTTTCTTAACCTAGCCTCAGTTACTTTCAAAAGTATGCTACGCTATTGCTATAAATATTTTAAACCAGGGCTGTTATCAGTTTATGAGAATGGAGAAAGCATGTAAAAAAATGAGGGTGAATGGTTGAGTAGAATCTCAGGTCTTTTTAAATCTTAACTTTCCTTGTTTCTCTAATATCATATGAATTTCATTTACTCTAGCCAATGGTAATTTTAGTTAACTAAGTGTATAGATGATAGATAAATAGACAGATAGATACAGACAGATAAACTGATTGATCAGATAGAAGAAATATTACACAGCCCAGAATAAATTACAACAAAGATGAAAAAAGATATTTAATAAGCTAGGTTTACAATGCATTTAGATCACACTGTATTGACTTTTTACCATTCTTTCCATTTATTGAGTGAAATCATGTTTCCTATCCCTATGTTAATAAAAAAAAAAAAAGTCTTGTCTAGACAAGAATTTTGGCAGTTTCTATAGACTGCCTAGTCAATCTTATGAGATGGACATTCTATTGACAACAATTTTAAACATAGATTCAATTCAACATTCATAATACAAAACCAAGATAATCAAAATTCTGAATCGATCCAATGATAAGCTTATAACCTTCTCTTAGCTCAAATGACTCAGGCTGGGCACCGAAAGGGGGAAAGAGCATTCTTGTCTTTTATAATCTGCTGTTGCTCTTTCTTATTCCTGTCTCTTTCCATCTGTCCCCTTGATTTTTTTTTTTTTTTAATGAAACAAGAGGCACAGGAGTATGGCAGTTTGTATTTTATTAGTACCACCTCAAAGTTTGTTCATTCATTTTGAGCCAAATTGTTTAAAGGTGACTTTTTTTTTTTCCTCCTGGGACATGACTTTGATCAGATGTTTCTTGGGGGCTGATGCAAGAGCCATTTTTCTTCACTGTTGCAGATTCTACAATATTCCAGGGGGTCAGTTGGTACTTCATCTTCAGTTTCAGCTCATTTACTTCCTTTCTTGCTACTGGGTTCTTTATCATCATCCCTGTGGCTCTGTAGACCCTGTTGCTTCTCTTTCTCATGGGCACCACTTCTCAACATCTGGAACTACACACTTAACCTTTGCCCAATTAAGCACGAGAAGTTTGGCAAATCACATACTAGTGATACTTTCTATCTCTGGCACCAAAATTGTGAGAGAAAACTTTGTTCTCAGTACTTCTCCAGCTGATGTCAAATTTAGACCACCCTTGAACCCACCAGTGTTAAACAGGACATGGAACAACATACTGGTTCCAAATAGGAAAAGGAGTATGTCAAGGCTGTATATTGTCACCCTGCTTATTTAACTTCTATGCAGAGTACATCATGAGAAACGCTGGGCTGGAAGAAGCACAAGCTGGAATCAACATTGCCAGGAGAAATATCAATAACCTCAGATATGCAGATGACACCACCCTTACGACAGAAAGTGAAGAGGAACTAAAAAGCCTCTTGCTGAAAGTGAAAGAGGAAAGTGAAAAAGTTGGCTTAAGGCTCAACATTAAGAAAACTAAGATCATGGTATCTTGTCCCATCACTTCATGGAAAATAGATAGGGAAACAGCGTCAGACTTTATTCTTTTGGGGTCCAAAATCACTGTAGATGGTGACTGCAGCCATGAAATCAAAAGATGCTTACTGCTTGGAAGGAAAGTTATGGTCAACCTGGGCAGCATATTGAAAAGCAGAGACATTACTCTGCCAACAAAGGTCCGTCTAGTCAAGGCTATGGTTTTTCCAGTAGTCATGTATGGATGTGAGAGTTGGACAGTGAAAAAGGCTGAGCACCGAAGGATTGATGCTTTTCAACTGTGGTGTTGGTGAAGACTCTTGAGAGTCCCTTGGACTGCAAGGAGATCACACCAGTCCATCCTAAAGGACATCAGTCTTGGGTGTTCATTGGAAGGACTGATGATGAAGCTGAAACTCCAATACTTTGGCCACCTCATGTGAAGAGCTGATTCATTGGAAAAGACCCTAATGCTGGGAAGGATTAGGGGCAGGAGGAGAAGGGGACCACAGAGGATGAGATGGCTGGATGGCATCACCGACTTGATCGGCATGGTTTGGGGTAGACTCTGGGAGTTGGTGATGGACAGGGAGGCCTGGCATACTGCAGTTCATGGGGTCGCAAAGAGTCAGACACAACTGAGCGACTGAACTGAACTGAACTGAAGCTTATTTTTTATCTTTTTAAAACTTTGGGAAGTTTATTACACAGTAAAATCTAACTTATCCAATGGAAATGTGCAATTTTAATGCTATTACTTTTTCTGATCTTTTTTTTTTTTTTTTAATTGTGCTGCCTTTCATCACTTCGGATGCAGCCAGCTTTGCCTTCCAGCCAGAGCAGCAGGGGAGCTGAGCCAAGTTCCTTCTTATCCTTTTAAAAAATATTTTTTACTGGAGTATAGTGTTGGTGGCTTTCCCTGGTAGCTCAGATGGTAAAGTATCTGCCTAAAGTGCTGGAGATCTGGGTTCGATCCCTTTGTCCGGAAGATCCCCTGGAAAAGAGAGTGACTACTCTTGTCTGGAGAATCCCATTGACAGAGGACCCTGGTAGCTACAGTCCACAGGGTCTCAAAGAGTTGAACACTAAGAATTGATGCTTTTGAACTGTGGTGTTGGAGAAGACTCTTGAGAGACACTTGGACTATGAGGAGATTCAACCAGTCAATCCAAAAGGAAATCAGTCCTGAATATTCATTGGAAGGACTGATGCTGAAGCTGAATCTACAGTACTTTGGCCACCTAATGAGAGGAACCGGCTCTTTGAAAAAGACCTTGATGCTGCAAAAGATTGAATGTGAAAGGAGAAGCGGACGAAAGAGGATGAGATGGTTAGATGGTATCACCAGTTCAATAGACATGAGTTTGAGTAAACTCTGGGAATTGGTGATGCACAGGGAGGCCTGGCTGTTGCAGTCCATGGAGTCACAAAGAGTTGGACATGTCTGAGAGACTGAACTAAACTGATCGCTGATTTACAATGTTGCTTTAGCTTCCTCTATAAAGCAAAATAAAGCAGCTATACATATACATATATCCCCCTTTTTTTCTTTTGGATTTCTTTCCCATTTAGTTCACTACAGAGCACTGAATAGAATTCCCTGAGCTATACAGTAGGTTCTCATTAATTATCTATTTTGTATATAGTATCAGTTTTATGTGGGCTCCTCTGGTGGCTCAGATTATATATTCACCAATCCCAGTTTTTCAATTTATCCATCCCCCTCTCCTTTCTCTACTTGAAATCCATATGTTTGTTCTCTATTGAGAGAAACATGGGCTCACAGAGGGAGTCCATCTGTGTCTCTATTTATGTTTTAAAAATAAGATCATCTGTACAATTTTTCCAACCAGTCATTCCCAAAGGAAATCAATCCTGAATATTAATTGAAAGGACTGATCCTGAAATTCCAATACTTTGGCTACCTAATGCAAAGAAATGACTCATTGGAAAAGACCCTGATGCTGGGAAAGATTGAAGGTGGGAGGAGAAGGGGACAAGAGAATGAGATGGTTGGATGGCATCACCGACTCAATGAACATGAGTTTGAGTAAGCTCCTGGAGTTGGTGATGGACAGGGAACCCTGGTGGCTGCAGTCCATGGGACTGCAAAGAGTTGGACATGACTAAGCAACTGAACTAAACTGAATTCCATTTTTCAGGGCTTCCCAGGTGACACTAGTGGGAAGGAGCCCACTTGCCAAGCAGAAGATGTAAGACATGTGTTCAGTCCCTGGGTCAGGAAGATCCTCTGGAGGAGGGCAAGCAAGCCACTATCTTGTGAACATAGGAGCCTGGAAGGCTGCAGCCCATAGGGTTGCAAGGAGTCAGACACAACTGACATGACTTAGCACAACACAATTATACTACTTTTCTAGATTCCACATATATGAGTTCATATATGGTGTTTGTCTGTTTCCTTTTTCTAATTTACAGAGTGAAGTATGTTATCTATTAAGCCATGCTTAGTCACTCAGTGGTGTCTGACTCTTTGCAATTCCATGGACTGCAACCTGCCAGGATCCTCTGTCCAAGGGGATTCTCCAAGCAAGAATACTGGAGTGGGTTGCCATGCCCTCCTCCAGAGGATCTTCCCAACCTAGGGATCAAACCCAGGTCTCACATATTGCAGGTGGATTCTTTACCAACTGAGCCACCAAGAAAGCCAAAGAATACTGGAGTGGGTAGCCTATCCTTTCTCCAGAGGATCTTCCCAATCCAGGAATTGAACCAAGGTCTCCTGCATTTTAGTCAGGTTCTTTACCAGCTGAGCTACTAGGGAAGCTCTAATTTTTCTAAAGTCTCTGTCAAAGCCCTGTTCTTCACTAAAATTGAGGTAAGAGAGCTAGCCTTATGTTTACCATTATGGGAGGTGGAAGGAGCAGTGTACACTTCTAAAACACCATCCTCTCAAAATTATCTCTCATCCTCTCAAGATATTCAAAGTATATGAGAGTGTTCAAGATTAAAGAAACAGTTGACAAATTATTTGAAAATCAGTACATGATTATTTGGTAAATCATTTTCAAATATTAGGTCTATTTACTTTTGTGTCCAGTATAAATTTCTGGTATAAAATCCTGCTTTAAAGAGAATCATTAAGAGAAAAGGTAGTTTCAGGAAGGTTGATCTACAGTCTTAAAATGAGGATAAATAGACATTCTAAAAGAAGAAAATAGAATGAGGGAAAATAAATAGTTCCTATTTAAAGATTATTCACCTGATACATAGGTAAAATTGAGTTTTCAGATTGAAAGCTACATTACTTCAAGGTTAACACACACAAAAGATCATATTCATGTTTCCCTTGGAAAAGTTCCTATAATAAAAGTACAAATAGAAAAGTATTATAGGTTTCTAGATATATAGAAAACATTGCTTAAGAGTCAGAAATAGTTGAGCAAACCAGTTATATCTTTCAAAACTACCACATTAAATAATGTATCATACTTCCCCCCCTTAGAGATACACCTTTAGAGCATTCTTTCTATCTTCTCCTAATTTACTTTATTTTACTTTCAGCTGACTGCGATGTATAACTTGGAGTTTTGCTTCACTGTGAGTCTAAATACTTTGCTTTACTTTTGTTTTGAACCATCAGTACACTAGGTCTCTTTCTTATCACCTTATTTTGTTGGATCAAGTCCCAGAACCTCCCTCAGAAGAGGAGTATGTGAAAATAATATAGTTTTTTTAAAATCTTAAGTATGTTCTAGTGAAATGTTAAAAAATTAATTTCATGTTATCACAAGTAGGGCTAAAGAGAAAACATTAAGAATATATCAACCAGAGGTTCCTTGAGTATTTGCCTATAAAAATATTTCTTGTGAGGATATCATGATGATAGACATGAATAATTTTCCACCTCTCTTGCTTTCTCTTACAATCCCAGCTAAAAAGAATCATTTGAAATGGAAGATTTCAAATGGATGACATTTCAAATTGATTATGATTTATTAGTATATATATATATATACTTGTTTTCAGTTTAGTTTTTTTACTCTTGAAAAACTGCTGTTGAAGACTTTCTTATTTTACCTAACCTCTTTCTAGTAAGACTGTATTAGACTACATTATACTGTAGGCAGAACGGCTATTCCACTTACAGGATTCTTATGTTGAAATCCTAAGCCCCAAGGTGATGGTCTAGGAGGTGGGGCCCTTGGTAAGTGATTTGAGGACAGAATCATCATGAAACAGATTAGGACCCTTTTGAAAGAAACCTGGACAAGTTTCCTTTTCCCATTAACCCTGTCAGGATATAGCAAAAAAATGGATGTCTATAAATGAGAAATCAAGATCTCACTAGAAGCCAAATCTGTTGATGCCTCAATCTTGGATTTCCCAGCCTCTAGAACTGTGATAAATAAATTTCTGCTGTGTGTAAGCCACCCAGTCTGTGGTTTTCTGCTATAGCTGCCTGAACAGATAAAGACTTGTTAGTTTTGAAAGAAAAATAGAGATTTCTCTTACCTGAAGTACTTGAGAAGAGTGCTTTCATTACTAGGTGAACTTGGGTTCAAGCGTGTTATATTTTTGGCCAATGTGATATTAGCAGGTGTGACACTTAACAGGGCTTTTAATGTGTTTGCATGCTTGGGTGTGTCATCTATGACCTCTAGGAAAGCTGTAACTGAGTAGGTCTTGTCCTTCAACCTTGGCATCAGGAAGAATTCCGGAGGAATACTTTGAAGCAGAAACTCCTAAACTCAACTACAGACCCATAAGGAAAACAAGTAACCTTTGCTAGAAGATTTTACTTTTTCACTTCTCTTTTCTTATGGAATAAAAACTGATACAAAAATTGACAATAGAATTAGGAGGACTGGAATGTGTAAAAATAACTTACAATATATGGTTCTTGGATTTTGGACCAAATTCTTGAAGTCAGAAAATAAATCACTATACTTCTTTATTTGATACCAGAGGTAGGAAATATAGAGACTTATTTTCTTTAAAGTTAAATTATTTGCTGATGTGGTCCTTTCCCCTCCCTTCCCATTCTGCATCTTTTTCGCAGCCTCTTGAAATAAATCTCTGGCTCAAGGGAAATCATTAAAAAGAAAATGGGAAAAAAAAGAAGTGCTGTAAGGGCAGGGGGTTGCTGACTGGTTCTGATTTCTCACAAAACAAGAAGAATTTCTCTAAGAGTAAACAGTGTTTACTTTTCATTGAATTTTTTTTTAATCAAATGGAATTGCTTAATTAAAAAAAAAACTTATCTCTTTTCTCTTTAAATACTACAGACAACCTAGAAATAAAACACTGGACCCACCAGAGAAAATGGGGCAATAAAAGCATCAGAAATTCAAGTCAACTATGGAAGAATTACTGTTAGCTGGCAGCTCTTGATTCTAAACAGAAGTGTCCCAGAATCTACTGGGTTTGACAAAAGTTTTTTAGAACTGGTGATGTGGGAAGGTTGGACTCCATGGACTTCTATTCCAATTGTCTCCTGCAGAGGGAAATTAAAGTTGATGCATCAAATGAACACCCAAAGAAACATTTAAAACTGTGTTTGACTAGTATTCAGTATGTGAGATTATTAAGTAATACCTTGTCCTCCTAGTTAACCTTGTCCTGGAATATATATAGGTTATTTGTAAAAAAATAAATAAATAAATAAATAAAGTTAAATTATTTGGTGAAATTTTCTTATGATCTTTTAAAATGCAAAAAAAAAAAAAAAAGGAAAGGAAAGGAAAGGAAAAGAGAATAAACAATATTCCTGATGTTTTTTCAATGAAGGATTTGGAGACTTTTGAGTCAAATGTTGAAATAAGAAGCTGATTGCTACAACTGTATCTCAGAATTTATTATAAGATAGAGATAAGGTCGATCTTCCCCAGTCACTCAGTGGTAAAGAATCTGACTGCAATGCAGGAGACACAAGAGATGAAGATCAGGAAGATCCCCTGGAGGAGACATGCCAGCCCACTCCAATAATTTTGCCTGGAGAACCCCATGGACAGAGAAGCCTGGTGGGCTTCAGTCCATGGAGTTGCAAAGAGTCAGACACGGCTAAGCAAATTGAATATCAGCAGCAGCAGAGATAAAGTCACAAAAAGTATTTGCCAGTTTGCAAACAAAATTTGGAGCAAATATGGCAAAACCATAACTTACAGATTTTGAAAACAAATCTTATTTTCACCAAGTAAAATATAAGTGCTATTGAATATATTAAAGAAAAACCCTAGTTAGATGTGTTGCTCAAATACTTTTAGTTACCATTTTTGAAAAGAATTTGTGTCAAATATATCTTTTAAGCTGTATAAAAGGATTCAAGGGAAAATGTGGTCTCACTGCAGCCTGATTTGCTCACAGAAACTGCAATTTAGTCTAGATGCAGAAATAATTGACAGTGGGGCTCTTGGCACATGGAAATGACTGGAATTTAAGACTTAAACAACCAAAATATTTATGGAAATTATATAGTCAAAAGTTCTGTCAGCCAGATTGCCAGAAAAGTGAAATTATTTAAATTATAAGAAGTCTGGTGGGTGGATGTGTTCTCAGTGCTGTCCAACTCTTCGATCTCATGGACTGTAGTTCCCAGGCTACTCTGTCTATGGAATTTTCTAGGCAAGACTACTGGAGGGGATTGCCATTTTCTATCCCAGAGGATCCTTCTGACTCAGGGATTGAACTCCTATCTCTGGCATCTCCTACATTGACAGGTGGATTCTTTATCACTGCATCACCTGGAAAGTCAAAAGAAGTCTTGCTGTTACATGCACTAAGTCACTTCAGTCATGTCCGACTCCTTGTGACCTCATGGACTATATAGCCTGCCAGCCTCTGTCATGGGGTTCTTTGGGCAAAAATACTGCAGTGGGTTACCATGCCCTCCTCCAAGGGGGTATTCCCAACCCAGGGATCAAACCTTCATCTCTCCTATCTCTTACATCTGGTGCATTGGCAGGCATTTCTTTACCATGAGCACCATCTGGAAAGTCCCTGCATGTCAATTAGTCTATCAGCCCCAAATTTCCAAAGATGGGAATCAAGAGGTGAGAGGCTCTCAAACTCCCCCAAAGGAATATTCTTTAATTTTTAAAATTATTTTATTATTTTTTATTGGAAGATAATTACTTTACAATATTATGGTGGTCTCTAGCATACATCCACACACACACACACACATATATATATATATATATATATATTCTGGAAAATTGATTAAAAATGAAATAACTTTAACAGGGAATCCAGCCAGGACTTAGAGGGGAGGAATGAGGGAAGGAGGCTCATCCTCTACCTCTTGAGCCTCCTTCCACCACATTCTACCCCTCTAGGTCATCACAGAGTGTCAGGCTGTGTTACCTGTTAAAGCTATTCTATTTTTAATCAATTTTCCAGAATTATTTAGGTCTATGTTTCAGAAAGAATTTTCCAGAGGACAGAAGCAACAGCTGTGATAACAAAACCTATGCCTAGTGAGGAAACATCCCTTTAGAATATTTCAGAATAGGAATGCCTTGTAACATTTGTCTCAAGGACCAAAGATTTCTGTGCCTTGCAAGGCTAACTGTTCTCCAATATTGAAAGAAAGTAATGCTTGTTTTTATTTGTTTGTTTGTTTTGGTTTAGAGGATTCCAGAAACAGAAGAATAGCATCAATATTTGATATTTCAAGAACCTGGACCTCAAACCTGATACCCTGATTTTGACAAACATATGATATTCTTATAGTTTGTATGTCAGAGAAACTTGGAGAAGACAGATCATGAGAGTTTGAATAATATTTTAATATTTATGTTTTCTACTTTCTTTGGTAAAATATACTCTCTAAATTTTGTCTTTGGGCTCAGTCATGTAATTCGTTTTCACTAACGGACACATTAATAAATGTTAAACAAACAAGCATTTAAAATTGCATGACATGTTCTCTTATAGTCCCATCATTTTTGTGAAAATAGATTTTCCTGAATATGTGTTTTCCTGTCAGTTTAAACCCTAGAATGAACACATAGGTAGCAGAACATTTTAGTGGATTTGTAGATTTGCACCATGAACAATAACCACTACAGCCTGAGGCAAAGTGAGACAATTTCAAAATCAGTGATCAAAGTAAAAATTATTGTTATTTAAATAAATGTTATATCTAAGAAAATTAAGTATACAGTTAAATATCCTAAAATAGTTATGTGGCAAAATGGCATAATGGGCTTTTTATTTTTTTTAATTAATGTACCTCAATCAAACAGTGTAAAATTGTTCCTATTAATATGCTCAAAAGTTTGGGTTTTTAGATAAAGAACTTAAAAACATTCCAACCATTTAGAAGTTCAAAAGAATCATCATTATCATAATGAAATGTAAAAGAAATAGATACATTGATCAATGAGAGTGTAATCCAGACATGAACCACACGAGCATAGACAATTGATTCTTGATAAGCTAGAATTTTTGGAGGGTGTGTTTTTAATACTCCGGCAATTTCTATATGTAGTTCTAAATCCACTCTCTCTGTATCATGCCCATTCTTCCCTTAAAATTTGTTTTTTCATAATAATATCACAATCTTTATTTAACTTATGGACTGAACTATGTGTGTTATCAAAATGACATCAAATATAATTTTTATGAAAAAAATGAAATACTTTTATCATTTATATATATTAATGCATGTCATGGTTTTGCATATGTACTGAAGTATCTTGGAAAGCTCTCTTTTTATTCTCCTTGCTGGGCTCACCACATGGTCCTTGAAGCACCCTGGTTTGACATAAGCACCTTCATCAGATCCATTGCTTCTGAAGGTTGGGTGCCACTAGTGCCTCTTTCCCATTCAGGACAGTCTGACAAGTCTTCTCTTCTGGGTTAAAATTGAAAGCATTCTCAGCAACACAGAAAATGGTCAACACAAGAGTTTTATTTCTGTTAGGGGAGTGTGTAATTTCCTTGGTTCTGTCTCATCATAACAAAAATTTGAAGCAATGGATGTTAAAACCCTCAGACAGACAATGTCTCAGCTCTCGGACAGATCCATGTTACAGCTCACTTTTATTTAGAAAATAAAGGAAAATACATCTTTGAAGCATGAGGGCATGCCAACCCAAAAGACTCGAAGAGAAGAGAGAGTGAGAGAGCTCAAGAGCGCGTGCACACGAGAGAGAGACACCCCTCCCCCCCAGCCCTTTGGCTCCTCTTTATATATATATTTTTCCTCCCCCGAGGCCGGCCATATGTAAATTGGGCTAGCCAGGAGTGCTGTTTTTTCTATCGGAGGTCCTCACTCCAGTCCTCAGACCTTTCTTTGTTCTATTTTTGCAGGCTTTTCCCTTCCTTGTCTTTTAGCCACTGCCATTCTGTATTCCTTTTTCCTATTCTAACTACTTAGCAGAAACGATGTTGAAAATTAATGAGGTAAACATAAATTTACAAAGTTATAAGAAGAAACTCAAAACAAATGCAAATAAAAAGGACATAGTAATGTAGGAAAAAGCAGAAATTAATGTCATAGAAGTAAACACTGGGAAGTTTTCTTTTCTTTCTTTTTTTTTTTAAAAGGTTTACTTGGTGGCTAGGTAGTAAAGAATCTACCTGTCAATGCAGGAATCCCATCCTTGGTCCAGGAAGATCCCACATGCTGTGGAGCAGCTAAGCCAGTGAGCCACAACTGTTGAGCCCATGCTCTAAAGCCTGGAAACTGCAGCTACTGAGCTCATGTGCTGAAGGCCATACACTCTAGAGCCTGTGCTGCGCAACAGGAGAAGCCCCCCACACTCTGAAGCCTGCACACAATGACTAGAGAGTAGCCCCACTCTTCACAACTAGAGAAAAACCCTTACAAAGCAATGAAGACCCAGAGCAGTCAAAAATAAATTTAAAAAGTTGTACGAAAGGAAAAAAAAGCCAAGAGTTTGCTATGTGGGAAGGTATTAATACAGACAAAATTTGATTAACAATATGGTTCGATGAAGTATAAGACACAAATAACTAACATCAAAATAAAAAAGAAAAAGAAAGAAACCTAATTCCAGATGTAGATTTAAAAAAAGGTAATGTGAAGAATTTGTGAATGATCTTTGGGCCAACACATTTGAAAACTAAGATGAAATGAGCAAGGTCTTAGAAAAGGTAATGCTTAGTGAATCAGAAAAATAGGAAGCCTGAACTAGTTTTCAGAAATCTCACACAGAAAGTTCCAGGCTCTATGGACTTTAATGTGCTATTATTATAGGAAAAGATAGTAATAGTAAAGCATAATGAATATGATAACCTGCTAATTAAGACTTAAAAAAAGCATCTCCAAAAATATTCATTCGGTAAAGAAGCCATTTATTTTTATGAAATCTCACTAAATGTCATGTAATGAAATGCTGCTTTCTGGGTTTCTTATAAGAATAAGATCATTATTTAGTGGGCAAGTGTGATGTTCTTTCAGATGGTACAATGATCAATATATTATAGCCACAAGTTAAAATGTGTTGAAAGCTAGAAGCAAAATGGAGATGTATTACTTTCCTGCTGGGCAAAAGCAATCTATTTCTGTGTAGTTTGGGAAAAGGAAATGAGGAAAGAGAATTTCCACATTGATAGTTGATTAAAGACAAACAAACAAGTTTTACAACTAGTTGTAAAATAAATGCTTAAAATTTGATCTGTGTTTGACTTCCTCAAGAATGGAAACAACCTATAGCTGAGTAGCTGAAATTGAAGTCACTTCTGGCTTAAAGGTCTGCCTAGTCAAGGCTATGGTTTTTCCAGTAGTCATGTATGGATGTGAGAGTTGGACGGTGAAGAAAGGTGAGCGCCGAAGAGTTGATGCTTTTGAACTTTAGTGTTGGAGAAGACTCTTGAGAGTCCCTTGGACTGCAAGGAGATCACATCAGTTCATCCTAAAGGACATCAGTCCTGGGTGTTCATTGGAAGAAGGACTGATGTTGAAGCTGAAACTCCAATACTTTGGTCATCTCCTGCGAAGAGTTGACTCATTGGAAAAGACCCTAATGCTGGGAAGGATTGGGGCAGGAGGAGAAGGGGACGACAGAAGATGAGATGGCTGGATGGCGTCACCAATTCAATGGACATGGGTTTATGTAGACTCTGGGAGTTGGTGATGGACAGGGAGGCATGGTGTGCTGTGATTCATGGGGTTGAAAAGAGTCAGACACAACTGAGCCACTGAACTAACTTGCTTAAACTTAATCTACTTTCATGCTGCAAGGTTACTCTCCCTTGAGCATTAGGTTAATAGGTGAAATAAAGGAGATGGAGTGGTAACCACCTACAATAGTTACCTACTAATTCAACAAAAGGGCATATTTAGATGCAATATTTTACCTGTTCTAAAACAACAAGCCTATTGCTTCTCTTGAGTCTGAATCACATTAGGTGACTTTGTTGACCTGTACCAGTTTTGACTGCTGTTTGCTAATCTCATTCACACACTTGTGATCAGAGGGCCTCATATGGAATGGTTTAGCTCTTCATCTCATCCACACATTATATTCTCCTGCTGGCTCCAGGGCATGTTGTCATGGTTAGTTAGAAGAACAAATAGGGTTAAAGAGCCAGTCCTATTGTTCAATTGTTTTTCCAGCCTCCGCTTGCATTCCATTTGCTAGTGTGTGCTGCTGTGCTAAACCACTTCAGTTGTTTCTGAGTCTCTGTGACAGTATGGACTATAGCTCACCAGATTCCTCTGTCTATGGGATTCTCCAAACAAGAATACTGGAGTGGGTTCCATGCCCTCATCCAGGGGCTCTTCCTGAACCAGCGATTGAACCTGTATGTATCTCTTTGGTCTCCTGCACTAGTAGATGTGTTCTATACCTCTCGTGGCACCTGGAAAACGTATTTGCTAGCATACCATTTTTCAAACCATTACCTGTGTGGAACAGAGTGTCCTGCTCCCAATGCAGCCAATGATGAAATCCACCTGCTTGTTATCACTCCTATTACTTTGTTAGTACTCCTATTAGGAGTTAGACTATTATTAGACTCCTAATAGGAGTCTATTACTTTGAAAGTTCATCATATTGCTAGTATTTTTGTATTTATCATAGCTGTGTCTTTGGTTTCGGTTTACAAATTTGATGGAACATAGGAAATACAGAAATTTTCATTTTCTGTTTCTCCTTAAATGACCCTCATACTTCGATTCATAGAGCCATTATGAGGATAAGACAAAAGACATTTGTATTTTAATTATAGCTCATGAATTTTGGAAATGGCATGAGTATGAATTTATCTCATTGAACCCATTGCAAGACAAAATTAGGTTAAAATGCCAGTTTCCACCTAAATTTCATAAGCCTTAATTCTAACTGGTAGACACGTCCTATATTCCAGGAATTGGTTCAGAGTCAGTATTCAATAATTTCTAACAGAGCTGCATAGTTTCTGTTTCCAGGCACACAGTTCCTATTTTCCCTGTTTCAAATACTGAGGGGAAGATACTACAAAGACCTGTGTTGTTACTGCAAATTTCTTCCTCAAGTTTACCAAATATGCTTTATTCCAGCGGATTTAGGGTTATCAGCTGAGTCCTATCTCAGAATTGAATAAAATTGACATTTTATTGTGGTAAGCCAAATCAAGCTTTGGTTTACCAGATCTACTATATTTTATAACTAAATAGATTAAGTAAGATTTTACTGATCAGGACTGCCATCTCCATCATTCTGATTGGTTGAATATGCTTTTACCATCACTACAGATCTCTGTAGATCAGGTTGTTATGATTATCATTCTGGCTTTCCTGCCTATAAAAATGGAAACCTGATTTGTAAGTTAGACACAGTGACTTGACCTGTGACCCACGTATCATATCATTCCTATTGAAATCAGACAACTATTTTAATCATAGTGTCTCTCACCTTTACCTTCATTTTATATAAGATGGTCTGCATAGTACTTTGCACTGAGACTGTGCTCTCATCATCAATGTATTCATCAAAGCATTGCAGAAGCAGAGCTATAGCTCTCTATCTCTGTATTTATTATTCTACCACTCTCTCCAACCATATCAGTTCCTCTGAATCTCTGCTTCAATCTTTCTCTCTTGCATTTCTTTTGCCAGGCTGTGATTTCTCCCCTTTACTCCAGCTCTCAAGATTTATATATTTACCTTTTACTCTGCAACTTGACTTAGATTTCTTGTATATGCCTTAAAACATTGCTTAATTTCAATGTTCAATTACATGCCCCATTAAAAAGTGAATGCAAAATAATACCATTGAATCCCAGCTTCTGAAGCAGGGTTAAGATCAGATGCATGGTGTTAATTTGAAATTTCCTGTAATTGAAATGTTGGACTCATTTATGATATTATGATGATATTCTTTTGTATTTTCAAAATAGTAATTTTTTCTCATGTCTTTATTAACAAAAATTGTCACATAGAAAAATTTAAATAAAAGTTTGGTAAAAACCTCAAATTTTATATTTACTCTTGTTTTCTTTCTAATCCTCAGTTTCACTCTCATTTAGAAAATGAACCATCAGTCAGTTTTCAGTTCAAAACTAGGAATTTCAATTCATACTTGGTTCCCTTCTTTCTTTATATTTGATATTGCTCCCTCTACAAACTCTTGGGTTGATCCTCCAAATATGATCCTGGCCCAATTAACCCTCAAGAACTCTGAAATTAGTTTTAAGTACAGTAGTCTTTCACTTGGACTATGGAGACAGCCTCTGACTAATCTTTTTACTTTCACACTAGATTCCCTCACACTAAGTCAGAAATATTTTTGATACATAAATGTAAAATATATCACTATTCATAAGCCTAGAAAAATTTTAAACTCCTTGTCTTTCCAATTCTGATTCTAAATGATTTAAATACTATATAACTGACCTCATCTTCATCCTCTTTATCCTTGTTCCTTCCACTCTAGAACAGTGGCCTGAATTCACAGAGAGGAATCAGGACCCCTTAGTTCAATTCCTAGCTCTGTTTTCAAACTCGCTGTGTAAATCTGAGTATTCCAGTCAATCTAAAAAAAAAGTATTTGTTCTTACAAAATGAAGATCTTTTAACAGATTATTTCTATGGCCTATGTATAAGGAATGAGCAGGTTGTTTCTCTTTTTTTTCAGTTTATAAATGCAAAGATGTATCAAGAAAGCCTTCATTTTCTTGAAAAAAAGAAACAAAGGGCAAATTGCTTTTATTTCTTTTTTCTTCTTTGTAGAATTTCTACCTTTGTGTAATTCATCAGTAATGAGAATAAATGATCTTTAACTAGGTAGAGGGTTCTATCTGCATTATTTATCACATATATTTGCTGTGTGTCATCTGTATTCTTTTGGGTTGACAGGTAGGTGCAAGTCTAGTATGTGATGATCACATACAACAATTTCATGGAAAAAAATATTTTAACTAGGCATGGCATCCTGATGAAAATTTTAGTAAAGCTACAATTTGGATGGAAATTTTCACTTCCACACATTTTTTTATTCAATTTCTTCTCCCTTCCTTATTTTCTCTCTCTGTCTTCCAACTTCAATTCCAAACTCTATTCTCAAATCCTCTCACCCATTTATACTGCCTCACATTGGGTATATTAAAATACAACAACATTCAACAACCAAAATTACTCTCTGTTTAAAGCCTCATATTTATATTTTTATTAAGGCTTTTTAAGCACATTTTTATTCTTTCTTTTACTTATTGTTGACTAATGTTTACTTCAGTATCTGACTTTCAATTAAACTTCCTGATTAGTTCATCATGATGATTAAGGATAATCTGTTTCCAATATTCTCTCATGTAAACACAGAGTAACAGTTCTATTTTCCAATTTGTTTATTTACTGAAGTCTTATTTAAGATAAACCCCATGTCCTTATTTCATATTTTGCTATTGAATTAGTTAACTCTTCAAACAAAAGTTAAGTTTTAACTTACTCTATTTTTAGAAAAACTAACAAGACACACAAAACAACTGCTTGAAGATGAGTGACTTATTTTTAAGTTTTGTTTGGTATATTACTTTTGTACAGTTTTCATAGAGAAAACAACAACACAAGCAAAAGAAAACTAAGCAAAAAATTATCACTTTTTCATGAAATTATTTTCAAGTCTTACTTAAACGTCAAACTCAGTTTAAAAAAAAATGAATGACTTTAATGTCAGAAAACCAAGCTCATTGCAAAATTTATGTCCCATAATTGCACACTGATGAACTGGGGCTATATAACTGCTTTGTTTACCTTGGCAAAGCCTGCTAGATATTGATTAACGGTGAATATACTTTTCTTATTGGCACCTGGCTAGGCTGTGTTACCTATCCTCCTTTGCTTTTAGATGCATAATAGCTACATGATCTGCAGAAGCCAGTAAAGAATGAATGTGCAGAGCCGCTAATTAAAAAAAATATATATATATATATAAAATTTCAAGATAGAAGAGGCAGGATATTAAACCAAATATTGTCTATTGTAAGCAAGGGGACCTAAGCAACTACATAGGTCATATGATTGTGAAGCAAGGCTTGTGGCCATCTGTGCTTAAGTTATTGTGAGGGGAATATAAGCATGCCAAGGTGGTGTGTGCCTTACTTGGTTCTGGACTTTAAACCCTGGGCATCCTAACTCTAACTCTAATAACCATAACCCTAATCCATGTGCTTCATCTGACATTATAATCAAATAGACTATCAGTTTTTGAGCAGAGAACTTTCTATTTCCTGTCTCTGTGCTACCTTTTTCATGTAATTTGTATTGCATTGAATGTCAGTTTCCCTTTCCTAATTTGTTGAACTTCTATTCTTACTTCAAGACCTTTTTCAAATGTCATGTCCTTTGAAAACTCCAGCTCATCAAACAATCTCTCACTGTTCTTTCTCCTCAGCATGATATATAGGCCTCTTATAAAACTCTGCTTACTTGAAATTACAATTACATTTGCCTTCTGGACTATGAGCTCTCAATAGACTGAATATCATTCTTATTAACTTTTGTATCCCCTTGACCTAGCATATAAATATGAAATGTTCAACAGCAATACTATTGCTGAATTATGGTATAAATAAGTAGTCAGTATAAAGTCCTTTGATATCATCTTATGCTTTCTTTAATATCTCAAATATGAAACACTAGAGATAAGTTCTTTCTTCCCCCTCCCAAAATGTCCATTCGTTGGATTCTAGGATAATTTGCAGAAATTTAATACTCTAAACAACTTTATTTTATAGTGCTTTAAAGTAGAAAGCTAACACAATTGTATTTTTGTGGTAAGGTTAAGGCAGAAAAATAATAATGCATTAAGTACTTTTCAAGTCTAATAAATCCTGGCATAAACTACATTTAACAGGCAATTTTAATAGAAGAAGTTCATTTAATGCACTGACATTTCATTCACACAAACAATGAGCATGGGCAATTAAAAAATGTTGAATTTGTGAGTTCAGCATGTGAGAATGTTCAATTATACAGTGTGTAATAGACCATACCTGTTATACTCCCTTTCTGGCAGGAATATTTTCAAGTCAGTGATTAAAAATAACTGATAGAAACATATTTATGTTGGAAATCACTTGAATTTAACACTCATGGGCCTTTTACATTTTATGTGCTACTGTAAAAATGTACAACTTGATGTGTCATTTTGGCATTAACTATAGTTCAGAACAAGATAGCATACATGTCACAAGATAATACGAAGCAGCAGAAAGAACAAGACTAAAGGGTTATAGATACTGTGTTTGCTTTTTTTCTCTGCCCATTTTGTAATTGGCTTATGACTTAAACTTCAGCCTTCTTATCTATAATTTAAGTAGGCTGTGTCACACAATTTCTAGGAGAGAAATTTTAAAATCATATACAATCAAAATGGGAATAAATTTCAGGATAAATGTATGTATCTTTTTTTTCTTTTTCTTTAACAAAGGCATTTCATAAATTTAAGATTTTTAAAATAGAAAATTCAGTCATACAAAAAGAATACATTGTGTTCTTTTAGAGACTAGATTTTTCTATTTTTTCATTACTAGTTTTATTACCAAAAATGATTTGATTATTTAAATGTTATTCAGAGAGAAAATATTTTCCTTTTAATATAAATTTAAATACACACAAAACTTTAGAGTCAAATTATTAACATCCATTAAGCCATGATTATTTAAATATAACAGAAACTAGTTAGATGTTGACAAAATTCAGATGGCTTTCCTTCTGAACTCTGAGTTGAACTCCTTTCCTCAGTCTCCCTTGCAATTAATGATGGAAATATAGAGCTATAACCAATGGCTGTAGGCAGAATTTATCCACCAATTTCAGAAATGGCAACTTAAAACCTATTTTTTCCAATTGCCAGAGAGTTGTTAATGACAAGGGATGTGTGGGTAGAACTAGCTTGGAATGACACAATCCCTGTTATCCTAAATCCACCACTGCCATGCCACCACCAATCATCTGTCTCCCTAAAGGATAAGTAATTTTTTGTCACCCCAACGAGATATGTTAGTTATATTAGTAACAAAAACCCCTTACCTAATTCACACTGATGCACTTGAAATAACAACTTGTAGATCCATGTATTTAAGATGCAAAGTTGTACCATCTTTTATGTTTTGCAGAAGCAGAATTATTTAATATTTTTACTTTTATTCTTTATGAAATTGTAGTATAGTTTATCATCTTTTAATGTAGATTATTAACTATATTGTATTGAGCAGAAAAATATAACAAGCAATTCATATACGATACATTATGTCCCATGACTTATTCATATATGTATTATATATATTTTACATTAGTGAAAAAATTATTTTCCGAAAATATCAGTGTATGTGAAGTATGCTTCTAGGAAAGACATTTTCTTTCATTTTTCTTTCATTCTGTATTTTTAGTTTCTTAAAAATATGTTTATATGCCATGTTCGCCTTCTGTTTTGTTATTATTGTACATTATCTTCCCAGGTGGTGCTAATGGTAATGAACAATGCAGGAGACCTAAGAGATGTGGGTTCAATCCGTTTGGGGAAGATCACCTATAGATGGAAATGCCAACTCATGCCAGAATTCTTACCTGGAGAATCCCATGAAGAGGGGAGCCTGGTGGGCTATAGCCAATTGGGTTGCAAATAGTTGGACACAGCTGAAGTGACTTAGCACAGCACAGCACATTGTTTTTGCAATTTTAAGACTTATTTGTAACATGTATTTGCTTAAAGATTTCAATACAAAGTTCCAGTAGGAGATCATCACCAGACCAAATTATATATCATATTTTACATAGTTATAGAACATAAAATAAATGTTTTCCATCACCTTTTTAAATTTTATTGAAAGAATATGGCTTGGACAATTTGAAACATTTTCTTTTTACAAATTTTTATAATACAAATAAAAGCTTGGGGATGTTTACTAAACACCATCCTAGAAGAGAACTCTGGTTATGTGATTCTTTGCCTAGTGCCTAGGAATTAGTAAGTTAAAAAGTAACTTCTGAACTGAGGTTCAAGAGTGAGGAGACAAATGTATACCTATGGCTGTTTCATGTTGATATTTGGCAGTTCGGTTCAGTTCAGTTGCTCAGTGGCATTTGATTCTTTGTGACCCCATGAACTGCAGCATGTCAGGCCTCCCTGTCCATCACCAACTCCCAGAGTCCATCCATACCCAAGGCCATTAAATCGATGTCATCCAGCGATCTCATCCTCTGTCATCACCTTCTCCCCCTGCCCTCAAACTTTCCCAGCATCAGGGTCTTTTCTAATGAATCAGCTCTTCGGATGAGGTGGCCAAACTATTGGAGTTTCAGCATCAACATCAATGCTTCCAATGAACACCCGGGACTGATCTCCTTTAGGATGGAATGTTGTGATCTCCTTGCAGTCCAAGGGACTCTCAAGAGTCTTCTCCAACACCACAGTTCAAAAGCAACAATTCTTCCATGCTCAGCTTTCTTTATAGTCCAATTCTCACATCCATACAGGACCACTGGAAAAACCATAGCCTTGACTAGACAGACCTTTGTTGGCAAAGTAATGTCTCTGCTTATTAACATGCTCTCCAGGTTGGTCATAACTTTCCTTCCAAGGAGTAAGCATCTTTTTATTTCATGGCTGCAATCACCATCTGCAATGATTTTGGAGCCTCCAGAAATAAAGTCGGCCACTCTTTCCACTGTTTGCCCATCTATTTCCCTTGAAGTGATGGGACCAGATGCCATGATTTTAGTTTTCACAATGTTGAACTTTAAGCCAACTTTTTCACTCTCCTCTTTCACTTTCATCAGAGGCTTTTTAGTTCCTTTTCACTTTCTGCCATAAGGGTGGTGTCAACTGCATATCTGAGGTTATTAATATTTCTTCTGGCAATCTTGATTCCAGTTTGTGCTTAATCCAGCCCAGTGTTTCTCATGATATACTCTGCATTTAATTTAAAGAAGCAGGCTGACAATATGTTAGGTGACTGGAAATTTTTCAAAAAATGACATCATATAAAATATATTCTCAAATCAAATAGATTTAAATTAAAAATCAATCACCAAATAAAAATAGGAAACTCACAACAAAATAAACATTACACAAGGCATGCTCATATAACCAATGAGTCAAGGGGATAGCGTGTGAGATTTTGCAAGATACTTTGATATAAATGCAGGAAACATCAGGACATACCAAAACTTATGAGATATAGATTGCCTCGCTGATCCTGTTTGTGACATCAATTGTCTTGCCATATCTTATTGTGCACACTGTTTGCTGAACCCATGTTAGGCAAGGCATGAGCTAAGAGGCTGAAAGAAAACACAAGGAGCCTTAGGAAATGCAGAGGCATTTTTTTTTTTTTTCTCTCTCTTGGCTGAGGCAGCAGCCTTAGCAGTAACCACTGCAAAAACAGCATAAATGCACACAACCATTCAGGGCTCCTCCGAGTGACGCTTATACAGGCGTGCCACATACAGTAGTCCATGGTCAAGTGAGTACCTCTTGACGTGCATGCTCGGTGCTATACATCATCTCAGCTGTTACACAGTCATTGTTTACAAAGTGTGGGGCAAGAAAGCCTGAACACGCCATCTCGGCTAATTTGCTGTCTCCCCACATTCCACCCTTTCAGAGTCTCTCGTCTCACTTTCTACATTCAGTCAATCTTCTGCAATATTTCCTCGGCAAGTAACACCGACCCCTGGATTTACACCTTACAACAGCAGAAGCTACAACAACCATTATATCCCTAATATATAGCAAAACCTCAGGACAGGTATCACCTGGAACACATCATATTGCAATTCTTGCCCTCCTGAGGCTAGAAGAGCCACCCGCCGCATGTGGAGTGCCTTTATCTACCATGGCCAAGTCCAGTCCATCATCTGTCCTTGTGCGGTTGCAGGAAAGCTTCCACAGGGGCAAATCCACTCTTGTGGAGTTTTTATTAAGGATCCACAAAACCCTCACAGGCACTGGGTCCACCCCTTCAAGGAGGGGGATCTTTGCAGTGTTCACAGTCTATCCATATGATTGCACTTTTCTAAATCTAAGGACACAGCTTTACAGTACACTCTGATCATAGGACACAGTCTTTACATTAGACACCACATTTGCAATCCTCATAACCCATATGGGACTCCTGCCAGCTCAGCCTCCCTTCAGGGTCTTCACATCCTCAAAATGACATCTCGCATGCTGTCCTTCTACTTCTGTTAGTAAGGATCTGAGAAAACTTCCATAGTCACTGGGCCCATCTCTGTGTCCCAGAGTGGCAAAAGTCAAGCTGCCAAGGTTTCCTTTGCTTTTGCCAAAACTGCTTACCCAAATAGACCAACTCTGCCTGAGTGTATGATTAATACATCATAAACTCAGTCACATCGGGGGCCCCTTGCATTTACTCCCCTAGGTCATAGGCTGCTTGTGTTTCACTTTCTGCTGTATGACAAGCCCTGCTGCCAAGCAGGAACCCTCAGTCTCATAACATTCGTCGTCACTGTCACTTACCCTGTCGTCACTATCAGAGATGCTGGATTCTTCAAGTCCATGCTGTTCTAGCTCTAACGTCATATTCATTGCTCTAGTTTCCCCAAGCATCTTTGCACATTGTGTACTGGCATGGCATCAGATAGAACACTAGCTGTATTTGCCTTCAGGGCAGTCAGAAAAATCCACCCCACTGTGCCAGTGGCAGGCCATGTTCCCTTATTCAGCAAACAGGAACTCACCACCCATAATGCATTTCAGTGTTATCTGGTGACCTATCCACCACTTCCAGTCTTACACCAGAGCCCATGCCAAGAGGATAGGGGTTTCTATACTGCTGACTACACCAACTATATTACTGATCCCACTCACAGTGAAATTGTCTCACTCTTCACAATGTCTGCACTGTTTGCTGAACCCAGGGTAGGCAAGGTGAGAACTAACAGACTGGAAGAAACAACAAGGAGCCATAGGAATTGTGGACACATTTGTTCTCTCTTGGCTGACACCGCAGCTGCAGCAGCAGACACACTATATTCTCTCCTTTTATGGCAAACCCAATGGACAGCCAAGATCCATCAGTAATGCCTCACACTTGGGGTGGAGCTCATATATCCTTACAGCACAAAGTAGCTCATGGTCAAGCAAGCACCTCGTGGCATGCATGCAGTGCTATAAATCATCTCAGCTGCTATATAGTCATTATCTACAAAATGTGGGACAAGAGAGCCTGAACACTCCATCTTGCCTCATTTGTGCTCTCCCCACATAGATAAACCATTATTTAGAGGAAAATTACGAAATGCAAATGCCTATAGCAAAAAGGAAACGATATCACATGTAAATTGGCCTATTGTGGCCCTTGAGGTAAAGAACCCACCTGTCAATGCAGGAGAAATAAGAGACCTGAGTTTGATCACCAAGTCAGGAAGAACTGGTGGAGGTGGGCATGGCAGCCCACTCCAGCATTATTGCCTGAAGATACCCTTGAACAGAGAAGCCTGGTGGGCTACCATCCATAGTGTTCCAAATAATTGGACACAATTGAAATGACTGAGCATACATACACACACACTAAATGAACTAGAAAAACAAAAAAAGGACTTAAAATAAAAATGAGCAGAAACATGTAAAGAGATTAGATTTATTAGAGCAAAAATTAATGAAATAGAAAACCAAAAAGAAAATCAACCAAACTAAAAGTTGATCCTTGGTAAAGAGCAATGAAAGGACTAATCCTTAGCTAGACTGATTAAAACAAACACAAATACAAGCAACAACAACAACAAATCCCAAATATGTTAGAATTAACTATCAGGATAAAAGTGGAGCTATCTTATACTTACCATAGGGAAATGAAAAGGAATATAAGTAAATGCAATAAACAACTGTGGTGACATATGAAATAGTTATGTAACTAAGATGAGAAAAATGAATTCCTAGTAAAATGCATTCTACCAAACCTTACATAGAAAAGAAATAGAAGATCTGAATAGATCTTTAAAAACTAAAAATATTAAATTATTAATTTTACAGCTTCCCCTCAAATGAAACAAACAAGTCAACTAAACAAAACATAATCTCAGAGGCTTCCTTGGCAAACTATCAAAAATTTTCTGCTGTTATCGTTCAGTCCTGTCCAAATCTTTGAGACCCCAGGCTCTTCTGCTCTCTGCTGTCTTTCAGAGTTTGCTCAAAATAGCATCCATTGAGTCAGTGATGCTATCTAACCTTCTCATCCTATGTCACTCCCTTCTCTTTCACCTTCAATCTTTCCCAGAATCAGGGTCTTTTCCAATGAGTTGGCTCTTCACATCCGGCAGCCAAAGTATTGGAGCTTCAGCTTTAGCATCAGTCCTTTCAATGGATATTTAAGGTTGCTTTCCTTTAGGATTGACTGGTTTGATCTCCCTGCAATCTAAGAAACTCTCAAGAGTCTTCTCCAGCACTGCAGTTTGAAAGCATCAGTTCTTCAGCACTCAGCCTTCTTTATGGTCACACATCAATACACGACTACTGGAAAAAACATAGCTTTGACTATATGGATCTTTGTTGACAAGATGTTATTTTTGCTTGTAATAGCTTTATTTCCAAGATATTTTTGTTCCATTTTGTTTAGCAATTACCTTTTAATTTTATAGCTATAGTCATCACCCGCAGTGATTTTCGAGCCTGAGAAAATAAAATCTGTAACTGCATCCACTTTTTCCCCTTGTATTTGCTGTGAAGACATGGGACCAGATACCAAGACTTTAGTTTCTTGAATATTGAGTTTCAACCCAGATTTTTCACTCTCCTCTTTCATGTTCATCAGGAGCTTGTGAAGAAAGCAAAAAGAGGCTCTTTAGTTCCTCTTCACTTTTTGCCATTAGAGAGCTATCAGGTTGTTGATATTTCTCCTTTCAATATAGATTCCAGCTTGTGCGTCATCCAGCACAGCATGTCACGTGACGTACTTGGCTTTCTGCCATAAGGGTGGTGTCATCTGTGAATCTGAGGCCATTGATATTTCTCCAGGCAACCTTGATTCCAGCTTGTGCTTCATCCAGACTGGCATGTCACATGCTGTACTCTGCATAGAAGTTAAATAATCAGGGTGACAATATACAGCCTTGACATACTCCTTTCCTAATTTGGAACCAGTCCTTTGTTCCATGTTTGTTTCTAACTGTTGCTTCTTGACCTGCATACAGATTTCTCAGAAGGCAGGTAAAGTGGTCTGGTAGTCCCATCTCTTGAAGAATTTTCCACAATTTGTTGTGATTCACACAGTCACAGGCTTTAGCATAGTCAATAAAGCAGAAGTAGATGTGGGGTTTTTTTGGAACTCCCTTGCTTTCTCCACGATCCAATGAATGTTGACAATTTGATCTCTGGTTCCTCTGACTTTCCTAAATCCAACTTGTACATCTGAAAATCCTTGATTCCCGTATTACTGAAGTTTATTGAAAGATTTTGAGCATAACCTGCTAGCATGTGAAATGAGCACAACTGTTTGGTGGTTTGAATATTCTTTAGCGCTGTCAAATTGATTGAATCCAGGTCTCCTGCATTGCAGGTGGATTCTTTACCAGCTGAGCCACAAAGGAAGCCCTAAGAATTAATAAGTAAGAGTTAGTACCAATCTTTCAAACTGTTTCAATAAATTGAAGAGGAGACTACACTAGCCAAGTGACCTAAGAGGTCGGTTTGAGCCTGATGCTAAAATTAGACACAGATAATACAAAAAGGATAAAACTACTGACATATACCTTATGAATATAGACAAAAAAGTCCTCAAAAATGTGCTAGCAAGACACAGGCAACAATTTAGAAAATAATAAAGAGAACACGATTTTAAAACAAGTAAAGCTTTTGAAATGATTTCTCCAAAGAGGAAATACAAATGCTAAGTCCAAGAATATATGCTATTTTTTGCATATATTTATACTAAAATACAAACCAAAGCTCTACTGAGATATTACTTGAAGCACATTAAAATGGCAAAAATAAAATAAAAATAGGCACAAGCGGTGAGAATAGAAAGAAATTAAAATCCTATTACATTTCAAGTGGGAATGTGAAATAGCACGGGGACTTCAGAAAACAATTTATTTGTTTCATAATATTAAATCTAGTTATTATATGGCCTGTCAACTATACTGCTAAGAAAATACACAAGAGAACTATAAACTAATACCCATACAGAAATGTGTGCAACGTTCATAGCAGTATTATCCATAATAGCCAAAAGGCAGAAGCAAATATCAGCTGATGGTTAGATAACTGAACTATAGAACATCTGTTAAATAGTATATTATTCAGAAATATAAAGAAAGTTCAGCACCTAAAAATTGATGTTTTTGAACTGTGGTGTTGGAGAAGACTCTTGAGAGTCCCTTGAACTTTAAGGAGATCCACTAAGTCAATCCTAAAGGAAATAAATCCTGAATATTCATTGGAAGGATTGATGTTGAAGCTGAAACTCCAATGCTTTGGCCATCTGATGCAAAGAGTTGACTCATTTCAAAAGACACTGATGCTGGGGAAGATCAGTGAAGGCAGGAGGAGAAGGGGATGATAGAGAATGAGATAGTTGGATGGCATCACCGACTCAATGGATATGAGTCTGAGTAAGCTCTGGGAGTTGGTGGATGGACAGGGAAGCCTGGCATGCTGCAGTCCATATGGGGTCTCAAAGTCAGACATGACTGAGTGACTGAACATAACTGAATTAAGAAATATAAAGGAATTGACATTTATATGTTTTTCAACATGATGAAACTTGAAAACATTAGCTCATTGAAATGTCAGTCCCCAATAAATTCATCTCATGATGTCATTCATTAAGCAAATCTATAGACATTAGTTTAATTATCTCAGGGGTTGGGGCAAAATGAAAATGAGAGTGGCTGTTAATGGGAATTAAATTTATCTTTAGAGAGGTGAAAATGCTCTAAATATAGACCATGGCAGTGGCTGGGCAAGTCTATAAACATACTAAAAACATTGCATTGTGCATTTTAAATGGGTGGATTTTATAGTTTGTGATTTATATCTCACTAAATTTGTCAATACAGTTGGTAATAAAATTGAATTATCTCCATGCATCTCCTCATTAATAAGATCAAAGGAAATATTAGGTTAAAAAGTTGTAAGGTATAAGCTGTTCCTTAATATATGCAGTTACATCAAAACTATATGATTAAAAAATATACTATTACACTATTTTTTAAAAAAGCTAATTTCACGCATACTCACAATCCATAAACATTAAAGGCAGAATGATATCATTTATAGAATAAAAAGATTAAAATGTAAATAAGCAGAAGGCAAGAAAATGTCTTGTGTGTGAGAAACTGATATTTGACAGAAAATATTAACTAAGGAAGTTCAAGAAAGAATAAAATAGACTTATGGACATGGGGAGAGGAGAGGTGAGGGTGAGATGTATGGAAAGAGTAATGTGGAAACTTACATTACCATACGTAAAATAGATAGCCAATGGGGACTTGCTGTATGGCTCAGGAAACTCAAATAGGGGCTCTGTTCCAGTCTAGAGAAGTGGGATGGGGAGGGGAGGTGGAAGGGAGGTTCAAAAGGAAAGGTATATATGTATACCTATGGCTGATTCATCCTGTGATTTGACAGAAAACAACAAAATTCTATAAAGCAATTATCCTTCAATATATTAAAAAAAAATAAACGAGAATATTTGTGACATGAGGGAATACTATGATTGTAAAGAAAAAAAACTAGTAAAGTAGAAATAAGTACACAGAAACCTAAGTAGCATTAAAATAAAAATTATATCAATGAGTGTAAAAATATATTCCAGAATAAAAAACAAGCTATAAAGTAGAGTTACCATAATGAATCAGAGTGAGCCATACATAGCAAATAAATCCCATATGAATAGTGTCTCAATACCCATCATAATGTCAAATCTAAATATTGATTCCACAGAATTTATAATGAAACTTTACTGGAAAGATAGGGACAGAGCTATATGTGCAGACTTTAGAACTAATATGAGGAAATCCAAAACCTTATCCTCCAGCTACAAATGATTGGAAACTGCCTCAAAATGATAAATAAAGAAATAGAATAGAATCATATTAGTTAGATACATGAAGGCCAAAGCTGATGTAAACAGATAAAATAATTAAAAGTGCTTGCCTCTGGGTGGTAAAAAGCATGGCTGAAATAATTTGTCCTTCATTATTAATAATTTTGCAATAGCTATTTGGATAAAAATAAAAATAATATCAGACTCAGTGTCAAATTTAGTAGTAAAAATTGTTATACTTTTGTATTCTTAGAAGATAGAAGAATATTTTTGTATTCTCAGTATTTTAAATATTCATATTTATTTATAATAAACTTTTATAAAGTGAATAAATCTCCTGTGTCCACTCTTTTTTACGTTTAATTAGAAATGCACAAACAGATTGGCTTCCTGGTAAAACATGAGAGAGCTTAACCTTTCTTTTTTTCAAATTTATAGTTTTGAAGATCATTTAGCCTTAGAATATTAAAAATTTATTCATAATCTACTAACTTGTTTTTGTTGCCTTGGAGTTTATAGATAACATTTTCAAACAAGTGATGCCATGGTTGAATAACAGTTAAGCAACCTAGATGCCCATCAACTGACGAATGGATAAGAAAGCTGTGGTATATATACACAATGGAATATTACTCAGCATTAAAAAAAAATTCATTTGAAGCAATTCTACTCAGATGGACGAAACTGGAGCCCATTATCCAGAGTGAAGTAAGCCAGAAGCAAAAACAACAATACAGTATATTAACACATATATATGGAATTTAGAAAGACAGTAATGAGAACCCAACATGGGAGACAACAAAAGGAACGCAGATGTATAGAATAGACTCGTGGACTTTGTGGATGAGGGTAAGGGTGGGATGATATGGGAGAAGGGCATTGAAGCATGTTAATTGTCATGTGTCTAATCAATCGCCAGCCCAGGACTGATGCTCGGGACTGGTGCAGCGAGATTTCCCGGGGGGGAGGGAGGAGGGAGGGGGGACCCGGAGGGGAAGTATATGTAAACACATGGTGATATCATGACAATGTATGGCAAAAACAATAAAAAAAAAAAAAAAAAAAAAAACTCAGATTTTTTCCATTAAGAATTAGATATATATTAGAAATATGATTTTTTACTTGTGATTGAGTGCATTTTTACCTTATCAAATTCACTATAAAAGTTCATCATAATGAACTCAATGTAATCTTTCACATCTCTTTAGTAGAAATGCATGTTAGTTCTTTTCATTTTTCACATAACTTCAATTGCTATGAATTCTGAATAAAATTCTATTCAGAATCAGTATTAAAACAATTGGAAGCAAATGTCTACATCTACTTTTATTGCCTTTTTTATGTTCATATCAGTTGGTGGTGTCAATCTCAGCTTAATGCCCCAAGATTATTTGCTTAATACTTTTAAATTTTTGGCAAAATCTGTCAAGGCAGATTGAAAAGGTATCCTATTGTTTTTCTTGAATTTGATTGCTACAGCTAAGATACAATCAAGCTTTCATGGTGTGCTTGTTGCCGTCATGTGAGGGGGTACACTGAAAACAATTCATTTGTACATTACTTATTTTGCAGTCAGTTGGAAATATTTTATTCTATTTTGCATAATTCTCTCAATAAAAAAAGGAAAAGGTGCATCATTTGTCTTCTCTCTTGAAAAGAGGGAAAAATAAATCTTAAAACAAAGCAAAATGTACAGCAGCCTACACTAACAATAAGCTAAGATCTTTAATCTTATATCAATATTCATTAAAGTTTTATATTGCCTGCCCACAGTCTAATTACTCTGGTACATCATATACAACCTTTCTTTCTCTTTCTGATAATCTGCAAATACTGTTCTTTCTTTCTGTAATGAGGACAATAGAAATTCTGTAACTGAGTGTTTCTCTGTTCAAAATATAAAATAAAAAAGATAATTTATTTTCAAAAGCTTCAAGTAAAAGCCTACTAATGAGGACATAGTCCCCGCCATTTCTGCTTCTCCTATGGCTCTGTTCCATTGATTATAATGTCCTTGGAGATAGAGGTCACATTAATTTTATCACATCCAAGGATTCTTAGGTGAAATATGTGGCACATGTGCAGGCTGCATGCTCGTTTGTCACATTATTACTTGCTGTCACTTTTGAAGGTAGGTGTCTCTTTGAAGAATGTGCCACAGCTAGAGGGTCATGTTATTTGCATAAAGCTCTGAAAGCTATCTTTCCAAAGAGAATGACTGGGATGTTGCTTTATTTTCTGTTTACAGAAAGCATATAGGGGACAGCTGTCAGCAGCTGATGCTGACTCTCTTGTACATGGATAGTAGTAAAAAAAATAAAATAAAATAAAAATGCTCAACAACATACTAATGAATTGTAACTAAAAATTCCATTTGCTGGTCTGAATGTTAATTTTACTGCTCAGAATAATGAAGTCCTGGTCTGCTCTCAGTAGATATTTTTGCTTTATATTGTCAAAGGATGCCTATAAATTGAAGCAATTTATAGAAGCTTCCATTGCTTTTGGTTGATAACCAAATAATTTCCTTCCTTTACAAAATTAGAGGAAGAAAGATAGAGCTGTATTTCTGAAGCTATTACAATGACTTTGCTAAAGATCTTAGGAAGGCTTTCAAAATAATGGAAGGTTAAATATTGTTACTGAGGTAAAAATATACTATTATGTACAATACAATAATGTATTTTAAATAATATATTCTTAAAAAAGAAATAATATATGACTAATAATTTAAAGTAAAAACAACAATTTTTAAAATCATGTAACTATAAAATCCCAACATACACTGACAAAAAAACAACTATCTCTCTTCTATGCAATGAGGCCTTTTAGTATAATTAGGAAATGTGTATAATTTGATAATTATATATACATGCTCAGATTCTTCTGATTAACAAGAGGACACCTATATTCAATCAAAATATAGAATACACACAATATATTATTTCAAACACGTTACTCAGCTTATTATTCATTTGAGAAGACTCTGATGCTGGGAAAGGTTGAAGGCGGGAGAAAGGGATGACAGAATATGAGATGGTTGGATGGCATCGTGACTCAATAGACATAAGTCGGAGTAAACTCCAGGAGTTGGTGATGGACAGGGAGGCCTGGAGTGCTGTAGTCCATGCTTTGCTAAGAGTCGGCACAACTGAGCAACTGAAACGAACTGAACTGAACTCAGCTTATTGTTTTCTATTGACTAATTAAAGATGATTATGAATGTTTTTTTCCCCCTTAATCTAGACCAGCACTGAAACTGCTTTTGTCAGTATAGTGTGGTAGATGTGTTAGTCTGTCTTTTGTTGAGCTGTCTGCTCCAGTTTATACTCTCCTAGGAAATAGCAGATTAAGTCAGTAGCATGTAGGGCAACTTAGTGAAAGCATTTGAGCAAGAGGCCTGATGTAACATGATGATAATAAAATGTACTTAATTAGAATAAACCTTGATTAGAATAAACCTTGGTGAAAGGTGAGGTAACAGATTTATGACTTCAAACTGACCTCCTGGAAACCCAACGCCTCTCTTTCAGGTGCAGATTTCTGCAGAAGAGAAGTTTAATAAAATTGGCCAATAGTTCAGAAATGCAAATAAAAAGAGGGATGTCTTAGGAATTTCCTAAAAGCTGCTTTTGCATTCAAGTTTACTTAAGGCAGGAAAAATTCAGTTGTTTCATATCAGAGAATGAGAGACGAGTGATGAGATATTATGAGGGCCCCTCGTCTCAAATAAACCCTTGCAATATCACTTAAATGGAAGAAATGAAATATAAATGCAATATTATAAATTAAGGAAATTGAGTTCCAAATAGCTGAGAAATTGTATCTTATGATTGTAAAGGAATCCCAAATGAGATTTATGAAATAACTTATTTTTCCTACTTCAATTTCCAGTAACTGTGCACTTAAAATTCATCAGAATAAAGTACATGTTGACAAGAGTTCATCCAAGATGATAATTACAGGTTTTTTTTGGAACAGTCTTTCTTGAAAACATAGCAAAATTTTTAACGCTCAACAGCATATTTCAAGAAAGTTTGAATATTTCTACTACAAGCAATATTGGAAGATAAATATATGCTTCATAATTTATGAGTCTAAAGTTGGTGACATAATTGCTACAATAAGATCAAGTTTTTTAAACTATTTACCAGTTTTGTATTAATATACATCTATACTTTAAAAGAGAAATGCCAATACTGGCTATCTATATTAATGTATATAGTCTTATATTTTAACTAATATATTTTGGAGTAATTGTGTTGTCAAACTTTTCCATAATTATTTTTCAGCTAGTAACATACCACATTGAAATGGAACATATTGTATACATAAAATTGTTCTGGCTAAAATTAAATATTTTATTTATATTTTTATAAATAAAGTATCTATAGTGAGCAAAGTGATTAAATTGTATGATTTTTTTTTCAAAACATTTTAGGGTCTAGAATTTTGGCAGAAACAATCACAATTTTAATTTAAAAAAATTTTGTTTTAATTTCTCTTTCCAAAAAGCACAAATAAAAGGGAAGGGCAAATGGAATAGCAATTTACTGAGAAACCCCTCTGACTCCAAATACAAATGAGAATGGCCAGTGCATGCTGGATATTTGGGGCATAAATTCACATGGCCGTTGGACATTATATATTAAGACTTAGTGACAGTTTTGTGTAAGAAATAATTCTAATACTTGCAAAAGTGTTGTTATTAGTATGGCTTAAGATTACCAAAAATAGTCTATAGACACAGGCCTGGGTGCCACAGAATTTTTTTTTTTTTAATAATTTCTCAGTCACTAACTAGTTTTGAAATATTAGGGAGTTAAGTTAACTTTACCAGTCCTCAGATTCTTCTCGTGGTTAATGTGGAGCTGAGTGGGTATACTATCAAATATTATCCAGTTCATAATTTCTTGTTATTAACAAACTTATGCAAGCAATAAACAGTTATATTATTTTCAAAGGAAATATTCAGTTATAGAAATCTAAAATATTGTCAGTATTCTGAGGTCCTGATACCGAATTTTTTTTTTTTTAATTTTGTTTTGGCATTATTCCCAAGAGCTTAGTCACTATACATTTTGGCAAAATATATCTTGAGTACAGTTGTCAGTTTGGTCCCTCTGGTCTAAGCTCACAGTATCTAAAGGGCTCTTTCTTTTAACAGTGTTTAATGCTAAACAAATTGTCAGAAGAAAGGTGAAGGGATCTTGCTAACGTATAACTATATATAAAATATTCTCTATACTTTACAGAATATTTAAAACATAAAGAATATTTTTATATAGGGCTTCCTTGGTAGCTCAGCTGGTAAAGAATCTGCCTGCAATGCAGGAGATCCTGACTTAGTTTCTGGGTTGGGAAGATCCTCTGGTGACCCACTTAATTGTTTCTGGGCTTCCTTGGAGGCTCAAATATAAAGAATCCACATGCAATGGGGGAGACCTGGGTTGGGAAAGTCCCCTGGAGGAGGGCATGGCAACCCACTCCAGTATTCTTGCCTGGAGAATCCCCATGGACCCAGAAATCTGGCAGACTATGGATGAGGTTGCAAAGAGTCAGACACGACTGAGTGGCTAAGCTCATGGATATTTTATATAAAGTTATTCATACAGATACATATGCAAATGAATATGGGGCCACTAATCTATGTAACACCAAAATATAGACTATTCTTAAAATGTTAGTGCATCTGATATACTATGTAAAATAAGATGTATAGACATTGGAATCCTGCTTTAAATATCTGTTGAATACATAACCTTGAATTAGGTTTTGCAAATCTTTCAAATTACAATTCAAATCTACATCTTTGAGTTTCCCATTCTTCATTTGTGAATAATAATGGCTAAGCTCTTAGCAGACTGTAATAGCCCATCAAATGACCTGTTCATATGTTTTTTTTTATTGTTTTCATATCTGTTTGCTAGTCTAATTCTTTTATATTTATAATATAGACTTACTTTAATGTGTGTTTGTCTCAAGAGAGGGGAGAGGGACAAATGAGAAGGGACTAAAGTGAGACAGAGAGGTAGGATTAGAGGGAGAGGCAGAAAGAAAGAGAGATAGAGGAAGAGAGATATCCATCGCTCTAAATGGTTCTGTGGTTCTGTATCAATAGAAACACATGCATGTAGGAATCATGTCCTAGTTTATGGACACGTTTGTGGTATAAATTCCTAAATATATTTATATATAATGCATATGCATATATAATATTTACTGTGGAGTTTCATAAATGTGTTTATATTTATAAAAGTATTTCTATAAACTATTGTATTTCATAAATGATTTACCCAGTGTTTAAGATATACCTGTATTGCAGTATGTAATTCTAACCAAACATATAATGAAATATATACTGAACAACAAAATACACAAGATGTAGATTGCAAATAGAATATTTTTAAAAGCCCAACAGGCATTAGGTGTTGAGAGAGGCTTCAAAAAATCTATAGGTTATATATCTCAGAGTAAATCTGATAAAATTATAAATCAATAATTATTTAATGTATATATCCTAAAACTGACAGCACAATGAGAAAATCCTGTATGCCAAATAAGAAAACATAAGGAAATTACAAAATAACTAAAATGTAAAGGAAATTAAAACATTCTGTGAGACACAATTTCATCTCTTTAAGACTTCAGTTATGTTTATCAGAAGTTAAGAGCCAATTTCTTAAAATAGGCCAAATGTTAAACTTTAGGAGACTGAGAAATAGGGTAAAGCCAAATAAGTAAATTGAAAGGAGGAAATGATAAAAATAAGAATAAAAACTTTCTAGAGGTGAACAGGGTAATGTGATCTAGTTTAATAAAACAAAAACCTTATTCTTGACAAAGAAATAACAAATTAACAACTACTAAACATAAAAGAAATATATTTAAAAAGTAAAAAACTACTAATAAGAGGGGCAAGACAACTAGGAATAGAATAGGCATTTTTTAAATAAAATAAAATATGATTAAATTAGACATTAAAATAGACAAAATGGAAATATGCCAAATATTTTTGGAAAACAATATAAAATGGTGCATGTCTATGAAAAGTTATAAAGTGGTAAAATTGAAGCAAGAGAAAATTAATAGTCTAAAAGATCTCAAGACAATTAAAAATTAAATTAAAATGAGATTAAAAATCCTCTACTGTGGCCACATTTTCTTCAGAATTTTTGTTTCCTTCATCTACATCTTTGACTAAAATTGTTCTGTGCCATTTAAAGGAAAAAGAAAAGAAAATCCCCAAATTTCTTATTAAAATCAGTCAATTCCCCTGTTATTGGTTATGCAGGATTGAGGGGAATTTATATAGTTATAGATTTTTATAAATTTATATATGAAGGTTTTAGCAACATTTGATCTGTTTTAATGCTGTGCCAACTATCTTTGAATTTATTCTTAGCATTTATTAGCACTTTATGAAGAAAATATAACAGATAAGAACAAATCTGACTCCACATTGGATCTGTTCCTTTAACTTTTGTATTCCATTATCTTTGCCACAAATGAAGAATATCTATAACCTGAAATCTGAAAAAATATAGGATAGCACATTCTGAAGGCTCTAACCTTTAAAGGTATACTTTTCCATTTATGTACAAATAAAAAGTTACAGAACAATAGCAAAAAAATTCTTATTAGAGGTTTACAGGAATATTGTGACCTGACTCCAAGTGGATGACTGAAAGAACAAAGGATTCCAACACCAAGAAGTTTGCAACAATGAACCACACTCCCAGCTCTTTTGGCATAAAAGGAGTCTGAATTCTAACTCTAATAAAATGATTCTTTGGGTCAGTAGTCCACCATCTTCTCAGTCTCCTGGCTTTCTATATAAAGTTGTTATTCCTTGTACCAACAACTCCTCTCCTGATTTATTGACCTGTAGTGCAGAAAACAGTACAAGCCTGGACTCTGTATTAAAAACACTATAACTCTGTTAGAGGAAATATTTCCTATTTTCCTTTTCTTAAATCAACTGACTTTAGAACTTTGAGCTAACTGAGAATATAGTTAAAAGTTAATATCTTGTGTAGACATATGATTTAGCAAAAAGACTAAATTAGAAGCTAAAGCATAATGCAATAAAGGTAACTTGCATTGATTTCAGCAGTGTTATCTGGCTACTGTTTAGAAAAGATAAAAATATATGTGAATTAGATTCCATTGGAATTAAAGGAATTTAACAAAGATAAGTTAAGAATCCAATATGATTTCAGTTTCTGGAAGGTAAAAATATTTTTTCAAGAAGCATTATAACACTGGAGACATGGTTTAAATTTTCTTCTCCAAATTAATCTGGAATTGTGGAAAATGGAGTTTTACAGGAATTATATAGTATCCCACTTCCTCATATTAATAATGATAAAATTAAAAAGCAAATTTCATTTAAAATGTAAGTTTAATGGGTTTCTGGTTCACTTTTCAAACTCTTCTGCAAAATTCTACACCAAACGTCTAATATAAATTACTTTATAGATCATTGTATTAAATTAAAAGATAAAAAATGTGGAAACTTGTTTACTTACTGACCTTGTGATGTATCTGTTATGTAATAGGAGCTTAAAAGGTAATGAAATAAAATAAGATTAAAAAAAAAAAAGTGTCCAGAGAGGGGAAAAAACAGAAATATTACAAGACTAAAAATAAAGCAAAATGAGATAAAAATCAATTTTATATTAACTTTGGACATGAAATACATTTAATTAATCTTATCTTCTAATCATTTCACTAATTACCTCAAATTAAATATTTTAATATTATTCAAATCCTAATTCCTTTTTTTTGTTTTTCTCATTTTGAATGGCAACTTCAACCTTTCTATTATGTTCCTGAGGATTGAAGAGTGGGCTCCCAGTGCTCAATTTTCTCTTAGCAATACTCCCTTTCCCATAACTCCTCCACCTCAACTAAAGATGCCTAAGAGATTAATGCTAAGAAAGAAGTTTCAATATTAACTGGAGTATTCATAACCCTTTTGAAGACCAGTAAGATTAATTTTATCATGCTTTATATATCTCTCTATTTCAGCTCCCATTAGAAATTCAATACTTGAGTCATTCTCATCTCTATATAATTTTGTATGATTCTTAATTTAACTCAAGGTTACATCCAACAAAATTAACATCAAACCTTCTATTATCTCTCTGTACTCCATCAGCAGCAAAATTTCCAAAATCCCCAATATGTTTTCCTATGCTCTTGACATTTTACTTCTCTACACAAAGGCTGGTCATTTAAAGCTAGTGTGTCTAGTGCAAACTTTGTAAGTGAACTCTGTTGCTGTTGTTCTTCATCTCTCCTTCTTCACATATGGTAGAGCCTGGAGATGGACTAAAAGTCCTCCTTACTCATTAACATTTGAATGTTTGTTTCTCCTGATTTCTAAACTTCTCATCTTCTTGGCACCAAAATATTCTACCCACTAGTTTCCATTGTTTCAGCCATATACCATTGCTTTTATTGGAAATTTTAACACTTGGATCACTTTTCCTTCCCTACCATTTATACTACCATTATTATTGAAATATTCACTCTCTGTCAATGTTTTCATTTAATATCATAATTTTTATTTTCCCTTAACTGCTTTTTCTTTCAATGCATTCAGTGATTCAATCCCAGGGTCAAGCACGAGGAGAACTTAATATCTGCCAACTCTTCAAAATTTAAGTTCCAAGCATCTGAAACTCCAAATACCATATTTTAATCTTCCAACTCACTTTCTAAAGAATTTCAACTTAACAACTTTGAATTCTACCAGGACTTCAAATGCATTTTCTTTATCATCTCTTCCCCTGCCACCCTTCACCCTCCACCCTACCCCCAACTCTTCTCATGCTCTTACTTCCCTCAATAGCCACTATCCTAGATACCGATTTAAATATATAAACAACTATCTTATCCCTTGCTGTCTGTGAAACAATTGGGGCAAAGCGCAAGCAAGGATAAAAATTCAAATTTTCACCTCTTCTTTATCTGTTCCAAGTATTTGGACAAGGTTGGTGAAACACATAACAATGCAGAATCATTTCACAAACCTCCAATGGAATCTCAATGTTGATTGCCAATTATTCTACAGTTCCTCAGTCATTATACTCTCCAACACTCCAATATTTCAGAAATGTTACTGTCTATTAAATCTTTAGTACCTTTTCCTGGAACACATGTTCAGCTGCTTGCTTCTCAATTTACTAATGAAATAGAAGCAATTATAAGTGTATGAATATTTTCTAACGGTTACTCCTAAACTACTGGATATTCATTTTCACATTTCAAAGTGATGACTTAGTCTTCAGACTTCTCTGCTCTGTCCATACCCATTTTCTAATTGATATCACAAGTATTCAAGCTCCTAAATACCAAAGGTATTCAGTTTGATTCATGCCTGGGTAAGGAAGAGCCCCTGGAGAAGGAAATGGTAACCCACCCCCACGATTTTTGCTTGGAACACCTCATGGACAGAGGTGATGGGCAGGCTACAGTCCATAGAGTCACAAAAGAGTTGGTTACGACTTAGAGACTAAGCAATAACAACATATCATGATGACTACAAAATTAGTATATCCAGCTTTGACCATTTTCCTAAATTCCAGGTGCATATATTCAACTGCTTTTCCTCTCATAATCTGACAGAATTAGCATGTCCAAAGACAGCTTATTTCCTTCCATATCTGCTCTGCCACACCTACCTTTACTCCAATTTCTCCATACTCAGTTCTGTTCAGTCACTCAGACGTGTCTGACTCTTTGCAACCCCGTGGACTGCAGCACGCCAGGCTTCCCTATCCAAAACCAACTCCCAGAGCTTTTTTAAACTCATGTCCATCAAGTCAGTGATGCCATCCAACCATATCATTCTCTGTCATCCTCTTATTCAGGACTAATTTCCATTAGGATTTACTATTTGGATATCCTTGAAGTCCAAGGGACAATCAAGAGTCTTCTCCAGCTTCACAGCTCAAAAGCATCATTTCTCCAGCACGCAGCTTTCTTTATGGTGCAATTCTCACATCCATACATGACAACTGGAAAAACCATAGCTTTGACTAGACAGACCTTCATTGGCAAAGTAATGTCTCTTCTTTTTAATACGCTTTCTAAGTTGGTCATAGGTTTTCTTCCAAGGAGCAAGTGTCTTTTAATTTTATGGCTGCAGTCACCATCTGCAGTGATTTGGAGCCCCCAACAAATAAATGAATAAAATCTGTCACTGTTTTCATTGTTTCCCTATCTATTTGCCATGAAATGATGGGAGGATACCATGATGTTGACTTTTAAGCCACCTTGTTCACTCTCCTCTTTCACATTCATCAAGAGGCTCTTTAGTTCCTCTTCACTTTCTGTCATAAGGGTGATGTCATCTGCATATCTGAGGTTATTGATATTTTTCCCACAATCTTGATTCCAGCTTGTGCTTTACACAGCCTGGCATTTCTCATGATGTACTCTGCATATAAGTTAAATAATCAGGGTAACAATATACAGCCTTGGTGTACTCCTTCCCCAATTTGGAACCATGTCCAATTCTAACTGTTGCTTCTTGACCAGCATACAAACTTCTCAGGAGCCAGGTTAGGTCATCTGGTATTCCTACCTCTTGAAGAAATTTTTGGTTTATTGTAATCCACACAGTCAAAGCTTTGGTTTAGTCAATAAAGCAAAAGTAAATGTTTTTTTGCCAACATCTTTTTTACCAAAAGAGAAGTTGGCAATTTGATCTCTGGTTCCTCTGCCTTTTCTAAAGCCACCTTGAACATCTGGAAGTTCATGGCTCATGGTTCATGGTTCACATACTGTTGAAACCAGGCTTGAAAATTTTGAGTATTAGTTTGCTAGTGTGTCGGATAAGTGCAATCGTGTGGTATTTGAGCATTCTTTGGCATTGCCTTTCTTTGGGACTAGAAGGAAAACCGACCTTTTCCAGTCCTGTGGCCACTGCTGAGTTTTCCAAATATGTTGCCACATTGAGTGCAGCACTTAACAGGATCATCTTTTAGGATTTGAAATAGCTCAACTGCAATTCCATCACTTCTACTACCTTTGTTCATGGTTATGCTTCCTAAGGCCCACCTGACTTTGCATTCAGGATACCTGACTCTAGGTGAGTGATCATACCATCGTGGTTATCTGGGTTTTGAAGATCATTTTTGTATTGCTCTTCTGTGTATTCTTGCCACCTCTTCTTAATATCTTCTGCTTCTTTTAGGTCCATACCATTTCTGTCCTTTATTGTGCCCATCTTTGCATGAAATATTCCCATGGTATTACTAATTTTCTTGAAGTGATCTCTAATCTTTCCCATTCTATTGTTTTCCTCCATTTCTTTGCACTGCTCACTGAGGAAATCTTTCTTAGCTCTCCTTACTATTTTTTAGAAATCTGCATTCAAATAAGCATATCTTTCCTTTTCTCTTTTGCCTTTAGCTTCTTTTCTTTTCTCAGCTATCTGTAAAACCTCCTCAGACAACCATTTTGACTTTTTGCATTCCTTTTCTTGGGGATGGTCTAGATCACTGCCTCCTATACAGTGTCACAAACCTCCATCCATAGTTCTTCAGGCATTCTGTACATCAGATCTAATTCCTTGAATCTACCTGTCAATTCCACTGTATAATCACAAGAGATTTCATATATGTCATGCATGAATGGTCTATTGGTTTTCCCTACCTTCTTCAATTTAAATCTAAAATTTTCAATAAGAAGCTCATGATCTGAGCCAATCAGGTCCCGTTCTTGTTTTTGCTGACTGTATAGAGCTTCTCCATCTTTGGCTTCAAGTAAGGTAATCAATCTGATTTTGATATTGATCACCCAGTGATGTAAGTGTGTAGAGTCTTCTCCTGTGTTGTTGAAACACAGGACATGACCTGTGCTATGACCAATGTGTTCTCTTGGCAACACTCTGTTAGCCTTTGCCTGTTTTTTTTGTACTCCAAGGCCAAATTTGCCTGTTACTCCAGGTGTCTCTTGACTTCCTACTTTTGCATTCCAGTCTCCTATAATGAAAAGGACATTTTTTAGGGGTGTTAGTTCTAGGAGGTCTTGTATGTCTTCATAGGACAGTCAGCTCCAGCTTCTTCAGAATTACTGATTGGAGCATAGACTTGGGTTACTGTGATATTGAATGGTTTGCCTTAGAAGTGAACAGAAATCAATCTGTTGTTTTTGAGACTGCACCCAAGTACTGCATTTTGTAACTCTTTGGTTGACTGTGATGGCTACTGCATTTCTTCTAAGGGATTCCTGTTCACGGTAGTATATATAAAGGTCGTCTGAGTTAAATTTGCCCATTCCAGTTTGTTTTAGTTCACTGATTCTTAAAATGTCAATGTTCACTCTTGCCATCTCCATTTGACCACTTTCGATTTACCTTGATTTATGGACCTAACATTCCATGTTCTTATGCAATATTTCTCTTTATAGCATCAGACTTTACTTCCATCCACAACTGGGTGTTATTTTTGCTTGGCTCCCTCTCTTCATTCTTTTTGGAGCTATTTCTCCCCTGTTTCCTAGTAGCATATTGGGCACCTACCATCCTGGGGAATTTATCTTGCAGTGTCCTATCCTTTTGCCTCTTCATATTGTTTATACTGTTCTCCAAATTTATTGTTTGCAATTCCTTTCAGTCAAATTTCAGCCCCCAAATCATGTAATTATTATTTTCTTTGTTTATTATTGTTTTCTTTGTCTCACATCTGCGTTTAGTCTACTAAGGAACTGTATTCCCTCTTCTACTGATATATGTCCAGAATCTGATCATTTTTCATTTTATCTTCACCATAGTCAAGTTAGTTCGAAGAATTAGCATTCTCCTCTGAATGATGCCATTTTATCTGCCCTCCTTGTTTTAATTTTCCCTTTATATAGTCTTTCTATATCAATGAGAAACCAGAATAATTTTTTAAGCATGTATCTTGTCAAATCTTCCTAATGTTTCCATCTCAGAATAAAATGCAGTATCCTTACTCTGATTAGGAAATGGATATCTGTGCTAACTCTAATTAACTTCCGAATCACCCACCTATTCACTTTAATTAAACTAATCTTCTTCCCTGCCCTCACTTCCTGGGAAAGATCAAGGAGGCAGCTACCTGCTTAGAGACTTCAAATCCCTGTTAGTTCTTGAGGAATTCTCTGACCCCAGATATCTACTTGACACAGACTCTTACGCTGACAACAACTCAGATACACTTTACCTCAACATAAATTCTAGGATATAACACCTAAAAATATTTGAAGGGTAGAGTAATACATTGACCTTCATTTTATTTATATATATATATATATATATATATATATATATATATATATAAATTGCATGTAAATCTCAAGGATATTTTATTAGCTGTAATAGTTAAGTCAATGGTAGATATTTTATTTTCCTAAGAGCTTTTCCCCAAACTTCCCACTATCATTGGGGAAGAGATTAAAAGTAATCATTAAAACAAAAGCACACTAGTCCCATTTATTTTGGAGGGATAATTAATTATGTCTACAAAGTGGGTAAAATGCCAGTGATATTGCTAAAGGAAAGGAGAAAGGATATTCAGAGCCTTCTGTCAGAGCATTACTCAGAATAATACTGTTGTCAATAGCAATTTGGTAGGGTTTTCTTTAGAGAACTATTTGGAAGTTTTTCCTTGTCTTTCTTCAAAGGATTTAAATAATGAGGCTACATATTTTTTCAGAAAATCCCTCTATAGTCTAATAAAGCATCTTTGCATCCAACAGTTTTCCTATAAAACCTTTTAAATTTTCTTTGACTCTATTTTCACTAGCTTATGTAAAATCCTTGCTCGTTAATCCAGTAAACATGTTTTATCTTCATCAATAAACATTCAATATTTTAATTTTGAAGATGTCTGGCACATCTACTAAAATTTCCACATCCACTTCTTTCTCCTATAATTGGAACATACAGTTCACTAAATTGTTGTAATTGCTTGTTTGTATTTAGGACTTTACCTTTTCCCGAGGTCATTTTCTTTTCTATCAAAAATTAAATCAAGTGCAAAAATACACAGCCAAAACCCACCATATGTTCCTTAACATACATAATATCTTCATTTGTAAATAATAACCTGATTGGAAAGCTATAATTTAACATATTTTATAATTGATAAATATTTAACTGAACTTCCATTGTAGCTCAGTCAGTAAAGAATCTGCCTCCAATACTGGAGACTTAGATTCAATTCCTGAGTTGGGAAGATCCCCTGGAGAATGAAATGGCAACCCACTCTAGTATTCTTAACTGTAGAATCCCATAGACAGAGGTACCTGGCAGGTTACAATCCATGGGGTCGCAAGAGTTGTACGCTACTTAATGGCTAACCTACTACCATCACCAGATATCTAACTATCCCAGGGAAAAATGTAATTATTTCCATTGTTCAGAAAATTTTAGAGTATTCAGTTTAATGGTTCATATGTGACTGGAAATGTTATTTTTCTTATGAAATGAGAAGAAAACTTGTATTTACTGGCATGTTTCTCCTGGCTTGATTTTATTGCTATAAAATAAGAGAAATATCAAATTAAACAACTTTTGAAGGGATATCAAGATAAATCTATTGATGAGGAAAAATTAAATGTGGCCCATTTTGAAAATGATGGCTTAAATCTGTGACTCAGGTGGAATCAGTACATTCAGTTTGGAGTACTTATCTTAAGAGAGCTCAATAAAATTGTCTAAAATGATACAAGAGATACCAATGGATTTTCTCTTTTCAATTGATGCAGAGGATGCACGGTTTCATTAGGCAGAGTATTTGGCAATTTGCAAGATGGAGTATGATGACTATGATAGTGACTGAGGAGGAGGATGTAAATTCAGAAATCTTCTGAAAGTGAAAGAATACCAGCTCTAGTTTGTTAGAATCTACAATTAATTTATAATTTTCACCAATATGTTTTCATTTTAATAAGTAGAAAGTAGTGGAATAAGGTGATTAGAGTAATCTAGTTTTTTGTTGCTATATAAAGTCACTTGGGGTGAGAGCGGGGTGTAACTTGGGAGATCAGGAATGACACATGCACACTATTTGATGGATAATTAGTAATGTAAATGGACATTTACAGCACAGAGAACTCTACTCAGTACTCTGTAATGTTGTATTTAGGAAGAGAATCTTAAAAAGAGTGGATATATGTAGCTGATTCGCTGTGCTGTGAAGAAGAAACTAACACAAAATTGTAAATCAACTATGCTGCAATAAAAATTAATTAAAAAGAAGCAGATTTTAAAAAGCCATTTCCATATCTCAGTGGATCAAAAGTATATACAGTTTTTTTCACTCACACCATAACCCAATGTTATTGAGAAACTAGTTTGGCAGATATTATCCAAATGTTGTACTAAGGATACAAAGTACTAAGGATACAAAGTCATTCTCCATCTAACTTTTGAAACTGCAACATTAAAGTGGTGGCTGAAGAAAATTTTCAGGATATAACAAGGTGTTTTTATGGACTGAATGTAGAGGTGGAACACATTAATTACAACCACATTACATTGAACAGAAGGTTACAAGAACCTAACATAAATGCAATGAGGCTGTGAAAACTATTCATGTACTTGAAAAGAAGATATAGGATAAGCAATATAACCAGGATTTTCCAAAAAGCAGAGAAATGGATAATGATACTTTTATCTCCCTTCATGTACATTTTCATATCTTATACGTGTAAATAAATAAATAACAAAGTATTTTTATTTGGGAAAAAACTTATCATACTCTAAGTGAAGTCACAATTTATCTTTATGCCTGGTTCACATGCAATTTTTGGAATAATAAAAGAATGCTGAAATCATTGAATATCATTTTAAATGCCTTCAATCTTTCCCAGCATTAGGGTCTTTTCAAATAAGTTGGTTCTTCGCATCAAGTGGCCATAGTATTGGAGTTTCAGCTTCAGCATCAGTCCTTCCAATGAATATACAGGACTGATTTCATTTAGGATTGATTGGTTTGATCTCTTTGCAGTCCAAGGGACTTTCAAGTCTTCTCCAGCACCACAGTTCAAAAGAATCAATTCTTCGGCGCTCAATTTTCTTTATAGTCCGACTCTAACATCCATAAATGACTACTGGCAAAGCCATAGCTTTGAATAGATGGACCTTTGTTGGCCCGGTAATGTCTCTGCTTTTTGATATGCTCTTTGCTGCTGCTTCTGCTAAGTCACTTCAGTCATGTCTGACTCTGTGCGACCCCATAGACTGCAGCCCACCAGGCTCCCCTGTCCCTGGGATTCTCCAGGTAAGAACACTGGAGTGGGTTGCCATTTCCTTCTCCAATGCATGAAAAGTGAAAAATGAAAGTGAAATCGCTCAGTCGTGTCTGACCCTTAGTGACTCCATGGACTGCAGCCTACCAGGCTCCTACGTCCATGGGATTTTCCAGGCAAGAGTACTGGAGTGGGTATACTGTCTAGGTTGGTCTAAGATTTTCTTCTTAGGAGCAAGCGTCTTTTAATTTCATGGCTGCCGTCAATCATCTGCAGTGATTCTGGAGGCCCCTAGCCCCCCCTCCCCAAAATAAACTCTGTCACCGTTTCCATTGTTTCCCCATCTATTTACCGTGAAATGATGGGAACGGATGCCATGATGTTTGCTTTCTAAATGTTGAGAATTAAGCCAACTTTTCACTTTCATCAAAAGGCTCTTTAGTTCTTCTTCGCTTTCTGCCATAAGGGTGGTGTCATCTGCGTATCTGAGGTTATTGATATTTCTCCCGGCAGTCTTGATTCTAGCTTGTGTTTCATCCAGCCCAACATGTCACATAATGTATACTTCATATAAATTAAATAAGCAGGATGACGATATACAGCTTTGGCATACTCCTTTCCCGATTTGGAACTAGTCTGTTGTTCCTTATCCAGTCCTAACTGATGCTTCTTGACCAGCATACAGATTTCTCAGGAGGTAGGTAGAGTGGTCTGGTATTCCCATATCTTGAAGAATTGTCCACAATTTGTTGTGATCCACATATTCAAATGCTTTGGCGTAGTCAATAAAGCAAAAATAGATTTTTTTTTTTTCCTGGAACTCTCTTGCTTTTTTGATGATCAAGCAGATGTTGGAAATTTGATCTCTGGTTCCTCTGCCTTTTCTAACCCCAGCGTGAACATCTGGAAGTTCATGGTTCACATACTGTTGAAGCCTAGCTTGGAGAATTTTAAGCATTACTTTACTAGTGTTTGAGAGGAGTGCAATTGAGCAGTAGTTTGAGCATTCTTTGGCAATTCTTTCCAATCCTGTGGCCACCTGCTGAGTTTTCCGGATTTAATGGCATATTGAGTGCAGCACTTTCACAGCATCATCTTTTATGATTTGAAATAGCTCAACTGGAATTTCATCACCTCCACTAGCTTTGTTCACAGTGATGCTTCCTAAGACACACTTTACTTCACATTCCAGGATGTCTGGCTTTAGGTGAGTAATCACACCATCGTGGTTACCTGAGTAATGAAGATCTCTTTTGTATAGTTCTTCTGGGTATTCTTTCCACCTCGTCTTAATATCTTCTGCTGATAATACTGAGAGACAATAAATATGTGCTGATTCAAGCCTATAGGAATATGGTCATTTTCTACAGAGAAGAGAAAAGTGATATTATTTTCTGTAATACTATTTATAAATACTATTTTTTCAAAGATCTCAGCTTTTCTCATATGTTCACAAGTCTTTCATTACTTTCATGCCATGTTTCCTATAATTCATTATCTTTTATCAGAAAATTCCCAATTTAAACAATACCATTTTTTGACATTAACAAATGCACTAGGGAGAAAATTATTTTCTAAAAGTATAAAATGTGGATATAAAGTATAAAAATCATTCTATAATTTTTATAGATTTTGAGGAAAAAAGAATTAAAATATATTTACTTAAAAGAAGGCCTTTCATGTTGTTGCTTTTTTTGAAGATAATCCTTTTCTGATATAGATACTTATCAATGGGTAAGAGAATGAAGACGAGCATTAAAAAATATTAACCTCCTTTAATCTCAGAAATTATTCATTATCAATGCACAAAGTATCATTGCACACAATCATGCAAAATACCAGGCCGGATGAAGCACAAGCTGAAATCAAGATTACCAGGTGAAATAACAGCAGTATCAGATATGCAGATGACATCACTCTAATGGCAGAAAGTGAATAGTGAGTGAAAGTCGCTCAGTCATGTCCAACTCTTTGCAGCCCCATGGACTATACAGTCCATGAAATTCTCTAGACCAGCATACTGGAGTGGGTAGCCTTTTCCTTATTCAGGGCATCTTCCCAACCTAGGGATAGAATCCAGGTCTCCTGTACTGTGGGAATATTCTTTACCAGCTGAGCCTCAGGGGAAGTCCAAGAATACTGCAGTTGGTAGCCTTTCCCTTCTGCAGCAGATCATCCTGACCCAAGAATCAGCCAAGGGTCTCCTGCATTGAAGATTGATTTACCAACTGAGTTATGAGGAAAACCCTTACAGAAAGTGAAGAGGAGCTCAAGAGTGTCTCGATAACAGTGAAAGAGGAGAGTGAAAGAGCTGGCTTAAAGCTCAACATTCAAAAAATTAAGATGGCATCTGGTCCCATCACTTTAGTGGAAACAGTGGCAGATTTTATTTTTTGGGGTTCCAAAATCACTGCAGATGATGACTGCAGTAAAGGAAATCAAAGACATTTGCTCCTTGAAAGAAAAGCTATGACAAACCTAGACAGCATATTAAAAAGCAGAGACATCACTTTGGACAAAGCTATGATTTTTTCCAGTAGTCATGTATGGATATGAGAGTTGGACCATAAAGAACACTGAGCACCAAAGAATTGATGTTTTTGAGCTGTGGTTCTGGAGAAGACTCTTGAGTCTCTTGAACTGCAAGGAGATTCAACCTGTCAATCCTAAAGGAAATCAACCCTAAGTATTCATTGGAAGGACTGATGCAAAAGCTGAAGCTCCAATACTTTAACCACATGATGCAAAGAACTAGCTCATTGGAAAAGACCCTGATGGAGGAGGAGAAGAAGACAATAAAACATGAGATGTTTGCATGGCATAATTGACTCAAAGGACATGCGTTTGAGCACACTCTGGGAGATAGAGCAGGAGAGGGGAGCCTGACATCCTGCACTTCATGGGGTTGCAAAGAGTCAGACATTAATTAGTGACTGAACAACAATGATGCACAAAAGGATGATTTAAGCCAGCTCAAATTCCTATTTACTTATCATAGATTATGCAAGTTATTCTACAGAGATTTTTCTTCACTAGAGCATAGCTCCCTTAATTATATCAACAAATAATTTCATAATTATCAGGCTACATCATTTATGTCTTCTTCATTGTGAATTACAATTTTGTAAAAATTCAGCAGTCTCCTTTCCCTGGGTATAGCTGGACAATGATTGCATGTAGAGATTTACTAGTTTTCTTTTAAATGTAATTGTATCAGAATGAGCTCCCTACTAGCTTTTAGGCTGAGTTGGTGTTGTGACAGTCAATGCTGGCCCTAATCTTATTGTTAATGTCAAAGACCAAGCATGACAGCCCAGACAAGATAGGCTCCAGTGAATCAAAGTGTAATCAGTCTGGAAAAGAACTGGCTCATCCATAAAGGATCAGACATTGAAAGTCACTATCAGCCTGTTCTCATGTTTGCTTCTTTTTTCAGTCTGATGGCAGCTAGATCATTTAACATCATATCCTTATGTCAAAGATTATTTGAAACTCATGTTATTCTCACACTATAAACAAAATGAATAAAAATGTTGTATATGTCAGCATTGTCAATATATGAAATTCAAAATATGAATGCATCCTTTGAAAATAATTTTGAAGTATAGGATTTTACAAGCTGTTCCAAAAAATGTCCCTTCACTATCCCACACTCAGTTTTCTAAAATGCAGCAGAAAGAGTTTCTACTCATATTATAAATTGTATAGCCTTCTTTATGTCTTTATGATTTCTATTCCATTTATTCATAATGTACATTTTAAGCAATTAATTAAATTTCCATTTGGTGATCCAAGGACAAAGAACCATTAATCAACTTAGTATATTGTACACGTCCAATAATTTTTTAAGAACGTGAAAAAAATCCATGTAGTAATATTTTATTTCTGTGAAAGCTCTAATCACACATCTTTTTAAAAGGTCAACAACATATAAATCACTTATTAAAGAAAATTTATTATAAATGACATTGAAGTGTTAGTATCACATATTACTAATTTCTTTTATGATGCTTTTTGAAAAGTGTACTGTATCTCATGTCAAGAAAATTCTCTATATGTGTCTACAAAAAAAAAAAAAAAAAAACACAAAAACTTGTAATATATGGCCTAACAGAAGTTTTTCTGAACAAGAAAAACTCAATTGTTTTCTTCCAGGTATTGAAGAACAAATTCAACTCTTAGATGATAACATAAATATACAATAGACATCTCACATTAGAAGGTATAGAAAAAAATGTATTCTCTTTTTAATATATTTATGATACATTTCCAAAATAATTGAGAAGTGTATTTGGTATTTGGGGAGTATTGATAAGATAATGGCTATCATTTTAAGTTTAAGATAATAGTTAAAATATTGTTGTATACTTGTCAATTTGCATTATGCTTTAAAAGCAAAAGTTTTAATGATATAAATTCCCCATGACTGCATGATGAGTCAGTGAAGTAATATAATATGTTGGTTTTTTTTTTTATCAAAATGTGTTATTATGTAATATTTTTAAAGTATATAAATTTTGAATTCTAATATTTATATGATTTTTGTTACTCAAAAGAATCATCTATTTTGGCAGTGTTGCAATTAAAACTTGAAGTTTAAAATGTTTATCTTTAGATTCTATTTTATAGTTATTTGACCATAATTAGTAATAGATTTTCTAACCAGTGGGCCTAAAACATTCAAGCTTTAGTTAACCTTGAGAGAAGTTGTTTCATAGGAGGGGAAAAACCTGTCTATTGAATGTTAAAATCAGTAAAAGTTAAAATAAAGAAATCAATAATTAAAGAATATTTTTAATTGTATTTCTATCAATGATAAAAAAAGAAAGAAAGTAAGAATTAGAAGTAATTATAGTGTCAAGGGAAACTATTGGATTTAATTATTTTTCTTTCCTATAAGAAAGGACATTTTAGAGTATGTTGAATATTGCTGAAAATGATTTATGTAGGAGAGAAATTATTAATTCAAAAATAAGACAAAGCAGTTGAAATCCAGATACTAATGAGTTGATTTTTATTTGAAAGGTGGAATGATATATCTCCCATTCATATGAAGGAATACAGGAAAAAGAGCACAGACATGGGGCACTTTATACATTGGTCCTCAGAAGCTGAGTAAATGTCCATTTAATTTACTCTATATTTTCTCTAAATGAAAAGATGAGAACATCAGCTGAGATTATGGGGAAGAGAAGAGTCTTTTAGAGGTTTCCAGAGAAAAGAAAAGATCAAATATTTAATCAGGAAAATGTGCACTAAATTAAAGCGAAAAATATGTTTCAGCATCCTGATTATAAAAAGGTGAAATATCAGGACTGTATTATCCTCCCAAATTGACATTTAATCCCTCAGGTTTAGGCAGACAAGATGTGGATAGTTGAGGGCTTAATTTAGATTTATTATAGCTAGGTGAGTATAATAAAGAAAGAACTAAGTGTAGCAAATGAGGATATTTAAAATTGAGATCAAGTGAATAATTAGAATAGACCATAAAAATTTTGAGTATATAAAGAGGGTGATGGACCAAGAAATAATGATGGAATTAATAGACTGGATGAATCAATGTATTAAAGAATTACTGAAATGGATTAATTACAGGACCTGAATTGGTGATGTAAGTCATGCCACCTGAGGGAGAGATTTCTGAAATTAGCATGTTGAAGATGATACATTTTTTGTGTGATTCACAAAGTGTAGGCCATTGAAGAGATAAAGCTACTACAAAAGTAATAATAATAACAGAAGTAGAGATAGAAAAGAGGACAATTGCTAGACACTAAATTGGTCTGTGATTGGAAAAATAGTATTTGAACTTGGGGAGATGTTAAAAATGAAGTGAGACAGCTTGTGGCATAATTCATTGGAAAGAACTGAAACAAAATTGCTCTTCTTAAAAGTCAAAACCATGTAAAGAAATAATAACACACTCATCCATACAATTCAGTATACCTGATATGTGCACAATTGCAAAAGAATGACAATGATTAATGGGAAGGTAGTGAGTGAAGCAGTCAATTTTTGCTCCTTATGCCATCTTCTCTCAGCTCACCTCTGACACCAACAATAACTATGATGGACTATCTTGTGTATGGAGACAGAATCTAACCTTAGATAGCCTTCATTAATCTTTCTGCTTTTCTTCCGTAGGGCTTACTCTGATGTGCAGGGCAATTAATACCTCTAGCAACAACCTTCAACCAGTGAGTGGGAGGGGGTGCATTAGAGCTGGGGAAATGAATGACAAAGTCTCTGATCCTTCAGATAGTGGGCTCTAGCCTCAGAAGTCTCTGGTGAGTTGAGTCTTAGTAGCCTACAGCAACAACTTCAAAAACAAAGCATCTTTCCATGGCTGTCCTGTTTTCACTGTGTCATCCACCTCACTCTTATTTTTGCTTCCTCAGATCACCTCCAAATAACCTAGCCATTCCCAACTGATTTTTACAGACTTTGTTTTCAGGCACAGATTTATACATGTAAGGATTATATATTTGTACAATTTTAGCAAATGATGCAAGAGATAAACTATGAAGAAGGCCCTTCTAAACATAAGATATATTGCAATTTTTATTTCTAGAGTACCAAATTTCTAGAGTGCCTGGACCACAAATCTCCAAAATAGGGACCCACTACTTATTACCATTTGACAGGGATGAGAAATCTTTCAGGTCCTTTAAAAACTTTATTTTGCGGTTTCACTGTGTTTTGATATACCTTCCTAGACCTTCTTGTCTTTGGGGGAAAATATGTCTACATACCTAATGCATTTGAAATGTGGTGGTGGAGAAGACTCTTGAGAGTCCCTTGGACACCAAGGAGATCAAACCAGTCAGTCCCAAAGGAAATCAATCCTGAATATTCATTGGAAGGACTGATGTTCAAGCTGAAGCCCGAGTACTTTGGCCAGCTAATGTGAAAGATGACTCATTGGAAAAGACTCTGATGCTGGCAAAGGCTGAAGGCAAAAGGAGAAGAAGGTGGCAGAGGATGAGATGGTTAGATAGCATCATTGATTCAATGAAAATGAATTTGAGCAAAGGCTGGTAAATAGTGAAGGAGAAGGAAGCCTGGCATATTGCGCTCCATGGGCTCTCCAAGCTGGACATGACTTAGCTACTGAGCAACAACAAATGCCTACATGACTCCTTGCCTCCCATGTCACAAGTAACCAGAGGAAATCCCAAATTCCTGAGTGTTGATAGTGCTGGTAAACTGAAAACCAGTTTGCCAAGTGCATTATCTCCACTAATAGCCATACCCTTTTTAACTCTGCTGGAAGTGATGGATGGTGGTGCTCTGTTTCCTGGTTTCTCCTAGTCATATTTTAGTGGATGTGATAACTCAAGTGTGTGGTGGTTTCTGTGAGGAGTCTGGTCTTGCAGAATTGCATGGTAATGTGAATGTCTACTTGAAGCAGGGCTGCTCTGAAGGTGATTTCTGGTAGGTATTTAAGGTATTAGTTGTGCATCAGGACCTTCCCTGGTGGCTCAGATTGTAAAGAATCTGTCTGCAATTCAGGAGACCCACGTTTGATCCCTTGATCAGGAAGATCCCCTGGAATGGCTGCTCACTTCATGGCCTGGCTATGCATCAATAAGAGTTGAAGTTGTTGCTCTAGCTTCCATAGGCTTCTCCTGTCTGTTGATTTCAATCAGTGAAAAAAGTAAATAATAAAAATAGTGTCTATAATATATATTATCTATCAACTGCAGTTTTTACCATTTTCAGTGAAAAAATTGGACCACAGTTATAAAATACTTTCTTCATAATACATTGGATATGTAGGAGAAATAGGCATATGAATGAAATGTGGAATGAATTTTTAAAATATTCATATCAAATAAAGTCAATAGAGACAATCTGTATAAAGTAGCTCATTCAAGTGACATAGCTAAGTAAATGAGATGATGCTGATAATTTCCCCATAATTAGAAGCTGAGTTTGTCCACTTCATATTTAGGGTGCACCTGTTATAATTCCAGTGATTCAACCCACTGAAATATTGTAGTATTTCAAAGAGAATTCATATTACAATCATATTTTTTTCTCTGAACAATTGTAAGCCTCTCCTTTGCCCCATTCTTATTTGTCTGTTTGTTGCACCCCTCAAGCCTTAAAAACTTAACTAAAAAATGAAATCACTAGGTAACATTTAACCTAATTCCTGAGTTATGCACCACTGGATGTACACAATGCTTTGCCTAACCTGTTGCTTCTTTCCCTAGATCGAAAGAAATAAGAATGAAGAATAAGCAGTTAAAGGATGACTAGCTCTCTATTTCCAGCTCCCCCCGCCTCCCCTTAGCATTTTGCAGGCAGACTGGTGGGCAGCATAATAAGGCAGGAGATAGGTTTCTCCCTCCCCCTTCAGGATAAAGCAATCGGAGATTCATTCTCCGTGGCCAAAACTACAAGAAGAGAACAGCAGGACAATTAAGAGAGGAGTCTGCGCTCTGCCCAGACCACATATTTCTCATTCTCAAAGTCAGGTGGCCTCTGCAACCACACATGCATAGAAATGTTCTTTTGAGTTTAAAGGGGAGTGATGTTAACTTACACTAGGCTAACCCTAGGCCTTTATAGTAGAATTCATCTTGGCTAAGAGAACCATGTGCACACATTGGAGGATCCTGAGATACACCAAATATGGACTGTGGCAAATCAAAATTATTAGCCGAAGGAAATCCAGAAGAAATGCTGCATAAAAGTAATTCGAGCTCCACAAGGGCATGACTCAGGAATTTTCCTTTTGAGTCTGCCTGTGTGTCTATCCACATGTACTGTACTCTTTTCGTCTTTGTGGAGATTGCCTTCTGTAAAGCCATAGGGCCAGAGCCCTTGTCACTGACCCCTGATACAGTGGCTAGGATTCGATGCTCTCATTGCCACAAAATGGCCTCAATCTCTGTCTGGGAACCCAGGCCCTGCCTCAAACCACTGAAGGCCAAGGCCACCTGAAATCAATAACATCTAAAGAGAAATCAGGAGTCAGCCAGTCTGCACACAGTTGAAAATGACACAGAATCTCATTCCCTGCCTTGGTGATTCACTGAGATTCTTTTTCCTTTTTCCCTTTAAAAACTGTGACGGCTGAGCAGAATCTTGGGAATGGGTTATTGGACATGAGTTCACCTTCTCCCCAAGTTGCCAGTCTCTTGAACAAAGCAACATTTCCTTTTCCAACCAACACTTGTCTGTTGGGTATTCACTTTTCAAGCAGGGAGCATCCAAACCCGGGATTGGTAACATAATATCTATGTCAGTTCATCACATCCTCATCTGGGTTTGAAGCACTGAGAGCAGATGTGACCCATTTGTAACTCCCCTGCTTAAGCTCTGTGGTTTGTGAATTATTTTTACTTGCTAGTTTTGATAGCTATCTCTCATCTTCATAATTTAAAGAGAAACTTTGTCCTAGTAAGTACAAAGAAGCACACATTCAGCCTTGAAGAAAGCAATTAGACAGACTGAAACAATCCCTCTCTTTTGCAAGAAAGAGTAACTTGTTTCTTAAGACTTTTGGTTGTAAACTGTGGAAAACCTTGGAAATTAGCCTCCAACCACCAGAGAAAGGAAAGTTGCTAAACTTGTATGATCATTTAACAGTAGACTCAGGCATCTTTGTGTGCAAAGATTTCAAATATTTAAATTATAAGGAGATTATATCTTTTAGATTTTTCCTTTTGTTTGTTTGTTTGTTAGTTTTAGAATTGGGGGTGCAGGCTTGTTAATAATTATTTTCTGCTTTTGAAGCATTATTAGAGAGACTATGTAAGAATATTGAAGTAATCCTGGTGAAATCTGCTTACTCACAGCTTCCCAACAATTGGGATTAGTCTTAGTTTGCTTGGAATGCTCTAATGGAGTATCACAGATTGTGTGGTTTGTTAACAACAGAAATTTATTTCTCACAGTTCTGGAGGCTGGAAGTCTGAGATTTGGGTGCCAACATGGTAGGTGAGGGCCTCTTCTAGGATGCTGACTGCCAACTTCTTGCTATGTCTTCACATGGTAAGAAGGATGAGAAATCTCTCTGGGACCTCTTTTATTATGTTATGAACCCCATTCATGACTTAATCACCTCTGAAAAGCCCCATTTCCTAGTACCATCAAATTCAGCATTAGGTTTTCAACATATGAATTTTGGAGAAACACTTTCAGTCCCATAGCAGTATTTTCCTCAATTTTTGAATAGAGGAAATTAAATCATACACAAATAGCTCAACAGACTCTAATACTTTGGCATGCTAAATACATCAAAGTATAGATTTTGAATCCATTTTCTTCTACTTCTCAATATTACAGTTTTGTATAGTATATATTAACTGATAGAGAGATGAAAGTGTTATTCAGAGAGAAATCACTGCATACTTTGTTAAAATTATAGAACAATATTTGAGCAAACTATGAATTGCCAAACTTAACAACCTAAATTAGTATTTACTAATTTAATAGAAAAAAAGTGCAAGAAAATAAATCAACTGGCTGAATGTAAAGTAAGACTTTCAGTGTAAGCTACCCATAGTGTAGATCGATACTGCTACACACTGTATCATCCTTGCCAGATCTGATGCACTTTATCTGCTATTTTAAGTGGCAGAGCAAGAATAAGAGGCATGGATGTTGAGAAACACAATCCTATACATTCCGTTGTTGCAAAATTTTCTTACATGGAGATAAGAAATCCAGGGAACCTGTGCTGAGCATGTTGCCTTGTTTGGTAACATCTTCCTCTTCATTCTGGATTTGATATGTACTTTGTTCTGCTTATGAGTGTCCATCATATAGCTCCTGGCCAATGCTACTGCTCTATCTCTTCCTATCAGAGCACAAACGGAGTCCTACACCTGTAGCATGTGTGATGCACACCATCATCTCTCACTATGTCAACTGCAGGGGTGGAGGGAGGTGGCGGAGACCACCTAGGCTTAGCGACCATCACTCACCATTGAAGCTGATCTCACTCTGTCTCTTCTCTATGAGGAAAGTCTGATTCCATCCAATGCCTATGTCAGATTGTGTCATCGAGCCGTGGCCACTCTAATACCTGAAAGCCATATGACAGTTGACGTCCTGGGACTGCTGGCCTTGGTGGCAGGCCTTATTATGTCCTTTGCTGTCCTTCAAGAAGTGGGACTCCTCCCAGGAGGACGTCTCTTGCTCAAAAATTTACAATCATTACTTAGGTTATCTTTTTTTAGAGTATTTAACAAGAGAATTTATCTTATGTTTTACTTAAAATTGATGGTCGACATATATGCTAAAACCAATTAAGTAGTACATTGATGCAAATAGCTTATGAAACGAATACTTCCCAAGAGTAAAACCAGATGTATAACAGCTTGACACAGTTAATAACACTTTTTTTAAGTGGGTAATGACATTGTTCTGATAATCAGCTCATTTATATCCCCCTTTGGGAAGAACTTTTGTTGATCTTACAATGATTTTGCATATGTCCCTATTAAGAAATAACTATTTTTATAGATTCTTTAGTTCCCTGTAGCTATGAGTTACTATAATTTCTGAGCAAATATTAACTTGGACCACTTTACATACAACAATCTGAAAAATCTTTTCTCTTCTATTCTAAGTCTGCTGAAAAGAAAATTGAAAACTCTTAAGAAATTCATTCAGGAGTTTAGTAAAAGTATTTCTTTTCTTTGATTCTTTATTTTCCTGCTCTGACTCATGTTTGAGGATTATTCAAGCCCTTATTCTTGCTGCAGCTTCAAGAGAGGGTTCCACCTGTTAATAGAACTGTAGGAAGCTTTGTTCCTCACTGTTCTGTTAATCAAATCTTTCTCTGGAGTTCTTGAATATCAAATCTTTTATATTTTATTCATTTTAGACTTTGTCACCTTTTATTCAAATAGTCATGATTCTATTTTTTTTCTCTTTATTACTTATAACACAAAATAGGTTTTAGAAACAATTGCATTCACAATAATTCTCACATTTAGTTAAAACACATATAATTAAAATTACTGATTTGGAATCAAGTAATCTCACACCATTGCTCACAAACTAAACTAAAACAAAATGAAGTAATCAATGCAAATAAATCTAATCATCTTTGAAATATAACTAACTTTAGGAAAAATACAATTTTGTGACAATAACTCAGCAGTATATTAAATGCATATTTTTATAATACTATTAAAGTCTAAAAAGGTAATATTTTATTGATTATTCTCTTTTTTTAATGGAAGAAAGTTTGAATCCAAAACAAAGCTTACCAATTTGGTATATGTATGTACAAATGAAAATTTTAAAAATGTGTAACTGAAGATTTGGGGAGAGAATGCTAGCTGCTTAACAAAATGTGTGTTTTTTTCTCCTTGGTCTTTTTTTCCCCTCCAATCTTGAGTTTAGGTTTGGCCCTATGACTTCATCCTGGCCTTGACATTTGAGAAGAGATGCAGCAGGCCACTTCCCTCTTACCCTGTTGAATACCACTCACAGTCCTCTTCTGCTTCCTTTCCTTCTGATGATTACACACCTCTTCCCTGGGCAGCTTTGGTGCACTCATGGCTTCCCAAACCAAACTATCTCAGCGCTTAAGCAGGAAAACAAGTATTGGTCTATCCCAAAATTTAGAAAGAAAAGTCAATTTGTATTAAACCACAGAAATGTTGCTGGGCTTCCCTGGTGACTCAGAAGGTAAAAAATTCACCTGCAGTGAAGGAGACCTGGGTTTAATCTGTGGGTTGGGATGATACCCTGGAGAAAGGAATGGCTAACTTTTCCACTATCCGTGCTTTGAAAATGCCATGGACAGAGGAATATGACAGGTTACAGACAATGGGATCTCAAGAGTCAGACACAACTGAGTGACTAACACTTTCACAGAAATGTAAGTGTTAGTTTATTACAGCAGATAACACAACCTTAATACCTTGTTTCTGGATAGTATTAGATGACAGAGAACTGAAAAATAGCATTCCATGCTTATTTTTCCTGTGAATTTGCTTGGATAAGAATTATAATTTAAGGCAAACAGTTGAACCAATACAAAAATTGACAATATTTTGTTACCCTAGATCATTAGTATTTTTAAAATTTATTTTATCGAGACAACATTGATTTATAAGATTTAATGTGTACATTATATTTCTTCTCCAAATTTCTTGCTTACCACCAAAAATTTAGTTTCCATCTGTTACCAAACAGTTAGCCCATTTTGCCTTCCCCTAAAGCTCTTCCTCTGGTAACCACAACTTTGTTCTCTGTATCTATGTGTTTTGATTTGGTTTGGTGTGTTGATTTGTCTTTATTTGTTTGTTTCTTTATTAGTTTTTGTGTGTGTGTGTGTGTGTGTGTATTTCAGTATGAGTGAAATCTGATGGAAGAGCTCCTTTCAACATTTCTTGCCAGGCAGGTCTAGTGCTGGTAACTCCCTCAGTTTTTGTTTATCTGGGAAATTATTTATCCTTCATATAAGAATGAGTTTTTCTAGAAAGAGCATTGTTGGGTGACTGCTTTTATCTTCCAGTATTTTCATAATGTCATTCCACTCCTGGACTGTAGGATTTCTGCTGACAAATCTGGTGATTGCCTTATGAGGGTTCCTTTGCAGGTTGCCATTCATTTTTCTTGGCAGCCTTTAAAATTCTTTCTTTGTCATTTACGTTTGACAATTTTAACATATATTTGTCTTGAAGAAGATCTTTTTGTATTGTGATATTTAGATGTTCTTAATTTCATGGACTTCTGTATCTCATTGCTTTCACTGGAGAAGGAAATGGCAACCCACTCCAGGACTCTTGCCAGGATAATCCCATAGACAGAGGAGTCTAGCTGGCTACAGTCTGTGGGACTGATAAATAGCTGGACATGATTTAGTGATTAAACAAGAACAACAATCCCATATTTGGGAAGCTCTCAGTTATTTCTTAAGATAACCTCTCTCCATCCTTTTCCTGCTTTTTTCTTTCTGGGATACTCATTACCCCAATATCACCTTTCTTAAAAATCTTGGATACTTTTTGTAGAATTTCTTTATTTTTTATTTTTTATTTCTTCCTTTTCATTTTTTATGTGTATCACTTCTAGATGTTTATCTTCAAGTTAACTTATTCTCTCTTCCATATGGTCTGCTCTTTCTGCAATATTTTCTACAATATTTTTTTATGCATTCTTCATCTCATTTATTGAGTTCTTTAGTTCCAGAATTTCTGTTTGGTTTCTTTTTAGAGTTTCAGTCTCTTTGGGAAAGTATTCCTTCTGTTCATTAACTTTATTTCTGAGCCCATTAAATTGCCTTTCTGTATTCTTTTAGGGGCTTCCCTGGTAGCTCAGCTGGTAAAGAATTCTCCTGCAATGTGGGAGACCTGGGTTTGATCCATAAATTGTAGCTCTTTATAGTTATAGCTCTTTATAGTTTACACATAACAACCATTTTGAGTGCTCTATCAGATTGAAATACTCTATGAACTTTAATGTTTTTTTAATCATCATTTTCGTTTTCTTGAGTGGTGCTACTGTGACTCTTTGTAGCGCTTGATGAATTCCTCTGCTGATGCATTTGAAATTAAATGACAAATTAGAACTTAGAGTCTTGTTTTCTTTCAGGTGGCACTAAAGCACAAGTTTTTGCATTCTTTCACCTGAGCTGCAGTATAACCTGAGCTGGTTATATTTAAGACTTGGTGCTTTCTAGTCTCTACCCCTTCTGAAGAGGTGGAGCTCCCTGCCTTCTTTATGGCTTTTTGCACCCCTGAGGGTTTTGTTGCCTATTTCTGTCAGTGTCACTGTAGTCCCTGGGATGGTGGGCTCTTCCCTTGCATCCAGCATCCCCTGAGTCACAGGCTCTGCCACCAGGGAGAAAGGGAGATAGTAGAAGGGGAGTTGGAGTCATGTAAGTGCCTCTACCCCGCCTGGTACTATAAGGTTTGCTGCTTCTACACTGTAGATGAGTAACACGAGGCCTGGGGCAATGGGCACCTCAGTGACTGGAGAGACAGTGTTCCAGTGCACATTGTCACAGTTACTCAGCTACCTTTGGCACCACTGTTTTCAGGAGGCTGAAGTCCTGTATGCCACCTTCCCTGTTGCCAGTGGGTTTTCTTAAGCTGTGGGCTCAGCTGCTGCAGTTGGAGGGTGGGGGTTTCAGGAACCTATTCTGTTATTCCCCAGGCTCTGCCTCCTCTGTGTATTGCAGCCCACCCACTTTTATATGTACCTGCATGTGCATGCATGTTAGATAGCTTCAGTCAGGTATGACTCTTTGTAACCCCGTGGACTGTAGCCCACAAGGTTCCTCTCTCCATGGAATTCTCCAGGCAAGCACTGGAGTGGGTTGCCATGCCATTCTACAGGGAATCTTCTCAACAAAAATATCAAACTCCTACATTGACAGGCAGATTTCTTATCACTAGAGCCACCTGGGAAGCAGATGTGTGGAATTCTCCAGCTTTGCTTGTGTTGGGAAGAAGAACCTTCACTGAGCTATGGATGTTTTACTGTTTGTAATTTGAAGGGGATAAAAAAAATATATTTTTCTTCACTTTGCCATATTGCTGACATCCTGCTTTCTTTTAAATCAATTGGTGAGAAACACTAACTTAAAAAGAACACCATGGTCCATCTGAGATTTTATTCTCATACAATAAATATGCCTTACAGGATACTGGAAATGCCAAAGTTTGGTTTGGTTTTATCTCCCCAATTTAATCATATATCATTAATGAAAAGCCCCTTCCTTCAAAATAGTGTTTCACTTTTTATCCACTTTCCCATCCCCTTTAGCATAACAGAATCATCTTCAGTGTGTGACAGGGCAGAGTAGTAGAAACATAATGAGGAAAAGCACAATAAATAAACATGTAAGTATAAATGTGCAGTCAATTTTTAAATATTCTATGTCTTCCACTTACGATCATAAAACCCATAAATCCAGAAAGGTATATTTTAATGCCATTTTAAGCCTATACTCCTTCTTTAATCCAAAAATACAAAATTTCTTATATATAAGATATGTAAGACCTACCCACTCATAAGAGACAGTAGCTTATATGCAGTGTGTTTCCTTTTAATTGATATTTAGTCTACATGTACAAACATTTGCCTAATTCTGGAGCAGCTGGGTCTGCAGATTCCTTATGCATAGATGTGAAGGAATCCTAGAAGACTTTTCCCCCAAAATGGAAGACATAATTTCCAAAAACTGAATATATGTGTGTGTGTGTGTGTGTGTGTGTGTGTGTGTGTGTGTGTGTGCGCGCGCATGTGTGTTAGCCACTCAATTGCAGCTGACTCTATGTGACACCATGTATTGTAGGACACCACGTTCTATGTCCATGGAAACTTCCAGGCTAGACTAGTGGAGTGGGTAGCCATTCCTTTCTGCAGTGGATATTCACAATCCAGGGACTGAACCTGGTCTACAGCACTGTAGGCATATTCTTTACCATTGGAGACACCAGAGACATCTTAAGTTTCTTAAACTTAAACATATGTTTATATTTATATAGATGTTTATATATAATAAAAGTAAAATGATCAGTCAGTCGGTTCAGTCTCACAATTGTGTCTGACACTTTGCGACCCCATGACTGCCGCATGCCAGGCTTCCCTGGCCACCATCAACTCCTAGAGCTTCCTCAAACTGAGTCAGTTCTTCGCATCAGGTGGCCAAAGTACTGGAGTTTCAGCTTTATCATCAGCTCTTCCAGTGAATATTCAGGACTGATTTCCTTTAGGATTGATTGGTTGAAAGTCCTTTCAGTCCAAGGGATTCTCAAGAGTCTTCTCCAATACCACAATTCAAAAGCCTCAGTTCTTCGGTGCTCAGCTTTCTTTATAGTCCAATTCTCACATCCATACATGACTATTGGAAAAACCATAGCTTTGACTAGACAGAACTCTGTTGGTAAAGTAATGTCTCTGCTTTTTAATATGTTGTCTAGGTTGATCATAGTTTTTCTTCGAAGGAGTAAGCATCTTTTAGTTTCATGGCTGCAGTCACCATCTGCAGCGATTTTGGAGCCCAAGAAAATAAAGTCTGTCCCTGTTCCAAATCTACTTGCTGTGAAGTAATGAGACCAGATGCCATGATCTTAGTTTATTGAATGTTGAGTTTTAAGCCAACTTTTTCACTCTCCTCTTTCACCTTCAAGAGGCTCCTTTGTTCCTCTTCACTTTCTGCCATAATAGTGGTGTCATCTGCATATCTGAGGTTATTGATATCTTTCTGAGCAATTTTGATTCCAGATTGTGGTTCAACCAGGCCAGCATTTCACATGATGTACTCTAAATATAAATTAATCAGCATGGTGACAATATACAGACTTGTATTCCTTTTCCAGTTTGGAACAAGTCCATAGTTCCATGCCCACTCCTAACTGTTTTTTCTTGACCTGCATACAGATTTCTCAGGAGGCAGGTAAGGTGGTCTGGTATTTTGTCCCTAAGAATTTTCCATAGTTTGTTGTGATCCACACAGTCAAAGACTTTAGCTTAGTCAATGAAGCAAAAGTAGATATTTGTCAGAAATTCTCTTACTTTTTCAATGGCCCAGTGAATGTTGGCAATTTGATCTGTGGTTCCTCTGCCTTTTCTATATTCAGCCTGAACATCTGGAAGTTCCTGTTTCATGTACCATTGAAGCCTAGCTTGGAGAATTTTGAACATTACTATGTTAACATGTGAGATGAGTTTTCTTGAAGAGTCTTTCCCATTCTATTGGTTTCCTCTATTTCTTTGCATGATCACTAAAGAAGACTTTCTTATCTCTCCTTGCTATTCTTTGGAACTCTGCATTTAGATTGATATATTCCTTTTCTCATTTGCCTTCATTTCTCTTCTTTGCTCAGCTACTTCTAAGGCCTCTTCAGACAACCTTTTTGATTTTCTAAATTTCTTTTTCATGCAAATTGTTTTAATCACTATCTCCAGTCCAGTGTTATGAACCTCCATCCATAGTTCTTTAGGTACTCTATCAGATCTAATCATTTGAATCTATTTGTCACTTCCACTAAATTATCATAAGAGATAAGATTTAGGTCATACCTGAGTGGTCTAGTAGCTTTGCCTACTTTCTTCAATTTAAGTATGAATTTTGCAATAAGGAGTTCATGATCTGAGCTGCAGCCAATTCCTCGTCCTATTTTTGCTGAGTATAGAACTTCTCAATCTTTGGCTGCAAAAAAGATGATCAATTTGATTTCTCTATTGACTATCTGGTGATATCCAGGTGTAGAGTCATCTGGTATTGTTGAGAAGAGGGTGTCTGCTATGACCAGTGTGTTCTCTTGGCAAAACTCTGTTCAGCTTTGCCCTGATTCATTTTGTACTCCAAGGCCACACTTTTCTGTTACTCTAGGTATCTCTTGATTTCCTACTTTTGCATTCCAGTCCCATATGATGGAAAGGACATCTTTTTTTTGGTGATAGTTCTATAAGGTCTTATAGGTTATCATGGAACTGTTCAGCTTCTTCTGCAATTGTGATTGTGGCATAGACCTGGTTTACTGTGATATTGAATGATTTGCCTTGGAAATGAACAGAGATCATTCTGTTGTTTTTTTGAAGATTGCACCCAATAACTGCATTTCTTAGTCTTTTGTGGACTATGAGGGCTACTCCACTTCTTCTTAGTGCTTCCTGCCCACAGTAGTAGATATAATGGTCAACTGAATTAAATTCCCCCATTACAGTCCTTTTCAGTTCACTGATTTCTAAAATGTTGATGTTCATTCTGACCATCTCCTGTTGACTACTTCTAATTTACCTTGATGCATGGATAAGCTAAAACAATAATAAAATAAGTAATCATTTGCTGAGCAATTTGTTAATGTAATCATGTAAATAAAATATTTGTTTTTAGAGACTGATATGATTTTACTATACCAGGATTCCTAAATTGGGCTTTTATTAATAGTTTTTTAGTTTATGACCTTGTCTCCATTACTTAATTTTTCTGAACTAGTTGTTTTTTATCATATAAGAAAGAAATAAATGCTAGCTTATATGTTTATAGTGAGGGTTGAATGAGGTATTTCCTTGTACGTAGAAACTGTTCAATAATTATGGTTTGTTACTGACATTTAATTAGTCATAATAGTAAATAGTAGTAGTGGCAGCAAGAGTAGAGTTACATGGCAATAATTACTTTGGTTCTTTTTTTTTAAATTTTTGCTAGTTAATAGGTTTATCTCCCCAAAATGCTTTATAGATAAGTGCAAAACTCTCATTTCATTTAGAATCAGATTCCTGCACTGTTTTAAAAAATATAAGCAAAAAATAATCAACATTCATGAAAATAGATTTCAGTGAATTTTATCATATCTGATCAAAAATACATGTTTGTGACAATTCTGCTTGCCTCAAATAGCATCCAGGAAGTGGTTGCAATTTTTTGATCTCCAAATGTGCCACATTGCAACTTCAAGAACTAAGCTAAATCTGAAAACATTGAGTTGTCTCAAAGAAATACAAGTATCTTCTTTTTAATTCAAGTTAATTTCGCTATGTATTTCTTTTTGATGGCAAAAATCATTGCAGTACATAATGGATGACCTCATAACATTCATGGTGCTGACTCTAGAGGGAAAAATACATATTGCATAGAATTTTTTTTGTGATTTTTTTTCCCAAAAGATTTAATCAGTTAAGCCCTATAAATTAGACCATATAACTTTTTCAATTGTTTAATGCATATTGCAATCTACTACCAAAGGATGAATGATCTGTGCATTTAAAGCAAGCATGTTACTTGCCACATATAAATATCAAATGAGAAAATACTCTGAGGACTTAAGTTTAATAATAGCAACATTTCTGTGGAATGTTTTGATATATAAATAAGGAAATATACTTTCCTATATATATTTTTAAAACTGAAAATATGTATGCTATTGTCATTTCCAGTTTCATTAATTTATTTTATGAGCTTTATTTCTTATTCTGCTTTATTCTGAGCCTAAGAACATTTAATGTGGAATAATAATACATACATTCTCCCTCACATACAGTACATGAAGTATTACTAACTGTCACATTTGTATCATATGACAAAAAGTGATAAGAAAAGACATGTCCTGTCTTCATTGTAAAAGCAAGTAAAAATTGTTGTTACAGTTCCATATAATTAATGAAAAAAAAGATAGGTGCAAAGTTCTAAGATAACATAAAGCAATTCCTATTCAGTAAAAGTTTACGTATTTAATTTTTCATTTGTAACATTTAAATATTTTAGATTCATTGTAATACTTGTTTCCTGCCCATCAATGGACATCGAGTTTTAAAGGGGTCATTTCTCCATTACAATAAATACAATAATCTGGAATATTGACATTATATCATTAATGTTGCTTTTAAAAATTTATCTAGCTCTTGCTTAGTTAAGAGGAGGCTATGGTCTTATATACATGAACAAGATAGAAAAGATAGATTCATGTATTAAAGAAATCATATTTTTTAAGTAAAGAGTTATAAATGAAGTGACAATGCACATGATTAGGAACTTCAATTAACATTTTTAGAAATATATTCACTCACTTTTCATTTCCTTCCAAAAAGAATGTATTTAGTATTTCCTTGAGTTTGACATTACTGCTGTTCAGTTGCTCAGAGGAGTCCAAATCTTTGTGACCCCATGGAACACAGCATGCCAGGCCTTCTTGTCCTTCACCATATATCAGAGTTTGCTCAAACTCATGTTCATTGAGTCAGTGATGTCAATCAATCATATCATCCCATGTCGTCCCCTTCTCTTCCTGCCTTTAACCCTTCCCCATATCATGGTCTTTTCCAATGACTCTGCTCTTCATATCAGGTGGCCAAAGCATTAGAGCTTCAATATCAATCATTCCAATGAATATTCAGGGTTGATTTTCTTTAGGATTGACTGGTTTGATCTCTTTGCAGTCCAAGGGACTCTCAAGAGTGTTCTTCAACACCAGAGCTCAAAAGCACCAATTTTTTGGTGCTCAGCCTTCTTTATGGTCCAACTTTCACATCCATACATGACTACTGGACAAAACATAGCTGTGAATAGACAGATCTTTGTCAGCAGAGTAATGTCTCTGCTTTTTAATATGTTGTCTAGGTTTGTTATAGCTTTTCTTCCAAGGAGCAGTTGACTTTTAATTTCATGGCTGCAGTCACGATATGCAGTGATTCTGGAGCCCCAAAAAAGTAAAGTCTCTCACTGTTTTCATTCTTTTCCCATCTATATGTCATGAAGTGATGGGACTGGATACCATGATCTTATTTTTTTTTTTTAATATTGAGTTTTAGGCTAGCTTTTTTACTCTCCTTTTTCACCTTCATCAAGAGGCTCTTTAGACAGTGGGGCAGACTGACCGTCAAGGGGAGAGAGTGTATGCCGAGCGAGTCAAAGATGAATGCCAGAGGACTTGGATCTCAGCTAAAGGACAGTATTCCAGTTACTGAGCTGTCAACAAGTGGACCTTTTTAAAGTCATGATCTTCTTCAAAAAGGTTTCTCTTGTGTGAAAAATGAACTTCTGCCCAGTCATCCTCTTGAATTATCAGAAAAAAATTACCAGCTCAACCAAGATAAGATGAACTTCTCCACACTGAGAAACATCCAGGGTCTTTTTGCGCCACTAAAACTGAAGATGGAATTCAAGGCAGTGCAGCAGGTTCAGTGTCTTCCATTTCTTCCAAGCTCAAACCTTTCACTGGATATTTTGAGGGGTAATGATGAGACTATTGGATTTGAAGATATTCTTTTTTTTTTTCAAGATTTTTATTTTTATTTATTTATTATTTATTTATTATTATTTTTTAATCTTCTTTACTTTATTGTGTTGGTTTTGCCATACAATGACATGAAACTGCCATGGGTTTACATATGCTCCCCCTCCAGAACCCCCCTCCCTCCTCCCTCCCGATTCCCTCCCCCTGGGACATCTCGGTGCACCAGCCCCGAGCATCAACCCTGGGCGGGCGATTGATTTCACATATGATAATTAACATGTTTCGATGCCATTCTCCCATATCATCCCACCCTTGCCCTCATCCACAGAGTCCACGAGTCTGTTCTATACTTCTGCATTCCTTTTGCTATCTCACATGCAGGGTTCTCGCTGCCATCTTTCTAAATTCCATATATATGCATTAGTATACTGTATTGTTGCTTTTCCTTCTGGCTTACTTCACTCTGGATAATAGGCTCCAATTCCGTTCACCTGAGCAGAACTGATTCAAATGAATTTTTTTTAATACTGAGTAATATTCCATTGTGTATATGTACCACAGCTTTCTTAATGACCCATCACAGAGTGAACTAATGGGAGAACCGCATTTGATGGTTGAATATAAACTTGGCTTACTGTAATGCCGTGTGCTGTTCATGGAAGTAGAGGGGCTGCATCTTGTTTATAGTTGTCCTTTTCCTATAATTTGATGTGTATAACATTAAAAGTACTAACACATGAGGGAAAAAAAAAAGAGGCTCTTAGTTCCTCTTCCATTTTGCCATAAGGGCAGTGTTATCTGTATATCTGAGATTATTGATATTTCTCCCAGCAGTCTTGATTCCAGCTTGTGATTCATCCAGGCTGGCATTTAGCATGATGATTGGTTATAAATTAAATAAGCATGGTGACAATACACAGCCTTGGTGCACTCCTTCCCCAATTTTGAATCATTCTGTCTTTTCTTGTTTGTTTGTAGCTGTTGCTTCTTGACCTGCATACAGATTTCTCAGGAGGCAGGTAAGGTGGTCTGGTATTTGCATCTCTTGAAGAATTTTTCAGTTTGGTGTGATACATTCAGTCAAAGATAAAGGCACTGGCATTGCTAGCAGTGCTTTTATTATAGAAGTTAATAAAGCAAACTTTGTTCATTCTCTCATGCAATTTATAATCTGGTAAGGGTAGATAAAAAAGAAATAAATAGTCTAATAAATGATAAAGACAATCTTAAATGCAATTAATATCAAGAAGCAAATAAAAGGGATACTAGGGTAGAGAGTGTAGCATGACAAAATCAGTCCTTCTGTTTCGGTCAACTCTAAGGAGCTGATGATGAGACTAGAACAATGAAATGGATTAAATCATGCAATGGTATAGACTGTAGGATAGGATGTGATACGTGGGAGGAAAGGTAGCTAAAAGAGTAGCATTGAAAAAAAAATCTTTAATCTACATTCTGTTTATAAAATCAATATTCTGGCACAAAATCTAGGAGGTTTACGACACTTACCAAAATTTTAAACAATTCTGTGTGTGTGTGTGTGTGTGTTTGAGACATGGAGTTGTGCGAGAAAGAGAGAGAGGGAAGAAGAGTGAGTGGAGGGGAAAGTGGTGGAATGAGTAAAGGAGGAAGCAAGTGAGAGTGCAAGACTTCTGTGTGTATTAATTGACATTGTGGTGTTTCTGTACCTATTTTCATTCAATTCTCAATAAGATCCTAGGTTCAATTCAGTTTAAGAACTGCTATCATAATAAAATATTTTAAACCAGTATTTTCCAAAATGAAATGAGAGACAAAAAAAAATATCAAATCTTTGGGCCAAGTTCATTTATCTTATTATTTTTGTATTACTAGCTTATATAGTTTATAGCTTAATTTGTTGGAGAAGGAAATGGAAACCCACTCCAGCATTCTTGCCTGGAGAATCCCAGGGACAGAAGAGCCTGGTGGGCTGCCGTCTGTGGGGTCGCACAGAGTCTGACACAACTGATGCGACTTAGCAGCAGCAGCAGTAGCAGAAGCTGCTTAATTTGTTAATTTCATGAAATAGTTAAATTAATATTTTAATAGCTTAATTTGCTAATGAATGTCTTTGACACGAACATAATAAGTTCAGTTTATCAGTTACTAAGTACTTTTAATTATGCTTTTTTTTTTTTTCCTATCAAGAGTTACGGTTTCCTTTGACAGAGAACTGGGAAAGGCGAAGAGGTGATAGTGTTTGGAGAATTTAAGAACGCCATCTGTTTGGATGAGGAAGCAAGTAATCACAAACATCGGGGGCTTCAACTCTCCAGGCAAAATTGAATTCACATTTGTCTTCTTTTTGAAAAATGTTTCTATTTCTAATTGTTTCCCTTTATAATTAGTTAACTTAGTAAAAATTTTTAAAGGAAATTAAATTATTCTATATTAACAAAGATGTATTTATACAATACATATACAAATATACTAAATATCCACTGTCCCTGAGATTTCTGACAATTTGTTCAGTTATATCTGGAAAAACAAAAAGTGCCAAAATGATAAACTGCCAAGTTAAGAGACTTAATTAAGGGAAATTTATACCAGTTTAATTGCTTCTGATCTTGTATTATTTTTATCTTAATTAATTACCTCTGCTTTGGGCAAAATAAAGAGAACTGAAGTAAGTGAAAGAATAATTAATAAAATTCCAGTCAACTTAATTGCTTCTTATTCTTGTAAACTTATTTAGGAGAAGAAAATGAATCCTGTGGTTAGACTCAGTTTTGCAAATTGTCTCAGTTACTCATATGATTCTTTACTCATTTTTATAAGCGGTTAAGTTTAAGTCATTTTAAAAAGAGTGGTTAGTAAGGGGCCAAACTGCAATATTTATTGGTTATATATAAGGAAAGAAATTTCAGGAAAAGGTTTTAGTTAGGACTCTAAGCTATTTTCTACCAAAGCTGAACATTGTGGACTTAATTGATTTTCCACTTTCCTTCTTGAGGAAGTGATGATATGATGTAATAAAAAAGAAAACAAGTATTTGTAGTGTAAATTATTAATAACTACTTTCAGGTATTTCTATGGTTATTTTGTATGTTTTAAGAGCATCTAACAAATTATATCTAACTCATAAATTTCTAGGTGAGATGAATGAAATTATGACCTGGTTTGTCCATAATTGATTGCATAGTTCATTTGAAAATAAGATAGCACTCTAAATCTAATAATGTTAGAGGGTATCATAGAGCAGCTTAACACAGGAATAAATGTAAAACTAAAATGGAGATTTCCTTTTCTTGATAACAAATGACCTACTCATTGAATTTATGATCGCAGAATATTTTTCTCAAAGGAAAAAAAAAGTTGAATTGACTTGTTTAATCAACAGTCCCAAAGAACTACATATTGCTGTCTGCAAAGCAGATGGCTTTCCTGCTGCCTGTCCTGCTGCTTCTGCCTGCCACCTTTTTCTCTAGCAGCTGTGATTACTAGGAAGAAAAAAACAAAACAAAACAAAAATTCTATTGCTTACATGATGTATCCATAACTGCACTCAGCCTTTTAAAAAGTTACTTTTTTTCTATAAAAATGATAAATATAAATAAATTTAATGGTAAGCATATCCATAAATCTTCCAACATTCTAAAACTAAAAATTCTAAAACTTGGGCAACAGGTCAAATAATTTCTTCAGTGTTACTTTAACCATACTCTTCTCACATCTCCTGCTTTCCAGAATGTCCCTAACACAGTGAGACTCAACAACACTCTGTGTTGCTGTCATATTAATGTCTTTTCAATGGAAAATTATTTGGAGAGTTAATGCAACATAATAAGGAAGATCATGAGTAGTTGACTGGGTTTAAGTGTCCTTACAGATATGTGTTTTCATGATACATGATGATTCATTATAGATATGCTCAAATCATTTCATAAGATTTTTCTGTCTGCTATATAACTAAATAAATCAAACACTTGTTGATTAGGAGAATAAAACACTGGAGATTTATTTTTGTTATTGAAAAATATTCTAATCTGAAAATATTGGTTAAGACTTTATAACATTTTAACCAGTTTAGATAAAAGACAGGTATATTTGACTTCCTAGAATTTTTTTTTTCTCTTAAACTTACAACCAGCTTTTTGATTAGGAAATTTCCTTGTAAGTTATATATTTATCTTAAATTTGTCCTCTAAAATTTTCCACAAGGATCATATAAACCAATTAAGATAATATTTGTTTTGACCTGAAATGTTAATATTTACATTATAAAAGAATATAGGAGAGAACAAGATGTCGGAGGTGTAGGTGAACATGGAATACATCTCTCTCCATGGATACATCAAGAATACACCTTCAGACAAAGAAGTGCGTGCAGGACACCAGCTGAGAGTGGACAGGAGTACCTGAAGACTGGAAAAGGATATATCAGTTCAGTTCAGTTCAGTTGCTCAGTAGTGTTGAACTCCTTGAGGCACCATGAATTGCAGCACGCCAGGCCTCCCTGTCCATCACCAACTCCCGGAGTCTACCCAAACCCATATTCATTGAGTCGGTGATGCCATCCAGACATCTCATTCTCTGTCATCCCCTTCTCCTCCTGCCCCCAATCCTTCCCAGCATCAGGGTCTTTTCCAATGAGTTAACTCTTTGCATCAGGTGGGCGAAGTATTGGAGTTTCAGCTTCAACATCAGTCCTTTCAATGAAGACCCAGGACTGATCTGTAGGATGGATTGGTTGGATCTTCTTGCAGTCCAAGGGACTTTCAAGAGTCTTCTCCAACACCACAGTTCAAAAGAATCAATTCTTTGGCACTCAGCTTTCTTCACCATCCAACTCTCATATCCATACATGACCACTGGAAAAAACATAGCCTTGACTAGATGGACCTTTGTAGGCAAAGTAACGTCTCTGCTTTTCAATATGCAATCTAGGTTGCTCATAACTTTCTTTCCAAGGAGCAAGGGTCTTTAATTTCATGGATGCAATCACCATCTGCAGTTTTTTTGGAGCCCCCCAAAATAAAATCTGACGCTGTTTCCACTGTTTCCCCATCTATTTACCATGAAGTGATAAGACCAGGTGCTATAGTCTTAGTTTTCTGAATGTTGAGCTTTACGCCAACTTTTTCACTCTGCTCTTTCCCTTTCATCAAGAGGCTTTTTAATTCCTCTTCACTTTCTGCCACAAGGGTGGTGTTTTCTGCATATCTGAGGTTATTGATATTTCTCCCAGAAATCTTGATTCCAGCTTGTGTATGACGTAAATCAAATTCCTTACAATTATACAGTGGAATTGACAGGTAGATTCAAGGGATTAAATCTGATAGTCAGAGTGCCTGCTATAGATGGAGGTTTGTGATAATGTATAGGAGGCAGTGATCAAGACCATCCTCAAGAAAAGGAAATGCAAAAAGGCAAAACGGTTGCCTGAGGAGGCCTTACAAATACCTGAGAAAAGACAAGTCAAAGACAAAGTCAAAAAGGAAATACACTCATGTGAATGCAGAGTTCCAAAGAATAGCAAGGAGATACAAGAAAGACTAAATCAGTGATCAATGAAAAGAAATAGAGGGAAAAAAATGGGAAAGACCTAAAGTTCTTCAAGGAAATTAGAGATACCAAAGGAACATTTCATACAGAGACGGGCACAATAAAAGACAGAAATGGTATGGACCTAACAGAAGCAGAAAATATCAAGAAGAGATGGCAAGAATACACAGAAGAACTATACAGAAAAGAATTTAGATTACCAGGGTGGTGTGATCACTCACCAGATATCCTGAAATGTGAAGTCAAGTAGGCCTTAGGAAACATCACTATGACCAAAGCTACTTGAGGTGGTGGAATTTCAGCTGAGCTGTTTCAAATCCTAAAAGATGATGCTGTGAAAGTGCTGCACTCAATATGCCAGCAAATGTGGAAAACTCAGCAGTGGCCACAGGAATGGAAAGGTCAGCTTTCATTCCAATCCAAAAGAAAGACAATGACAAATATTGTTCAAACTACTGCACAATCACTCATCTCTCACACTAGCAAAGTAATGTGTAAGATTCTCCAACTGAGGCTTCAACAGTACAGCTTTAACAGTATGTGAACAGAGAACTTCCAGATGTTCGAGCTGGATTTAGAAAAGGCAGAGGAACTAGAGATCAAATTACCAACATCTGGTGGATTACAGGAAAAGGAAGAAAGCTCCAAAACTCTGGAAATCTACTTCTTCCTTATTGACTACACCAAAGCCTTTGACCGTGTGAATCACAACAAACTGTGGACAATTCTTAAAAGATGGGAATACCAGACCACCTTGGCTGCCTCCTGAGGAATCTGTATGCAGGTCAAGAAGCAACAGTTACAAACAAACATGGAACAAAGGACTTGTTCCAACTTGGTAAAAGAGTACATTAAAACTGTATGTTGTCATCCTGTTTTTTTAGCTTATATGCAGAGTACATCATGTGAAGTGCCAGGCTGGATGAAGCAAAGCTGGAATCAAGTTTGCCAGGAGAAATACCAATAACCTCAGATGACATCTCTCTTATGGTAGAAAGTGAAGAGACAAAAGAGCCTCTTGATGAGAGTGAAAAAGAAAAGTGAAAAAACTGGCTTAAGACTCAACATTCAAAAAGCTGAGATCATCACATCTGGTCCCAGTACTTCATGGCAAATAAATGAAAAAAGAATGGAAACAGTGACAGACTATTTTTGCAGCGCTACAAAATCACTGCAGATGGTGACTGAAGCTAAGAACTTAAAAGACGCTTGCTCATTGGAAGACAAGCTATGACCAACATACACAGCATATTAGAAAGCAGGGTAATTACTGTACTGACAAAGGTCCATCTAGTCAAAGCTATGTTTTTTCCAGTAGTCATGTATTGATGTGAGATTTGACTATAAAAAAGCTGAGCACCAAATAATTGATGCTTTTTAACTGTGGTGTTGGAGAAGACTGTTGAATATCTCTTGGACTGCAAGGAGATCAAACAAGTTAATCCTAAGAGAACTCAGTCCTAAATATTGATTGGAAGGACTGATGCTGAACCTGAAGCTCCAATACTTTGACCAAGTAATGCAAAGAACGGATTCATTGGAAATGACCTTGATACTAGGAAAGATGGAAGGCAGGAGGAGAGGGGGACTGCAGAAGATGAGATAGTTTAATGGCATAACTGACTTGATGGACATCAGTTTGAGCAAACTGCAGGAGTTGGTGATGGACAGGGAAGCCTGTCATGCTGCAGTCCATGCAGTTGTAAAGAGTCAGACATGACTGAGCTACTGAACTGAACTGAGTTTCTCAATAAGAAGCAATGCTGTATGGAATACCATGACGTTGAGAAGGAATTATGTAAAGCCATACATAGTGGATTTGGTCAAAGGGAAGGAAAATTTTTATCCAGAGCAAGAATCTTTTGAGCCAAAAACAAAACCCTCAACCTTTTATGATGGAAGTGGTGCAATAAAGTCAAACTACCACCAGATGGCTGACTGATCACCCCAAGCTAGTAGTAAAGAACCCATTTGTCATAGCATGACAATAGGAGATGTAAGTTCAATATCTGGCCTGGAAAGAATCCCTGGAGCAGGGCATAGCATCACATTCCATATTTTTGCCTGGAGAATCCCAGGGACAGAAACCTGGCTAGCGACAGTCCATGAGGTCTCAAAGAGTCGAACACAACTGAAGTGATTTAGCTTGCATGCACTTTTTGGTTTTGACTACTGGTAGACTGAACACACAGCAGTGGCTTTAGTAGGTCATTCTTGGTAAGTAAGAGTCCATGTTGCTTCATCCTTGCTACTAGGGCCATTTTGTTTATGAACACTTTGGGCAATAACAGTAATGACTGAAGAAAGAGACTGACCATTTGCACAGAATAAGTCATTATATTCAGTTCAGTTCACTAGCTCAGTCATGTCCTACTCTTTACGACCCCAAGGACTGGAGCATGTCAGGACTCCCTGTCCATCACCAACTCCCGGAGTTTACACAAACTCATGTCCATTGACTCCCGGATGACATCCAACCATCCCATCCTCTGTGGTCCCCTTGTCCTCCTGCTTTCAATCTTTCCCAGCATGAGGATCTTTTCAAATGAGTCAGTTCTTTGCATCAGGTGGCCAGAGTTTCAGCTTCAGCATCAGTCCTTCCAATTAATTGTCCCAAAAAGTTCTCAGGACATCGCCATCTTCACATCTCAGTACTATCTAAAATTGCAGTCCAAACCTACCTTTTCTTTAGGATAGACTAGTTGAATTTTCTTGCAGTCCAAAGGACTCTCAAGAATCTTTTCCAGCATCACAGTGGCATCAATTCTTCAACACTCAGCTTTCTTTATACTCCAACTCACATCCACACATGACTACTGGAAAAACCATAGCCTAAACTAGATGGATCTTTGTTGGCAAAGTAATGTCTCTGCTTTTTAAGATGCTGTCTAGTTTGGTCATAACTTTTCTTACAAGAAGTAAGTGTCTTTTAATTTCATGGCTGCAGTCAACATCTGCAGTGATTTTGGAGCCTCAAAAAATAAAGTCTGACACTGTTTCATCCCCTATTTCACATGAAGTGACCAGATTGGATGCCATAATCTTAGTTTTCTGAATGTTGAGCTTTAAAACAACTTTTTCACTCTAACTTTCATCAAGAGGCTCTTTAGTTCTTCTTTACTTTCTGCCATTAGGGTGGTGCCATCTGCATATCTGAGGTTATTGATATTATCCCAGCAATCTTGATTTCAGCTTGTGCTTCATCCCATCCAGCATTTCTCATGATGTACTCTGCATATAAGTTAAATAAGCAGGATGACAGTATACAGACTTGACATTCTCCTTTTCCTATTTGGAAATAGTCTGTTGTCCCATGTTCAGTTCTAACTGTCACTTCCTGATCTTCATATAGATTTCTCAAGAGGCAGGTCAGGTGGTCTGGTATTCACATCTCTTTCAGAAATTTCCACAATTTATTGTGATCCACACAATCAAAGGATTTGACATAGTCAATAAAGCAAAAATAAACTTTTTTTTTTTTTTGGAACTCTCCAGCTTTTTCAATGATCCAGTGGATGTTGGCAGTTTGATCTCTGATTCTCCTGTTTTGTTCTAAAACCAGCTTGAACATCAGGAAGTTCATGGTTCATGTATTGCTGAAGCCTAGCTTGGATAATTTTGAGCATTACTTTAGTAACATGTGAAATGAGTGCAATTGTGCAGTAGTTTGAACATTCTTTGGCATTCCCTTTCCTTGGGATTGGAATGAAAACTGAATTTTTCCAGTCCTGTGGCCACTGCTGAGTTTTCCACATTTGATGGCATATTGAGTGCAGCATTTTCACAGTGTTATCTTTTAGGATTTGAAATAGCTCAACTGGAATTCCATCACCTCCACTAGCTTTGTTCATAGTGAGGCTTCTTTAGGCACACTTGACTTTACATTTCAGGATATCTGGGTCTAGATAAGTGACTACATCATCGTGATTATCTGGGTTGTGAAGATCTTTTTTGTACTGTTCTTCTGTATATTCTTGCCACCTCTTCTTAATAGCTTCTGCTTTTGTTAAGTCCATATCATTTCTGCCCTTTATTGAACCCCTCTTTGCATAAAATATTCCCTTAGTATCTCTAATTTTCTTTACGAGATCTCTAGTCTTTCCCATTGTATTGTTTTCCTCTGTTTCTCTTCACTGACCACTGAGGAAGGCTTTCTTATCTTGCCCATCAATAGAAAATTGAATCAAAGATTTACTGAGCATGGCTCTGCCCATCTGAACAAGACTCAGTTTCCCCATCAGTCAGTCTCTCCCATCAGAAAGCTTGCATAAGCCTCTTATCCTTCTCCATCAGAGGGCAAACAGACTGAAAACCACAGCCATATAAAACCAACCAATCAAATCACATGGACCACAGCCTTGTCCAACTCAAAGAAACTATGAGCCATGCCACCAGTGTAGGGTCACCCAAGATAGACAGGTCATGGTGCCCAGTATGCTGCTGGAGATCAGTGGAGAAATAACCCAGAAAGAATGAAGAGATGAATCCAAAGCAAAAACAACACCCAGTTGTGTATATGACTGATGATGTCAGCAAGGTCCAATGTTGTAAAGAACAATATTGCCTACGAACCTGAAATGTTAAGTCAATGAATCAAGGCAAATTCAAAGTGATCAAAGAGGAGATGGCAAGAGTGAATGTCAACATTTTAGGAATCAGCAAACTAAAGTGGACTGGAATGAGTGAGTTTAACTCAGATGACCATTATATCTACTACTGTGGGCAAGAATCCCTTAGAAGAAATGGAGTAGCCATCATAGCCAACAAAAGAGTCCAAAATGTAGTAATTGGATGCAATCTCAAAAACGAGAGAATGATCTATGTTTGTTTCCAAGGCAAACCATTCAATATCATGGTCATCCAAGTCTATGCCCTGACCAGTAATGCTGAAGAAGCTGAAATTGAATGGTTCTATGAAGACCTACAAGATCTTTTAGAACTAATACCCAAAAAAGATGTCCTTTCATTATAAAGGTCTGGAATGCAAAAGTAGGAAGTCAAGAAATACCTGAAGTATCAGGCAAATTTGGCTTTGGAGTACAGAATGAAGCAGGGCAAAGGCTAATTGAGTTTTGCCAAGAGAACTCACTGGTCATAGAAAATACCATCTTCCAACAACACAAGAGAAGACTTCACATGGACATCACCGGACGGTTAACACCAAAATCAGATTGATTACATTCTTTGCAGTCAAAGATGGAGAAGCTCTATACAGTCAGCAAAAACAAAATGGGGAGCTGACTGTGGCTTGGATCTTGAACTCCTTATTGCCAAATTCAGACTTAAATTAAAGAAAGTAGGGGAAACCACTAGACCATTCAGGTATGGTATAAATCAAATTCCTTAGGATTACACAGTGAACGTGATAAATAGATTTAAGGTTCTAGATCTGATAGATTGCCTAATGAACTATGGACGGAGGTTCATGACATTGTACAGGAGACAGGGATCAAAACCATCCCCAAGAAAAAGAAGTGCAAAAAAGCAAAATGGCTTTCTGAGGATTCCTTACAAATAGCTGTGAAAAGAATAGAAGCAAAAAGCAAAGGAGAAAAGAAAAAATATACCCATTTGAATGCAGAATTCCAAAGCCATTCTGCTAAGTTGATTATTAAATTCTCCTTTGCTGTGGTCACACTTTAATAAGCATTCATATGGCACACAACTATCTTCATGATACTTTTGGAAATAGAGTCTTTGCAAATGTAATGAAGTTAAAAGATGAGGTTGCATTGGATTAGAGTGGGCCCTGTAAATTTTGTCCTTAAAAGAAAAGAAAATAGAGACACAGAGACAAACATAGGGAAAGAAAGACATGTTACAATGTAAGGTAAAATGAGGATTATCATGCATCTGCAAACAAAGAAGTCACAAAATTTGCACTACAACCACTAGTAACTAAGAAGAAAGGAAGGATCTTCCTCTGCAGCCTTCAGAGAGAACATGGCCTAACTGATACCTCAATTTTAGACTTATCTCCTCTAGAGTTGTTGGCTCAGACAGTAAAGCATCTGAGCTTTACTACAATGCGGGAGATCCAGGTTCAATCCCTGGCTCAGAAAGATCTCCTAAAGAAGGAAATGGCAACCCACTCCAGTATCTTGCCTGGAAAATGCCATAGATTGAGGAGTCTGGTAGGCTACAGTCCATGGGGTCACAAAGAGTCGGACATGACTGAGCGACTGCACTTTTTCCTCTAGAGTTATGAGAAAATAAAGTTGTGGTATTTTAAATTACCTAGTATGTAATATTTGTTATAGCAGCCCTAGGAAACTAACATAGCAAGAATTTTATATAAAGAATTTTCATCTTAGATTTTTTCACTGCAGTTTATATGTACAACCAATAAAGCTGAAGGAATTGGGACAGACAAGGGTGGATGTGAAGAGACCAGGAAAGGGGTAACAGGAAAGTGAAGGGGAGTAAAGAGGAAGAGGGAGGTTTTCCATGCAAACTGCCTTCCTCCCTAGCCCCTCCTGGGGAGAAGGTTGTGACCATGTCTTTCCATGCTGTCTTCCACTATTTTGCTGTTCGTGAAGACAAGAGTTTCCCCTAACTAAGCCTCCTGCCTAACCCACCCAAGTTCAGTCCATATCCAGCTCTTCAGGAGAGGGAATAAATGTCATCCAGAAACCTGAACCCCACACTGGGGACTCCCCCCTTATCTTGCCCAATGTGTTCTCTGTTGCCACACTTTCTAGTTTATCTGAGTCCCTAGGACAGACTGGGCAGCTCCTCTTTGGCTTAAGAGAGTATCACCCAAGTAAATATTACTATCTTTGTTGGAGTAGTCTGAGGTCCCTGGGAGGAAGGGAAGATTCCCAACAGAAGATTTCTGTATGCAGAACAACAGATTCTCATAAAACTATGCAGCAGGTGACTGAGCCAGTGAACAGTGTCTTTATTCTGGGGCTGAATGGCAAAGGACTTCCTCTCTGGCAACTGCCTCACCCTCCCTTTGTTGGGAGGTAGAAAACACACAGCCACCTCTCCTCCTCCCTTCCACCCTTCCAGGGCTCATTGGCCTCTTTCTCTAAAGTACCCCTCCCTTCATCAAAGCTCTTTTCCCACCAAAGCTCCTGAAAGTCAGGCAAGAATAACTCTGCCCTGCAAGATAAACCACACACACTTTTGCAAGAGCTGGAACTTATATTGCAGGAATAAAAACTGGAGATACTCTACTTCTCTATTCTCACAGTTATGTATTAGGAAGCTGTGTATGTTTGACAGCACAGGAAAAGGGACTTTGAAAAACCTGGTAACCACTTCCCACCCAGATCCCTCCTCACCAGCCCAGTCTTCACGTGTGGGGAAGGTGGTTTGGCATTAGGTCCTAGAGTCGACATCAGAGACAAGGTCTGGTATTCTTTAGGTATCTTTGCATGCAGTTTGCAACATCATTCGAATTATATATTCTTTACTTTAATTTTCCAATGTACAGTAGTAATGTGCTTGTTCTGTTACAATCTCCAGTTTTGTGCATTTAGGTGAGCAACAGAGAAATAGTTAGATGAATGATAGCTAGCTGGTTAGATGTTGCCTGTGTTTCTGTGTGCATAAGAAAAATAAAAGTTCTAGTTATTCTTGATGATTAAATACTTTCATCTTTGGGCAGAGGCAGATCTTTCAAGATGGTTCTTATGTCCTTTAGATATATTCCCAAGAATGCTCAATAATGTCCCAGCTCTTGGGCAAAATAAGATGCCTACAATTTCCTTGTATATTTTGTTCGCTTTGCCCTTGACTTAGAATAACTTGTTTCTTTATTTTTTCATTTTCATAGGAAATAGATTACAAATATCACAATTTTGATGCTTCAGGTATTTATTGCTGTTGAATTGTTATTGGTTTTAGGCATTTCCTAGAAAATGTGCATATATATGTGTTTCTGTATATGAATACACACATACATAAACCTCACTACAGAATACAAATTAATATCTATGTTTCCCTTTCAACTGTAAGCTTACTAAATTGAATTTATATTCTGTTATTATACATTAATCTCTTTCATTTAACACTGAATAATGTAATCCCTATTGACATTAATATATGTTGAATTTATTCTACAATAAAATTATAATTAACATTAATTATTCATTATATATAATTTTAATAATAAGATATTGAAATAAATTGAAGGTTTTTTGCAGTCCTTTTCATTAGAAAAATAAATCATTAAAGATGTACATTCAAAATACTGTGTTTTCATACTCCAGTAAATAATTATTTTTCTTATATGATTTTGCCATCAAGTTGATATAAATTAGGTGAACTGGTTTTATTATTTAGGGTTGCTCTGTATATTTCTGTTTTAATTTTATGCCATTCCTTTTAATTGTTTAATGATTCAAAAATATTTAAATGGTTCAAATATCAGAGGTATATACCAAAGTTCATTTGCAGACATCTCATTTAAATATTGAACCCTTCTACCATGTTTGTTTCCTTCATATCTAGTGAATTACTTTTTATTCATTTTTGGATTACATGAGCAGTGCTTATATACATGCAAATAACTATGTATATTTATTCACCTCCTTATTATTGTAAGTACTTTTTTATATTTACTCATCTCTCTCTAACCAAATCCTAAAAGATGATGCTGTTAAAATGCTACACTCAATATGCCAGCAAATCTGATAAACTCAGCAGTGGCCACAGGACTAGAAAAGGTCAATTTTCATTCCAATCCCAAAGAAAGGTAATATCAAAAAAATGTTCAAACTACTGCACAATTGCACTCATTTCACATGCTAGCAAAGCAATACTCTACATTCTCCAAGCTAGGCTTCAATTGTACATGAACGAGCAACTTCCAGATGTGCAAGCTGTATTTAGAAAAGGCTTAAGAACTAGAGATCAAATTGCCAACATCTGTTGAATCATAGAAAAACAAGAGAATTATAGAAAAACATCAACTTCTGCTTTATTGACTATGCTAAAGCCTTTGACTGTGTGGATAACAGCAAACTGTGGGAAATTCTTAAATAGATGGAAATACCAGACCACCTTACCTGCCTCCTGAGAAACCTGTATGCAGGTCAAGAAGCAACGATTCAAACTGGACATGGGGTAATGAACTGGATTCAAATTGGGAAAGGAGCACATCAAGGCTGTATATCATCACCCTGCTTATTTAACTTATATGCAGAGTACATCATGCTAAATGTCTGGCTGAATGAAGCACATGATGGAATCAAGATTGCTGGAGAAAATATCAATAACCTCAGATATGCAGATCACACTACCCTTATGACAGAAAATAAAGAGGAACAAAAGAGCCTCTTGATGAAAGTGAAAGGGAAGAGTGGAAAAGCTGGTTTAATACTCAATATTCAAAAAATTAAATTAAGATCATAGCATCCAGTCCCATCAGTTCTTGGCAAATAGATGGGGAAACAGTGACTAGAAATAGACTTTATTTTTTGTGGGCTCCAAAATCACTGCAGGTGGTGAATGCACAATCCAATTAAAAGAAGCTTGCTTCTTGAAAGAAAAGCATTGACAAACCTAGACAGCATATTAGAAAGCAGAGGCATTACTTTGCAGACAAATGTCTGTCTAGCCAAAGCTATGATTTTTCCTGTTGTCATGTATGGATGTGAGAGTTGGGCCATAATGAAAGTGAGCACCAATGAAATGATGCTTTGAAACTGTGGTGCTGGAGAAGAATCTTGAGAGTCCCTTGGACGGCAAGGAGATCCAACCAATCAATCCTAAAGGAAATCAATATTCATTTAATATTCATTGGAGGGACTGATCCTGATGCTGAAGTGCCAATACTTTGAACATCTGATGTGAAGAGCCAACTCACTAGAAAAGTGAGTAATGCTGGGAAAGATTGAAGTCAGGAAGAGAAGGCAACGGCAGAGGATGAGATGGCTGGATCACACCACTAACTCAATGGACATGGGTTTGAGCAAGCCCCAGGAGGTGATGAAGGACAGGGAAGCCTGGCTGCTGCAGTCCATGGGTTGCAAAGAGTTGGATATGGCTGAGTGACTGAACAATAAACAAGAAATTCTCATTAAACTATCATATAGTAAATATTGTTTAACATCCTATAGTTCTGTCTTATTGATATTTAGGTATTGGTACCAGTATCATCCTTCTTAATATTTAGGTATTTTCTCATTCTTGTTTTACACTTGCACAGTACCCTATTTTGTGGTATACTATGTGTTGATCAATGTTTTTTTTTTCTGAGTGTTTTGTGAGCTGCTTTTAGTCATTGTTTAGTTCAGTAGTGCTACCATGAATAACTTTACATGTGAATAACTCGATACATGTAGTTGTCTTGTGAATAGGGTTTCAAAACTAAGATTTCCTAGGTCAAAGGGAAATACATGTATAATTTCACTATGTATTGCTAAATATTCCTGTGAAAACATCTTAATATTCCTTAAGTCAACATATCCGGAGGCTATATTACCAAGTTTTAAAGTTTTTGACACATATGAAGTTCTATTATAGTGAATTGTGAGTATACATGAGGGATATTGACTATTTTTCTCCTAATCATAGTCACTTGCATTGATTCACCTGAGAATTAGTAATTTATAAATATTAAAGGTTTTTCAACTATGTTACTGTTTTTCTCTTGGCTATTATTTATGTATTCAGATATTAGTGCTCTGCAATGATAAAATTAGTGAGCTTTCTGTTGTTGTTGTTGTTTTCCCTTTGGTGGTGGTGGTTTAGTTGCTAAGTCGTGTCTGACCCTTGCAACTCCATGGACTGTAGCCTGCCAGGCACCTCTGTCTGGGATTCTCCAGGCAAGAATATTGGAGTGGATTGCCATTCCTTTTTTAGGGGACCTTTCCAACCCAGGAATTAAACCTGCGCCTACTGCATTAAAATAAATTTTTTACTGACTAAGTTACAAGGGAAGTATTTTTTTTTAATTTGCAATTTATCTTTTCAGTTTCATAAAGATCAAGTCAGTATGTTCAATACAGCAATAATAGACATATTCATATAATAAAATATATAATAACAGGTTAAATGTTGCTGAAGTGGGAAATGAAAATTGCTCAGTCATGTCCAACTCTTTACAACCCCATAGACTATACAGTCCATGGAATTCTCCAGGCCAGAATAATGGAGTGGGTAACCTTTCCCTTCTCCAGGGGATCTTCCCAACTCAGGGATCAAACCCAGATCTCTGACATTGTAGATGGATTCTTTACCAGGTGAGCCACAAAGGAAGCTATGCAATACTAACAGTTATTTTGAATCTCTAAAACGTGTGTACTCAATTTAGTAAAATTATTTCATATGGACATATTCTCTAATGAATATTAAGAAAATTAGTTGTTTATGAAATCTAATATTAGAAATTCTGGGTTCTAGTGATTTTTTCTTCTTTGCTTGCTTGTCTTTTATATCAGATCTTCTTAATAATCAAAGAATGAGAAAATGCACAATTGTATGTTTTCCATTTCTACTTCAACAAATGACTACAAACTTAGTGGCTCAAATCAAAACACATTGATAACCTTACAGTTCTGTAGAATAGAAGTACAACAGAATTCTTATTGGATTGAAGTTGAAGTGGAGGCTGTACTACATTCTTTCCTTGATATTCTAGATGGAAATTCATTTCTTTACAGTTTTCACCTTCTAGATCTGTCCAGTATGCCTTGGTTTTTGGTCCACTTCTTCCATCTTTAAACCAACTGTGTTGCATCTTTGACCAACTTTCCTTTTTGTGGGGAAGGATTTATATAACTCTTTTGGCTTATAGAAGGAAACTATAAGCAAGGTGAAAAGACAGCCTTAAGAATGGAAGAAAATAATAGCAAATAAAGCAGCTGACAAAGAATTAACCTCAAAAATATACAAGCAACTGCTGCAGTTCAATTACAGAAAAATAAACGACCCCATCAAAAAAATGGGCCAAAGAACTAAATAGACATTTCTCCAAAGAAGACATACAGATGGCTAACAAACACATGAAAAGATGCTCAACATCACTCATTATCAGAGAAATGCAAATCAAAACCACAATGAGGTACCAATCTCATGCCAGCCAGAATGGTTGCTATCCAAAAGTCTCCAAAGATAAATGCTGGGGAGGGTGTGAAGAAAAGGAAACCCTCTTACACTGTTGGTGGGAACGCAAACTAGTACAACCACTATGGAGAACAGTGTGGAGATTCCTTAAAAAACTGGAAATAGAACTGCCACGTGACCCAACAATCCCACTGCTGGGCATACACACCGAGGAAACCAGATTTGAAAGAGACACGTGTACCCCAATGTTCATCACAGCACTGTTTATAATATCCAGGACATGGAAGCAACCTAGATGTCCATCAGCAGACGAATGGATAAGAAAGCTGTGCTACACATACACAATAGAATATTACTCAGCCATTAAAAAGAATACATTTTAATCTATTCTAATGAGGTGGATGAAACTGGAGCCTATTATATAGAGTGAAGTAAGCCAGAAAGAAAAACACCAATACAGTATACTAATGCATATATGTATATAGAATTTAGAAAGATTGCCCTATATACGAGATAGCAAAAGAGACACAGATGTGTAGAACAGTCTTTTGGACTCTGTGGGAGAGGGTGAGGGTGGGATGAGTTGAGAGAATAGCATTGAAACATGTATATTATCATATGTGAAACAGATTGCCAGTCCAGGTTCAATGCATGATACAGAGTGCTCAGAGCTGGTGCACTGGGATTACCCAGAGGGATGGGGATGAGAGGGAGGTGGGAAGGGGGTTCAGGATGAGGAACACATATACACCCATGGCTGATTCATGTCAATGTATGGCAAAACCAATACAATATTGTAAAGTAATTAGCCTCCAATTAAAATAAATAAATTTTAAAAAAAAGAAGAAGAAAATCTAGATTATCTCCTCATCTGAAATGTCTCTTTCCCACATAACAAATTCATAGTTTCAGGGATGAATGTGTAGGCATTTTGGTGGTAGAGTGGCATTATTCTGTGAACTATAATGTTTAATTGTATTTCCAATTAACATAACAAGCCAAAATGATTTGATTATCATAGTAAGTGCATTTATTTATTTTTTGAGTTATACATATCCTCAAATATTCTTCCCATGAAATATCAATACAAGGGTCGATTCTAAACCTGAGCTAAGTCCATAGTTTACTAAATTACCAATATGTTCCTTAATATACATTCTCTTTTATATATGTGATATTTATAAATAATTTCCTTATTTCATAATTTTAATAATTAAATTTTTCATTTTTCAAAATTTTGCAGGTTATTCAAAATATTTATTTATATTACATTAGTATAAACATTATTCTTACTTTTCATGTATCATTGTGTGATTATTCAAGGGTTATAATAATCTTTCTCTTCTCAGTATGACCAATTTAAATTTGACTTGATTATTTTATAGTTTGGACAGCTATGGTTTTTTTACACTAGGAACTACAGAACGCCCTCAGAATTTCAGGTTGAAGTTAACTTATTTTCCATTTAATTTACAAGTATAAATTCCATGAGTCATAAATTATGTGCCACTGAGGCTTACTTTCATAAAATATAACATATGAGTCCAATTACAAATGAAGAGATAAAGTTGTAAGTATCTTAAATTATTAAGGGATTGTCAGATGATGGCAGAAAGCTAAAATTGGAAATTAGGTTGCTCTATTGTTATTTGACCTATTATCTCTAACATTAGGTCATTTTCCTTCTGGCTTTCATTTCCAGGCCCACATATTAAAATAGAAAAAAAAAAGTTTCACAAACAAACTTGGGGGCAGTTTACAATGTGAATATAAAATATATATATATGTATATGTATATTTGAAGTCAGGAAAATAAACAACATGGGTTTGAGTTAAATTGAGGTAAGTTTAACTTTGTGTAACTAACAATATCAATAACAACAATGACAATAAAATCACAGCAACATATGTTAGAAACTGCAAGTGGAATGTGAATCCTGTTCTGATCTCTGCAGTGTAATAAACCTGGGTGTTGGTGAGTGGGCTTGAATGTTTCAAGCAGATGGCTTCAAGAGAAAACAATGAAAGAATTTCTAATGTAAAATATTCTCTTTCCGTGCCAACATGTTGGCATACATCGTGCTAGACTTCATAGTGATATTGGGCCACAGAAGTTTTACTCCATCACTGAGGGCCAACATAAATAAATGCCAGTAAATGAGTTTATCTTCGGATTTCACTCCTTTGATATCTAGCTCTCAACATATACAGAGCAGAAGGATGACTATCAGACACAATATCTTTTTCAAATGCAGCTTTTCATGAAGAAATAAAAGTTAAACTATGGGCTAAATTATTAGCTTCAATGCAGCAAAACCAAGATTCTTTGGTACTTGTGTTCTCTTGTGGGTCTCATCTTTTTGCTCTTCTGAATATGAAGTAAATCAGACTAGGGCCTGCCTTTTTGCTCTTCTCCAATATCCTTCACCAAAAGAAATCTGCTATAAAATGCCTCAGCTATTAATGGAATATACACTTAAAAGCCAAAATAATAAAATAAAATAGGCTTTTAAATAAAACGCATGCAATGCTCTCCAAACTGAAATTGTTGAAGCAGATACACTAAAAAGAAAGATGGTAAATATAATTAAGAAAACAGTAACATGTACATATATATAATGAGAAGGAAATGGCAATCCACTCCAGCGTTCTTGTCTGGAGAATTTCATGGACAAAGGAGCCTGGTGGGCTATGGTCCATGGGATTGCTAAGAGAGGGACACAACTGAGTGACTGACACACACACACACATGTATAATGTTCCATAATTTCCTTATGCATAAAGTTTCAAATGAATGATAAAGAAAAATCTACTCCAGAAATGTTAAACTAAAATTTAAAAATAGGCATAACAAAAACAACTTCTTTATGTTCCAGAGAAAAAGAAATGGTCATGCAAAAAAAAAAAAAAGAAAATGTCTAAGTAGATTCAGCTTTTCTAATTGAAATAGATTATAATATAAAGGGTATAATAATTTGTCTTTAAAAGAAAATAAAAATTAGAATTATATATACTGCCATATTTTATTTAAGTTACATATATATATATATATATATATATATGGCGATATTTAACATCATTGTGCTATACAAAGTTCCATATCGAAACAACAAACAAAAAAACCAGAAAAAGCAAAACTTTAAAATTACTACATCATATAAAACCATAGAAAATGCACTTTATGTTAAAATAAGTTTGCTAGAAAGTAAAAAAGAGTAAGAAATAAGAGTCTGATAGGATTTTCTTCTGTAGCAGATATATATGATTACAGATGAGATATGAATATAAGCAGCTCTATGCCCCTTTCCTGTTTGTTTCCATTCTCCTAAACCTTCATTCTGCTAATGAGATCACTAGTTGACATGTAACCCAACTCCTGAGTGCTCACAATGCCTTGCCTAATCTGTGGATTCTTTTCCTAGATTAAAAGAAGTAGGAATGAAAAATTAAGTAGTTAAAGAATGACTAGCTCTTGGAAGGATCCCCTGGAGAAGGAAATGGCAACCCACTCCAGTATTTTTGACTGGGAAATCCCATGGGCAGCGGAGACTGACAAGCTATAGTCCATGGCGTCGTGAAGAGTTGGACATGGCTTAATGACCAAACAACAACCACCAGCGCCAGTTCCCTCAGCAATCGTGCAGGCAGACCATGTGGATGAGATAACAGGAAGAAAGATCATGAAGTGTCAACCAGTCTGTACCCATTGGAAACTGACATAGAGCTTGACCTCTTGCCTTGATGATTCACTGAAATTCTTTTTGCTTTTTCATTTTAAAAACTGTCGTGGCCAAGCAGAATCTTTGGAGTTGGTCTGAAACATAAATCCACCTCCTCCCCAGGTTGGCAGCACCCTAAATAAAGCAACATTTCTTTTCTATCAACACCTGCCTTTCTAGCATTGGCTTTTAAGTGGTACGCAGCCAAACCTGAGTTTGGTAACATGAATACCAGTTACAAATAATGACCTGGATCTTCACTTAAGAGTTTTATTTTATAACAATTTTAGTATGAATATATTTTAAGCATGGAGAAGATAACAATATGGCAAAAAGTTGGAAAGGTAACAAATAGAAATATCAAAGAAAAAATGGTAGTATAGTAGAAGAAAAATAAGAGTAATGAAATTAAAATTATAATCCTAATAAAATAGATGTTTGATTAATATAAATGAGTTGAATTTACCACTAATAATCTCAAATAGCATTATATGACTTTCAAAATATGTTTTGTAAACAATAAGTTTTAAGCAACGAACAAACCAAAAATAAACTGTAGTAGTTAAAATAACTTTAATGAAAATGTGAGATATTTGTGAACTAAAGACATTCTTGGGAATCAATATCCACATCAAAAGTATGTGTATATATATATGTAAATGTATACATATATATGATTTAAGAGAAAAAGATAGAAAATAGTTATGCATGGTAAAATAAAGAATAGAAAAAGGCTACCTAACCATTCAGTTCAGTTCAGTTCAGTTCAGTTCAGTCACTCAGTCGTGTCTGACTCTTTGTGACCCCATGAATCACAGTATGCCAGGCCTCGCTGTCCATCATCAACTCCCGGAGTCTACCCAAACCCATGTCCATCGAGTCGGTGATGCCATCCAGTCATCTCATCCTCTGTCATCCCCTTCTCCTCCTGCCCTCAATCCTTCCCAGCATTAGGGTCTTTTCCAATGAGACAACACTTCACATGAGGTGGCCAAAGTATTGGAGTTTCAAATTCAACATCAGTCCTTCCAATGAACACCCAGGACTGATCTCCTTATACAACTAAAAATATAGTATCAAAACATAAATGTAACAACTGAAGAAATATTGTAGGGTTCAGAATGAGCCTCCCTAAGATGTGCCACTTTGATGTGTGGGTTTTTCTGAGCTGAATACAAGACAGGCCCAAAAAGCTCAGGAAGGGATTTTTCCCTTTTCCTCAACTGTCTAAAAGAATTTAGACAGGAGGTCTGTCTAGGAGAGAGAGCTATTATGAAAAACAATTTTTATTTGAATGACCTATCTGTATGACAGGGCACACATTTAATTATGAAACATCTGTTCTTCTTATTTTCTTCTGAATTACCCTTCTACCCTTTGAAGCCCTGGGTTGCTATACCATTCCTCAGCTCAGAATGGTATGGAAGCCTTAACTGCCCAAATTTCCCTTGGGTCTCATATTCTTATGGGACTCCTGTATGTAGGTAATTAAATTTGCTTTTTTTCTTTTCTCCTGTCCTGCTAATCTGTCTCATAAATTTAATTAATAGATGAGCCAAAAGAACCTAAGTTTTCCTTCCCTACAATACATACACCAACATTTATAGCAGAATATTTTGGTTTATCCAATTTGGAAACTAAGATCCACTGATGAAAAATAAGTAGTGATATTAAAACCTAAACAATGTAAATACAAATTTTAAAGTTAGGTAGATAACATCATAAATTTAAATATATTTCTGACAGAGAAGACTTTTTTCTTAAGCATTGTGGAGAAATATAACCAAAAGCAAAACCTCCTCCTAAACCAGAAATACTCTTCACAAAATAGGAAAGAAAGAAAAGACTCTTATTATTAAATAAGCATTAAAATAAAATATGATGCAGGTCATAGGAAACCTTCTCAGAGTTTGCAAAGGCAGAAAGAAATCTTATCCTTTCATATAGCCAAGCACATACAACCCATCACAGACATGCTTCCCAATAGTGAGTGAGTGAAGTTGCTCAGTCATGTCTGACTCTTTGAGACCCCATGGACTGTAGCCTACCAGGTTCCTCTATCCATGGAATTTTCCAGACAATAATACTAGAGTGGGTTGCCATTTCCTCCTCCAGGAGATCTTTCTGAGACCCAGGGATTGAATCCTGGTCTCCCACATTGTAGGCAGACACTTTACTGTCTGAGCTACCAAGGAAGCAGCTGTTTCCCAATAAGCAGTAACTAATTTTGAACTATGAGAACTTGACAACACCATTTCTCACATATAGTTTATCCAAAATTCACCTGGTAACTTGGGTGGCCACTTGTATTAGTTAATTGACTCTATCCAGAGAAGAAATAAGCATCTCATTGAAAGAAGTTATTTGTATAGTGCTCCTAGTCACCAACAGAAGGGAAGCATCTGGGTGCTCTGTCCCTGGACATTCACATTTCAATGAGATGCTTCCTGAGTTCCTTAAAAACGCATCCCTCTGTCTGAAAGCTGATACAAAGCCTATCTAGTTTTCCAAACTACTTATACACATTTACAGGAGAGGAGAAAGTACTTAGAATTCCAAGTTTTCTAAATAAGTGTTCTAACTAAAAAGGAGGGAAGGAGAATAATTTTCCCTATTTTGCATGGGAAGAATAAAACATCAATTTTTAATATCCATCTTCCTTATAGAATATAGATTACTTTTATACAAATAGAAAATATTGACTATATATAAGGATGTGAAAGTAATATCAAAAAAATTCAAATAATGTCTATTATTTGATTCAGTTCAGTCAGGTTCAGTCAGTCACTCATATCTGACTCTTTGTGACCCCATGGACTGTAGCACACCAGGAATCCCTGTCCATCATCAACTCCCAGAACTTCTTCAGGCACATGTCCATCGAGTTGGAGATGTAATCCAACCATCTCATCCTCTGTTGTTCCTTTCTCCTCCTGCCTTCAATCTTTCCCAACATCAGGGGCTTTTCCAGTGAGTCAGTTCTTTTCATCAGGGGGCCAAAGTATTGGAGTTTCAGCTTCAGCATCAGTCCTTCCAAGAGTATTCAGGACTGATTTCCTTTACAATTGACAGGTTGGATCTCCTTGAAGCTCAAGGGGTTCTCAAGAGTCTTCTCCAGCACCACAGTTCAAAGCATCAATTATACAGTCCTTAGCTTACTTTCTAATCCAACTCTCACATTCATACATGACTAATGGAAAAACAATAGCTTTGAATAGATGGACATTTGTGGGCAAGTAATGTCTCTGCTTTATATTATGCTGCCTAGTTTGGTCATAGCTTTTCTTCCAAGGGGCAATTCTCTTTTAATTTCATGGCTGCAGTCACCATTTGCAGTGATTTTGGAGCTCCCCAAAATAAAGTCTTCCAGTGTTTTCATTGTTTCCACATCTATTTGCCATGAAGTAATAGGAGCAGATGAGATGCCATGATCTCAGTTTTCTGAATGTTAAATTTTAAGCCAACTTTTTCACTCTCCTCTTTCACTTTCATCAAGAGGCACTTTAGTTCTTCTGCTTTTTGCCATAAAGGTGGTGTCACCTGCATATCTGAGGTTATTGATATTTCTTCCAGCAGTCTTGATTCCCACTTGTATTTCACCTAGCCTGGCACTTCAAATGATATATTCTGCATATAAGTTAAATAAGCAAGGCGACAATATACAAACTTGACATACTCCTTTCCCTATTTGGAACCAGTCTGTTATTAGATGTCCAGTTCTAACCATTGCTTCTTGACCTGCACACAGATTTCTCAGGAGGCAGGTCAGGTGATCCGGTATTCAAATTTGTTTAAGAATTTTTCACAGTTTCTTATGATCCCCACATTCAAACTTTGGCATAGTCCATAAAGCAGAAGTATATGTATTTCTGGAACTCTCTTGCATTTTCAATGATTCAGAGGATGCTGGCAATTTGATCTCTTGTTCCTCTGACTCTTCTTTTTTTTTTTCACCATCATCAAATCCAGTGTGAACATCTGAAAGTTCATGGTTCACCTAATGTTGAAACCTAGCTTGTAGAATTTTGAGCATTACTTGGCTAGCGTGTGAGACGAGGGTAAATGTACGATAGTTTGAACATTCTTTGGCATTCCCTTTCCTTGGGATTGGAATGAACACTGGCCTTTTCCAGTCCTGTGGCCACTGCTGAGTTTTTCAAATTCGCTGGCATATAGAGTGCAACCCTTTATTTTATTTATTTATTTAGTGTATATTATTGCCCTTCCAGTCTTAACTTTTTTTTTTTATTAGTTTTGCCATACAATGACATGATATCGCCATGGGTTTACATATGCTCCCCCTCCAGAACCCCCTTCCCTCCTCCCTCCCTCCTCCTTCCCCCCGGGAAATCTCGAGTGCAACCCTTTAAAAGCATCATCTTTTAGGATTTGAAGTAGCTCAACTGGAATTCCATCACCTCTACTAGTTTTGTTCATGTTGATGCTTCCTAAGGCCCACTTGACTTCACATTCCAGATGTCTGGCTCTAGGTGAGTGATCACATGATTGTGGCTATTTGGTTTATGAAGATCTTTTTTTGTACAGTTCTTCTGTATATTCTTGCCACCTCTTCTTAATATCTTCTGCTTCTGTTAGGTGCATACCATTTCTGTCCTTTATTGTTTCCATCTTTGCCTGAAATCTCCCCTTGGTATCAGTAATTTTCTTGAAGAAATCTCTAGTCTTTCCCATTCTATTGTTTTCCTCTGTTTCTTTGCTTTGATCCTTGGGGAAGGCATTCTTATCTCTCCTTGCTATTCTTTGGAACTCTGCATTCAAATGGATATATCTTTCCTTTTCTCCCTTTCCTTTCACTTCTCTTCTTTTCTCAGCTTTTTTAAGGCCTCCTTAGATAACAATTTTGCTTTTTCATTTCTTTTTCTTGGGTATAGCCTTGATCACTGCCTCCTGTACGATGTCATGACTCTCCATTCAAAGTTCTTCAAGAACTCTATCTATCTATCAGATCTAATCCCTTGAATTTGTTTGCTACTTTCCGTGTATAATGGTAAGGGATTTCTTTTAGGTCATACGTGAATGGCCTAGTGGTTTTCCCTACTTTCTTCATTTGAAGTCTGAATTTTGCAATAAATAGTTCATGATCTGAGCCACAGTCAGATCCCAGTCTTGTTTTTGTTGACTCTATAGAGCTTTTCCATCTTCAGTCGCAAAGAATATAATCAATCTGATTTTGGTATTGACCGTCTGGTCATATGGTGTTGGAACAGGGTGTTTGTTATTACCAGTGCATTCTCTTCAGAAAGCTCTGTTAGCCTTTGTCATGCTCCATTTTGTAGTCCAAGGTCAAATTTGCCTATTATGCCAGGTGTCTCTTGACTTCCTACTTTTGCATTCTAGTCCCCTATAATGAAAAGGACATTGTTTTTTTGGTGTTAGTTCTACAAGATCTTTTAGGTCACCATAGAACTGTTCAGCTTCAGCTTCTTCAGTGTTAGTGGTTGGGACATAGATAACAGGAGGTTCAAGGTAGAAGGGAAGAAATTGGAACAAGTGGGAAAAATATTCATGACTTATCCCAGAAGATGGGTGCAGTTAGAACCTGTAACTGATGTACCACTCTTCCATAGTCCTTGTATGAACATTTTCGGTTGTTGTCATTGCAGTTGTCAAAACCGTGTTGCTGGTTGCTGTGTCATGTAGCATGCCAGTATAGCAATAAGGCTGGGTAATGAGGCTGAAGGTCTACTGAAAGTCAACTCTTCCATCATCTTGAGCCTAGCTCGTTCTAATAAGTTATAGTTTTCTTCTCTTTTCAGTGTCCTCCTGAAACTTCGATAAGAGCAATCGATTTCACTCAGAGAGGCAGGTTTATGATTCTGGGATAGTAAAGTTACACTTCCTCAAAGGTCTCCTAGATGCATTAAGGAGAGTTACCTTAGCAATATGAACTTCATTTTGGCTTTCCTTTTACAAAGCTAAAAAATAAAATTAAAATAACAAAGCCTTAGAATTGACTAACAATACATTAACAATTAAGACAAGTATGACCCAGCTAAGGGAAAAATAAATGCCATTAACTTTCGATTTTTTATTAAGAAAAAGTTTTTGAAAAATATTCAGAATTAAACTAAAAGATAAAGCAATAGAGTAATACATAGGAAAAAATGTAAATATTAAATATGAAAGACAGAATCAATAATTATAAGAACAATAAACAGAAGCAAAAAATTATAAATATGAGATTTTGATATAAAGCAAAATATTAATGACATTAATGATATCACATTATACCTTTTATATGTTATATATATTACCTATGTAAAAGTACAGAAATAAAAACTTAAAATGTATATGATGAAATGCAAACTATATGTGTTAAAATGTTTCGAGCCATTTCACTAATATTTTTGAAAATGTAGGTTAAAAGGCTAAATCCCTAGAGACGTGCAAACTATCAAAATAAGAAGAAATAGAGAAATTGAAAATAACTTTTAAAATTAAATGATAGTAAATGGCCTCTTAGTAATAATAATAAGCTAAAAGTTTAACCAGGGAATAGTATCAAAATAGAATATTTTGAGCAATATATTATTCCTATCTTTAGCTGTTCCTGACTATACACCACCACCACAATAAAAAACTTTTAGAGGCTAGACTAATTTCTATTTTACTCAATTAGATGTGCGTCTAATAAATGGGAGAACATTAGTATATATGAGTAAGATGATCAATTTCTAAATGACATACTGGAGTAATTAAACAGCACAATTTTTTAAGAAATGTACTGATATTTTGAGGCAGAGACACAGCTTTTATGAGGCGTGAGGCATACGAAACTTTTGGGTCTTTTTTTAAGAAAAATAACACACTTGAATCATTTTCAATGAGCCAGAAAATCAAAATAATCACAAATTTTAGAATGCTGAAAAATATCACCTTTATTTCAGTTTACATTTTTACATCCTTTAAGACATTTTCCATATTGTTTTTACTTTAGAATGAAAATTAATTTATTTAAAAATTCACAGATATTCTTTAAAAAATACATAAGCATCAAATGTGTTTTAAAAACTCCCTATACTGCATCTGCCTGTGCATTTCCAATATTTGTAAAATCATATTACTCTTTCATAGCATGGTTTTATTTACTAATGCATATGAGTAGACATTTCATCATTGAACACTTTTATCTTTGGATGGTTTTTCTGTGTCAATAACAATTTCACGTGGTGCTTAATTTGGAACCGGTGACTTTGTCAGAACAAGTTGTGCTAGCTATGCTAAATTGTTTTTGATACACTGAGATGCATAAACATGAGATTTCTCATATAGGAGTACCATTTAATATATTCCTTGCTGTCTCCAAATAAAAAAAAAAAACAGTCTGTTTCCCATGATTCATATTATTAAATAAAGTTTGGTGAAATGCACTATATTACCAACTATGTTTCTGGCAAAAGAAAACTTTCATTTTAAATCATAATCAGTAAAACCATACACTCCTTCTAGGATTTTATACATCTAATAACTAGAGAATAAAATCTGTGCATAATTATCTGGCTCTGTACTTTTCCGATCATGCAGGGCTGGGTGACACAGGTCATAGATATCTTTCATTACCTCCCACTAATTCCTGTCATGACTCCAGATGAGACTGCACAGTGGGAAGACATTTCTACAGGAGAAGGACCAGCAAAATCTGAATGATATACCACAGAAATAACTAGGACCTTCTCAAACAACTAGTATGTTTGACTCCAAAAAACAGCCATGATGTACATAAATGTATTTAAATCCAAACTAAATATGATACCAACAAATCCAAACTTAATATGATACCAGCAAAACTGAGTAGCCATAAGTAAGAAGACCATATATAGATATATAAAGTAGGGAAGTAAATTTGTCACCTTCAAATATGCCTTTGGCATTCAGATTTATTTTTCAAGCTGCAAACTATCAAGACCCAAAGACTCAGGAAAAACTTTTGATCATCTCCTTAAATGCCTAAAAGATTTTAGGTAGAGAACTTGCTCCCAGAATAGAACTATCACCAGAGAATTTGCAAAGAATGCCGATTAAATGTGGTGGGAGCCTAGAACTCAGAGTCCAGTCTGTGTCCCATTGTCTCTGTAAGGTCCAGCTAACATTCATTCAGCAAACACTTCCTTTTCCATTTCCATGTGAATTGCCTTCCTCCCCTGGAAGTTCTGGATTTCCCCATTGTCTCCTGCAGGAGACACAGAAGATGCTGGTTTGATCTCTGGGTTGGGGAGATCCACTGGGGGAGGAAATGGAAGCCCACTCCAGTATTCTTGCCAGGGAAATCTTGTGAACAGAAGTGATTGGCTACAGTCCAAAGGGACAAAAAGAACTGAACATGACTGAGAGATAAAGCACACACTGCACCTGGGAGTCCTAAACCACTGTCCTCGGTTCTTTGCTTTTAGCTAAAATGGTATTTATAGTTGGTGTTTTGGCCATTTTTTCAAGCTGTTTTGTTCCTTGGTCTTTCCCATGTTGCATGCATGCAAGCTCAGTCACTTCAGTTGTGTTTGACTCTTTGGGGCCCTATGTACTGCATCCTGCCAGGCTCCTCTGTCCATGGAATTCTCAAGGCAAGAATACTGGAGTGAGTTGCCATGCCCCCCTCCAGGGGATCTTCCCAACCCATGGATTGAACCCACATCTCCTGTATTACAGGAAGATTCTCTGTGAACAACCCACTGAACCACCTGCGAAGTGCTCTCCCATGTAATTAAATGTTTGATTTCCTCCTGCCAATCTGTCTAATGTCAATTTAATTCTTAGACCAGTCAGAAGAACCCAGAAGGGTAGAGAAAAAATTTTCCCTTTGACAGTACCATAGAGTTCCTGTATTGGTGAGAAGCCACATAAAAGACATAAACATAAACACAAATACATTTTTACATAAATTAAAAATGTATTTTAAAAGGACACAGTAGCAAAATTGTCCTTATGAATACATTACAATAATTGTCCATGTGAACAAAATAAATAAGAGTGGAAAATCAAACTTAAAATGAACCAATATAGAAATAAACCAGAAAGAGGACAGGATTGAAAATGTTCAATGAGATGGGGCCAATGATTAGAAGAATTTCCAGGTTCTGAGTACCCAAAAAAGATATCTATTAAAAAAATGAAATATAAACAAGGAATTTTTTTTTCAAAATGTTAAAAAGGCTTTTGATGTTGTCTCCCTACATACTCATTTTTGTCATAGAATAAAACTATTCTTAGCTTTATTTCTGCCTTCAAAAATCATTACCAAATCTTTTAAAAGGTGAACAAAAACCATCCAACATATGGTAATCAAGTAATTGAAAATGGGTTTCAAATAACATTGACTTTTATAATGCATCCCATCAGAAAACTCACTTGAATTTAATTGATATCTTTATCTTAATAAGGAATGATGCTTAATATATCATACTGGGTAATATTTAAATTCTGAAATGTTGTTTTTCCAGTTTTAGGTTCTCCAAGAAATTCAGAATATGCATTTTTATATTGCCTTTCATGACTATAAATTTTAAATATACCTTGAAAATAATAATAAAATATACACCTTATATTTATGGATCCTAACTTAAAATTTACCTACTGATCCTTGAATTATTTGAAATATAATCTGAAACATAGAACGTTTAAATGATGTTTAGATATGAGATATTCTTTCTGAAGATTAGAGAAAATAATGAAATGTAGATCAAAACATTTTCATCTGTTTGTTAGTTCAGTACAGTTGCTCAGTCATGTCTGACTCTTTGTGACCCCATGGACTGCAGCACCCCAGGCTTCCTGACCATCACCAACTCTAAGATCCTATTCAAACTCATGTCCATCACATTGGTGAAGCCATTCAACCATCTCATCCTCTGTTGTCCCCTTCACTCCCCACCTTCAATCTTTCCCAGCATCAGAATCTTTTCCAATTGAGTTGGTTCTTCACATCAGGTGGCCAAAGTATTGGAGTTTCAGCTTCAGCATCAGTCCTTCCAATGAATATTCAGGACTGATTTCCTTTAGGATTAACTGGTTGGATCTCCTTACAGTTCAAGGGACTCTCAAGAGTCTTCTCCAACACCACGGTTCAAAAGCATCCATTCTTCAGTGCTTAAATCTCACATCCATACCTGACCACTGGAAAAACCATAGCTTTGGCTAGACAGACATTTGTTGGTAAAGTAATGTCTCTACTTTTCAATACACCCTCTACGTTGCTCATTGATTTTCTCCCAAGGAATAAGTGTCTTTTAATTTCATGGCTGCAGTCATCATCTGCAGTGATTTTGGAGCCCCTCCAAAATATAGTCTGTCACTGTTTCCATTGTTTCCCCATCTATTTGCCATGAAGTGATGGAATGGGATCCCATCATCTTTGTTTGCTGAGTGTTGAGTTATAAGCCAACTTTTTCACTCTCCTCTTTAACTTTGGTCAAGAGGATCTAGAGTTCTTCTTCATGTAGTGTCATATGCATATCTACATTTATTGATAATTCTCCCGGCGATCATGATTATAGCTTGTGCTTCATTTAGCCTGGCATTTTGCAGGATGTACCCTGATATGAGTTAAATAAGCATGGTGACAATATCCAACATTAGAGTACTCCTTTCCTGATTTGGAACCAGTCTGTTTTCCCATGTCCAATTCTAACTGTTGCTTCCTGACCTGCATACAAATTTCTCAGGAGGCAGGTAAGGTGGTCTGGTATTCCCATCTTTTTCAGAATTTTTTCACAGTTTGTTGTGATAAACACAGTCAAAGGCTTTGGCATAGTCAATAAAGCAAAAGTAAATGTTTTTCTGGAAATCTCCTGAGTTTTCAATGATCCAGAGGATGTTGGCAATTTAATCTCTGGTTCCTCTGCCTTTTCTCAATCCAGCTTAAACATCTGGAGTATAAGGTTCATGGTTCATGTACTGTTAAAGCCTGGGTTGGAGAATTTTGAACATTACTTTGCTAGTGTGTGCTGCTGCTGCTAAGTCTCTTCAGTCGTGTCCAAATCTGTGTAACCCCAGAGATGTCAGCCCACCAGGCTCCCCCTTCCCTGGGATTCTCCAGGCAAGAACACTGGAGTGGGTTGCTATTTCCTTCTCCAATGCATGAAAGTGAAGTTGCTCAGTCGTGTTTGACTCTTCTCGTGTGAGATGAGTGCAATTGTGTGGTGCTTTGAACATTCTTTTGCATTGCCTTTCTGTGGTATTGGAATGAAAACTAAACTTTTCCAGTCCTGTGACCACTGCCGAGTTTTCCAGATTGGCTGGGATATTGAGTGCAGCAATTTCACAGAATCATCTTTTAGTATTTGAAATAGCTGAGCTGGAATTCTGTCACCTCCACTAGCTTTGTTAGTGGTAGTACTTTTTAAGGCCCACTTAACTTCACACTACAGGATGTTTGGCTCTAGCTGAGTAACCATACCATCTTCATTATAGTTTTTGGGGGGTTTTTTGGTATAGTTCTTCCATGTGTTCTTGCCACCTCTTCTTAACCTCTTTTGCTTCTGTTAGGGCCTTTCTCTTTCTGTCCTTTATCATGCCTCTCCTTGCATTTAGTTTTCTCTTACTTCTCCAGTTTTCTTGAAACAGTCTCAAGACAGTCTTTCCCATTCTGTTATTCTTCTACTTCTTTGCACTGTTCATTTAAGAAAACCTTCTTGGGACTTCCCTGGTGGCTAAGCGGGAAGGAATCTGCTTGCTAATACAGTAGAGCATAATTCCTATCCCTAATCCATGAAGATTTCACATGCCATGGAGCAGCTGAGCCTGGGCACCACAACTATTGAGCCTGCACTCTACAACCCAGGAGTTTTAACTACCTTGCTGACATCCCACAGCTACTAAAGCCGTGTGCCCTCGAGCTCATGCTCTGAGACAAGAGAATAAAGAAGCCACTGCAATGAGAAGCCCATGCACTGTAACTTGAGAATAGCCCCTGCTCACTGCAATTAGAGAAAAGACTATGAAGCAACAAAGATACAACACTGGCAAAAATACACAAATTATTTTTTTTAATGAAAACTTTCTAATCTTTCCTTGCCTTTCTGTGGAACTCTAAATTCAGTTGGATATGTTTTATGCTATGTTTAGTGGTTCAGTCGTGTCTGACTCTTTGCTATCCTTTGGAATGTCACTTGCCAGGATCCTCTGTCCAAGGTATTTTTCAGGTAAGAATAGTGGAGTGGGTTGGCATTTCCTTCTCCAGGGTATGCAGCTCAAAGCTGCACCTCCTGTATCTCCTACATTGAAGGTGTATTTGTTACCTGCTGAGCGATTAGAGAAGCCCAGTTGTGTATATCTTACTCTTTCTGCTTGCCTTTCACTTCCATTCTTTCTTTAAGTATTTGTAAAGCCTCTTCAGATTACATTTTGCCTTCTTGCATTTCTTATTCTTTGGGATTTTTTTTTTATTGCCTTATGTCCAATGTAACAAACTTATGTCCATAGTTCTTCAGGCACTCCATCTATAAGATCTAACATCTTGAATCGATTTGTCACTTCCACTGTATAATAATAAGGAATTTGATTTAGGTCATACGTCAATGGCCTTGTGGTTTTCCCTCCTTTCTTCAATTTTGCAGTAAGGAGCTCATGATCTGAGCCACAGTCAGCTCCAGGTCTGTTTTTGTTAACTGTATAGAGATTCTCCATCTTCAGCTGCAAAAATATAGTCAATTTGATTTCAGTATTGACCACCTGGTGTTGTCCACATGTAAAGTTTCCTCATGGGTGTTTGGAAAAAGGTGCTTGCTATGACCAACATGTTCTCTTTTCAAAACTCTATTAGCATTTGTCCTGTTTGATTTTGTACTCTAAGGCCAAACTTGCTGTTACTCAAAGTATGTCTTGACTTCCTACTTTTGCATTCTAATCCCCTATGTGAAAAGGGCACCTTTTTACATTGATAATTCTAGAAGTTGTTGTGGGTCTCCAAAGAACTGATCAATTTAAGCTTCTTTAGCATAAGTGCTTGAGGCATAGACTTGGATTACTGTGATGTTGAATGGTTTGCCTTGGAGATAAACTGAAACCATTCTGTCTTTTTTGAGGTTGCATCTAAGCACTACATTTCGCAGCCTTTTGTTGACTATGAGACTTATTATTTTTCTTCTGAGGGATTCTTGTTATTAGATATAATGGTCATTTACTATTACTGCACATTTTAGTTCACTGATTCCTAAGATGTCAATATTCAATCTTGCCATATCCTGCTTTATCACACTCAATTTACCTTGATTTCTGGACCTTAAAATTCCAGGTTTCTATGCAATATTTTTTATTTACAGCATCACTTTACTTTCACCATCAAGCACATCTACAACTGAGCATCATTTCTGCTTTGGCTCAGCCACTTCACTCTTTCTGGAGCTATTAGTACTGCCATCCACTGTTCCTCAGTAACATATTGTACACCTTCCAACCTTGGGGGCTCATCTTCCAGTGTCATCATTTTGCCTTTTCTTAATGCCCATGGGGTTCTCCAAGTAAAAATACTGCAGTGGATTTCCATTTCCTCCTTTAAAGGACCATGTTTTTTCAGAACTCTTCACTGTGAAACATCTATCCTGGATGGCCCTACATGGCATCACTCAGAGCTTCACTGAGTTACACAAGCCCCTTTGCCATGAAAAGTTTGCGATCTATGAAGGAGATAAAAGGAGACAAATTGTTGCAAATATTCCCTGGTTCTGGCCAGACTCAGAGGGGATGTGGTAAATTCTTTCTTACCACTGTTCACAAATTGATTGCTCAGGATGTTTCCTTTGAGCTAAACAAGATATTTTAGCTTATACTCTGATATGAGAGACAGGGTTCTAGATGAATCGTATAACTTTAAGTTTTATGGAACAACTCTTTACTGGTTGACTTTTAGCAAAAACAATAGAATATAAAGATTAAGTTAAAAGAAACAGATTTGTTCTTGCCTATTATGTATCTTCTTTAGTGGTTGTGACTGTATCTGATTCTCTGTTCCCTCTCTCTGACTGGTAAGTGTCCAAGATTTGTTGGCTGATGCATACTCTATAGTATGTACAATGAATTTAAAAACTAAATAATGTATTTCTGTGGTTATATATTGAAAAGGGTTATAAATAACCCTTTTCAAGTAATATGGTTATTCATTTCTGAAAGAGATATTATTTATCTATTTTCTAATATACCCATATTTAAGCAAATAATCTTTAATGAGCTAAATATCTAGTATCCACTAGTTATTATTTTTCAGTCACTCAGTTATGTACATATCTTTGCAACCTCATAGACTGCAGCACCCCAGCCTTTCCTGTCCTTCACCATCTCTTGGAGCTTGCTCAAATTCATGTCCATCAAGTCAGTGATGCCATCCATCCATCTCATCCTCTGTTGTCCTCTTCCCCTCCTCCCTTCAATCTTTCCCAGCATCAGGGTCTTATCTAATGAGTCAGGTCTTTGCATCAGGTGGTCAAAGTATTGGAATTCCAGCCTCAGGATAAATTCTTCCAATGAATATTCGAGATTGATTTCCTTTAGGATTGCCTGGTTTGATCTCCTTGCAGTCCAAGGGACTCTCAAGAGTCTTCTCCAACACCACAGTTCAAAGGCATCAATTATTTTGCATTCATCATTCTTTATGGTTCAACTCTCACATTCATACATGACTACTAGAAAAACCATAGCTTTTACTATATAGACATTTGTCAGCACTGTAATGTCTCTGATTTTCAATATGCTGTCGTGGTTTGTTATAGCTTTTCTTCCAAGGAGCTTCTTTTAATTTCATGGCTTCAGTCACCATCTCCAGTGATTTTGGAGCCCAAGAAAATGAAGTCTGTCACTGTTTCCATATCTGTTTGCCATGCAAGTGATGGGACCATATGCCATGATGTTAGTTTTTTTAAATGTTGAGTTTTAAGCCAGCTTTTTCACTCTCCTCTATCTCCTTGATCAAGGAATTGTTTCATTCCTCTTAGCTTTAAGCCATGAGGGTGATGTCGTATGCATTTCTGAAGTTATTGATATTTCTCCTGGCAATCTTTATTTCAGCTTGTGCTTCATCCAGCCTGGCATTTGTCATGATGTATTCTGCACAAAAGTTAAATAAATAGGGTGACAATATACAGTCTTAATGTACTCCTTTCCCAATTTTGAACCAGTCCATGTTCCATGTCCTGTTATAACTGTTGCTACTTGACCTGCATACAGGTTTCTCAGGAGGCAGGTAAGGTGGTCTGGTATTTTTATCTTTTTATGAATTTTCCCACAGTTTGCTGTGATCCACATAGTCAAAGACTTTAGCATGGTCAATGAAGCAAAAGTAGATGTGTTTCTGGAATTCTCTTGCTTTTGCTATGACCTAATGAATGTTGGCAATTTAATCTCTGGCTCCTCTTTTCTAAATCCAGCTTGAACATCTGAAAGTTCTAGGTTCATGTCCTGTTGAAGCCTAGCTTGGAGAATTTTGAGCATTACTTTGCTAGCATGTGAAATAAGTACAAGTGTGCAATAGTTTGAACAGTTTTTGGCTTTTCCTTTCTTTGGGATTGGCATGAAAACTGACCTTTTCCAGTTCTGTGGCCACTGCTGAGATTTCCAAATTTGCTGGCATATTGAGTGCAGCACTTTAACAGCATCATTTTTTAGAATTTGAAATAACTCAGCTGGAATTTCATCACCTCTGCTAGATTTGTTTGTAGTGATGCTTCCTAAGGCCCAGTTGACTTTGTGCTCCAAGATGTCTGGCTCTAGGTAAGTGATCACACCATTGTGGTAATCTGGGTCATTAAGATATTTTTTGAATGGTTCTTCTGTGCATTCTTGCCACATATTCTTAATATTGTCTGCTTCTGTTAAGTCCACTAGTTAAAAATATTATCTTATTCATAAAACATGATTGTTTCTGAATATCATTCTGTGTCACTGCTCTATGAGATTATTCATCTGTTAATCTAATATTGCTTTAGTTTATATTACCATAGAATATATTTTTGTTACCAAACTCAATTTCAGCTACTCACTGCATGACAGGACAGCAAGTACAGTGAAAAGATAGTGACTTTATATGACAAAGTCAGTTAACCTAGAATATGGTTGAATAGTTCTTAAAAACTATCTTAACCTCTTGGTGCAGGTAAAGGACTTTTAAACACAGTGTGAGAGTGGGGACTGCAGGGTCCCTGAGCAGCTCTTGCAATGTTCTTTGATTGTTTAACATCAAGGTGAAGTTTGAGCATCACCAATTTTCTTCTCTCCACAGGTTTGGCATCTACATGCTTGTGGTCAGCAGTTTTCATCAGATGGGAATCTACTTCTTATAAAAAGAACTTAGGAATGCATGTCAGATCTTTATCTGTATGTTTCGGGAAGCTGGGAGTTTTGGTGATTCTGCTGTTTTGCGGGTATGTAGTCTAAATTGTTACCCATGTCCCTGCCCAACAGCTACACTTACTTGGTTTGTACTTGGACTAGCCTTTTGAGATTCAGGGGAGCCTAGGAGACTTCAAAGGACAGGGACAAAGGAGGTTATATGTGGTTTCAGTCCTCCCTTTTGATACTCCTCAAACTTCAGGGAAACAGATGTGTTGGACAAGAAAGGGAATAATGTTTTGCACAGAGAAGTTAATCATAAACTCAGCAAAGGAACTCAGTTTTAGGAAGACCCAGTTTTGTTTTGGTATTATATAGGGCAAGTCCTTCTCATTGCTCTTTTTTAATGCTGTGTTGGTTATCCTGCACATATCTTAGTATTTTAAATTCCTTTAGGGTTGAATTTGGAGATTTTTGGAGTAATTGACATCTTTGAACATTTTCATCCAGAAAATAAAGTGTATAGCTTCCCATCTGCGTATATAATTATTTCTTATTAATATTTTGTAGTTTTATGTATAGATATAGATAGATACTACACAGTCTTTCTTACATTTATTTTTAGGCTTTATCCAATTTTATGTTGTGAGTAGGATTTTTACTTTTTCTAAATAAATAGTAAGGTATTATAAAGTGAGTCTGAATTACTAAATTGTTTTATTTACTAATCACCTATATTGGTAAGCAGAAAGAGATGAAAAACCCAAACAGACCAATTACTCTGTAGATAATTGGAAATTTCAAAGAATGACTTTTCCTAAAAAACATCAAACTCAAAAGTCAATTCTTTGAAAACTTCAAGGAATAGATAATACCAAATATTATTTAAACTGTTTCAGGGCCCAGAAAGAAAACAGGCACTTTGAAATTCCTTTAACAGTCAGTATGATATTGATGCCAAAGCCAAAAAGTACAGAACAATCTCACTTGTGAATACTGAAGCAAATATCTTAAATAAAATATTATAAAGTAGAAGACAGAATTTTCAAAGATACACACAGAGCAAATAGGGCTTTATTTTATAATTCAGTCATAGAAAATCTATATATTTCCACATATTAACATCAATAAAAAATGGATTCTTCATAAATGGCAGAATGTTATTTGATAAAATAGATAAAAGGATATGTATTTAAATTATAAGTATGTATTATAGGTACATGTTAAATTAAAAATCAGAGGCAAACTTAAAAATGCAACACCAGATGAACATAACTATTCTAGTTATCTTTTTCTGTTCTATTCACTGCTTTTGCTGAGACTCAACAATGATATTACAAACTAACATGAAAAAAGTCAAGGAATTAAGATCCCACATGCCACCAGGTGCACTCTCTCCCTCAAAAAATATATTTTAAAATGTTCATAATTTTTCTAAAGGTGCATTTCAGTTAGCATCACTTTTGAATCATTTTATTTTTTCTGATTGGTAAAAATATAGTTAGGATTTATTCTTGATTTTGTTTCCATAATTTCTGAACAAATTTCTAAAAATATAAGTATACATGACAGTTTCTCATCCCCTCATTCATTCATTGGAAGTACACTCAAGCTACCCTAATGCTTATGTGTAACAGCCCACTTTCATGAATATTTGAAAACTTTCTAGACTTCTTCTTGAATCAGCATTTTAATCAGTATTTTATACTGATTTTTGTTAAAAAAAAAAAAAAAAAACTGGTTAACAAGTCATTAAATGATGGGAGAAGACACTATAACCGAGACCACAAATCTTTTGTTTAGTGAACAGGAAAAGCATACAGAGCAAGTTAAAATACACACACACATACACACATTTACATATTTACAATTTTCTCCAGTTTTTACAGTATGAGTGCCTTTTCATGTAGTCATTGGTATTTGTATTTATTCTTTTCAGAAATTGCATTGTCATGTAACCAGCCTCTTTTAAACTGGTTATTTGAGTATTCTTAGCTGATTTAAGATCTTTATATATTATTGATATTATTCTGAAGTCAGTTGTTTGTATTACAATGTCTTCTAAAATCAATATGGGCCTTTCTTATTTCTTGTCTTTCTTATTTGTTTGCTTTTTTAAATAATAAGAGATCACAGTGGTACAATTTTAATTTTTGACACACAGATATACCATGGTAACTCATGGCAGTGTAATTCATTTACCTTGAGGTTCATTTTGATTATCCACTAAAAGTTAAATTGTATACACATTCACCAAATAATGCTTATATGTTCAATGTCACATATAAAAATATTTTATATATATTGTTACAACCTAAATTCTCAGTAATAAATAGTTAAATAACATTTTAATGTAAAATATAGAAACATTCTTTAAAAGATTTTCACATATCTAATTATAGTAAATTAGTTGAAAGGAAATAAAATTGAAAGGTCTATGTATACATCCCTAATTACATAAATTCTCTCCTTGTGGATATATATACATATATATGTGTGTGTGTGTGTGTGTGTATTCAACATCATAGTAATCCAAGTCTATGCCCCAATCACTGAGGTCAAAGAAGCTGAAGTTGACTCACTCTATAAAGACTTATAACAGCTTCTAGAAATAACACCAAAAGAAATCCTTTTCATCATAGTAGGAAGTCAAGAGATACTTGGAGTAACAGGCCAATTTGACCTTGGAGTACAAAATGAAGCACAGCAAAGTCTAACAGAATCTTGCCAAGAGAGCACGCTGGTCATGGCAAACACCGTCTTCCAACAATGAAAGAGAAGACTCTACACATAGACATTACCAAATCATCAATATCAATATCATATTAATTATATTATTTGCAGTTGAAGATGGGGAAGCTTTGTACAGTCAGCAAAACAAGACCTGGAGTGGACTGTGGATCAAATCATGAGCTCTTAATTGCAAACTTCAGGCTTAAATTGAAAAAAGTAATGAGAACCATTAGACCATTCAGGTATGACCTAAATCAAATCACTTATGATTACACAGTGGAGGTGATAAATAGATTAGAGATTAGACCTGATAGACAGAGTGCCTGAAATACTATGTATAGAAGTTTGTAACATTGTACAGCAGGCAGTAACCAAAACCATCCCAAATAATAAGAAACGCAAAAAGGCAAAGTGGTTGTCTGAGGAGGCTTTACAAATAGTTGAGGAAAGAAGAGAAGTGAAGGCAAGGGAGAAAGGGGGAAATAAGCCTAGCTGAATGCAGAGTTCCAGAGAGAGGGAAAGAGAAATAAGAAGGCCTTCTTAAATGAACAATGCAAAGCCACAGAGAAAAACAATAGAATGGGAAAGACTAGAGATCTCTTCAAGAAATTTGGAGATATCAAGGGGACTTTTCATGCAAGGATGGGCACAATAAATGACAGAAACTCTAATGATCTAACAGTAGCAGAAGAGATTAAGAAGAGGTGGCAAGAATACACAGAAGAACTATACAAGAATATCTTAATGACACAGATAACCATGATGGTATTGTGACTCACCTAGAGCTGGACATCCTGTAGTGTGACGTTAAATGGGGCTTAGGAAGCATTGCTACAAACAAAGTTAATGGAGGCGAAAGAATTCCAGCTGAACTATTTCAAATTCCAAAAGATGTGGCTGTTAAAGTTCTGCACTCAATACGTCAGTAAATTTGGAAAACTCATCAGTGGTCACAGGACCGGAATAGTTCACTTTTTATTCCAGTCCCAAAGAAGGACACTGCCAAAGAATGTCCATCTACCATACAATTGTTCTAATTTCACATGCTAGCAAGGTTGTTTTCAAAATCCTTTAAGTTTGGCTTCAGCAGTATATGAACCAAGAACTTCCAGACATTTTGAAGAGGCAAAGAAACCAGAGATCCAGTTGCCATTATCTGTTGAAATAACAAAAGAATTCCAGAAAACCATATCTACTTCTGCTTCATTGCCTGTGCTAAAGCCTTTGATTGTGTGGGTCACAACAAACTGTGGAAAATTCTATAAGAGACAGAAATAACAAACCACCTTACCTGTCTCCTTAGAAACCTCTATGCAGGTCAAGAAGCAAATTACAGCTGGTCATGAACTGACTGGTTTGAAATTGGGAAAGGAGTATGGAAAATCTGTATATTGTCATCTTACTTGTTTAACTTATATGCAGAGTACTACATGTGAAATATTGGGCTGGATGAATCACAAACTGGAATCAATATTGTGAGGCAAAATATCAACAACCTCAGATATGCAGACGACATCACTCTAATGGCAGAAAGTGAAGAGGATCTAGACAGACTTGATAAGAGTAAAAGAGGTGAGTAAAAAAACTGGTTTAAAACTCAACTTTCAGACAACTAAGATTACAGCATCTGGTCCCATTACTTTATGGTAAATAGAAGAGGAAAAATTGGAAGCAGTGACAGATTTTATTTTCTTGAGCTCCAAAATCACTAGGGACAGTGATTGCAGCCATGAAATTAAGATTCTTTCTCCTTGGAAGGAAACCTATGATCAATCTAGGCAGTATGTTAAAAAGCAGAGACATCACTTCACTAACAAAGCTCCGTATAGACAAAGCTATGTGTTGTTTCTTTTCTTTTTTTTCAGTAGTCAGGTATGAATGTGAGAATTAGACCATAAAGAAGGCTAAATATCTAAGGATTGATGCTTTTGAATTGTGTTTCTGGAGAAGACTCTTGAGAGTCTGCCCCTTGGACATCAAGGAGATCAAATCAGTCTATCCTAAAGGAAATCAACCCTGAATATTCATTTGAAGGACCAGTGCTGAAACTCCAATACTTTGGCCACCTGATATGAAGACCAATTCATTGTAAGAGACCTTGAAGCTGGGAAATACTGACAGGGAAAGGAGAAGCAGGTGGCAATAGATGAGATGGTTAGATAGCATCAGGAATGCATTTCACATGAGTTTGAGTAAATCTCAGATGATAGTGAAGGACAGGGGAGACAGTCCTACTTCAGTCCATGAAGTTGCAAATAGTTGGATACATAGCAACTGAATAATCAAAAAAGCTAAATGCATGGATACTTATAGATGAACACAAATATTTCTAGAAAGACCCATACCAAAGTGGTGACAGAATTATGTCTGGGAAGGGAATAGGTTCCTGACTTCTGAGATGGACTTACATTGAAAATGAACTTTCTGTTTTCACTCTAGGATTTCTAAAGTTAGCAGTTTTTACAAATAATATAAATCCTTAATCTAGAAATTAATGAAAAATGAGAATATAAGTAAATAGAAATCAGTTAAGTTGACTAACTTCTATATAGAAAACTGAATACTGTAAAATATAACTGGTGAAGTATTTGATTCATTAAATAATATATATATTTTATATAATAAATATTACTTTAATGAAATGAACTTTAAATATATAGGTATATACATTTCATGATACAATTAATGTAGCATCATTTAGAACATTTATAGACTATTAATTACTGACAGAAAATGCCAAAATCATGCTAATATAATGTAAATATTATAATAATAGATTCTAGGTATTTTTAAAATTTAGAATTTATTGTGAACTATAACACAAACCAAGAATAGATGGATTTTTATAAATTATAGATAATATGTATTTAAAACCAATTCCCAAGATAATTTGCCTATAGAATAGCTGGAGACATTGTGTCTGAAATTAACAAAAAGCAAGAATCAAGATAAGTTAATTCATTGCAATGGCCATGTACTGTGTGATTAAGAATAGAAGCTCTGTCATCAGACGTCTTGGGCTTCCCAGGTGGTACAGTAGTTAAGAAACTGCCTGCGAATACAGGAGACTTGGCTTCCATCCCTGGGTCTGGAAGATATCCTGGAGAAGGAAATGTATTCTTACCTGGGAAATCCCATGGATAGAAATCTGATGGACTATAGTCCATGGGGTCACAAAGAGTTGGACACAACTGAGCACACACACATATCAGACTTCTTGGGCATAGTTTTACTTACAGCACTTGGTAGCTGTGTGACCTGGATTAAGTTAATTCTTTTAATTTCATCTTAATTTTATTGCTTATAATGTAAAGGGAATTTTAGGCTTTACTCAATTCAGTTTTTGTAGAAATAAATGTTAAAATACATAGTAACTACTTAAAGCAGCTACTATTATAAACACGTTTCTTTTAATATCCAGAGTCATCCATAATCAGGCTAAGAAAATTTTTGTAACTGTATTCCCAGATGTAGTACTTCATTTCATGTTGGTTTATGTCAGCATATATTATCTGTTGATATTTTCTCCTTTCTTGATTGATAATGTCCATTTCATGGTCTGCCATTCTTTGCCCACTACCCATCCATTTAAGATATTGCTCTATGGAATAATAAAAATAACCACTGAATGTGCTGTTCTATGAGACAATACAAATTATCAAGACAATAAATGACACCTAGCAAGTAGTAAACACTCAGGACTTATGTTCTACATAGCCAAAAAATAGCTCATTTAAATACATGCAGTCTCCTAAAATCTCAGGGTACTTGGCTCATTGCCATTCATACTAATCAAATACATTCCAGTCATTTACTGTTGTAAGATAGATGTAAAAAAATCTGACATTTTTATTTTTTACTATCAATAATATATGAGTTGCATTTTCTTATAGGTTTAAAACAAGAAATCTTATTTTATTCCATTTTTTCTCCTTCTTTTTAGCTTTTAAAATAATGATATAGTGTTTTCTGGGTTTCCCTGGTAGCTCAGACAGTGAAGAATCTGCTTGTAATGCAGGAAAACCATTTCTTTCTGGATTGGAAAGATCTCCTGGAGAAGATAATGGCAAGCCACTCCAGTATTCTTGCCTGAGAATTACATGAACAGAGCAACCAAGTGGGCTACAGTCCATGGAGTCACAGAGTCAGATACGACTGAGTGGCTAACACACATACATAGTGTTATCTACATCATATGATGAAATAAATAGGCATTAAATAATTTTTCACATAGCATTTCTCTCATAATATTTTTTTGTGATCACTTTTACATACTCAATATTACCATAAGTACTCATATAATCCTTTAAGGAACAATGCTAAAAGCTTGTTGTTTTTGTAAGCTTTTTAGTATGGATTACAGGATTACTCGATAATCTTAAATCTTTCAATATCTGACATCTCCTATGACCAATCATGATTTTAGAAAGTGTTCAGTTCTGTTCAGTTCATTTCAGTTGTTCTGTCATGTCCGACTCTTTGGGACCTCATGAGCTGCAGCACACCAGGCCTCCCTGTCCAACACCAACTCCCAGAGCCCACCCAAACTCATGTCCGTTGAGTTGATGAAGCCATCTAACCGTCTCATCCTCTGTTGTCCCCTTCTCCTCCTGCCCTTAATCCTTCCCAGCATCAGGGTCTTTTCAAATGAGTCAGCTCTTTGCATCAGGTGACCAAAATATTGGAGTTTCAGCTTCAACATCAGACTTTCCAATGAACACCCAGGACTGATTTCCTTTAGGATGGACTGGTTGGGTCTTCTTGCAGTCCAAGGGACTCTCAAGAGTCCTCTCCAACACCACAGTTGAAAATCATCAATTCCTTGGCACTCAGCTTTCTTTATAGTCCAACTCTCACATCCATACATGACTATTAGAAAAACCATAGCCTTGATTAGATGAACCTTTGCTGGCAAAGTAATGTCTCTGCTTTTTAATATGCTCTCTAGGTTGGTCATAACTTTCCTTCCAAGGAAGAAGCCTCTTAATTTCATGGCTGTAATCACCATTCAAAGTGGTTTGGGAGCCCCCAAAAATAAAGTCTCTCACTGTTTCCACTGTTTGCCCATCTAATTGCCATGAAGTCATGGGACCAGATGTCATGATCTTAGTTATATGAATGTTGAGCTTTAAGCCAACTTTTTCACCCTCATCAAGAGGCTCTTCAGTTCCTCTTCGCTTTCTGCCATAATGGTGGTGTCATCTGCTTATCTGAGGTTATTGGTATTTCTCCAGGCAATTTTGATTCCAGCTTGTGCTTCCTTCAGCCCAGCATTTCTCATAATGTACTCTGCATATAAGTTAAATGAGCAGGGTGACAATATACAGCCTTCACATACTCCTTTCCCTATTTGGAACCAGTCTGCTGTTCTATGTTCAGTTCTAACTGTTGCTTCCTGACCTGCATACAGATTTTTCAAGAGGTGAAAACAACAAAATGATCTCGGTTCATTTCCAAGGCAAACCATTCAATATCATGGCAATCCAAGTCTATGCCCTGACCAGAAATGCTGAAGAAGCTGAAGTTGAATGGTTCTACTAACACCCAAAAAAGTTGTCCTTTTCATTATAGAGGACTGGAATTCAAAAGTAAGAAGTCAGGAAATACCTGGAGTAACAGGCAAATTTGGCCTTGGAATACAGAATGAAGCAGGGCAAAGGCTAATAGAGCTTTGCCAAGAGAACGCACTGTTCATAGCTAGAGTATATGTAATTTTCAGACCCAGAAGTATGATCTTAAAATTGATGAAATACTTATCTCATTTATAACAATTCAATTCAATTTCTCAGGTCTCTTCAGGATACTTTATATTTATCTGGGCTAAAGAATATCTAATAACAAATTGTTGTTTTAGTTGTAGTTTTATATGAATAGTATCATTATTTAATTGAAGTAATATCTGGAACCCTGAATAGTTTTCTATTTAGGAAATTATCATCTTAGATCATTTTTACTTGTAAATGTTAGGCATTTCTTATTTTATATACTTACAGAATTTAAATATTCTATATGGTTGTAAAAATATAATAAAGTTTTACAAATTGTGCTTAAATAAATTTATGGCTATACTAATATATGGTAATAGCTTTTTAAAATTAAAGGATTACTTTATTGGAATATCATAAATGTTTATTTTCAATAGTGTAAAATGTGTATTTTTTATTCCATTCACTGGGAAGTGAATAAAATATAAATAAATAATACATCATAGAAAAAGAATAATGTTAAAATGTAAATATATGCTATTCTCAAATTGCTTACTGCGTAGGATATTTGGCTAGCAGTTTGTTGAGTACAAAATGGAAAAAAAAAACTTTACTATTCCCTACAGCTTCTTCTGGGTTTCCACTTGTAAGCTGATTGTTGGATGATAGGATTATTACTTTCTCTTGCCCAAAGACAGTTCTTTCTTGAGGGGTAACATTTACTTGAAGTCAAGTAAATTTCTATTCATTTGTAGATCAGTGATTGATAGGAAATTTTCATTCTTGATTATATATAATTGCATGTGTTTCAACTACATAATGGAAGGTTTCACATTTTTTTTTCTTATTTTTTGGTTCTTCATCCTATAAGAAAGAGTGCTCTTAGAATATTTTACGTAATAAAAATTCAAGCAAATGGACAAGAGAACCTCCTGATGTTGCTATCTGATTAATGAATTATATCATTCACTTAAGCCTGTTAAACATCTACCTTGCTCTGCACTATTACTTCTTATTTTGGGAGAAATTTTTATAAGAATGATTAATTTATTTTGGAATTAAAAAATATATAAAATAAAATTTAAAGGAATAAAATCTGTAGTGATCATATATTCTTTATGGGCAAAATCTATTTTTGCCTACAATTTCCTAAGTAAAACGAACCATTCTACATCACCTTGGAGAGGGAAGAAAAGGTTAAATAGCAAAGCAGTGATCTTTATCTAAGGCTCATGCATTTTATTAACCATGACAGTTTTCCCTACTTGCTGTCATAACAAAAGAAAATTGTAAATTGGAACACTTTATTCTGAGAAACTTGATACTGAAACAAAGTTATTTTTCTAAACTCTTTCTAAATTGAGTGCATTTAATTTTAAAATAAAACTGTGTTAGTTTCTACGGTTTCTTTATCCCCTAGAAGAATCCTTAATGAGTTTCTGTCATAGCTTATTTTCACTTTCATGTTAGTATAAATTAACACTTCATTAAAAAGTATTCATTTGTTTAAAACAATGTTTCCCTTGATGGAAATTGAGAAGTAAGCATTAGCAACTATAATTAAGAGCAAATAATGGAACAGGCTGGTGAATCTTTAGAATGTATTACTTGGTACCTTGGTTTTATTTATTTTTTGTTTTTATCACATGCATGTGAACTAAGTTGCTTCATTTGGCCCGACTCTTTGCAACCCTATGGACTGTAGCCCACCAGACTCACCTGTCCATGGAATTCTCCAGGCAAGAATACTGGAGCGAGTTGCTATGCTCTCTTCGGGGGATCTTCCCCATCCAGGAAAAGAACCAGTGTTTCTTCTGTCTCCTGAATTGTCAGGCAGGTTCTTTACCACTAGTGCGACCTGGATGATGAAATAGAGCCTACACACACAGAGTAAGTATTTTAGGTACTGAAAGAATAAGATTATTTTTACATTTCATATACATATTTAATGGCCACAAAACTGAATTCCTGGCAAAAGAGTCAAAAATACAGCTTCACTATGTCACATGATTATTACTGAAGTGTATAATAGTAAATGTTCACAGTAACTTTGGAAACAGATTGCCTAGAGCCATATTTCATAGGGTAGTTTTCTTACTGACCATTTAAAAAGTTTTACTCATGTGAATAACCTGGTCATCTACCTGCTGGATCATTCAAAATGCCTAGGAAACAGCAGTACCTCTTATTAAATGTGGCTCTTGATAGACATCTCATAAAAAAAAAAAAAGCTTTGCTTCTCTGGAATATAAAACCTTCAAACCTACAAAATCAAGAGTTGCTGCAACATGAAGGAAGAATGCATTTCCCAAATGAGTCACTAAATTGCCCAGCTTGAGATCAAGCCTTACTCTTGATAGTCAGTGGCTCTCTCCACCCCAAAAGTGGAAATTCTAAAAGACTCTTTCCACTGGACCAGCCAAAACTATTGCTAAATATGTTGCCCAACTTAATTTTCCCTTCTGCCAAATCATGCTTTGTTACTGTTGCTTTCATCAGTGTTGATCCCAAGAGCACTCCCTAGGATGATGGTAAGTGGGCTACTTCTGTTACCAGCTCTTGGATTTTGAACCAAGTTCTCCTCCTACTGGGACACATCGCCATATAAAGGTCTTTAATATGTTGCATGCTGGAAAATGGCATCCCATTGTCATAAAACATTATCATTGAGCTGGTGCTTTGGCTGTGCATTTGGCTAGTCATTCCTTTGCTCTGCCATTCTCTAGATTCTGTATATCATTTTGAAAGAATCTATGGTTACCATGGTCTTGGACTCATTCCTTCAACTTCCCTAAGTAAAGTGTAGTCATCAGTCTGACATGTGACATAAAATCCTGTGTAGGCAATATAAACATTCTGTAACTCTTTAGAGAGTGATGCTTCCTTTCTCTGAATGAAGGGAAGTAACTTACATTTTGGAATATACATCCATCTCTATCAAAAAGGAACTTCTACTCCTATCTAGGGTAGAAGAGATCCCAAATAGTCAATTATCCATCAAGCCTCCAAATGCTCTTCTCAAGGGTTGGGGGCTCACTGTTTGTTCTTTTTGCTTAAAGTAAAAGTGAAAGCCACTCAGTCGTGTCCAACTCTTTGCGACCCAGGCCAGAATACTGGAGTGGGTAGCCTTTCCCTTCTCCAGGGGATCTTTCCAACTCAGGAATTGAACCCAGGTCTCTTGCATTGCAGGCAGATTCTTTACAAACTGAGCTATCAGAGAAGACCCTGTTGCCTACAGACTGAATATCAAAAGAGGTGATAGCTTTACAAAGTTTGGTAAATGGGAATTTGTGCTGTTATGCTTGCACATATGTGTGCCATTGCATAGCTGACTTTCTTGCTCCCCCAGTTATTTAATTCTTGTGCTTTCTATGCTCAGATATCCAATAACAGGAGTTGGCTACCATCAGCTGAACATTTGATTATGTCTGGTTGTCTAGTTTTCTTTCACAGAGGATACCCTCTTGAGGTATTAACATCATAGAATTTTTTTTTTAAGATTTATTTATTTTTATTTTTTGGCTGTTGTCTTTGTTGTTATGCATGGGCTTTGTTGAGGTATGGGAAATGGAGGCTGCTCTCTAGGTACATGAGTGGGCCTCTCATTGCGTGGGCATCTCATGGCAGTGGCCAGTGTCTTCCTGGCAGAGCCTGGGCTCTACCTGCATGGCTTTGGTAGTTGGGTACTTGGACTCCGTAGTTGTGGCTCATGGATTCTAGAGCACAGGCTCAGTAGTTGTGGGACACAGGTTTAGTTGCTCCATGGCATGTGTGATCTTCCCAGACCAGGGATCAAACTGTTGTCCGTTACACTGCAAGATAGATTCTTAACCACCGGACCACTGGGGAAGCCCATAGCAGGATTTTTAATTCTTTTTATCACCCCCTAAATCTGTAAGAAATGGTAGGGAGAGAAGAAAATGGAAGCATAATTTTTTTTCTTTTGTAAAAATGGAAGCATAATATTTACTTCCAAATATTAAAGAACATGTTTTCATATATAAAGCAGACTATATGTTAGGCAGTTTTCTCACACCTTATGGAACTTTATTAATAATAAATTGAGGCATACTGATTACAATTATACAAACGTGATTTAGAAGTGATAATGATGCAAATATTAAGAAACTCTATATATACTTCATCAAATACACAAAAATAATGAAAGAGTTACTTATTATCAATGCTCAAAGGTAAATGTCATGAAGGAGGCATCACTTCAGAAAAATATAAGGAGGAAATTTTTTAAAATTTTAAAGATACATTTAAATAAGTGTAAAGAGATATCACAGTCATCAAAATGAAAAGAGAGCTATCAACAAACTATCTGCATATAACTACGAAAATTTTATGTCTCCAAGATCTGTTAACAATCCCTTTATGGGTAGTTCATATTTTATTCTGTGCTCAAAGAGAGAATTAGTTAAAAATTACTTTAGTTGTTTTTTTTTTTTTTTTTTTTTACCATTATCTATTTAAAACCAATGGAAAAGGCAATGGCAACCGACTCCAGTACTCTTGCCTGGAAAATCCCATGGACCGAGGAGCCTGGTAGGCTGCAGTCCATGGGGTCACACAGAGTCAGACATGACTGAAGCAACTTAGCAGCATTTAAAACCAAGATGCAAAAAAATCTTCTCATGATGGAAAAAAAAAAACCTTCTTCAAAATATTAATATCAGAAATTATGCCAAGAAAACTGTGTAAGCAATTAATTTATAGAAATTTTAATGTCTAAGCAGCCACAGCAGTCAGTATAGCAAAATAAAATGATCAAGCACTCGTATGTGTATGTGTCTACGTATAAGTGTGTATGTATAAATACATATGTGTTCATGTGCATACATATAAGGTTGCAGACACATATGTATACGCACACATATATAGATACATTTGATAACCTGAGATGTCTGAGTTAAGGCATCATAATTCCTTCATAATTTTGGTTATGGCTTAGTTTTGTTTTATAATCAAAAATAGAAAGACAATGTATTTCAATACTGTGATTCCATTTTATAAAATATAATCTACTGTCTCTGTATAACAAAAAGTTTTATGTCATTTATGTTTCTTTATTTCCCATAATTTTGAGTAGCTTTAACAAATATTATATGTGGTTTCTTAAGAAGCACTCTGGGAGAAGGAAATGGCAACCCACTCCAGTATTCTTGGCTGGAGGATCCTGTGGACAGAGGAGCCTGGTGGGCTACCGTCTATGGGGTCACAAAGAGCTGGCCACGACTGAAGCAACTTAGCAGCAGCAGCAAGAAGCACTCTATTCCAACAATATGTAGCATGTTATGTACCAGCATTGTTTCAAATTGCTTTCCATTGTTGTAACCACTTGGCCTTCATTTTTGTATGAAAACACTTAGTGGCTGTCACAAGAACTATCTGGATAAAGTTTTTTGTCCCTCTCTCACTTGCCATTTATCTGATAAAAAAAAAAAAATCCAACACAGTTATACCACTGATTTATGCTCTCGGTTTTAAAAAAAAGAAAAAGATTTCAGTTAATGTAAATAAAGTCAGTTAAAAAAACAGACATTTCAACCTTCAAGAATAACTTCTCAAATTACTACCAGATTATAAGAAAAATCTGTATCACTTTAGTTTATAAAGAAACATTTTCCATAAGGTTTTTGGAAAACTCTGTTCAGATTTTCTAAAACAACACCAAAATATCTTTGTAGGAGGACATGAATATTTACATTGTTTGTGAAGGAAAGAAAATTGTATTTCTTTGTTACATTAGAAGTAATATTTTGGGTATTTATCACAGAAGGAACTAAATGCCCTACATGGAAGGAAATATTTTCTTTGCTTGTCTTCAAGAATTGCTGCCAGGTCCATTTTCCTCAGGAAGACTGAAACATTACTACTTTTATGTAAGGCAGAATTATTTTCCTTAATGGTATGCCTTCAGTGAAACTGAGAAATCCACTCTTTGGAGGCTGTATCACAATATTGTGAATAACTAAAGTGGAAAAGATTTATATGGCTGGATAGTAGTAAGTGTGACTAGAATATAGTGAAACCCAAAGATGAAAGAATGATCTAGAGAAAGTCTTCTTTGAAAGTTATGTTGAGCAATCTAGCAGAGAGGGCCCATTTCAAAAGTCAGGATTGTGATGACTCAGAATCTGGATAACTGGATGATTATTCCAGAGAAGGCAATGGCAGCCCACTTCAATACTCTTGCCTGGAAAATCCCATGGATGGAGGAGCCTGGTAAGCTTCAGTCCATGGGGTCACGAAGAGTCAGACATGACTGAGTGACTTCACTTTCACTTTTCACTTTCATGCATTGGAGAAGGAAATGGCAACCCACTCCAGTGTTCTTGCCTGGAGAATCCCAGGGATGGGGAAGCCTGGTGGGCTGGTCTATGGGGTCACACAGAGTTGGACATGACTGAAGCGACTTAGCAGCAGCAGCAGCAGCAGATTAAAAAAAAAAAAATCACTTCTGCCCAAGTCTTATATAGTAAATTTCCCTGACTTTATATGAAAAAAAAATCATTGACTAGTACATGATACAATTTATGGTTCACCACTAATTTACATGTTATATGCAAATCCAGCTCTGAATTATCTCTCAAGGACAATAGAAAAACCAAAAGAAAACCTTCTCCAGAGTGACAGGTACATTTTTCACACGGAGATGGGCTGAGTAAAACAGAGACATAAAGTGAGAGAAGAGTAAAACTTTAAAAAATGTTGTCTACATATAGAAGTAGCAATAAGTGTTCCAAATCAATAGACATGTAGAAATAAGTATTGTATGCCAATCTTATTTAAGGAAGGATTTTAAAGTTATGTGGGTACTTTTCTATGGTATTTTGATCTACTATATTTCTCTTTATTTAAGTGTTTTTTTTTTTTATTTCTCAGTTGTTACCAATCTTTATTAGTTCAAATCTATGAAGTTTACATTGATAACCATTAGGCATAACTTTGCTATTTTATTTTCTTGATATGCACATTTCTAAATTTGTAAAAATAAAATTGCAATTTATTTTCCAAGACAAATATAGAGTATTTAAGTTATATTCTGAGTGCTTTTTGTATGTTTACCTTGCAGTCTAACCACTACTAGTGATGCTTACAGCTTGTCTTCTAACTTTACTTGTCCCATCCTTACTGTGACTGTAAAGTAAGTCTTTGACAAGATGGGTTGCCTCTTCTTGCTTTGGGTTCTTATAAAAGTTGGTAGTCCTTCAATTTACTCATTAAAATGGGTCAGAACAGTGTACTATCTATGGTATATCTTACTTCCAAATTAAAAAAATAAAATGATCCCATAATCCCAACAGTATTGTGTCTCTCTTTTAGCAGAAGTAGATGAGTGGAGCTATAATCTGTATTTCCTTTTGAAAGGACTATCCTGTTATCACAACACATTCATGCCATGACTCCTAGAAACTACTCAGGAGGCCGACTCCTGAATTTTCATGAGGCTTATCTCTAAGCTTCCAGGAGACATGTATCTCATCAAGTCATTCAGGTGTTCTGCATCTTTCTCTTCCCCAGACTCAGTGTTATAAATGTCATAGACCAACATGTTGTGGTGTGGGGTAGTGAAATGATCAGGGTGCCCACAGGCTAATTAGAACATTTAACAGGGGAGATAACAGAAATAGCAGGAAAATGAATGTATATTTCTGTTTTCTGATAGATTGAATCAAATTGCATCTTGTGTTTCTTAGAGCATTAGAAAGAGCTTTAGCAGATGGATGATTTCTTGCCAGAGGATGCATTAATTTTCTCCACTATCATTTTGCAAGACATATCTGTCCCCTGTACAGAACAATCAGATAAGTTAAATGTTAATATATTATCTATACCTTTAAAGAGTTTAATAGCAATGTGTATTTATGCATATCACTCTGTAACGTGGTATTGCTGTCATTTTGCTATTTTCTTAATGAACTTTGGTTCCAGAGGTTACACTTCTCTCATCGTACAATAATTACTCTTGTTTTTAAGGTCAAGGAGCCAAGGTGGCATTTGCTTCCCTGATGGCTGAGCAGATCAAGAATATTCCTGCAGTGCAGGAGATATAGGAGACATGGATTTGATCCCTGGGTTGGTAACATCTCCTGGAGAAGGAAATGACAACTATCCCAGTATTCTTGCCTGAAAAATCCCATGGACAGAGGAGCCTGACAGGCTACAATCCAGTGGGTTTCAAAGAGTCAGACATGACTGAGAGACTAAGCACAAGCCAAAGTGATATTTCTGCTAACTGCTAAGTATATCTATTTTTATATATTCAGAATCTAGAAATATGCTCATTGGTTGGGTTGATGTATATGGAAAATCCATGATGAGATTGATTCAGTTCCAAAATCCTCATTGACTAGTAGATTACTTCTGGACCATGTGGGATGACTAATAACTCAGGAACAGTCTCTAGTAATCAATGAAATGTACTGGAAATGTTTATCCCCTAAACGAATATTTACATAGGTAAAGGGCTAAGACTGTTTTGGGTAAAAGGCTTTTCAGTATATAATGAAGACATTAACACAAAATTTTTCCTTTAAGCTTAAATCCCTGCTGGCTTGTCTTTCCTTCGAGCAAGTGACACTGCTTTTCTGAACTTAACTGGGTCTGGGAATTGGATGAAAATGTCTAACTCTCCACTGTGATGATTCATGTCTGTCCCACTTTAAAATAGACTTAGATTCATATTTTGACTATGATAAAAAGTATGGTCTTAGACAGCTGGTCGTTTATTTCTGCCCTTGAAAGAACAATTAGTCACCACCAGTGAGACTGTTACTGAACCAAACTTGGGTCCCCTCACCACCGTGCTGTAAAGCTAATCTACTGACATCACATTGTGGTGAAGGAAAATGTAACATTTATTGTAGAGCACCAAGCAAGGAGACCAGGCAGCTAGTGCTTGAAAGGTCTCCCCAAAGAATTTCAGGGAAAGGATTTTAAAGACAGTGAGGGATGTAGGTTGTGGCATGTGTGATCAGCTCCCAGTATTCTTGAAATTAGTTGGTGGTAGGGTAATTAGGAGTCAATGTCATCCAGCTTATGATTCCCACTGCCATGGGGTCTACATGCTTGTGGGTGCAAACAGTTAACTATCCCCATCTGGTGAGGATTTAGCCTCTACAAAGCAATGCAAAGGGCATAGCTCAGAATATTATCTATAGTCCTTGAGGAGGAATGCTTTGATTTTAATAGTTAAACCATTATTATTTTGTTTTAATTGACTCTTCCCCTTTCTTTCTGTATTTTCTCACTTCTCTGATTGAATTTAGTCTTTGGACCTGGGGAACGCATAAGAGGTCAAAGTTTTTCCATGGACAAGAGGCAACTGGAGGACATAAGGTGAGGGAAAGGTCTCCTAGTGTCCTGCTCAGTCACATGACAACCATCCTAGTTATAATCTTGCCTATTAGGATAAGCATGTCTGCCTTCCCTATAGCTCTTAGGTCAGGTTGCTTTGCCTCTCACATGTTAGTATTCCATCATCTCCATGAAAATCAATTAACTAATTTCAGGCATTTCCCATATTTATTCCTGTGATAGGGAACAACTATTGTGGTGTTTAAAAATGATACTGATTTTATATATATAACATATTCCTCTATGTCTTTTGAGAATTAAACAGTCAAACAAAATTAATTTTTGTAACATTTATATCATCTTAAGTTTTGGAGTTCCCTTTTATTTTTTCACAATAAAGAATTGCAAACATCACAATATCAGCAATCAAACTCATTTCTATAAAGAACTTCTAATATCATAACCTTTTTTATGAATTTCATATCACTACCATTCATTTAAAATCTCACATTATTCACTATGTTAAACTTTTCTCATCAGATATTTTCCTGCTCAGCAAGTTGCAGTTTGAAGTTTGGCAGCAGTAAGAAATGGTGGAAATAAGGACAATTGGTATCCCTTGGAGTATATTGGAAGCTTTGTCCTTAAGTGAGGTTATTGAGAAAATCAAGGACAGCCGTTACAAACAAAGACAGAGGGGCATCTCACACTGACAAGTCCGGCCCAAAGGCTTTGAGAGGATTGTGATATTTAGTGTTATCTGATTTCTCCGAATGTACTGCTGCACATCATGAGGTAATCCAACCTTTACCAATTAACTTTCAAATGAGTGGCCAAGTGAAACTGGACAAGAAAAATAATTCAACAACCTGTGGGATAAGCTTTATTTTCACCCTGAGGTTTTGTCACAGCAGTTTCCATATCTGCCGAAACCCTTGCCTTCAATAGGAATTTCATTCTCACTGCTAAAGTTAATGACTTAATTGTTTTATCACTGTATAATAGGAATAGCCAATATCCTATATCCCACTTAATGCATGCTTGAATCTCTTTCAACCTAGCAGTTTAAATCATGAAACCTATATTTCCCTCATGCTTAATGCTGTTAAAGATATCCCTGACACAATTTTCTATTGGTCAGAATACAGGTGAGAACAAAATCCACTTCAATTAGCATAAGAATGGAGATTTCTAGTATGTTAAATAATTTAGTGAATCATTTGAGTTCTGGAAGAAACTTGCTCTAGACTGAACTTCTGATTTCTAAAGTCACCATACTGAAATGGGCTTTCTTTAGAAATTCCCTTGTCACATTCAGAAATTGTGGAATTAAGAATCAGCCTACCAAATTAGGAGAGTCCTGCCTCTTATACCAGTTTCAGATCGTTGATCTTTCTGCTAAAATGACAGAGTTTTCGGCTGATTTGGAAAGTGCTAAGAAATCTACCACTTCCAGCACAATACCTCCAGTACCATCTCTTTTTCCCCATTTATCTCAATTCCAAATTGAAGTTCATTATGAGTACATCTTATTGATATAATCTTACAGATTCTCTTATGGAATCAGAAATATACAGTTTTTAGTGTTTCATAGGCTGTGTATTAGATGATATTGAATATTTAGTATATAAGAATGCCCTCAATGTTGTCCATATTTAAAAATCTCTCAATGATAATGTCTTTTATTTTTTCATTATTATTATATGTTCATCCATCTTCTTTCTTCTAAATTATTAACCATATTTTTTTGTGTGTGGATTTTCTGGATAGAAGTGTAAGAGTAAAGCATGTACTCAATTCCTTATTCATCTGCAAGACCATTCCAAGATTTACCGATTTTACCTAAGTGGGTAAACCTTAAATTTCTGGAAGGGTTTCTGAGTATGTTTTATTTGCAATATGTGCCTTAGTTGTCACACTGAATGCCCTCGAACTTGCTGCCCTATAAGCACGTTTGGGAAAGAATTATGTCAAATTTCAATATGTCAAGCTGTGATTAATCAACTTTGTTCCCCCAAAGATTAAATTACTACTGCAAAAGGTCAATAAATGCTAATGATTGTTATCTGGCCTTAGAGCTATGAACGGACTTCTTAAAAATGATTTTATATAAAATAGGAAAGTTATATTGAAAGAAGTGATTAGAAAAGTCAAATGAATGTGTTACTTTTGTTGTCAAAATTTTTATTTATGACTTAACTGACAATTAGTGTCTATTCTTCATAAGACATTGTGCTGAAAGAACACTGACAGTCATATGGAATAAATATAGATCTCCACTCTCAAGGAAATGAAATATAAAGGAAATGTAACTACATTCTTTTCTTCAACAGTACTTATTAAGGACCTATCATGTGGCTGATATTTGCAAGGATTCTAAAGAATATGTGTAAAGGAGCCTGGAGATGTTCATAGAATTTAAATATAGTGGACTGTAGCACTCTGCTATTAATTATTTTCTATATTGTGTCATTTAAATTAAGGGAAAAACTATCCCTTTAAAAATAAAGAAACAAGAGCTCAAAAAAGTGTTTTCTTTTAAATTTCAAAAGTCACACAGAGAGAGTGTGTGTGATCCCGAAATCCAAGTATTTTCATAGCACCAAATTGCTTACAGTCTAAAAGGATAGACAGAAACTTGTGAACAACCAATTTTTCTACAATGAGTAGAATGATGAGCACAGCAGTCAAAATTTCTTCTTAGTAGAAATACAAAGTAATCTGGATGGCTCAAAAAGAGTGTTTTATTTTGAATGGAAAGATAAAAGAGAATTCATGAAAGGAAGTAATGATTCTGGAATTCTTAGATCACTTTCAGTAAGCAGAGATTTAGAGAAAAGTGTGCAAAATTCAGCAGGTAGCAGTGGGGAATGCACTTGACATGACATCACTAGAATGATTTATTCAGAAAAAGCTTGAAGCAGAAAACCTAGCTAAAAGTCTGTTAACAGTCATGAAAGGATATTTAGAGAAAGTAGGGCAGCAATAAGATTGCACTAGAAATAAACATTTCAAGGGACACTAAAGTTAAAACCAGCAAAATTTGAGTCCAGTTCAATATTATGTATAAGCAAAGAGAGAAACTAGAACTATTTCTACTATTTTTAGCTTGAGAGACAAAGTATTTTGATGATTAATGATAGAGACAGTAGAAGGGAAGATCTGAAGAAGAATTAGAAAACAACACAATTTGGGACTTTGCAATTTGCTTATAGAGATGGGAGATGTTAGATAAACAGGCCAAAATTCATTACAGTCAAAAGATCAAGAAATTGGAATAAAACTATAGACTTAGAGGCAAGACATTTAGAGACAATAAGTGTGCTGGTGAGAAGGAAAAGTATATTATGTAGAGCCTTTTAAAAAGGTGCTGGAAACTGAATTTTACAAAAATTCCTATATTTCAGTTTCAGCTGTACAGAAGAGTAACTGGTGAGGATATGATTAAATGAGGAAAAAAAGAAGTAGAGGACTCAGGAGCAAAGAGAAAGGATTTTAAGAAGCAAAATATTTTTATCAAAAGGACAAATAGTATGAAAACATAAATATTTCAATATTCTAAGTTGGAATTTATACTATATTTGTTGGTTATGAAAATAGTCTTTTCAAACTGTATTTGTTAGAAAGACCTATAAAATATTACACATATATTAAAAAAAATTCAAACTAGTTTGGGAAAAGTTATAATCTACATAATTTACCAGGTGATTCCTTATGTGCATCACCACATACAAGGACATGTACAAGGCTTTGAGAAGCTCTGAGATACAAAAGTCTTATGAAATTTGCCTTTAAATACAGTGTTCCAAAATTGACCTGATAACGGTTACTTTTTTCTTTTATGTATAATCTGATAATCTTTCATAAACTGCTGAGTTAGTTAGTAAATAACCAGTCAGAAAACAAGATTCTAAGCAAAATACCCTTTTTCTAATATGTGAGAGTGAAATGCAGATAATAATAGAAAATTAGTATTTGAGAGAGAATTTTTTTTTTACTAGAAAGAGAAACTATGTAATGTGGACTTCACAAGAAGTATTTTTCTGTAAGTATCATAAATGGCAAAGCTTGGTTAAAGGATATTTACAGATTTTCTTGTTCCACTAAAAAGTTTGTTTGGCTGATTTTCTACATATTTCTGATTTACTGAATGATTGCTTTTAGGTTTAAAAGAAATGCTATTTTTATTAGTGAAGAAAATTATGTAAAGGGAGATTGCTTTAGTTTTGTTCAGGATACTGACATATATTATTTTCTTAATATGGAAGAATGGAGATGTGAGCTTAAAGTGAACAAAAAGTTAAAAAGGGGTATTTATTGTAATTTCAAATGACTTAACATATCTGCAATATCTTAAAATTGCAGGAGATCCTAACCTTAGATATATATGGTGCTCATTAAAGTTTATGGAAAAATATTTGAATTATTAAAATGCCTCAATAGTACTTTTTATTTTATTATTTGCTCATCATCAGTCAATCAGTCAGTTCAGTTGCTCAGTTATCTCTGACTCTTTGTGACCCCATAGACTGCAGTACGCCAGGCTTCTGCGTCCATCAGCAACTCCTGGAGCTTGCTCAAACTCATGGCTGTCAAGTCCGTGATGCCATCGAACCATATCATCCTCTGTCATCCCCTTTATCTTCTGCCCTCGGTCTCTGCCAGAATCAGGGTCCTTTCTAATGAGTCAGTTCTTTGCATCAGGTAGTCAAAATATTGTAGCTTCAGCTTTAGCATCAGTCCTTCCAATGAATATTCAGGATTGATTTCCTTTATGATTGACTGGTTGGATCTCCTTACAGACCAAGGGACTCTCAGGAGTCTTCTCCAACACCACAGTTTAAAAGCATCAATTCTTTGGTGATCAGTTTTCTTTATGGTCCAACTCTCACATCCATACATGACTACTGGAAAAACCATAGCTTTGACTAGACAGACCTTTGTTGGAAAAGTAATGTATCTGCTTTTTAATATGCTGTCTTGGTTTGTCACAACTTTTTTCCCCAAGGAGTGACTGTTTTTTTAATTTCAAGGCTGCAGTCACCATCTGCAGTGATTTTGGAGCCCAAGAAAATAAAGTCTATCACTGTTTCCATTGTATTCCCATCTTTTTGCTATGAACTGATATGACTGGATGGCATCATACTTGATGAAATTTCTACCCTTGGCCCATCATAGTTGATATTATTTCTACCCTTTCAGTTACTAGGTTAAAAATATCGGCATCAGTCTTGACTTCTTAATTTATTTATCTATAACCCACATCCAAACTACCAGGAAACCATGTTGGCTCCATCCATCCTCACCACTTCACTGCTTAGAACTTGGTGGTCTCTGCCCTCATACCCTGCCTGGATGGAGCATTGCACTTCCTAATTGGTATCCTCACATTTCTCTTACTGTCCTATAACTTACTTTCAACTTATATTTTGCTGATATTTGTGGGTAGAGACCAAGGATATTCTAAATACCTTAGAATGTACAGGACAACCTCTTTTCAATGAGGAATTATCCAGTCCAACAGTGTGGAGATGGAGAAACCCTACCCAAATGATACCAACCCATTGTATTTCAGATTTCATTTCTCACTGACCTTTTATTTTCCCCAATATATTATTGAATTGAAGTTTTTCCTAGCTTTCTTAAGACATAATCGGCATGTGTGTGTACTCAGTTGTGTCTGGCTCTGTGTAACACCTTGGACAAAGGAGCTCCATGCCAGGCTCCTCTATCAATGGGTTTTCCAGGCAAGAATACTGAGGTGGGTTGCTATTTCATACTTCAGGGATCTTCCTGACCCACGGATTGAATCTGCATCTTTTGCATCTACCTACATTGATTATTTACCACTAGCATTACCTGGGAAGCCCATAAGTGGCATTATGTCATTTAAGTCTAAAAAGTACATATTGGCTTCATACATATATACATTGCAAAATAATTGCCATTTTAAGATTAATACCTTCATCACATCATACAATTACTATTTCTTTCTTTGCGGTGAGAACACTTAAGATTGAATTCAGGTCTTTAAAAGAGTTTTTGTCTCCCTGGAACCCTTACCTTTCAAGTATTCTTGTATCTAATGTCTTCATCTTTTCAAATATTTGGGCCAATATCATCTTCTCAGTAAAGCATTGCCAATATGTCTTCCTTGTTCTATTTGATTATTTTTTATAGCTCTTACCATCTTCTAACATACCATGAACCTAACATATAGTAATTTTGGTATTGTTAAATTGTTTTCTATCAAAATGTGAACTCCCCAGAGAGAGTCATCTATGTTCGTTTTACACACCCTTTTATCCCAAATATAATATGGCACAAACTAGGTATCCAATATATCCTTGTCAAGTTAAATAATTTAACCTTCACATCAATTATTTATTTCCATGAAAATTTAGAGTACATTTTTATATAAAAAAGATGCTAATTTTTATCTTCCATCAGAGTCTCTTGATGAGAGTGAAAGAGGAGAGTGAAAAAGCTGAGATAAAACTCAAAATTAAAAAAAAACTAAGATCATGGAATCTAGTTCCATCACTTCATGCCAAATAGATGGGGGAAAAGTACAAACAATGACAGACTTTATTTCCTTGGGCTCCAAAATTATTGTGAATGGGTGACTATAGCCACAAAATTAAAGATGCTTGTTCCTTGGAAGGAAAGCATGAAAAAAATCTAAATAGCATATTAAAAGGCAGAGGTGTCACTTTTCCAACAAAGGCCCTTAGAGTCAAAGCTAAGATTTTTCCAGTAGTCCTGTATGGATGTGAGAGTTGGAGAATAAAGAAAGCTTAGTAACAACAAATTGATGCTTTTTGAACTGTGGTTCTGGAGAAGACTCTTGAGAGTCTCTTGAACTGCAAGGAGATCCAACCTGTCAAGACTGAAAGCAGAAGGAGAAGGGAGCAACAGAGGATGAGATGGTTGGATGGTATCATTAATTCAATGGATGTGAGTTTGAGCAATCTCCGGGAGACAGTGAAAGACAGGGAAGCCTGGCATGATGCATCCATGGGTTCACATATTTGGCCACGACTTAGCAACTGAACACCAACAACAATTATTATCTTCCATCTGAGTTGACATGATTTGTGACTAAACAGATTCTTAGTTTTTTGCTTTTACTTCTGTTGACCTTAAACAAGTAGGATGCTAGTTATTTCTCCAGCAAAGAATGGCTTTATTCAAGATCAGCAAAAAATTGCAATTTGGAATCTGCAATCACAGCATGCCACAAGTTAAGTCTTTACACAGCAAGAGAAAAATAGCTCTTTTATAGAAGGAAAGGAAGTTGGGGGTGGGGGACAGATAGTATAAACAGTCTCCTGGAAGAATTCAGAGTTTGAAGTATAATCGCTTTTCATTGGCTGAGTTGTGAAAATTTCTACTTGGCTGAGCTCTTGCCAGGCAAAAAGAGGAAGTTTTCCTTCTTCCTATTGAGCTCTGCTTTCATTGTTGGGCATGTGAGCTTCCGACTCTGGTTTCTAAACTATTTTAACTGAGGTTTTTGTTTATTAATTTTTACACTTCTCCCTGTGGACAGATAAATCTCCTAGAGAAGATATTATTGTTGTGTTTTTTCTCTCATTTATGTGGGAGAAAGAAATGCAGAAGGTTAGAAAGGGAAATTGTTAAATTCTCAAGGGCAAACAGGAAGAATTGGAAACTAAACCTCTTGTTAGCCATTATTTAGTATTCTTACATCTTAAAATTAAAAAAATAAAAGCATACTGAAACAATTGCCCAAAATGTTTCTATTTACATATGTATATCTCAGTAAAACATTGTGATGTAGGTCATTTCTACTACAGCAGGAGACAAGGTATTGGGATATTAGAGACTGATTAGTTGCTAGGCTGAGCTTGTTAACATGCAGACTCCTGAGTGAAGATTAAATTTGCATATTTCTTTTCTTGTCCGGGATGACACACATTTCTCTTTGCCTGCCTAATACTATTATCATGTTTGAACATTCTAGTCCTGGGAATTAATTTTCCACAGGTTTCTCTGTTTGCTCTACTTCTTCACTCTATTTTTGATTCTTTTCACATTTATGTTTATACAGTTCTATCATTACCTAGTAAATTGTTCAAGAAAGCATTTTCTTTGATGTTTTTTATTTTTTACTCTGGGTTTAACGCCTCAGAGAGGATATCGTTAGGATTTGACATGGGATCCTGTGCTCTTTTTAATATTTATGATTTGCGCTGTTCTTTGTGCTCCTTTTCATACAGCATGTTTATTACTCTAAACATTTAAAACTTGCATAATTTTTTCTTAAACATTCTCTACTTTCATTTCTACTCTAAGCAAGGAGAACTATGCATCATCAGGCATATCATTAAATGTAATGCATATTAATCATAAAAATTACATGTAAAGAGTTTTGTTACATTAAATATACAGAAAATGCTTCAGCATGGGAAATATGCATAAATGTAAGCTTAAAATATGTCAGTGAAGGTTTATATTTTAATGAGAGGCTTTTAAAGGAAAGAAAAATGGAAAATAAAAAGTGAGGAATGCAAAAAAAAAAAAAAGACATGTGTTTCAAAGGGAAGAAACTAATAAATGCAGGATTATAAGATGATTTAATGGACCTATGGCTCAGATGGCAGCATAAGATCATTCTCTGATACATTCTCTCTGTTCTCAACATATAACAACTAAAAAAAAAAAAAAAACAGTGGAAAGAAGTTGTAGAATATCTGAAAAACAAGGTAATTGTCTCTTTTGATTAGAAAATTAAAAAGAAACTCAAACCACACTGAAAACAAGCTGTTGTACTTTGGGTTTTGAGGCTGATGATGATGGTCAAGGTTTGGGTCTTACAAGTCAAAAGGCACTAAAAATATTCCAGTTCAACAGATTAGTCCCCAGAACAACAACAACAACAACAAAAGCATCTTTGTTTACAGATATTTAAACTATATTGACAGATAACAACATAAGTTAAGGATTTTGAAAGGAATGATAAAATATGTAGTCGAATAAGTCATTATTTAGATTTCCCAAGGACTCCTCAGGACAAAACAGCTCAAGCCAAATACCAAGAACAATAAATTTTAAAATGCATCTAGGTCAAATATACCATAATATGAAACATCCAGGGTAAAGAAAAAAATCTTAAGGACTACAGGAAGAGGAAAAACAGATTATCAACAAAGGCAAATTTTTGATGGAGAGCAGTCTTTTTTTTTTTCCTCATCTTTATTTATTTATTTATTTATTTTTAGAGCAGTCTTTTTAATATTAGCAACACTTGCCAGAAATAATGGAGCTGTTTCATTTATTTGTTGGAGAAAACTGCCAATCCTGAATCTTTCAACCCTGTGACTTCCTTCCTCCTTTAACTTCTTTGGCACTTCTGACGTAGATTTTGTGAAAAGAAAATCAAAATGCAGTCAGTATTGCTAAGAGAGCCCTCTAAGATGGAGCCAAGAGGCCACTGAGGAAGTATAACTTACACCTGTCTCAGCCTGGATGTAATCTAACCTTTTGATCTGATGAAGTCATTCAGAACATCTGCCAGAAACTCCTGATACCATATCTACTTACTGAACCCCTAACCTAAAACAGCTCCTTATTCCTTAAGGACAAATATTTTCTGACTGTGCCAAAGTTGATCAAAACTCTTGTCAGGCAACTTTTAACAACCTCTTGACTCTGTCTTTATAAGTCCCTGACTTTCCTTTCTCTGCAACACTCTTGACTTTACCAGATTCTGTGCCAATGGAACTGTAATGCTTACGGTCCCAAGTAAATTCTTTTCATGTTTGCAAACTACTTTATTTTTGGCTGACAATTTGTTTATGCAAAATTCAGTTTCAACAATTTGAAAACAACTATGACATTAAATTTAAAGTTCTTGTAAGACATAAATTTGACTGTTGAAAGGAGACTGGTATTTAGAAGCAAAATTTTAAGATATCAAATAACATGTACCTGGAAATGTGGGATAATAGATCTTACTTTGCCCTTGCTTATACTCTAATGGCAGAATACAACTTGCATGGGGATTTATATCCCCAGTCGGTGGGAATATAAAAGAAATGCCAAGATTGTGCTATAGTTTCTAAAAGTCAGAATGAGAGTGAGAGAAAGTTGCTCAGTAGTGTCCAACTGTGACTCCATGAACTATAGTCAATGGAACTCTCTAGTCCAGAATGCTGAAGTGGGTAGCCTATCCCTTCTCCAAGGGATCTTTCTGACCCAGGAATCGAACCAGGGTCTCTGACATTGCAGGAGGATTCTTTATCAAGTGAGATATCAGAGAAGCCCTCTACATGTCAAGGGACATACAAATGAACAATAAATACACTTTAAAAAAATATTTATTCAATTTATTTTTGGCTGCATTGGGTCTTGTTGTAGGATGTGGGCTTTCTCTACAGATACAGTGAGCAGAGGCTGCTCTCTAGTTGTAATATGTGGGCTTCTCATTGTGGTGGCTTCTCTTTCTGTAGACCATGAGCTTTAGAGTGCGCAGATGTCAGTAGTTGAGGATCACAGTGTCTAGAGGGTAGGCTCAGTAGTTTTGGGACACAGGCTTAGTGCCCCACAGCATGCTGTATCTTCCCAGACCAGAATCAAACCTGTGTCCACTGCTTTGGCAGGCAGATTCTTAACCACTGGACCAGGGGAGTCCTGAACAATATATTTTATCTGAATCAGGCGACACTTTATGTGAAAATGATATTTGAAATGAAAAAAAATGGTGTATTGTTATTGTTTTCATAATTTACTGGGTTCTCTCAGAAGGTAGGGCTTCCCTTGTGGCTCAGCTGGTAAAGAATCTGCCTGCAATGTGGGAGACTTGGGTTTGATCCCTGGGTTGGGAAGATTTCCTGGAGAAGGAAAAGGCTACCCACTCCAGTATTCTGGCCTGGAGAATTCCATGGACTATGCAATCCATGGAGTCACAAAGAGTCAGACACAGCTGAGTGACTTTCACTTTCACTCAGAAGGTAGTGCACACCCTGAGTTTACAAGCCTGATTTACTAGATACAGGGGGAAAAGTTGTGAATCAGGTATTCTCAAATTGTAGGCTTTAATTTTACTTGCACTTGAAATATTTGCAGATTTGAAGTCTGACTCACTCTACCAGGCAAAAAACGATGAGCAACTGAGATTTTTTTTTTCCAAAGAGAATATGAAATAGGTAGTGAAAGAAAGTAGTCATGAATACCAGCTATGACCACACTAGTTACAGAGTCAAGGACTAAAATTTTTAATAGTAATCTATTTATTATTTTTGATATGAGTTTATTTGTAAATATATTTTGTGATTTTTTTTCTCCCATCTCTCAGTCCCATGTCATCTGACATAAATGTATCTTAATGGAAGTTAATTGTGTATTTCAGTAAAATCTTTACTGAGATTATTAAAAGGGGAATGTGAATCTGCAAGAGTAAATTTCCATAAAAATAAATCCTTTTTGAGAACATACCTCTGATTGATATGTTTTCAATTGTTCTAGAAAGACTGTATTAAGTTATTCCCTTAATTTGAATGTAAGCATGGTTAAATGGTGTATATGGATGCCAAATTGATAATAGATAAACCTCAGTGGATTGTGGTATATCAGTTTAACTAAGGTACAGCTATATTTCCCAAAAGAGCAAATAGTTGTAGGTTAGTTTCAGCCACTGGAAACATTTTGCACACAGTTTGCAGGAAAGAAGTCAAGTAGCTAAGAAGCAACAGATACATCTTTTTTCTGCTTAGAAACTGGACACAGAGAATCAGCTGCTCTTACAGTGTACCTACGCGGTCACTGATCTACCACTTCTCACCAGTTCTCAGCAACTTCAGCTCCAGGTTTCTGAATTCTGGGCCAGCATTTTCCAATTGCATGGTAGATGGTGGTCCATAAGCCCCTTCTCCAACTCCTGGGTTAGGTAAAAAAGGGCACCGATTTCCATGACACATGGAAGTTCCAGCTTTACCTCAGGTTTCCCTTGTGACTCAGTTGATAACGAATCCGCCTGCAATGCGGAAGATCTGGGTTTGATCCCTGGGTTGGGAAGATTCCCTGGAGAAGGGAAGAACTACCCACTCCAGTATTCTGGCCTGGATAATTCCATGGACTACACAGTCCATGGCATTACAAAGAGTCAGACCCTGAGCAGCTTTCACTTTCACGTTCAGCTTTCCCTCACAGATTTCAGTTGTTTATGCCCCATCATAATTTACACTTCACATGTAAATAAATCTCTTCCCTTCCTCTCCCACAAATCAGATATTACGAATATTAACTTTGAAATAAACCATAAAATAAAAAAGTATTCCTAACTGTCTTCTCTATGAAAAGATGTATTTGCAACACAATTTATTGAATTGAACAACAAAAATTATGTGTTGATGGTGAAATAGGATTTGATATAAACTTATAGCCTTAAAGACATTTTTTTTAAAAAAAGGAAGGTTGAAAGAGTAGAACTTTTAGTTGTTATATAGGAATAAATGGATATAAAGAAATATAAATATTTTATATAAATACTGGATAAATAAAGCCTGTGTTTCTTACAGGAAGAGTAACTAAAAATGATATCTCAGTTTAACTTTTGAATCCCATTTCTAAGAATCCCAAAACAAACAGAAAAATCCCCCAAATGTAAGGATGATTATTGATATTTACCATCTTTTGCAACTGCTTTCCAAATCGTAGGGTTGGTCTATGTGGACCAATAACATATGGCAGCCTTATTGAAATGTGAGTTCAGGATTAGGTTATGACTAAGGTTCTTCACTTGATCAAATTTTAGTGAGGGTTCTGAAACTTCTCTAAGGTTACTGTATGTACTTCCTTATAAAATCTAGTTCTAGCAAGATCTCTACTTTGTCAATTTAGCAGGAACCCTACCCTCCATACCTGATCATACATGATATCCAATCAGGATCTTCATCTTCCACCGTCTCCCAAGTGATATCTGACTACCCCGGCATGTCTTTACCAAGAATCCTGTTAGGTCAGTTTGAACACCTGTACCCCTGATGTTTTAACAATTTTTCATTCAATGACTCCATTCTCTTTCTTGGATATAAATTCCTAATTGCCCATGCTGTATTTGAAACTTTAGCATGCATGTTCTCTCTTGTGTCTCCCAGAAAAAAAGGAAGCCATGTTGTGAGAAGCTGTATAGAGATGATTATAGATTATAGAAAGGCAAGGAATTAAAACTTCTCACCAAGAGCCAAATGGGTTATCTTGGAAGAGAAATCTCCAGCTTGAACAAATTCATAGTAAGAGCAAGCACTTACAATATAATTGATACTTCATGAGAGACCCTGAGCCACCAAGGTAAGCTATTGCTAGATTCTTGAAATTTAGAAGCTATGTATTATAATAAATATTTTGAGGGGTAATTTATGATACAGCAATAGATAATTAATACAGTTATGTTTTTACAGGATAGCTGGCTGGGGTGAAGAGTGCAGGTTGAAACAATAGAATAGAGCTTTCTCTGTAGGAATTTGCCAGACCCACAAGTAAAATTACACCTGTGATCAGATTCTCAGCACCAGTGCTTTAAAGAGCCAAACATATATATATATTGCAAATTTATTAATATCTACTAGTTAACTCTAGGCTTCCCTGGTGGTTTAGAGCATAAAGCAGCTGCCCACAATGCGAGAGACCCGGGTTCGATACCTGGGTCAGGAAGATCCTCTGGAGAAGGAAATAGCAACCCACTCCAGTAATCTTGCCTGGAAAATCCCATAAACAGAGAAGCCTGGTAGTTTACAGTCCATGCTCTAAGAGATATATGTACTCATTATTCACATGCTCATAGCAATATTATTAATAATAGCCAAGGTATAGAAGCGAAGTGTCCATTGACGGAAAGACAAAGAAAATGTGATACATATATAGATATATGCCAATATATTATATACATATATATATATATATATATATATATATATATATATATACAATATATACAAGCATATGTATATGCAGTGGAACATTACTTGGTCTTTGAAAAGGAAATACAAAAGAGATCTTCACAACCCAGATAATCACTCACCTAGAGCCAGACATCCTGAAATGCAAAGTCATGTGGGCCTTAGGAAGCATCATTATGAACAAAGTTAGTGGAGGTGATGGAATTCCAGTTGAGCTATTTCAAATCCTAAAAGATGATGCTGTGAAAGTGTTGCACTCAATATGCTAGCAAATTTAGAAAGCTTAGCAGTGGTCATGGGACTAGAAAAGGTCAGTTTTCATTCCAATCCCAAAGAAAGGCAATGCCAAAGAATGCCAAAATACAGCACAATTGCACTCATCTCACATGCTAGCAAAGAAATGATCAAATTTCTCCAAGCCAGGCTGTAGCAGTATGTAAAATGTGAACTCCCATATTTTCAAGCTGGATTTAGAAAAGGCAGAAGAACCAGAGATCAAATTGCCACCATCCATGGGATCATTGAAAAAGCAAAAGAGTTCCAGAAAAAAAAAAAAAAAAAAACATCTACTTCTGCTTTATTGACTATGCTAAAGCCTTTGACTGTGTGGATCACCAAAAACTGTGGAAACTTCTTCAAGAGATGGGCATACCAGACCACCTTACCGTCCTCCTGAGAAATCTGTATGCAGGCCAGGAAACAACAGTTAGAATTGGACATGGGAAAACAGACTGGTTTCAAATCAGGAAAGGAATATGTCAAGGCTGTATATTGTCACCCTGCTTGTTTAACTTATATGCAGAGTACATCACGAGAAATGCTGGGATAGATGAAGCACAGGCTGGAATCAAGTTTGCCAGGAGAGATATCAATAACCTCAGACATGCAGATGACACCACCTTTATGGCAGAAAGCAAAGAAGAATTAAAGAACCTTTTGATGAAAGTGAAAGGGAAGAGTGAAAAATTTGGCTTAAAGCTCAACATTCGGAAAACTAAGATCATGGCATCTAGTCCCATCGCTTCATGGCAAATAGATGGGGAAACAATGGAAACAGTGACAGACTCTATTTTGGGGGGGCTCCAAAATCATTGTAGGTGGTGACTGCATCCATGAAATTAAAAGGCACTTGCTCCTTGGAAGAAAAATTATGAACAACTTAGACAGCATATTAAAAAGCAGAGACATTACTTTTCCAACAAATTTCCATCTAGTCAAAGTGATGGTTTTTCCAGTAGTCATGTATGGATGTGAGAGCTTGACTATAAAGAAAGCTGAACACCAAACAACTGATGCTTTTGAATTGTGGTGTTGGAGAAGACTCTTGAGAATACCTTGGACTGCAAAGAGATCAAACCTGTCAATCCTAAAGGAAATCAGTCTTGAATATTTATTGGAAGGACTGATGTTGAAGCTGAAATTCCAATACCTTGGCCACCTGATGCAAAGAACTGACTTCCTAGGAAAGATCCTGATGCTGGGAAATATTGAAGATGGGAGGAGAAGGGGACAACAGAGGATGAGATAGTTAGATGGTATCACCCACTCAGTGGACATGAGTTTGAAAACATTTCAGGTGTTAATGATGGACAGAGAGGCCTGGCATGCTGTAGTCCTTGGGGTCACAAAGAATCTGATAGGACTGAGCAACTGAACTGAATTGAACTGAAAAGGAAATCCTGTCATTTGTGACAAGATGAATGAATCTTGAGGGCATTATGCTAAAGTCATAGACAAATACTGTATTGTGTCAGTTATTTTTGTAGAATTGACAAAAATAAATCAAACTCATAGGAACAGAGGATAGAAAAATGATTGTGAGAAGCTTGAGGGCAGTGGAAACAGGGAGAGTTTGGTAAAAGGGTACAAGCTTTCAATTATTAAATCAGTAAGCTATATGATCTAATGGATCATGTGGAGACTATGGTTGTTAACACAATTAAATAATAGAAGTTTGCTTAGAGAGTAAAACTTAAGAATTCTCTTACACACAAAAAAAGGTAAATGCATAAGGTGATGTGTTAATTTTAAAAACAAGAAATAAATAATTAATTAATTATTAATCTGAACCCAAAGAAAATAAAATTTTAAATGAGTTAAACTTAGAAATATTGATATTACATTTTAGGAAAGAGATAAGATCATATAAAAATGCTACTACAAGGTGATAAACAGATTAACTGGAATCATAATTTAAGAGAAAATACTACATTTAAAATTCAAATGACCTCTTATTAAATATGGATCATATATTATTTTGCCTAACTGATTAAGCATTTAAAAAATCTTTTAATAATGCCATCCTATAATTTTGGTGCCATCTAATGTCTTAGTTCATAAAGTGAGGTGTCTGCTCCATATTTATATTTGATTTGGTTAACTGACTTAGAACTTGGAACTTGAATGTACATATATACTAACTATTTTTTAATTGAAGGATAATTGCTTTATAGAATTTTGTTGTTTTCTGTCAACCCTCAACATGAATCAGCCATAAGGATACATATATCCCCTCCCTTTTGAACCTCCCTCCCATCTACCCTCCACCTCAATCCTCTAGGTAGATACAGAGCCCCTGTTTGAGTTTCCTGAGCCATACAACAAATTCCCATTGACTATCTATATTTCATACAATAATGTAGGTTTCCATGTTACTCTTTCCATACATCTCACCCTCTCCTCCCATCTTCCTATGTCCATGAGTCTATTCTCTATATCTGTTTCTCCAGTACTGCTCTGTAAATAAGTTTTTCAGTACCATTCTTCTAGATTCCATTCATATGTGTTAGAATACGGTATTTAGCTTTCTCTTTCTGACTCACTTCACTCTGTATAATAGATTCTAGGTTCATCAACCTCATCAGAACCGATTCAAATGCATTCCTTTCTATGGCTAAGTAATATTGCATTTTGTATATATACCACTGCTTCTTTGTCCATTCATCTATTTAGGTTGCTTCCATATTCTAGCTATTGCAAATAGTGCTGCAATGAACAATGGGATACGTGTGTTTTTCAATTTTGGTTTCCTCAGGATATATGCCTAGGACTGGGATTGTTGGGTCATATGGTGGTTTTATTCCTAGTTTTTAAAGGAATCTCCAAATCGTCTTCCATACTGGCTGTATCAATTTACATTCCCACCAACAGTGCAAGAGTGTCCCCTTTTCTCCACACTCTCTCCAGCATTTATTGTTTGTAGACTTTTTGATGATGATCATTTTGATTACCCATGTTAAGTAATACCTCAATGTAGTTTTGATTTGCATATCTCTGTTAATGAGTGATGTTGAGTATCTTTTCATGTGTTTGTTATCCATCTGTAGGTCTTATTTGGAGAAATATCTATTTAGGTCTCTTCCTCACTTTTTGATTAGGTTGTTTGTTTTTCTGGCATTGAGTTTGTATGAGCTGCTTGTATATTTTGGAAATTAATCCTTTGTCAGTTGTTTCATTTGCTATTATTTCTCCCATTCTGAGGGCTGTCTTTTCACCTTGCTTATAGTTTCCCTTGCTGTGCAAAAACTTTTAAGTTTAATCAGGTCCCACTTGTTTAATTTTGTTTTTATTTCCATTACTCTAGGAGGTGGGTCATAGAGAATCTTGTTTTGATTTATATTATAGAGTGTTCTGGCTATGTTTTTCTCTAAGGGTTATATAGTTTCTGGTCTTATATTTAGGTCTTTAATCTATTTTGAGTTTATCTTTGTGTATGGTGTCAGGAAGTGTTCTAATTTCATTCTTTTATATGTAGCTGTCCAGTTTTTCCAGCACCATTTGTTGAAGAGGCTGTCTTTGCCCCATTGCATATTCTTTCCTCCTTTGTCAAAAATAAGGTACCCATAGATTCATGTGTTTATTTCTGGGCTTTCTATCTTATTTCATTGATCTATATGTCTGTTTTTGTGCCAGTAGCATACTGTCTTAATGATTATAGCTTTGTAGTATAATCTCAAGTCAGGAAGGTTGATTCTTCCAGCTCCATTCTTCTTTCTCAAGACTGCTTTGGCTATATGGGTTCTTTCGTGTTTCCATATTATCAGTGTAATTTTTCACAGAATTAGAACAAAATATTTCATAGATTATAGGGAAACACAAAAGACCCTGAACATGCAAAATTTTGTATAGAGGTGGATTTAGTGAGAGAATCAGTTGCAATGTTTTTAGATGAGAGCCAAGAACAAAACTGGAGGGATTTATCAGCACTTGGGAGAAGGTAATGGCACCCCACTCCAGTACTCTTGCCTGGAAAATCCCATGGACGGAGGAGCCTGGTGGGCTGCCGCCTATGGGGTCGCACACAGTCGGAGATGACTGAAGTGACTTAGCAGCAGCAGGAGGCTGCTACAAGCACTGGATGAGAAGGGATTTCAAGTCCTCCTGCTGCAACTTCTTTCTGCCTGAAACCACGCCCTAGCTGCTGATAGGATTAGCCAAGAGGAGCCTGTGCTCCTGAGCCACAGACTTCTTCCACTTGCATCTAGTTTTCAGCTCACACCCAGACTCAGAGGAGAATTCTCTAGGTGCTAAGGAAGTTGGAGAATTATGGGAGTCCAGAAAAAGACCAGGTACAGCAAGAGATAACCTTCCACAGTATTTAAATAAAAGTACTTTATAGCTCATGAATAAAATATGTGCATATTTATTCTAACAGAAGAAACTTTCACCGTTTCACATGGAAGTGTCTAATTATAAGACAGCTTGACCTTCACTTACTTCTAAGCATTATGACATTCCTCTAGTCTATAATATATCTGGCTTTCCCCTTCAATCCCAACAGATATCCTCACCCACTATATCAAAGACAAGCAAGCAAACAAACAAACAGAAATCATTCAGGAAGTAAAGCATTCACCTTTTTAGGTAATTTCTGTGAAAAACATATCCCTCTCCTTGGCTAAGATTAACACACCACCCCTGTTCTGCATCTCACACTCACTCTCCTCAAGGACTTCATCAATTATCCACTGCTCATGGAATCACATTCATCTTTCTGTCCTCTTCAGGTTCTTATCTACACATAAGCACCTTAAAAATTAACTTTTGACCCAAGATACCATTTAGTTGAAGTCTTCTCTATTTCCATTCAAATGTGTTTGTTGAACATCTTTCTAAGCTCACATTCATTATCTCACTGTTGTTGCTTTTTTTTCCCCCCATTCCCCCAATCTGATTTAATACGCACACCCACTGCTACACAGAAACTAAATTAGGAAAGAGGTCACCAGTGACTTCACTTCGTTTGTTTTGCTCGTTACAATGAGTATATCATTACAGCTTTTGAGACTGTGGCTTAATCTCTTGCTTTTGTGAATTTCTGTTGCCTCAAACAAAATACTCTGTTGGTAATTCTGCGTTTGTATATTCTCATGTTTTCCTGTGTGTTTTGCCTGAGGTAAATGTATTTCCAACTCTGAATGCTCTTCAGAGAAATCTTTTCCCACCTCAAGAATGCAACTATTCTATGCAAGGGATGCCTGGAGCTATATCACTGAATGGTGAGTTTCAAATTCATGTATCAAGTTATTTTCAACATATAACCTACCTCCATGTCACAGATCTATTGCTCAAAACAATGATAAAAGTGGAATCTGTTATTAAATTTCTGCAAATCTTCCATTCTGATGTTGTTTTGCTGACCCCTGGATATTGATGTGCTGTAAGTGCCTTGAAAACTGAGATTGCATATTCTTAATATTTGAACCAACTTCATGACCTAAGAAGAAGACAATATAATGATGAACAAGTAAGTGAAAGAATATATATTGAATTAATTCAACATATGTATTGAATGCCTATAAAGTGCCACATCTTGTTCAGAAGCTGGGATTCCAGCAGTGTTTAATTTGAACTCATTGCTAGTTTTGTTATCAGTCTTATGCATAGGACTTTACACTCTTTGAAAGCAGGACAAGGATTATCAGTTCTATACTTATTGTCACTTAATAGATATTTATTGAAAGAATGAATAAGTGAGATAAGTTTTGAAATTGTACATCCAACTTGTAAAGAGTATCACTTTTTTTATATGTCATGCTTTGAATTTCTTTCATATTTTCCTTTTATTATAAGAAGAGAGATCTATTACCAATCCTATAGACTTAGAGAATTAGAGACTTTTTCAAATAACTTGTAACATGTGTCAGTTGTTGTTTAGTCACTAAGTCGTGTCTGACTCTTTTGTGACCCCATGGACTGTTGCCCACCAGGTTCCCTCTGTCCATGGGGTTTCCCAGACAAAAATACTGGAGTGAGTTGCCATTCCCTTCTCCAGATCAGCTTCCTGACCCAGGCATTAAAATTGTGTCTCCTGCAATTGCAGGTGGATTCTTTACCACTGAGCCACCTAGGACATTCCATATATATGGAGGTGGCCTGAATTCTATTTGATCTTCCAAGATTGATAACCTATAAACCCACAAAAGGAGCTTTAGGTTAAAGATGATCCTTTCATATAGAAGTTAAGGGTGTGAAAAATATTAGGCTACAGGTTTGTGGCTGTTTAGTTACTCAGTCATCTCCAACTCTTTTGTGACAACAGAGACTGTAGCCCACCATGCTGCTTTGTCAATCAGATTTCTCAGACAAGAATACAGGAGTGGGTTGCCATTTCCTTCTCTGGGGAATCTTTCTGAACCAGGGATCAAACCCATGTTCTGCATTTTCAGGCAGATTCTTTTGCACTGAGTTACCAGGGAAGCCCAGGCTACAAGTTTACCATAATTCTATAATGAATCATCTGTATTAATTGGTGTAAATTGGTCAGATGGTTTGCTATAACATCAATAGGATAGTGGTGCCTACTATAAATATAGTGAATTGAATATAATCATTTTCCCATATTTTTCAGGTTTTTAAACATTCTTTAGAGTTCAAACATATAGAACACATTTTATCGTAGAAACAAGATAATAACTAGAAAACATAAGAAGGATATCAAATTAGCAAAAAGAATTCCATAAGATAAATTGCTTTTATTTACTTCAGGAAATAGTTTAAATATGTCAGTGCAGCATACTTAGTGAAGAGATATTATGTTATAAGAACTGAATTTTAAGCTTTCCCTATTTCTAAGGAATTTTAAGCAAGTTTGACATCCAAGCTTAAAATTTTTCTGTTTAATAATTTGCTTTAATTTCACTTAACTCAACATTTCTCTGATGCCCAAAGATTGAAAAGTGAAGGCACAATTATTCATATACTAAATAATGTGTTTAATTATAAATCTTAGTTGCTGACCTCAATACAATTATGGTACTCAGATGAATGCAATTTTCTTTTGAATTACCTAAATAAATTATTGTGTTCACTCTACTCTGCTTTTTGATTTCACTTTGCCTTTTTTTTTGCTTTCAAACCTGACTGTCAACATTCTGAAGATGCCTTTCACTGGAGACATTTCATTTTCTTTGATAGAAATGAATCATTTGAAGTGATTTTACTCTGTTCTCTGACAGGTGATATAATACAAAATGACCAACACACTCTGAAAACCATTCTTTTTTTTTTTTCTTTTTTAAATTCAAAAATTCTAAAAGAAAAGAATAAGAATAAATTTTTAAAAATCTAGCCCCTAAAAAGCTTATTTTCTTTTAGAAAATTCTAAGTTGATTTTACTGTTGGAGTTTGTGCACATACACTTGTTATTCCATTAAACTATTTAGCATGAAATAAATATCTGACAAATAATTTAGATTATTTTTTTTTCAAATTATATTCCTTCATAGGATTATTCTTTGGGGCTATTTTTGTTAGCTATATCAAGGTCCCTGACTTACTAGATCAAAAATATTTTAGTGCATTATGAACTTTTTCTTAATGGTTGATAATTATTTAGCTGGAAAGAGAAGGAAATAAGAACAGGTCTCAATCATTAAATGGATATATCCTATAAAGACTTTTATCATGATTTGCTTATATAGTAAAATAATTTAAATTCATGGTAAATATGCTGAAGTTTAGATAGTTAAAATATAATGTAAAATTATGTCATAATGATTTTACTGATCAGAATAGCTTGCCCATAAATACTTTTTATTAACCTGGAATATTACTAAACATTTTCACCCTGAGGTAGGATGTTAAGTGAAAGTGTTCACCACTCAGTTGTGTTCCACTCTTTGTGACCCTATGGATTGTAGCCTGCCAGTCTACTCTGTCCATGGAATTCTCCAGGCAAGAATACTGAAGCAGGTCACCATTCTCGTCTCCAGGGAATTTTCCTGACCCAGGGATTGAACCCCAGTCTCCTGCATTGCAAGCAGATTCTTTACCATCTGAGCTACTGGGGAAGCCCAAGTAGGATGACACATGTGTAAATATTTCCCCTACATTTTCAGAGGGGAGTTTTAGCAGAAAATAAAACAGTTCAAAATTCACTCAGTCACGTCCAACTCTGGGACCCTATTGACTGCAGTATACCAGGCTTCCCTATCCATCACCAACTCCCAGAGCTCACTCAAACTCATGGCCATCAAGTCAGTGATGCCATCGAACCATCTCATCCTCTGTCATCCCCTTCTCCTCCTGCCTTCAATATTTAGTGTTGTTGAGCTCTCAAGGAAATGAATAAGTGAGCCATAGGCCACTTTTGTGGAACATCAGGGAAGTCTAAGTCCTGATCAAAGAATGAAATAAATCTCATAAATAGATAATAATATCCTGAGATTCAAACCATTTCCCTTGTGTGAACATTCAAGTGGAGTCAATGTCACCAACCTGTGCCTAGTAATAACCATATGATAGAAAATTCTGGACTGAGAGAGGATCGATCCAGAAGGATAGGAGAAGGGTGGGAGAAAAAAAGGGTAAGTAGCTAGCTCTGCCCTGTTAATGAATCAACTCTTTAGCAAATGTCTAGTATTAAAAAAGTGCTTAATTTGCGTGAATCATGTGGGTTAAGGAAAAAAATCTAATTGGGGCTAGTTTAGTTTAAGCTATCTTAAGCATCAGTTATGGGCTTTCCTTGTGGCAAAGACAGTAAAGGATCTGTCTGCAATGTGGGAAACCTGGGTTCAATCCCTGGGTTGGAAAGATCTCTTGGAGGAGGGCATGGAAACTCACTCCAGTATTTTTGCCTGGAGAATAGAGGATATCCTCCATAGATAGAGAAGCCTGATGGGCTACAGTCTATAGGACAGCAAAAAACCAGACATGACTGAAGCAACTTAGCATACACACACACGCTTCAGTTATATCAGCCTTAAAAATTATAATTCAATACTATAAAAATATAAAGTTTCAAAAATCAACTATAATATGTAGTCAAAAACCTAATTCAGACCTACTGAATTAAAAAAAGAGAGAGACAGACATTAAAATCAAAATCTAAACACACAAAACCCAGAGTAAGAACAATTCATGTATACAATATTCACCAAAGGATTACTTATTTAAAAAAAAAAAAGAAAACCATAGAAGCAATCGGAATGATAAACAGTATAAATCAGTAAAGAGATAACATATGATACAGCTATAACATGGAAATAAATGCAGATCTGAAAATGTTATGATTTACTGTAATGATATTTGAACATTATCAGTATATGAAGGTAAGAAAAAATTGAAAAATGTTAGACAATGAGTGAAACACAACTGAAAGAAAACACAGCTGAAGACTTTTAAAATAAACTTTAAAATATTAAAATAGATTTAGCTTTGCAGAAAGGTTGTAAAGATAGTACGGAAAGTTCCCAAATATTCCACACCCAGTTTTCCTAAAATTAGCTGCTTACATTAGTTTGGTCTATTCATCAACAATTTTGATGTCTTATTATTAAAAGAAGTCCATATTTCATTTCAATTTCCTTGCTTTTAACTTAAAAATTAACTGCTGCATGATTCCGAGATACTACATGGCATTTGGTTCTCATGGCTCTTCAGTCTCCTCTAAGCTGTGACCGTTTCTTCAACTTTCCTTTTTTTTTTTTTTCATAACCTTGACAGTTTTGAGTACTATCCAGGGTTTCTGTAGAATATGCTTTAAGTGGAATTTGTCTGTTGTTTATGTTGTAATTAAACTGAGGGTTTTTTGTTTGTTTGTTTGATTTTTGAGTGCTAAACCAGAGAGGTAAAGCACCAATTCTCATCTCATATCGAAAATACTTACTGTTGTCATGACATCACCATTGTTGATCTTGTTAGGTGAGTTGAGTTATGAAAATATTCACAGAAGTAATTAACAAAGTACGAAAAGAGAGTTCTTATTCACTTCCTTCACTCAGACAGTAAAGAATCCATCTGTAATGCAGAGATCCGGGTTCAATCCCTGGATTAAGAAGATCCACTAGAGAAGGAAATAACAACACACTCCAGTATTCTTGCCTGGAGAATTTCATGGGGAAAGGAGTCTGGTGGGCTACAGTCCATGGAGTCGCAAAAAGTCGGACACGACTGAGTGACTAACACAAACACATACACATAAACTTTCTAAGGGAGAAATGGGGTGGAGACACAGAGAATGGCACTGACTCTGAAGGGTGAAGGTTTGAAACTTATTGAGTTTAAAGGACAAGGTGCAGGAAAAAGGAAGGTGGGTTCATGTCTATTCTGATCCACAGCTTTATCCGAGTTGGCTGGCTTCTAAAGGGTGTGGTTTTCCTGAGAATCTGTATTTTCTTGTCTTCAGTAGTTTTCCAGCTCTTGGGTGTCTGAAATAGGGTTGATAGTGGCCCTTGACAGGTGCTACTTTATTTTGAACAGTGTTAGATGCTTTACAGACCTTGATCACCTGGCTGGGGGAGTAGTTGTCAGGTATTTCCACTGTAAAGTTATTCTTTTTCCCCCCTCTCCATACTATGCATTTTGGTAGGAAAACGTTCTGCATGGCCCACACTTTGGCAGTGTGGAGTTATGTTCCTTTTCCATGAGAGCAAAATATCTACATAAACTATTTGGAATACTCATATATGCAAATTTTGTGTTTTCTTCACCACTTGTTTTTTTCAAGCACTTATATTACATCACTATTTTACAAATGATTATCACCTGGTTATCTGAGTTAAATTCGTCCATTTAGTTTACTGATTCCTAAAATGAGATTCCTAAATTCCTAAAAGAGATATTCACTCTTGCCATCTCCTGTTTGACCACTTTCTATTTACCTTGATTCATGGACCTAACATTCCATGTTCCTATGCAATATTGCTCTTTACAACATCAGACTTCACTTCCATCACTGGTCACATCCACAACTGGGCATTGTTTTACTTTGGCTCTGTTTCTTCATTCTTTCTGGAGTTATTTCTCCACTGATCTCCAGTAGCATACTGGGCACCTGCTGACCTGGGGAGTTTATCATTCACTGTCCTATCTTTTTGCCTTTTCATACTGTTCATGGGGTTATCAAGGCAAGAATACCGAAGTGGTTTGCCATTCCCTTCTCTCGTGGACCATGTTTTGTCAGAACTCTCCACTATGACCTTGGAGAGGTCTGTCTTGGGTGGCCCTATACAGCATGGCTCATAGTTTTATTGAGCTAGACAAGGCTGTGATCCATGTGATCACTTTGGTTGGTTTACTGTGATTGTGGTTTTCATTCTGTCTGCTTTCTGATGGATAATGATAAGAAGCTTATGGAAGCTTCCTGGTAGGAGATACTGACTTTGGGGGAAACGGGGTGTAGTTCTGATGAGCAGGGCCATGCTAAATTTATAATTCAATTTTCTGTTGATTAGTGGGGCTGTGTTCCCTCCCTGTTGTTTGATCTGAGACCAAATTATTGTGGAGGTAATGAAGATAATGGCAATCTTCTTAAAAAGGTCCTGTGCACACATTGGCACACTCAGTGCCCCTGAACCTGCAGGCAGCTGCCACCAACCCACATCTCCACTGGAGGCTCCTGGACACTCACAGGCAAATCTGGGTCATTCTCTTGTGGATTCACTGCTCCTTTCTCCTGGTGTGCAAGGGTTTTGTTTGTGCTCTCCAAGAGTCTGTTCCCCCAGTCCTATGTGAATTCTCTAATCAAATCCTACTAACTTTCAAAGTCAAATTCTCTGGGAGTTCTCAGTCCCTTTGCCAGATCCCAAGGTTGAAAAATCTGTTGTGGGTCCTAGAACTTGCTTAATAGTGCCATAATTTTTTGGTATAATTGTTCTGAAGTTTGTGTATCATCTGCTCACTGGCTTCTTGGTGGGATTAATGGAAACCTCCTTCAAGAGGGCTTATGCCACAGGCTCTGTGACCCAGGTAGCTGAACCCAGAGTCCCTGTCTCTGCAGCAGGCCACTGATGACTGTATCTCCACAGGATAATCAAACACAGGTCTGGCTCAGTCTCTGTGGGGTCTCTGGGTCCTGGTGGGGACACGGTTTTGTTTGAGCTCTCTAAGTATCACTGTTGGGTATGGGGTTTCATTCTGAATGTGGTTTTGCCCCTCCTACCATCCTTTTGGGGCTTCTCCTTTCCCCTTGAGTGTGGGGTATATTTTTTTGGTGGATCCAAAATTATACTGTCAATGGCTGTTCAGCAGTAATTTGTCATTTTGGTGTTCTCACAGGAGAAGATGGGCACATGTTCTGCTACTCTGCCACCGTGAGAGCATTTGGATTACTATGGGCAAGAATACCTTAGAAGAAATGGAGTAGCCATCATAGCCTACAAAAGAGTCTGAAATGTGGTACTTGGATGCAATCTAAAAAATGATATAATGATCTCTGCTCATTTCCAAGGGAAACAAATCAATATCACAGTAATCCAAGTCTATGCCACAACCAGTAATGCTGTAGAAGCTGAAGTTGAAGGGTTCTATGAAGACCTACAAGATCTTATAGAACTAACACCCCCCAAAATATGTCCTTTTCATCATAGGGGACTGGAATGCAAAGGTTCAGTTCAGTTCAGTTCAGTCACTCAGTCATGTTTGACTCTTTGTAATCCCATGACTGCAGCATGCCAGGTCTCCCTGTCCATCAACAACTCCTGGATTCCACCCAAACTCATGTCCATTGAGTCAATGATGCCATCCAACCATCTCATCCTCTGTCATTCCCTTCTCCTCCAGCCCTCAATCTTTCCCAGCATCAGCGTCTTTTCAACTGAGTCAGCTCTTCGCATCAGGTGGCCAAAGTATTGGAGTTTCAGCTTCAACATCAGTTCCTCCAACGATGTTGGGCACCCAGGACTGATATCCTTTAGCATGGACTGGTAGGATCTCCTTGCAGTCCAAGGGACTCTGAAGAGTCTTCTCCAACACCGCAGTTCAAAAGTATCAATTCTTTGGCACAGAGCTTTCTTTATAGCCCAACTCTCACATCTGTACATGACTACTGGAAAAGCCATAGCCTTAACTAAATGGACCTTTGTTGACAAAGTGATGTCTCTGCTTTTTAATATGCTGTCTAGGTTGGTCACAACTTTTCTTCCAAGAAGTAAGCATCTTTTAATTTCATGGCTGCAATCACCATCTGCAGTGATTTTGGAGCCCAGAAAAATAAAGTCAGCCAATTTTTCCATTGTTTCCATTCTATTTGGCATGAAGTGATGGGACTGGATGCCGTGATCTCAGTTTCCAGAATGTTGAGCTTTAAGCCAACTTTTTCACTCTCCTCTTTCACCCTCAATAAGAGGCTCTTTAGGTCTTCACTTTCTACCATAAGGGTGGTGTCATCTGCATGTCTGAGGCTATTAATACTTCTGCCGGCAATCTTGATTCCAGCTTGTGCTTCTTCCAGCCCAGCATTTCTCATGATGTACTCTGCATATAAGTTAAATATGGGTTTGATTCCTGGATCAGGAAGATCCCCTGTAGGTGGGCATAACAACCCCCTCCATTGTTCTTGCTTGGAGAATCCCCATGGACAGAAGAACATGGCAGTCTACATACAGTCTATAGCATCAAAAAGAGTAGGCACAACTCAAGTGACTGAGTATGCACACACATTCTTAGACCTCCATGAAAAAATGCATTACTTCACAGTGCCATGTGACTACTAGTCTTTAAAAATCATGACACACTGCATGCCTTTCTTCTGAATGAGTTCCTATTTCCTATTCATATTGTGAAAGTTCTCTTTGGTTACATATAATGTGTGTAGAATGTGCTAAACTAAGTTGAGGGGAGTACATGCATAATAAGCGTTATTTACAGTTTGTCCCCACTACCTTAAATAAAACTTTTTATAACACTTTAGCTATGCCCCTCCTTCCCTTCTGCCAATAACTCTGGTACATTTCATAGATTTTCCAGTAGATTCCAAAGCCTCCTCAACTATAAATTCTCCACTCCCTCCAACCTGATCTGAAACTTCCACGAACCAGTAGTGGAAAGAAAGGGTATTTATCTTCACCATTATTTCTTTATTTGGCTTCACCCGCCTCTTCTTCCACCTAGTCCCCAACCCACTTTTCCTTTCTACCCCCTGTCCTCCCCTTCTTCCTGTTTCCTTGATCTCATCTGTTTCACCTCCTCCATCTCCTCCAATCACATTGTCATGTTTTATCATGGAAGCAATCCAGGTATACTAATAAAGGTCCCTGGGGTAAGAATATGGGCTTCCCTTGTGACACAGCAGTAAAGAATCTACCTGTAATGCAGGAAACACAGGAGACATAGGTTCAATCTCTGTGTCGGGAAGATTCCTCAGAGGAGAGCATGGCAACCTGCTCCGGTATTCTTGCCTGGAGAATCCCATAAATAGAGGAGCCTGGCAGGCTATATTCCATAGGGTTGCAAAGAGTTGGACACAACTGAAGCAACTGAACATGCATGCAAAGAGTTAGAATATAATGAGACTTATATGACTACTGTGGCATAAAGTAGTTAAGTATTGACACTAAGCATCCAAAGCAGGATATGTCTCACTGTATGATTAAGGCTTAAAGTTACTCACAAAAGAAATGGTGTATAGAACCTATAACATACAATACAAAATCTGGAGGTTATAAAAAAATAGATCGGATGAAGAGAGAGAATATAGGGATACACAAGTACAGAAAACATCTCCCATTTAATAGGAAATAAAAGCATAAATTTAGCTTTGTAAAAGAGTGTTTTTTTAAATATAATTGATACACTTATATTTAAAATCTGAACTTTGAAAAGCATACTTAAATACTGAGGATTAATAAACAATTGTCTTGAATATTGTGTAAATTTAAGGTGTACAACGTTACCTTGATACATTTATATGTTATAATCTGATTGCCATTGTAACAATATTTATTATATTACATTATTATAGTATGCAATATTGTCAATATTGAAGACCAAATATACTTTGTAAATAATGGAACCTCTCGTCAATGTCCACATTTTGCTGAATATTAGTTTAAGTTTGGCATCGTAATCACAGTTTATTAAAATACATTGATGAATGCCATCCTTTCCTACCACAAATTGTGTGTGCATTCATGCATGCTAAGTCACTTCAGTCGTGTCCAATTCTTTGCGACCCTATAGACTGTAGCCCATCAGAATCATCTGTCTATGTAATTCTCCAGGAAAAAATACTGGAGTGAGTTGTCATGCCCTCCTCTAGGGGATCTTCTGACTCAGAGATAGAACCTACGTCTCATTTCTAGAGCCAGCTGGGAAGCCCCCATGAAGTGTATACCACCTTCTAAATGCAGAAATACTGTTACCTTTTTCCCTTCTTAAATTTAGAACATAGAGTTTAAAATAAATCTTGTGATTATAATATATAACTAATTACCGTGCAAATATTTTCTGATTTATATTTGCACATCCTATTTTTTTTCTCCTAGACTTAAATATTTCTTATTATAAAATTATAGAATGAACCTTAAGTTTGAGAAAGGCCAAGGAAAAAATATGATTTAGGTGTTTTATTTTCTGAGTTTTTCATTTTACACTTTGGGATACTCTCAGTTTACACCACTTAATAGTATCATGATTGATAGCCCACCAGTGTGTCCCTATAGCAAAATTCAACAATTGTGGGTCTAATTACTAAATTACTAATTATTAAAACAGTAATTGTGAGTCTAATTCTGTTTAATAATTTCACCAATTATTTATTGTGCATTTAATATGTACTATTACTTGTTCTAAATCCTGAGAATGCAAAAATACATAAGATATTGTTTCTAACGTACAGTGGGTCACAGCCTAGAGGGGAATGAGACAGGTTTGTACATCTTCCTGACATTTTCATTCATCCTTTTCTTCATTACAGGAGTCCTTGATAGCTCCCCACAGAGTGGTAGAAATAATCCAGAAGTGAATTAGAAGATAATTAAACAGCTAAAGACATATATTCTGTTGGTCTTTGTGGTATCACTCTTCCCAGTTGTCAGACTAAAACCTAGTAGTTTAGTTCTAGTCTTTGTAGAAAGTCTGTATTTCTTACTATTCTTTGTAGTCTCAGAATTTAGCAGACGTCCTGGCAAAACTACATGCTTTATATTTATTAAATTGTTGAATTAATATGTGCAACGGTGTGTGTTCAGTCATTCAGTCGTGTCTGACTCTTTGTGACCTCATGGATGCAGTCCGCTTGGCTCCTCTGTCTGTGGGGATTCTCCAGGCAAGAATACTGGAGTGGGTTGCCATGCCCTCCTCCAGGAGATCTTCCCACACAAGGGATTGAACTCAGGTCTCCCTCATTGAGGGGGATTCTTTATGGTCTGTGCCACAGAAATTCTGCAAAATGTTGAATTTTGAATTAATATTGAATTAATACATTGACTGAACTCTGAAAGTATAGCTTTCCTGGTATGTCCTGAACCTATTAGAAAATCATATCACTTTATTTTGTCTGTCCCCAGTAATGTTTGTCTGGAAATCAGTTACATAATTATTGTATCTAGACAGCATACTAGCCTGTCAAATATTTGTTTCCCATTTGTTTTAATGTTTTCTGATGTCCACCACCTCCGGAATGTATGCAGTTTTAGTTCTTTGCACCTTCCAACTTTCCTGCTCTTGCTATAAGCAACGGAATATCCCCCATTAACATTATGTCATGGTCAGGAAATTGCACAAGCATATTATGATGATGGTAATAATGACAGTAGGAAGTATAATTTAAGCAGAGCAGAATGTGATGATTATGCCTTAAGGGGTAAGAGAAGATTTCGTAAAAGAAATGGTCTTTGAGGGCTAGAAAGGAAATTTGCTTGTTGGATAAGGGAGTAGTAATTAACTTTGCTTTATAGAAAAACTCTGATCACTGACAGAAATGTATGAAAAAGAAGAATATGGTCAAGTAACAACAATAGTTTTGTATGGTTACACTATGGAAAGTATTCAGAAGGGTATGAAGCGATGGAACTGGGTATGTTCCAGAGAGATGGAACTAAGACTGTGAAGAACTTGATGCAAAATGAAAACAGATTTGAACTTTATCCTCTGGCAAGTTCTTTTATTATGTGAAATTAAAAGTATATATGTTTTATGGAGATGGCCCTGCTATAACTCTGATGCTGAAAATAAGGGAAAAAATGCAGAGTTAATCGCAGCACTTAGAGGAGGTCACTGCCTGAGAATAAACCATCTTTGCCATAAGCCTGGAATAGGTCATTGTTGGAAAATAACATAATAAGTAATACTTAGTTATTTGTGTAGGAAATATGTGAAAAAGAGTCATATATTATTTCACTAATTTATTCAACGCTAAGTTTCATGTACCAAGCAAATTGCTATATTCTGTTTAGAGCTGCAGATAAAACTGAAAAATCTTTGATTATGTGTATGTTGTTTAACTGTTATTAGGGAGATAAGAAGTTAGCAGATATGTAAAATAAATTTAGAAGGAAAATTAGTGAGAACTATGAAGGAAATCGGTCTTCCAAGGTGGCACTAGTGATAAAGAACCTACCTGTCATTGCTGGAGACACAAGAGATGTGTGCTGGATCCCTAGTCAGGAAGATTCTCTGGAGAAAGGCATGGCAATCCATTACATTATTCTTGTCTGGAGAATCTCAGGGATGGGGGAGCCTGGCGGGCTGCTGTCTCTGGGGTCGCACAGAGTCAGACAGGACTGAAGCAACTTAGCAGCAGCAGCAGCAGCAGCATGTACTCATAAAAGAAATTAGGTGAGAGAGGAGATAGAGCAAAAAAAGTAATAGCAATTTTCCATGGAAAGCCTTAGCGAGATGTAGATTTGAGGGAAGGAGTCATGAAACTCTCTGAGAAAGAACTTTCCAGGCATAGTTTATAATTTAGATGGAGTAGAGTGAATGAGCAGAAGAGAGAGAAAGATGTCTGTGCAGGCAATCAGTCAGTTCAGTCAGTCAGTTGCATCTTAGTCTTTGCGACACCATGGACTGCAGCACACCAGGCTTCCCTGTCCATCACCAACTCCTGGAGCTTGCTCAAAATCATGTCCATCGAGTTGATGATGCCATCCAACCATCTCATCCTCTGTCATACCTTTCTCTTCCTGCCTTCCTTCTTTCCCAACATCAGGGTCTTTTCAAATGAGTCAGCTCTTCGCATCAGGTGCCCAAGGTTTTGGAGTTTCAGCTTCAGCATCAGTCCTTCCAATGAATATTCAGGACTGATTTCCTTTAGGATGGACTGGTTAGATCTCCTGGCAGTCCAAGAGACTCTCAAGAGTCTTCTCCAACACCACATTTCCAAAGCATTAATTCTTAGGTGCTCAGCTTTCTTTATAGCCCAACTCTCACATTTGTACATGACTACTGGAAAAACCATAGCTATAACTAGATGGACGTTTGTTGACAAAGTAATGTCTTCGCTTTTTAATATGTTGTCTAAGTTGGTCATAGCTTTTCTTCCAAGGAGCAAGTGTCTTTTGATTTTATGGATGCAGTCACCATCTGCAGTGTTTTTGGAGCCCAAGAACAGAGGAATGCATAAAAGGTAAACACATTTTAAGAGGTGGATATTATTTTTAATTGAGTTGCAGAATCGGAAGTTGATCTTTTCAGGCAGATTTTGAGTTGAATTTTGTACAGATTTGTGTTTCTTGTAAAACATCCATAAGAAACATCCACTGAGTAAATGAAGGCTTGACTTGGCAGTGCAAAAGGCTGATTGGGGACACAGAATGAGAGTAATAATAAAACAAGTTTGAAAAAGATCTATTCTAAAATTAGAATAAAGGAGGGGCTGAATCAAAAACAAAGAGCAACAACAACAACAAAGTTTAAAAAAAGTAGATTGTGAACAGCATTGAAAATACTCTAGAGAAGTTATATAGGTAAAAACTGAGAGTAGATAATTGTATTGAGCAATTACAAGGACAGAAGAGCCTATAGACCCTATAGTCCATAGGGTCACAAAAGAGTTGGACATGAGTTAATGTATAAATTACAACAACAAAGTGATTGAAACAGGAATACTTTTATTGAATTAGTAGAGGGAAAAGCAGATCACACTGGTCTGTGAAATATATACATATGAGAAAAATGAAGGGAATTTAAGAGTTGAAGACCTAATCTTGTGACTGTGTGGAGAAAGCTATCTTTTATTCTGATCACTTAAAGGTACATTTAATTACTCAAAGTTTTGTGTAATTTACAAAATTTTAATTCCCATGATGCTATTCATATCAAATGTAATATAAGAAATTTAAAGGAACCAACAACTTGCTTTATTGTGTTCGAATTAACAAAACAATTTGTTTGTTGAATAGAGTCCAGGTAGATGTAACATAGCATTTCAAGTTAAAACATCTAGATTTCAAAAATGATTCTGTTAAATAGTTTTGAGCATTGTGTTAAACTTCTTTGAGATATGGTTTCCTTTTTCATAAAGTGATGATAATAATATCATGTCAAAAGCAATCTACTACTAATATTAAATCAGTGAATATATATTATATATATGCACACACACACACACACACACATAGTGCTGTGCTACATTGCTTTGGTCGTATACAACTCTGTGTGATCCTGTGGACTGTAGCCCATCAGACTTCTCCATCCATGGGATTCTCCAGTTAAGAATACTGTGTATTGACATGCCCTTTTCCAGGGGATCTTCCTGACCCAGGAATTGAACCCATGTCATCTCCTGCATTAAAAGGGGATTCTTTACCAATAGTGCCATCTGGGGAGCCTATATATAAATATACATATACACACACACAATAGAATTTAACTTATAAATGTTGGTTCTTTTGTGACTAGCAACAGTTACAGAGATTGAACTGGAGATTCCGGATTCAATGGATGACAACTTATATCACTATGATTTTAAGCAAAGTATTTTTTTCTGAATTTCAGACATAGTATCAGTAAGGAGGTATTAAAAGCAAATACCAACCAACCTAAGAGGTATACAACCTTTTCTCCCATCTTTGACTGATTTTATTGTTTATAAAGTGCTTAAAGTTGATTTTATTTTCTGCACTAGTGCTTACAATTGAGAGTTTCTGCATATAGGAACTTTTCTTTGAAAACCACTATATATCTATAATGTTTTAAATCTGTTACAAGTCTTCATTGCAATATTTTATGTAATTAGATTTTACCTATAACTGGTAAAAGAAAAAAAATATACATATATATATATGACATCCCTGGTGGCTCAGACAGTAAAGCATCTTGCTTACAGTGCGGGAGACCTGGGTTCAATCCCTGTGTTGGGAAGATCCTCTGGAGAAGGAAATGGCAACCCACTCCAGTACTCTTGCCTGGAAAACCCCATAGACAGAGGAGCCTCATAGGCTACAGTCCATTGAGTCACAAAGGATTGAACACGACTGAGAGACTTCACTGTCTCACTGTCTATATATATATACATTTCATTACACAAATATACCTTCTTCTGACTCTAGAGAAACATTTTAGGAGTTCTGAAATAGTCTCTATTGCAAAAAAGAGCACCTTTGATTTTCTTCATAAGATCATTTTTCATAACATTGAACATCTTACATTACTTTCATGTAGCTCTTTGAAACTCTATTTCTTATCGCTTTAACATCAAATGCAAAAGGAAACATACTAAAGCATCATCACCATGCAACTCTTGAGGATTCCAGGATAAGTGTGTTAACCTGTTACTTACTGGGATGCTGAAAGTTATTTGCTCTCTGTTTAAATTTAAAAAGTTCAGATTCACATTGCTGATATTCCTAAGCATATGGATATCTGACGATCTTCTTTAAGACCAGAAATACAGCTCAAATGCACTTACCTGTTCAATAAGACATCACTCATAGTGTCTATGTACTTAATATTCAGAAGACATAAACTTTTATTTAACCAATATAAAAAAATATTTATTTTGTAGATTTTTCTAAAGTATTTCAATTTAATCATAAAACTGTAAAAGCTGCTACTATTAAAAACTTAGTTAAGAATGTGACTATTCAAAAGGAAGATGCTTTTGTAAAAAGTAATAGCTATGTAACCAATTCTGTTAGATACTAGTTTACTAGTTTCAGATTCCCAGATACTGAGACTTAAATGTTGCTTTTAAGTAATGGGCTTTTAAATTAATGATTAATTAATTAATCAGGTGCCCTGCATTGCAGGCAGATTCTTTACTGTCTGAGCCACCAAGGGCGGTTCTACTGGGGAAACTTTATCACAACTGGATACCTTCCATATGGAGAATCCTATCTATATATAGGACCTATATATAGATAGAATTCCTTGCTGCCTCAGTGGTAAAGAATCTGCCTGCCAATGCGGGAAATGTGAGTTCAGTCCCTGAGTTGGGAAGATCCCCTGGAGAAGGAAATGGCAACCCACCCCAGTATTTTTGCCTGGGTAATCCCAGGAACAGAAGAGCCTGGTAGGCTATAGTCCATGGAGCTGTGAAAGAGTTGGAAACAACTAAATAGCAACAATAACACACACACACACACACACACACACACATATAATAAAAAATAAAACAGGAATATATATATATTTTATTCATATATTTTATTTTTTCAGATACTTTATCTTAAACATTTTATTTTTAATTTTATTTAGTCTTATTCTTTATTTATTTGCTTTATTCAGATATTTAAAAGCCTATTTGGAGCTTTGTCTAAATTGGTAGACAAATATTTTCTAAGTAGCTAAAACAAATAAATATTATTCTAATATCTATTTCTCCTGCTGATATTTCATGCTATCTTCTAGTTCTAGCTTTGTCATCAGCTAGTAAGTTTACAGTGTGATTTTCTTTATAGAAAATAAATTTTGGAGTTGCATTTTTAATTAACTAAATTCATAATTAATTTAAGATTTGTTAAATAGATCAGGAAGAACAAGTACTAATCAGATATAAAGTCCCTCTTAGACCAAAGCCAATAGAAATGCCCCTGTGAGGTCACTACACAGTGGTATAAATTGTCAGATTGGGCCATGGCATCTCTCTGAATTATAAAAGAAAGTTTCAGGTTTTTTTTAAAAAGAAATGTCAATATGTGTATATCTAAGAAGGTAATTAAAGCCTTATATTTATTTTCAGAAAGATAAATCATCTTCAATCATCAACATTTCAAATAATTTTCCCAGCAGTTCTCTTATTTTGATCATCTTAACATAGATGATATACTTAGAAGGAGAATTATTTATGGATTTATTTTTACACATTTTTGTGTACAGTGTATTTTTCGGTTATATGCTGATGTTAATTTTTGCCAAGCTATCTTTTAATGTGTAACTACCTTTTAAAAATTAACTTTTAGAGGTTGGTCTTGTAGTCACAAAAAATCTCTAAAGACATTCGATGAGGTTACCTTCTGTTGTTGAGAAAGCAAATGTACTCTGATGTCCTAAATGACTTTCATTATTTAATTTAGCTTTTCATTTGGAATGTCATTTCTTACAGCCTTGCACTGACATATTTTGGGTAATTTTGTAGTGGCAGAAAGCCTTGTAGATGTTAATAATAAAGATGCATACTTATATCCTAATGCATATGTTGTCTCTTAGTTTACTTTAAAACATAATTTAACATGTTTCTGAAGTATAAACAATATATAATTTTCCTTAGGTTAAGACTAACATGAACTTTTATTGACCCATGTTGAGTGAGAAACAACTTTTGTAGATAAATTTAATTTTGGGATCTCATCATAAGCATAATTTTTTGAAAGAAAATTGGAATTTCAATGTCATTATTTAACTTTAAAATTAAGTCTTGTAAATAATTTTAGCACTACTACTCTGACTCTGCGTGTACTTTTGTTTTTAATAATCATTTATGTATTAAAATGGATTTATTTGGCTCTTCTGAATTTGTAATGCATGAAACACAAAAATTAAGATGATGACTTTTCTTTGGAATCCACTCAAGACATTTTACTATCACTACATATTTGTTTTAGACCTATCTATTTGAAAATATAATTTGAAGACAAGATAATGCATTTGGTGATACAGCATTGACTCTCTATAGGCAGACACATATTTTAAGTTTTCTGTCTGTGAAACAAGACATAAAAGGTTGCATTTGTAACATAAAATACAGTTAAACTAACTGTATTTAAATAAAAACTTAAATTTTATCCTACTGTAAATATATTCCACTTAAAATAGCTATTTTCATGAAAGTAGTAAAATCAATATCTTCTTGGAAGAATTACATGTATTTCCATAAAGTGGGTTTTATTTTTATTTTTTTAAATTATTGAGTATGATGAAATAAAAAAGAAATCACTTCGGTATTCAATTCTAAACAACAGAAATTATATAACAATGTATAAAGATTTAAGAAAATTGAATTTAAATGATTTCATGAACTACTTATACTTTTTTTTCAACTCTCTTAATCTATCATAAAAATATGATGCTATGAGATACTGTGACAAAGAGAAATATGCAATTTTCTCAGGAAAGCATAAGGTTACTTTTTATGACAAAATCCTTTTTTTTTTTTGAGTAAACAATTGTGCTTCTCACAATCAAAGTGTAAATTATTTTTTTTCAATATCTTCTGACAATAGGAGGTTCTGTGATAGTTTATTGGTCATAGTCACTAGTATTACTTCACCTGTCCTAGATGTTAACCGGACTGTTTCACTCTGAACCAGTCACTTCTTTGCTTTAAAATTAAACTGGGACTTACATCCATAGTAACTTTATAAAGACAACTGGATACAATAACATCAGTCATTTTAAAACCAACACAGTGAATCATAAACATGTTAAATACATTATAAATGTTCTATGTAGCTAGATACTCAGTAAAATGACATTGCATTTTATGTAATAGCACATATTGGAGAAAGAAATGTCAACATACTCTAGATACCATGAGATTTTCCCAGTATCTTTGTCTAGGAAATCCCATGGACAGAGAAGCCTGATGGGCAACAGTCCATGGAGTCACAAAGATCCAGTCACCAATTAGTGACTAAATAACAAATAAATGATAATATATACATATATATATATATATTCTAGAATTCAACAAAAAGGATTGACTGCATTATTGCAAGATAAAATTGTATCCGGCTTATAAAATAGTTATTAAATAAGTATAACTTTTCCATATTCTACTGAACTTTTTCCCTTGATATTAAAATTTATTAAAAAAAAAAAGCATCTGCATCTCTTGGTTACCATATCAATTCAGTTCAGTTACCTAGTTGTGTCCAATTCTTTGAGACCCCATGGACTGCATCACGCCTGCCTTCCCTGTCCATCACCAATTCCTGGAAATAGCTCATACTCATGACCATCAAGTCGGTGATGCAATCCAGACATCTCATCCTCTGTTGTCCCCTTCTCCCCCTGCCTTCAATCTTTGCCAGCATCAGGGAATGCGGACTTTTTTCCAGTGAGTCAGTTCTTCGCATCAGATGGCCGAAGTATTAGAGTTTCACCTTCAGTATCAGTACACTCAATGAATACTCTGGACTAATTTCCTTTAGAATTGACTTATTTGATTTCCTTGCAGTTCAAGGGACTCCCAAGAGTCTTCTCCAGTGTCACAGTTCAAAAACCTCAATTCTTCAGCACTCTGCTTTCTTTATAGTCCAATTCTCACATCCATAGATGAATACTGGGAAAACCACAGCTTTGACTACATGGACTTTTGTAGGCAAAGTAATGTCTCTGCTTTTTAATACGCTTTGCTTCAAAAGAGCAAGTGTCTTTTCATTTCATGCCTGCAGTCACCATCTAAGTAATTTTGGAGCCAAAGAAAATAAAGTCTGTCACTACTACAATTGTTTCCCCATCTATTTGCCATGAAGGGGATCGACAGGATTCCATGATCTTAGTTTTCTGAATGTTCAGTTTTAAGACAGCTTTTTCACTCTCCTCTTTCACTTTCATCAAGAGGCTCTTCAGTTCTGCTTCACTTTCTGCCATAAGAGTGGTTTCATCCGCATATTTGAGGTTTTTGATATTTCTCCCGGCAATCTTGATCTCAGCTTGTACCTCAACCAGCCTGGCATATTGCACAATGTACTCTGCATATAACTTAAATAAGCAGAGTGACTATATACGTCCAGGACATATGCCCTATTTGGAACCAGTTTGTTGTTCCATGTCTGGTTCTAACTTTTACTTTTTGACTTGCATACCGATTTCTCGGGAGGCAGGTACAGTGGTCTGATATCCTCATCACTTTGAGAATTTTTCACAGTTTTTCATGATTCACACAGTCAAAGGCTTTGACGTAGTCAATAAAGCAGAAGTATGTGTTTTCCTGGAACTCTCTGGCCGTTTTCTATGATCCAATGGTTGTTGGCAATTTGATCTCTGATTTCTCTGCCTTTTCTAAATCCAGCTTAAACATCTGAGAGTTCATGATTCATATACTGTTGAAGACTCACTTGGGGAATTTTGAGCATTATTTTGCTAGTGTGTGAGACGAGTGCAATTGTGCGAGAGTATGAATATTCTTTGGCATTGCCTTTCTTTGGGATTGGAATGAAAATTGATATTTTCGAGTCTTGTGACCACTGCTGAGTTTTCCAAATTTGCTGCCACATTGAGTGCAATGCTTTCACAGCATCGTCTTTAAGGATTTGAAATAGCTAAACTGGGAGTCCATTCCCTCCTTAGGTTTGTTCGTATTGATGCTTCCTAAGGCCCACTTGATTTCACACAAGATATCTGGCTCTAGGTGAATGATCACACCATCATAGTTATCTGGGTCATTGCTGATGACATTGTAAAGTGGCAGACAAGAAACTGGAACTCCAAAACAAATGGTCTAAATATTTAAAATTTACATAATTTAGAATAAATAATCATCTCTATGTTCTTGTACTCATTCATCTATTTTAGACCATAGGAAAATATAAAGAAACATAACAAAGTGAATATTATTGTAAGAGACACCATACAACAACATTGTTTTATCCCTCCCAATTTGGGGACATAAGTGAAAACTTTCTTGAAAAAAAGAGTTATTAACCAAGTACTGATAGAGTATTTGGGTGTTAAGGTCAGGCTGTTATTACAGGCATGTAGCAAAAAAATAAAAGCTTCCCGTATCTGGCCAAATGGTTTTGTCTTTTAAAATTTGATGATAGCCTTTGGGATATTTTTAAGTAAAGAAATAGAATGGTGAGTTTTAAGAGCTCCCTGGAAGCACTGTGAAGATTGAATCAAGTTTGGAAATACACTAGATTCATAAAGACTAATTAAATGGTTCTGGCTGTAATCCAGGGCAGAAATGAAAAGGTACTTAACAAAAGAATGGGGAGAGCAATGATAGGCAACTGGAAGCAATTTTGAGAGGCATTTCAGATATTGATTTGATCAACTTTAATGATTTCTTAAATTATCAGAAATTAGAATATATAAGAAGTCTATACTTTTCTCACTTGATGAAGCACACCAAAATTCGATTTTATAGCATGCTGTGAAAAAGCAACTTAGAGGAAATCACCTGACCAAAGGGACAGACATGAACAATATTAAGCATACCACAAAGAGAAACTCCTCTCTTCTGTTTGTGTAAGTGTATCATTTACATGATACCTTTGAGTGTCAGTTTTTAGGGCAGCAACACTATAAGTGAAGGTTTGGACAAGTTAAATTAATCAAAGTGCAGACATTAAACATGTAATTAGAAATTTTGGTCTGTATTTCACCTCCAAACGGATGGTGTATCTTGGATCCAAAATCATTGTAGATGATGATTGCAGCCATGACATAAAAAGACATTTTCTACTTGGAAGGGAAACCGTGACAAACCTAGTCCCCAAAATACAGAGCAAAGACATCAGTTTGCCAACAAACATCCATATAGTCAAAGCTATGGTTTTTCCAGTAGTCATGTATGGATGTGAGATTTGAACCATACAAAATATTGAACATCAAAGAACTGATACTTTTGAATTGTGTTGCCAGAAAAGACTCTTGAGAGTCCCTTGGACTACAAAGAGGTTAAACCAGTCAATCCTAAAGGAAATCAACCCTGAATATTCAGTGTGAGGGCTGATGTTGAAGCTGAAACTCAAGTACTTTGGCTACCTGAGGCGAAGAGCTGACTCACTAGAAGAGATGCTGATGCTGGGAAAGATCAAAAGCAAAAGGAAAAGGGAGTGGCAGAAAGATGAAATGGTTAGATGACATATTACTGACTCAATGACCCCGAATTTGAGTAAATTCTGGGAGATAGTGAAGGACAGAGGAGCCTGCTGTACTGCAGTCCAAAGGATCACAAAGAGTCAGACACGACTTAGTGACTGAACAATAATAACAAAATTTGAGGGCAAAGCAGTAGTAGGAAAGAAGGATTTAAGAATGATGGATCTTTAGGGGCTGGCAAAAATCACAAGAATTCTTAAAATAAATAAATGCAAATTTATCTAAAATAAATACAATTTATAAAAATAAATTTCTATAAAATACAAATGAATATAATGTGGGCAGGTCATTAAAGAATGCAGGAAGCACTAAAGTTTAAGGAGCCAGATTAAGATAAAGAGCCAAGAAATAATACTGACAATAAGCATTAGAGAATTTAAAGGGAAGAACAATAGTTTTATCACATTCACAAAATGAAAAGATGACTGATAAACAGTATTAGTTTACTCCAAAAGAATCAGATAGTAAAAGCCAACTTCAACAGCTTCTTTATTATAACTGGGAACTAAAATGTCTTTGGTAACTCAAGTGGAATGGTGGGCAAAGTGCCAAAGAATAAATATGAAATTGGAGATAAACACTGTAGGTTACCCTTTAAGAGCTTATACTGTTTAGAGAAGTGAAATATTTCACTGATTACACAAGACAGATTATATGAAAGGATGACAGATTTATGATTAAATTTTTTACTTATAACCATTTCATTTTTAAAAATTTTGATTAAAATGGAGAGACATGAACAAGGCAGAAAAGAATAAGAGGGATTAAAAAAAATGTAAATAAAATTGAAGAAAGAGCAACTAATGCAATAAGGCCTAAATAGCAGGAAAATATAAGCTCCACATCAAAAAATGGGGAAGTTATATTTCTCTATGATAATTAAAAAAAATCATTTCAAATGGGATGTTAAGAGGAAGGAAGTATTACAATACAGACTGTTTTCTGGATCAAAAGCATTAACCGGTGATGAAGTATGCATCTCATTCAATCTGTTAACTTGTGAAGTAGGGAGCAAGACTGCTGTATGAGAAGGGGTCTATGAATGAGGGATTTGAAAATCAAGGAGAGTTATGACTAAAGAGTCTTGAAGGCTTGCTGTATAAAATTGAGAATACTTCAGTGTTGAGAACTCATGGTCGTGTGATTTTGTTTGTTTAGATTCTGAAATAAGATTAGGAAATGCAGAAATCTCTCTTAAAAAATATTCTGGTTTTGGGAAATGAAGTGACAGAAAACCAGGGAGTAAAATTATTGAAATTTGGACAAAGTCAGTTCAGTTACTCAGTGGTGTCCGACTCTTTGTGACCTCATGAACCGCAGCATGCCAGGCCTCCCTGTCTATCACCAACTACTGGAGTCTACCAAACCCGTGTCCATTGAGTCAGTGATGCCATCCTGCCATTTCATGCTCTGCCATCCTCTTCTCCTCCTGACCTCAATCTTTCCCAGTGTCAGGATCTTTTCCAATGAGTCAGCTCTTCGCAGGAGGTGGCCAAAATATTGGAGTGCCAGCTTCAACATCAGTTCTTCCAATGAGCACCCAGGGCTGATCTCCTTTAGGATGGACTGGTTGGCTCTCCATGCAGTCCAAGGTACTCTCAAGAGTCTTCTCCAACACCACAGTTCAAAAGCATCAATTCTTCGGCACTCAGCTTTCTTTACAGTCCAGCTCTCACATCCATACATGAGCACTGGAAAAAACATAGCCTTGACTAGATGGACCTTTGTTGGCAAAGTAATGTCTCTGCTTTTTAATATACTGTCTAGGCTGTTCATAAGTTTCCTTCCAAAGAGTAAGCATCTTTTAATTTCGTGGCTGCAGTCACCATCTGCAGTGATTTTGGAGCCCCCCAAAATAAAGTCAGTCAATATTTCCACTGTTTCCCCATCTGTTTCCAATGAAGTGATGGTACCAGCTGCCATGATCATAGTTTTCTGAATGTTGAGCTTTAAGCCAACTTTTTCACTCTCCTCTTTCACTCTAATCAAGAAGTCCTTTAGTTCTTCTTCAATTTCTGCCATAAGGGTGGTGTCGTCTGCATGTCTGAGGTTATTGATATTTCTCCTGGCAATCTTGATTCCAGTTTGTGCTTCCTCCAGCCCAGTGTTTCTCATGATGTACTCTGTATACAAGTAAAATAAGCAGGGTGACAGTGTACAGCCTTGACATACTCCTTTTCTTATTTGGAAACAGCCTGTTGTTCCATGTCCAGTTCTAACTGTTGCTTCCTAACCTGAATACAGGTTTCTCAAGAGGCAAATTAGGTGGTTTGGTATTCTCATCTCTTTCACAGCTTTCCACAGGTTATTGTGATCCACACAGTCAAAGGTTTTGGCATAATCAATAAAGCAGAAATAGATATTTTTCTGGAAACCTTTTGCTTTTTCTATGATCCAGCAGATGTTGGCAATTTGATCTCTGGTTCATCTGCCCTCTCTAAAGCCAGCTTGAACATCTGGAAGTTCATAGCTCATGCACTGTTGAAGCCTGGCTTGGAGAATTTTGAGCTTTACTTTACTAGCATGTGAAATGAGTGCAATTGTGCAGTAGTTTGAGCATTCTTCAACATTGCCTTTCTTTGGATATGTAATGAAAACTGACCTTTTCCAGGCCTGTGGCCACTGTGGAGTTTTCCAAATTTGCTGACATATTGAGTGCAGCACTTTCACAGCATCATCTTTCAGGATTTGAAATAGCTCAACTAGAATTCTGTCACCTCCACTAGCTTTGTTTGTAGTGATGCTTTCTAAGGCCCACCTGGACTTCACATTCCAGGATGTCTGGCTTTAGGTGACTGTGGGTGATCACACCATCCTGATTATCCGGGTTGTGAAGATCTTTTTTGTACAATTCTTATGTGTATTCCTGCCACCTCTTCTTAATATCTTCTGCTTCTGTTATGTCCATACCATTTCTGTCCTTTATCGAGCCCATCTTTGCATTAAATGTTCCCTTGGTATCTCTAATTTTCTTGAAGACATCGCTAGTTTTTCCCACTCTATTGTTTTCCTCTATTTCCTTGCACTGATCACTGAGGAAGACTTTTTTTTTTTCTTTATCTCTCTTTGCTCTTCTTTGGAACTCTGCATTCAAATGGGTATAACTTTCCTTTATCCTTTGCCTTTCACTTCTCTTCTTTTTACAGCTCTTTGTAATGTCTCCTTAGACAGCCATTTTGCTTTTTTGCATTTCTTTTTTGGGGAGATGATCTTGATTCTGCTCCTGTACAATGTCATGAGCCTCTGTCCATAGTTCATCAGGCACTCTGTCTATCAGATCTAGTCCCTTAAATTTATTTCTCCCTTCCACTGTATAGTCATAAGAAATTTGATTTAGGTCATACCTGAATGGTCTAGTGGTTTTCCCTACTTTCTTCAATTTAAGTCTGAATTTGGCAATAAGGAGTTCATGGTGTGAGCCACAGTCAGCTCCCAGTCTTGCTTTTTGCTGACTGTATAGAACTTTTCCATCTTTGGCTGCAAAGAATATAACCACTCTGATTTTAGTGTTGATATCTGGTGATGCTCATGTGTAGAGTCTTCTCGTGTGTTATTAGAAGAGGGTGTTTGCTATTACCAGTGTGTTCTTTTGACAGAACTCTGTTAGCCTTTGCCCTGCTTCATTCTGCACTCCAAGGCCATATTTGCCCGTTACTCCAGGAGTTTCTTGACTTCCTACTTTTGCATTCCAGTCCCCTATAATGAAAAGGGCATCTTTTGAGGGTGTTAGGTCTAAAAGGTCCTGTAAATCTTTATAGAACCTTTCAACTTCAGCTTCTTCAGTATTGCTGGTCAGGGCATAGACTTGGATTACCATGATACTGAATGGTTTACTTTGGAAATGAACAGAGATCATTCTGTCATTTTTGAGATTGCATCCAAGTACTGCATTTTGGACTCATTTGTTGACTGTGATGTCTACTCCATTTCTTCTAATGGATTCCTGCCCACAGTAGTAGATATAATGGTCATCTGAGTTAAATTCACCCATTTCAGTTCATCTTAGTTTGCTGACTCCTAGAATGTTGATGTTCACTCTTGCCATCTCCTGTTTGACCACTTCCAATTTATCTTAATTCATGGACCTAACATTCAAGATTCCTATGCAATATTGCTCTTTATTGCATTGGACCTTGCTTCTATCACCATTCCCATCCTCAGCTGTGTGTTGCTTTTGCTTTGGCTTCATCTCTTCATTCTTTCTGGAGTTTTTTTCTCCACTGATCTCCAGTAGCATATTGGGCACCTACCGACCTGGAGAGTTCATCTTTCAGTGTCCTGTCTTTTTGCCTTTTCATACTGTTCATGGGGTTCTCAAGGCAAGAATACTCAAGTGGTTTACCATTCCCTTCTCCAGTGGACCACATTTTGTCAGACGTCTCTACCATGACTCATCTATCTTTGGTGGCCCCACATGGCATGGCTTAGTTTCATTGAGTTAGACAAGGCTGTGGTCCTTGTGATCAGGTTGTCTAGTTGTCTGTGATTGTAGTTTTAGTCAGTTTGCCTTCTGATGACCCCTCTAAGCACCTGCCATCTTACTTGGTTTTCTCTTACCTTGGACGTGGGGTATCTCTTTACGGCTGCTCCAGCAAAGTGTAGCTGCTGCTCCTTACCTTGGACGTGGGGTAGCTCCTCTCAGCTGCCACCCTTGACCTTAGATGTGGGCTAACTCCTCTCAGTCGCCACTCCTGACCTTGGACGTGGGGTAGCTCCTCTCAGCCAAGGATAAACAATAAATATGAAGCAATTACTGTCAGAAAGAGATTTTTTTTAATAAATATAATGGAAAATGTGTTCTAAAATTATTATTCTTGGTAAATGTCCAGAATTACTTTTGTAAAAATAAACTAATGTTTGGTGTAGTATGTAATTTGTTAGTATCTATAATTGTTTATATTAGTGCTACTCTAAGTAAAAGAACCAACTTGCCTAAGGACTTTTGTTAGTCTAAAATTCCAAATTCATTTAAAATCCAATTTAAAATAATTCCCTATAGCTTGTATTCAATATCTAATTTCATGTTCTTACGAAATGCACACCATTTATTTCTAGAAAATGTGTACAAAACAAGTAAAATCATAATTGCTTAGAAAATTTGACAATAACACAAAGAGATGAATTGTCAAGTCAGACACACAATTGAAGATTGAACTTTCAGAAAAATTTCAAGACTAGAAATAACCACGATATGTAAAGGAAATCAGTCCTTAATATTCATTGGAAGGACTGATGCTGAACCTGAAACTCCAATATTTTGGCCACCTGAGGTGAAGAACTGATTCATTTGAAAAAACCCTGATGCTGGCGATGATTGAAGGCAGGGGGAGAGAGGATAACAGAGGGTGAGATGGTTGGATGGCATCACCAACTCAATAGACATGATTTTGAGTAAACTCCGGGAGTTGGTGATGGACAGGGAGGCCTGATGTGCTGCAGTCCAGGGGGTTGCAAAGAGTCAGACACGACTGAGCGACTGAACTGAACTGATGAGTAAAACAGAGAAACCCAAGATTGCCACTGCAACTGTCACATCTTTTTTGCTGCATGAGAGTATAATTCTGGTCCAGAGTAACTTATGAAGTCTCTAAATAATATTTGCAGCTACATCAATTTCACCAAAGGGAAAAAAAAGAAAGTAAAAAAACTGTTTCAGTCATGAGAAATCTCCATTTTATATTCTGATATTTGTATAGCATGCAGGACTTTCATCAAGGAAACCATGTTTAGAAAGCTATACATGCTAAGTGTGTTTACATTAAGCAATTCAAATAGGTGTTTCCTGCTAAGAGCACTCCATAGATAAGGGCTCTTCTACTGGCAAATACCTAAATGTTTGCAAAATGTTTCTCATAGACAGTTTATCAGGAAATTTGACCAAGTTATGTTTCTTTTTTTTTCCCCTACAGACATTTCTCCAATAAAATGACAATATTCTCTGAAGGCCTAGTGATAACCATCTTTTGTTCCATAACCATATTTCTTTATTTGACAATTTTTGAGTTTCCAATATTCACTTAAATTTCTAGCTTCTCATCACAGGAATTACAAATTGCAAAGGCAACAGTATGTTGTTGATGCTGTTGTTTAGTCCCTGAGTCACATCCGACTCTATGTGACCCCATGGACTGTAGCCCACCATGCTCCTCTGTCCCGGGATTTCCTAGGCAAGAATACTCGAGTGGGTTGCCATTTCCTCCTCCAGGCAATCTTTCAGATCCAGGGATCAAACCCACATCTCCTGCACTGGCAGTGATTCTTTACCACTGAGCTACCAGGAAGCCCTATTGTTACTTACAAATTTCAGCTAAACAGTGAAATCAAAAAGTTTCCAGTTGCTTTCTGCTTATTTGGCATTCTAACACCAATACAGTTAGGTTCCTCAGATAAAGCCATAAAACTACCTTGTTTTTAGCTAGGTCCCCTGTGCCTCTGACTCTTCTGAGAACTGCTCGATTTGAGAAAGAAGCTTGTTTTTTATTTATTAGCTTATTAACATATTTTGTTTGAATTCATGTAAATACGTGTATATGCTATGTAAGCTTACGTCTTCTGTAGATAACAGAATTAGAAGCTAGAGCTGTGTGAATAATTATACCAGTAATGGAATGTAACAATTGGGAAACATTACTATGTACTTAAAGGACAAACACACTTCTTTAATTTTTCAAACTGTGATGTTAAAAACTGTCCAAGTCATCCTATCATGTCACAAAACTAACAGACATGTGCCTATAAAAAATTGAATTTGTACCAAATGTAAAGAGAAAAGCAGATAAAAAGTCACTTTCACTCTTGTAGGATCCTACACTAGAAATCAAACAATCTTACCGAACAGACATTTAAATAGATCACTGAGAGATAACACTTTGAATTGGTTTTACTCTTATTTAAGAAAATCCTACAAAAATCTATTTACCAGCCAATAAAATGTCATGAATAACTGCATCAAATGCTCCCAAAAGGCCCAACAATATCATGAAAGACAACATCCGTTGTTGCAATCAAAAGGTCATTATTTACTTTCAATACAGCAGTCTCAGCACTATGATGAGGATGAAACCCTGATTGAAATTGCTCAAATGAGTCAAATTGCATCATGTGTTAATGTAATTGATTACAACCTCCAACACTTGAAGCACAGCCTAAATTAAAAAATGAATGATGGCGTTGCACTTTATTCGCCAGTAATGAAGCTTTCTTCAGCACTTCTGGCTCAGTATAAATTCATGGTCATTTGAAGAGCTGACCCAGAGCCAAAAAGAAATAAAGAAACTCTTAAAATGCTCATCAATGACACTTTGAGTATCAATATCCAGGTACAAGATGGAGGACTGGATCTTGCTGAGAACCCATTCCCCTACTCTAAGAGAACCAAATGCATGCTTAGTCGCTCAGTCATGTCTGACTCTTTGCAACCCCATGAACTGTAGCCTGATCCCAGACAAGAATACTGGAGTGGGATGCCATGCCCTCCTCCAGAGATAAAGCTTAACCCAGGGATAGAACTCAGGTATCCTGCATTGCAAGTGGATTCTTTACCAGCTGAGCTACCAGGGAAGCCCAAGAGAACCAAGAGACCATCCTAATTTTGAAAGAGACCCACCCAAAAGGAAGATGGAAGTTACAAATTTAAAACCGTTTAACCGTGTCTTCTTTGGTGTTTGTGAATATGTAGTATCCTAAAGTGAATCATAACATTCACAGATCATGCTTCCCTTTGCTGCTTCTTGCTGTTGTTCAGTCGCTAAGTCATGTCCTACTCTTTGTGACCCCATGAACTACAGCACACCAGGCTTCCTTGTCCTTTACTATTTCCCAGAGTTTGTTCATGTCCATTGAATTGGTGAGCTGTAAGAACTATAAATGGCATATTGTCAGATCTTAGTGGTCCCCACTCCCTTTGGCACCTCTCGCAGATTATGAGACACAGAACCTGCATCACTGACCTCAAGAGGGTTGGTCTATATATGTTCCAAAGCATTCCTAAGTGAAGTAGAGATAGAAGGAAGAGACAAAATCAGGAAAAATGTTTCTAGAATCAGAGTCAATGCTAGCTCGTTATTTATGCATGCAGGAAAAATATGAGAAAGTATCGCTATGTGATAATAACCATAACAAAGACGGCATACAGGGAGTGATAACTTTTTATCAGCAATTATTGCAAGTAATTTACCTACTTGTGAAAGTTACTGTTTGTATTTGGTGCATAAAATATCCTTTAATCTGCAATGAAATTGCTATTTTGCAGATAAAAACACTAAGTCACAGAGAAGTAATTCAACCAATTCACTCTGATTCGAATACCAGAGTATGACATTGAATTCAGATAATCTGGTTCAAGATCCTCACTACTGTCTTCCATAACCACTGTGCCATCTTTTCCCCATATGTGGTTAGTTATGTGAGAGAAAACACTTCAACTCGTATGCTACATTGTCCTGTATTTGACAACACACCTTGCATGCACATTAGTGTTATACTGGAAACATCCATAGGCTTCTATACATAAAATGTATCAGAATTGTAAAGGATAAATTCTTAAGTGCCAATATATATATAGAGAGAGCAATATGCTCTTTCATATGAAATTTCTTAATTCTTAACTAAATAAATATTTAAAAGTTTCACTAAAATTATGAGAGTATATATTGTCTTTGGGTTAAATTTTGTATTACCAACTATTTAGGGTAAGAGGATTGCTCAATAACATTTAGTAGCAATGCAAATATATATTTTTTTCTTCAGTAATATTCTTATAATAAACTGTCTTATCAGAATGCAAGTATGACAGTCAAAATATACTCTGTACAGTCTTACTTTCACATCCACATGTTCATTTTTATATCCTAAATGTGAAGGTATGACAAGAGAGAAACTATAAAAGATTTTGTACTTAAGTAACAACACAAAGATAATTTCACACAAAATCATCACAGAATTTTATTGAAATATATCAGCTGTCTCATCAACTAATTTTTGAAGTGGCATAATGACCCAGCACATCACATCTAATGACAAAGTGAATGTAATTAAAATCCAACCTAGGGCAAAAGATAATAACTAACAAATGAAAAGAAAGCATTAAATTTATACTAAAAGGTGAATTAATAACCTTGAATGGAATGAATCTAGAACACACTAATGACTGCATTTCACTGATAACTGTCCGAATTTCTGAAGTCAACCACTTGTCCTTTTAAGTTGTGTTCAAATATCCCAAAATCCATGAGGAAATGTTAACTTCCTTGCTTCCCAAGCAATTTCAAGTCCTCCCATCAGTAGTTATTTTACTTCCTTCCAATATTTATTCCTTCCAATATTCCTTCCAATATTTATTGCAGATTTTGCTCTCTTCAATTTTTGTTCGTGTTTCATGCCTCTGACTTTTCATTTAGTCACATGATACATAGGTCATAAAACTATGCTTTATTCAAAAGACCACTGAACTTAGCAGACAATTTAATGGATATTGAATCAGAATAACTGTGGTCGAATTTCCATTTTACCACTTAGTAGATAAGTAGTATTGAAATCAGCCTCTTGAATCACTGCTTTCTCACTGTACAGGGAATTTAAAAATAACTACATCTGCAGATTGCTTATAAGGAACAAACGTGTTAATTTGAAAGAATCCTTCAGTGTCTAGATGTAAAATAGTATTTTCAGTGGTAAGTGATGGCTCAACAATACCCAAGAGTACAATTAGGAAAAATAGCAGTATATGCCATGGATTTTTAAGAGGTATAAAATAATGTAGTTCATCATATTTAACTTTTTTATTTTATACAAATGAAGAAATTATTGTCACAGAGACAAATGAATTAAAGGTCCCACAAATATCAGAATTAGAGATTTGAGGGAAAAATACTCTTGAGTTGTGGCTATTTGTTGTTGTTGTTGTTGTTCTTAAAAAAAATCTTGTGTAATACACTAAGTAGATAAGTTATGAGTAAGTACTTACAGGAAGAAAAGGGATGAAATTATTTCTAAATTGGTACAGGGCTATTTTAGAAAGTTATACCAAATATAAAGTTTTAAATAAAGAGAAAATAATTTTCCTTCGAATTTGCGACTACAGAGGAGGCACAAAATTCATTGTGTCCTGTTTTCTTCATATGTGAAATGAATAGGATGAGATAATCTTTAATGCCCTTTAGGTCAGTGACTCAATTTCCTATCATTCCCCATTGCCTGGAGTATGTGAGGCTTAAGAATTTGGCTTTATGGTGAAGATCAAGTAGCTTTACTCTGGCTTAGCCAGGTTTCTCTGGACCTTGAAAAGATTGTGCATAAACTTTGCAGTCTCTAAAATGGAGGTTCAAATAGTACCTATTTCCTACAGATGCTCTAAGGATTTATTGTTATGATTGATGAAAAGCTCTTTACACATACAAAGTGGTATGTGCATACAAAGCGGTACATATGATCTGCTAATTTCCCTTAGGGTCATGAGCATGCATCTACCAGTACCAGCAAACCTTTATTCAGAGTTAATGCTCAATATGTTAATAATAATAGTAATAACAATAATAGATGGACTTCCCTGGTGGCTTAGTGGTGAAGTATCCTCCTGCAATGCAGGAGAACCCAGTTCAATTCCTGGGCTGATCCCTGGAGAAAAGAATGGCATCCCACTCCATATTCTTGCCTGAAGAATTGCATAGACTGAGGAGGCTGGCACACTAGAATCCATAAGATCATGAAGAGTCAGACACAGCTGAAGCGACTCAGCACTATAATAAATAATAGTAATTATAGAAAGCATTTGTTAATTATATAGTGTGCCACTACAATTGGTAGCAACATCTGATCAAGGAATTATTATGAGTAATTTCCTGTCTAAGTGAGAAGATTGGGTTTTAGAACATCACATGTGTATTATTTGCACAATTTACTATTTTAACCATCATCTAGATCTTAAAAGTAATAGAAATCATGTCTGAATAGAAATACTAAGCAATTTTCTTGCATCACTGTTTATAATATCCAAGAAATGGAAGCAAACTTAATGTCCTCTGAGGGATGAATGCATAGAGAAATCGGGGTATATTCCAAGTGCTCATGAGGCCTTGTAGCAGTGGAAACTTTAAGAAAAGAAGCAGGAAGGTGTCAACATGCTTGGTGTGTTTAAGAGATAATCAGGGATACAAGAGAGTAGGTGGAAAGGAATCCTTTCCAGGACTATGGTATAAGTGCTATGCTGTAGAATGTACTTTAAATATGCATTTTCTCTAATCACTAATGTGACACATGCTCTATATCTGGAAAAGACAAAAACTCTAAGTCAAAAAGATACATGCACTCAAATGCTCATAATGGCACTGTTCATAATAACCAAGATATGGAAGCAATCAAAATGATGACTGAATGAATGAATGGGTAAAGAAGACGTGATCAGTAAAATCGCTCAGTCTCGTCGAACTCTTTGCAACCCCATTGACTGCAGAATGCCAGGCTTCCCTGTCCATCACCAACTTCCGGAGCATACTCAAACTCATGCCCATTAACTTCGTGGTGCCACCCAACTATCTCATCCTCTGTCGTTCCCTTCTCCTGCCTTCAATCTTTCTCAGCATCAGGGTCTTTTCCAATGAGTCATTTCTTCACATTAGAGGGCCAAAGTATTGGAGTTTCAGTTTCAGCATTCGTCCTTCCAATGAATATTCAGGATTGATCTCCTTTAGGATGGACTGGTTGGAACTCCTCGCAGTCCAAGGGACTCTAGAGAGACTTCTCCAACACCACAGTTCAAAAGAATCAATTCTTTGGTACTCAGCTTTCTTTATAGTCCAACTCTCACATCCATACATGACTACTGGAAAAACCACAGCTTTGACTAGACAGACCTCTGTTGGCAAAGTAATGTCTCTGTTTTTTAATATGCTGTCTAGGTTGGTCATAGTTTTTCTTCCAAGAAGCAAGCATCTTTTAATTTCATGGCTGCAGTCACCATCTGCAGTGATTTTGGAGCCCAAGAAAATAAAGTCTGTCACTATTTTCATTGTTTCCCCATCTATGTTATGAAGTGATGGGTCAAGATGACATGATCTTAGTTTTCTGAACATTGAGTTTTAAGTCAACTTTTTCACTCTCCTCCTTCACTTACTTCAAGAGGCTCTTTAGGTCTTCTTCACTTTCTGCCATAAAGACGATGTCATCTGCATATTTGAGGTTGTTCTCCCAGCAATCTTGATTTCAGCTTGTGCTTCATCTATCCTGGCATTTCACATGATGTACTCTGTGTATAAATTAAATAAGCAGTGAGACAACATACAGACTTGAAGTACTCCTTCCCCAATTTGGAAGCAGTCTATTGTTCCATCTCCAGTTCTAACTCTTGCTTCATGACCTGCATACAGATTTTCCAGGAGGCAGGTAAGGCGGTCTGGTATTTCCATCTCTGTAAGAATTTCCCAGTTTGTGGTGATCCACACAGTCAAAAGCTTTGGCATAGTCAGTAAAGCAGCAGATGTGATATGCACACATACATACATACATGGACACCATGGTCAGTCACTTCCGTCATCTCTAACACTTTGTGACACTGTGGACTGTAGCCTACAAGGCTGCTGTGGTCATGGGAGAATACTGGAATGGGTTGCCATGCCTTCCTCCAGGGGGTCTTCCTGATCCAGGAATGGAACTGGGGTCTCCTGCATTTCAGGCAGATTCTTGACCAGTTGAGCTACTTGGGAAGCCCCCGCTTCTCAAGGGCAGTACTAAAGAATGCTCAAACTACCAGACACTTGCACTCATCTCCCGTGCTAGTAAGATGACTAGCATGTCACTAGTATATGAGTAGCATCATCTCCCATGTTCAACATCCATCAGACTAGGCTTCAGCAGTACGTGAAATGAAAATTTCAGATGTTCAAGCTGGGTTTTGAAAAGACAGAGGAAGTAGAGATTAAATTGCTAACATTCACTGGATCATAGACAAGGAAAGGGAATTCCAGAAAAGCATCCACCTCTGTTTCATTGACTATGCTAAAGCCTTTGACTATGTAGATCTTAACTGTGGAAACATCTTAAAGAGATAGGAATACCAGACAACCTTACATGTCTCCTGAGAAACCTGTATGTGAGTCAAGAAGCAATAATTAGAACTGTATATGGAACAACTGGCTGGTTCAAAATTGAGAAAGGAGTACAACAAGGCTTTTTGTCACCCTGTTTATTTAACTTATATGCAGAGCACATCATGCGAAATGCCAGGCTGGATGAGTCACAAGGTGGAATCAAGATTGCTGGGAGAAATATCAACTACCTCAGATATGCAAATTATACCACTTTAATGGCAGAAGGCAAAGAGGAACTAAAAAGCTTATTGATGAGGGTGAAAGAGGAGAGTGAAAAGGCTGGCTTAAACTTAGTATTAATAAAATATATATAAAAAACTAAGATCATGGCATCTGGTCCCATTATTTCATGGCATATAGAAGGGGAAAAGTGGAAGCAGTGACAGATTTTCTCTTCTTAGGCTCTAAAATTACTGCAAATGGTGACTGCAGACATAAAATAAGAATACAACTGGTTCTTGGCAGGAAAGCTATGACAAACCTAGAGAGTGTTTTAAAAAGCAGACATCACTTTGCTGACAAAAGTCCATGTAGTCAAGGTTATGCTCTTTCCAGTAGTCATGTACAGATGTGAGAGTTGGACCATAAAAAAAGGTGGAACAACAAAGAATTGATGCTTTCAAACTCTGGTACTGGAGAAAACTCTTTTGAGAGTTCCTTGGACAGCAATGAAATCAAATCAGTCATTCCTAACAGAAATCAATCCTGAATAATTATTGGAAGGACTCATCCTGAAGCTGAAGCTCAAATACTTTGGCCACTGGATGTGAACAATCAACTCATTGGAAAAGACCCTGATGCTCAGGCAGAAGGAGAAGAGGGTAACACAGGATAAGATGGTTAGATAGAATCTTTGACTCAATGGACATGAACCTAGGCAAACTCCAGGAGATGGTGAGGGCCAAGGTGGCCTGGTGTGCTGCAGTCCATGGAGTCACAAAACATTGAACACTACTTGGGGACTGAACAATAACAGCCTAACCTACAGTTGATGCAGTAGAATTGCCCCCCTTTCCTTACTTGGTATCTGACCTCTAATTAACCCAGAGCTCTAAAATAACAGTTTTTGGTTTTATTTTGTTTTGTTTTCTGAGTATGTGTGTGTAGTGTGCATGTGTACCTATAGTTTACCTATTTTCCTCTGTTTATCAGAATAACATATATCTATTTTTGAGATTTTGGAAAATGTATAAATAAAAGTATCAAAATAATATAAATTCACCCAACCAAGGTATAGATGATATTATATGTTTCTTTATTCTGCATGTGGAGAGGAAGGAAATCCTAAGAGGGGACTGTTTTGTCTTTCCCATTCTGAGTGTCAGCCACATTCAAGACACCAAACACAGAGTTCAGTATGGGGGCTAGCCCATGAGGATGCTTAGTAACTACTCATGAAATGGTGCCTGAAAAATTATTCCAAATATTCTTCTACATCCTCAAGTAATTTCCCAAATCCTGATTTTGAATTGCTTCATAATAGCATGTTATATGGATATATATGGGCTTCCCAGATGGCATAGTGGTAGAGAACTTGCCTGTAATGCAGGAGATACAAGTTCAATCCCTGGGTTGGGAAGATCCCCTGGAAGAAGAAATGGCAACCCACTTCAGTATTCTCACTTGGAAAATCCCATGCACAGGGGAGACTGACAGGTTGCAAGCCATGGGGTCATAAGGAATTGGATGTCACTTAGTGATTGAGCACACATACACAGGTATATATATATATATATATATGTCTATTGTATATATATATATGTATATACCACTGAGCCATCTGGGAAACCTACACACACACACACACACACACACACACATATACACATATATATATACATACACAATAGTAAATAAATATAGCCAAAAAATGACCTACTTAGCTGTGTAAGATTCTCAAGAAATTCTGCTAGAAATAAAAATAGAGTTAGCACTAAACTTCAAAATAATTCAACTTAATTTATTTGAAAATATTTTAAAACATCTACACTATATTAACAGGAGAGTGTTATATTAATTTTTTTTTCCTTTATGAGAGAAATTTTAGTAACTGGAATTTTAGGGTTATCTCGCCATCATCAGTCCCTCTGACTCACAGTTCTTTTCGCCATTCCCATTCTTTATTTCATCGGGGTTTTGTTCTGTGCAATTTAACATTGCTATTTATTAAGTTAATCAACTATGCTGGAAATGTACCTAGAACAATGATAACACTTTGTAGTTTAGGGGGATTTACATCAAATTCAGCTTTTGAAAGGTATCACTTATACTCAATTATTGCAGCTTGAGCATACATTTGTATCTTACATAAAAATAACCAGAAATGAAACCATAAAACTTCTAGGAAGGTAATCAAGCCATAAAACATATTGTCAACGCAATCTGAAATACTTTTCAAGGGAATACAAATGTAAATTATGTCAGATTTCTTTAGCAACCTAGCAAGAAGAAAAATGACATGATTTAACCATTTTTTCATAGAAAGAAAAATGCTCCTACTTTTTGTGAAAATCAAGTATTTCAAAAAATAAAATTTCACAATAAGCCCATGAATTTACATGGTTTCTTCAGAAAAATGAAACATGGGGCACTTAGGAAGGACTTCTCTCCTCTAATCACACATGAAAAGACATCATAAAAGGAACAATGTGAATTTGTTTCTGCATTTCCTACCTGGTGCTGTAAACCATCTCTCAAGAACAAAACTTGAAAACATAAAAGAAGGTAAGCTTTATTAAGTATGAATCAGTCACAACAGCTTTGAACACTAAGTAACACTGCCCTTATTTCTCTGCAGGGCTTCAGCTTTCTCAGTCAGGTTAAGTCACTTGCTCAAGGTCACCTCACTAGTTGGAAGCAAGCAAGAGCATGCATCAAGCCAGATATTGCATTAAAGCCCCAAGCTTTCCATTGCATTGTGCTTTCTCTGTATAAATAAAGAAAAATTGATAGAGAAAATTGATAAGTAAATGAATGAACTAGGCTCTATAGCCTAGAATAAAAACCAATTTTGCTTTGTCACAAATAAAATCTTTTCACATCTTTATGATGACTTTTCATATTTCATTTATGTTTTTATATTTCTTTTTGAGTTGTGTGTGTGTGTGTGTGTGTGTGTGTGTGTGTGTTTATCCTCAGTCTTTATTTTTCACACCACACATTTGTCTCTAGCTATTGTATGTTTTCTTCCTTCAGGCTTTATTTGTATATAATGTTATACATTTGCTGGAAATATTTCTTATTGAGGTTAGTTAACTAAGAATCAGTTATCTGGTTATTAAAGTTCTATGTAGTTAGCATATCCATATTTCTTTTTCCTTGATCTATAATTAAATTTTATTACATGTGTTTAACTTCAAAGTTAAATAAATTATACAATGAATTTAAGTCATGGCAATTAACTTTTTTAACTTACCTGATAGAGTACAGTTTGTACTCCATTGCAAACTGAAACCATGTAACTATTGGTTTATATGGATGAGATTTTCTTTTAATTTTGGATATGAATTGTCTATAACAAAATTATTTGTTTGAATATTGTATTGTACAATTAATGTAACAAAATCATTATACACTAGTGCATTCATGTGCTAACTGTATAACAAAACTATTACTTGATATCTAAGGAAATGTTCCAAATTAGTTACTGAAATCAATTTTCAACTTCATATAGCTAGCAAAATATTAAATTGACAAATATAAAATTTGTGTTGTAATGTTGCCATGTGAACAAGTACTCACTATGTAAATGCATGCAGTTTTATGTGTTTATACTTGTAAATACAAATACATACATTTAAAGGTGTGTGTGCATATGAAGAAAGAAATAATAAGTTTTCATAAGATAGTACAAGTGTGCCACCTTCTGGATATAGTGCACTTAGTGATAGTTTTTTGTAATGTGCCTGGATTCCAATAAGTATTTGTGGGTGGTGATGCTTCTTAGTTTTCCCTGCATTTTATTATATATGTCTAATATTGCTTTTAATTTTCCTATTATTGTACTATGTGTAGAATTAATTTTGTGTATAAAAGATTTCTATATAATATAATGTATTTCAAAATTTACTCTGGATGTAATAATTTGTATATTAGTGATACTAACAAGGCCAAACTAAACGAAAACAATGCAATTAAAATATATATTTGAAAATTCATTTCTTCATTTCTTCATTAATTTCCTAACTATAATAATTTATGCCAGCAATAAATACAAATGTCCAATATCATGTACAAATTATAATGGCAAACACATTTTGAACAGAGATTCCACTGGTCTAATGTTCTCAATTTATATATACCTTGTCTCCTCCAAAATAATAAAACTAGTAAGAAAACTCAAAATAAACATATCACTACTATATTATCAAGAATGATCAGACATTATATAAACTGAGCAAATATGTCTGGGGTTTACAGCTACAGAGTACACTTCTTTTCTCCTTTGGTGTCAGAATCCTTGACCCATCAGAAAGCTAAATCATGTCCTTTCTCACCAAAACCTCATATACTACAATCAACACTGGTTCTCCATTCAGTTGTCAGTCATTTCCAACAGTTTCCTAACTCACTTACAAGAGTGATAAATTGTGGTTGTTACTTTTAGTTGCATACTACAAGTTGTTGATTTTTTTTTTCTTATTAAGGAAATGTCAAGGCTTTTGGAGGGACTCTGGCCAATGGTAATGTCACTTTATTTTCCTTTTGCCCACATTTCCTCTTTTCCTTCTTTTATTGGTAGAGATTTTTCCTAAACCTATAAAAATTATACCCTCTTTGACACTCTCTATTTTGCACATGGATAAGACTAATTCTGTACATAAATGTATCAAGTATGCATAAGAATCTTAAATATGTCAGAAGAGATATGCATATTTTTATGGTTGACAGTATTTTATATTATAATTTAAAGTTTCTTTGCCTCTCTAATTGAATGCCAATTTTATGTAACCTATTTTCTAAAGTTTCTAAAAGACTTCTAACATTATCTTCTTTGGAGGAAGATTATGAGTTCAAAAATTATGACACCTTTCCATTATATGTGTAGAATTGTGACAATACAGTATTTTAAACATAGGATAATATCTTTGTCCAAATTTCTTACCCTTCAAATGTTATTCATTCATTCTTGAATCCCCAGATAATAACTTCTCAAGTATATTCAACTAATGGGAATATGAAGTGTACTAAAACAAAATGAAAGTGAATAATGAAACAATTCATTATAATATAAGAGGATTTTAAATGCTTATGACTTAGAGCTCTACATATAATTCAAAGGATCAGAGGATATGGAAGACAGTTCTCCCATCCTATTAATATATCAACAAGGACACTGTGTGAAGTTCCTGCACTAATTTCTGTCATGTATCTCCCAATGATGTCAGCATCTGTTCCAAATATAAAATGAGTACAATTTATATATAAGAGATTTACAGCTTTGTAGAAAATAGTACTTTCTGTAAATGTGAGTTCACTCAATCATGTCTGACTCTTTGCGACCCCATGGACTATAGCCCACCAAGCTCCTTGGTCCATGGGATTTTCCAGGCATGAATACTGGAGTGGGCTGTCATTTCCTTCTCCAAGGGATCTTCCCAGGGATTGAACTCTGGTCTCCCACACTGTAGGCAGACGCTTTACTGTCTGAGCTACCAGGGAAGTATATAGGAGCTTAGAAATTCTTGAACCTAATAACAAGCAACTTCAAAGATGTGTGGTAACTCTCTGTATATGTACACATAACCAGGAAAATGAATAGGAACTAAACACATTTCCAAAAGGACAGCAAATTATTTTGGATCTCTCACAAGGTTACTTTCTGCAGTTTTCAGTAAAATTTTAACTGAAATATCTTTTACAATGACATATACTTCAAAATAAATGTACTCTTTAAGTAATCAGCGTAAATGAGATCTTTATATTTTAAGTAGGATGATTACAACAGAGTATAAATTTGCATACAACATGAGCAGTTTTAGAATTGGGAGTGCAGCGGGGTTTCCAGCAGCAGAGACTTTATATTGGTATATCTTGTGCATCAGACATATCCAGATTCATGTGGTCAGTTATTATAGTGCATCCACTGAGGACCTGAATGTGTGAGGGACTCAAAAATCTCTTATAAGTATCTACTCCTAAAGGAAGAGAAGATTGAGCATATACTTGGTGCAACCATGTCAACAATGGGAGAAAAAGGACACATGTAATTGCAGCCTTAGATATATTAGGAATTACTCATAGTTAGAGCTTTCAGATTCCTGCCAGGATTTCGAGAACATGTTGCTATCTTGGAAGGATACATATTTATATAAATGAAGATAACCTCAGAAGTTTTGTCAAACAACTGAAAGCCCCAAATTGAGCAGCTTGGTAAATTTGTTCCACAATTGGAAGAAACATATTTTTCCCAGTTAAGTGTGATAGCTTTTTATTGGTTGAAATACATGGCATGTTTTTTGGAATTGTGGAGGAAATCTCCATAGCAACTAGGACTCAATGGCTCCATAAAATAGTGCCTGCCAGGAGCAGAAGAGGAGGAAATGACAGATGCTGACTAGTAGTTTAAGTGACTGATCATCAACATGTGCGAATGAAGCTTTGGGGAATTTAAATTGACTTCAGTATACAAAACGCTGTAGGTGGTGGTGAGCCAAGGAAATGTGTTTTTAGTTATCTTTATCAGGACTCTTGAATGACTAGGAACACATCAGGAAAAATAAAACCAAGAGGCAGTTTGTAAAGGTTATATTATTGTTTAAAAAATAATCAAATCTCCGGAACACAATGCTATTTTTAAAATAGAATAATATTAGGGCAAGACTGGTAATTAATGATCTCTTCATGCACTGCTTATTGTCACTGAAAAAAGAAGAAAGCGTTCTTTACAAGGACTAAGGTCAGAGCTAAAACCACAATCGAAATTTTAGTGAGAAAGAACAAATCTGACTCCATGTTGGATCTGTTTTGTCTACTTCAACCTTTATATTCTATTGTTCTTGCTACAAGCTAAGAATGCTGCCTACAGCCTGAAATATATAGAACAGCCCTTTTTCAAGTCTCTAAACTTAAAATGTATAACAATTTTCCATTCATTAACATATAAAAAAAATTGAAGAACAGAGAATAGCATTTGTCTTAAAGTTTTACACAAACATTGTGACCTGATACCAAGAAATTTACAACCAGTCACACTCCCTCCTCTCTAGGAGAAAATAAGCTGAAATTCTAACCCAGATAAGATGATTTTCTGTGACACATCTTCTCAGTCTGCTACTTTCCCAATAAAGTTGTTATTCCATTTCCCAACAATTTGCCTGTTTATTGGCCTGTTCTATGGTTATCATACGAACTTGGACTAACAAAAAGCTTGGGTATTTACAAATTTTTACCTAGTCTCCTAAGAAAGTGAGGTCAGAACCTTGACTCCCAATTACCAGGAAGCTCCATGAGTATCAAATCACCATTGTTTTCTTAATGGATACTGGAGGACTTCTAGGCAAAGCAAAACAAAACAAAACAAAATGGCAACAACAACAAAATGACTAAAAGTAGGGATTTTCCTTAAAAATATACATGCATTTACCATAGTGAAATTAAATAAACCTAATTTGAGTCTGAATTTGTAAAGCCTTGATAAGATACAAGAAATGAAATGTGTAACCTGTTTTGTGCATTTTAATGGCGCACTGATTTCAGTAAGATATCACTGCTTTTTTCAAACAAAGAAAAAAAAATGTAAGTGTTGAATACATGTTATAAAGGTCTGGGCCTCATTTGTCTTTATAAATATATGAGTTGGCACATTTCCCAGCTGAGAGATACTTGCATGCCCCTATTAACCATGCCAATAGCAAAGGAAAAACATTATTGAAAAGCCAGAAAACAATAGAGTCAGAGGGAGTGAATAGCTTCTACCACTCCAAAGGAAAGCTCCAGTCCTCTATCTTGGAATTTTTATGAGTTCCTCTTTCATATTAGAACCTCACCACAAGATGAAGAACTTGCATATAAAATCCCCTTAGGGCAGGACATGCTAATCACTTTTGCAGCCTGACAGGCAAAATGCTATAGTGTAATATAGAAAAAGGAGGTACTGTGGAAAGGATTTGAAGGCATTTATGTGAAGCTTGCTTTTTTTTAAAACAATTATATTTTCATATTTTATTTTATAAAGTTTTTTAAATATTAAGACAAGCTATTAGGGATGATATTAACTGTTGATCTAATTTTTTTTCAAAAATTTTGATAGGAAACAAGCTTGCTTCTGTAAATATAACTTTATAGCAAATTCTGTAAACAGCTACACATATTTATGATCAATGCTTTCTAATGATTTTTTTTTCAAATCTTTATAGCCATTATATACTAGAAAGCTTTGCACACAAAATGATAAAATATTTAACCCAAACTGTTTGTCTTCGAGGAGAGGTAGAAGTAAATCTGAATGACAACAAGGGGCAATCTTAAGTTGTCTCAGTGCTTTGATTACTGTAGTTAAAATACAGAAATTTTAAGTTACATAGATCTTTCAGCTTGCAAGAGGTTTTTAGTATCCATCCACTCTCAGCATTAAAAGGAAAGAAAGGAAGGAGACATCCTAATGAATACTGAAATGTGTGTGTGTGTTTAGTCGCTCAGTCGTGTCCGACTCTTTGTGACCCCATGGACTTAGTTTTTGCCTATGGAGCCTGCCAGGCTCCTCTGTCCACGGGATTCTCTAGATAAGAATACTGGAGTGGGTTGCCATTTCCTTCTCCAACTGAAATGTAAATTTTATTATAAAATATGTGTCATCAATGACTTACCATATGAGATGCCAAATCTACATTTCTCTTCGGAGAGAGAGTAGAAGGCCATAAATAGATATCTTATCCTAGAGGATGTCATTTCAGCCCTTCCTCCAGTTTCTTATGGTGTTGGACAAATGTGTTGTCAATTAGGAGCATTACTTTCTACCTTGAGTGAGAGATTAGCAGAGGATAAGAGAATTGCTGCCATCACTGTGGTGAGGCCACTTTGCTGCCCTTTGTGATGGCTTCTATTGATCATTTGGAACCAATGAGAGAAGCAGTACATCATATTGATCAAGGGACTCTGTGAATGCCTCTTTAATGTTGCCTCCAGAAAACCAGTGGTTTAGAGTGTGAAATTAATTATCTTGAGGATAACACTTATTTATCTGGTCAATAATGTATTCTGTATGCCATTTTTCTTATTGAGCCATAGGCAACTATACTGTCCAGCATAGATGATCAGACAGCCTTAAAACTGGGAACTGCAAGTCAGCAAATTCAGAGAAGAATAGAATCCATCTTCTCTGATTTGATTGGTATAATTTGGTAAATTAATTGAATAAATTTGCAGACAGAAATCAAGATAATACACATGACTTGGGATATTTTTTTTTAACTTAGACAAAAGAAAATTAATCAATGATGGTGTGTACTGTTAACAAGTGGTCTTATATACCTCTTTTATACTATGCATCTTTTCAGTTGCCCCTGCTTTTTAAAAAGGAAGAGATGTTTAAAATAACAGAAAAATAAATCTGAATGTAAAAATTTGTCTATGTATTTTACTCTCCCTCCACCCCTGAATCTTTTAGAGTTCTTTATCAAAATCAATTTGACAGTGATTTCTTTTTAATGGCTTGCCTTTAGGGAGTTTCTCTAAAGTATTCAGCACAGTGCTTATAGAACAAAATAAATCTGCTTTCCCTGCATTCACAAATCATTTTGCATGTTATTTAATCAAATCCCGTAAATAAATTAACACATACCAAAATTAGCATAAATAGTCGCAGGACTAAGGCAACCCATTCCTGGTAAGCCCAAACCACATGCACACACACACACACACACACACACATACACATACAAAAAAGCGTAATTGCCATAACTTTAAAGAACTATAAAGTGGTTCTTCTGTGATATCTATTATATGGAAGTAAGTTTTGAAAGCTTCTACTATAATGTCTTGTCAGTAAATAAATCATGTTCAACAGTAAATATCAACACCCACTGTGTCCCTACCTTTCTGATGTCCTTCCTTGTCAGTAAGACACATAAGGGCACTTTAACACTAGTTCAACTTCTAGGATATTTAGAAAATGCAATCAGTTCTCTAGAGACAAATGCAAGCAGCTATATACTTTTATGATCTATGCACAAATTTTCTTAGAAAATAGCATATCTGATACAAAATTGAAAAGTGCAAAAACAATATATATGAAAATACAGTTTGAAGGCAAAAAGTCAGAAGCTTACATAGAAAATACTTCTGTACCTATTTAAATACACACAAGCACATACCTTAACCCAACAGAGTTTATTCTATATGGCAAGAATATGATGAATTGAATGTTTATATTTCTCTAAAATTCATATGTTAAGATATTAACCCTTAATATTATGGTACTAGGAAGTAAGGCCTTTGGGATGTAATCAGGTCGTGAGGGTTGAGTCTTCATAAATGGAATTAGTGCCTTGATTAAAAGGACATCAGAGAACTCACTCACCCTTTTTCTAATGTGTGATGAAACAAAGAGACCTCAGTCTGCAACCTGAAAGAGGGTCCCAACCATAACGCAACTATGCTGGCAGCTTACTACCAGACTGCCAGTCTCCAAACACATGACAAATAATTTTATGTTGTTTATAAGCCATCCAATTGATGGTATTTTGTTATGGCAGCCCTCAAAGACTAAGGCGCATGTCTTGTTGACAGCTGATCCTTGAAAGGGTAGTTTGTGCTTTTTCAAAGATCCACAGTGATTCCCTCTGAGAAGTGATTGCTTACATTTGAGAAATTTAATTGTCTTGAGAGAAAAGAATAGAGAAACATATACAGACAAAAATAATAGAAGCTTTCTTGGATTCCAAATTACTAAAAAGTTGCTTCTTTGTGGCACAATTTGGAATCTAAAATATGGGGATAAATATTTAGATTGATAGAACTCTTTTATCAAGTGACTAATTAGGGTAATATTTTTCCATTACCTGGGGAAGATGCCATTCTCCTTCAGACAGTAATATCTGAAAGACTATTTTTCATGAGAAGTTGTCCGGGCCTTTCTTCCTTTTTATCTGTGTTTTTGAGTCTTGTGCTTCCAGTACTTCACTGCTGAACTTAAGGAGACTCTGTCACTCTCCTGCATTTCAGGAATGGGTCCCACATGTTTGTTAATTTCTTGGAATTAGAATATGTCCTCAAAGAGTTTGTTGAACTAAAACTGGTAGGATTTTTTTGATGTTTCTTTAGCCTTTCTTCTCCAATGTTCATTCTTTCTCAAATCTCTCTAGTTCTCAGACTTTTACTTTTTCAAGCTTGTGAAAAGCTTTTACCTCTTCTATTGTGATCAAAGGTTCACCTCTCTTCCTGCGCAGTAGGATAACTTAACTGGTATCCCTGTTATATTGCATTTTTTGTTCTGTTGTGCTCTTACATCTGTTCAATGTAACATTTTCACATATTAACCTATTCCTTCTGTAAGATATTAAGGACTAGCACTTCTTGCTGATTTTAAGCATTTCTTCCTCTAAGAAAAAAATGGACTTCTCCAGGAGATGAAAGAGTCTTTAGGATGATCACATTCTTCCTTGAATTTTTGATGTTTTCTTTTGAAAGTCCCAATCCTTCTGTTGTAAACATATACTGTGAGGCATTTTTACTTTTAGTTATTGTTTTTCTCCAGTCTGAAAAAAAAACATGTTCTTAGAGTCAGCATATTTTCACCACATTCTCTACTTAGCTGCTATTTGCCACACTTCCATTGATTTTTTTCCCTCCAATGCAGAAAGATTACTCCTACACTTAAAGACCCCATTTCTCTTTATTCATTGATGTAGTCAACTATAGCACTAGGTTTGAACCTATACTCAGCACTTCTGAGATATATAACCATGATCAATGGTTATCTAATCAACAAACCAAATCCAAATTGAGCACCTGAGAGAAATTACCAGCAGGCCGTAGGACTTAACAAAAGTTCGTCCCATAATGGTTCCTTTTGTGACCCTGGACGTTATTCTAAACAGAATAATGAGGGAGAAGATTTGTAATAGCCAATATAATACCAACTAAAGCATCAGGAATTAAGGATCTAATGAATGGCCTAAGTAAATCACACTGACAAGCTGTGCTTTATTGCATGAGCTCACCCTTACCTATACAATCTCCATTGCTTTCACCATTCAAAGTCAAAAAAAACCTCTTGAAGTCTTCCAAATAAATTTCTATACATTCTTATGTAAGAATATGCCCACCTGGAAAGTTATTTACCAGACTTGGAACAACATTTGTAAGCTGAGTTCTAAATGCAACGGGAATCTGTTTCATTTTTTCATTTATTTATCTGCTCAATCATTTATTCTCTCTCATTTGTGCATTCTTTCTACAGATATTTACTGAAAAAAGAAAATGTCTCTCTCAGGTATTCTTTTAATAATGAGTGGATGCCATAGTGAAAGATATTAACAAAATATGCTCTATTCTCCAGAAACTACTATTGTACTAGAGATAATATTTAACAAAAATTACACAAGTAGTATTCTCAAAATACAATAAATATAGAAGGAAAATCACAGAAGGCAGGTTTGAGACAAATCCAATTAGAGTTCCAAATTCATAAACTTCTCCATCTATGAAAGCATGCCAGACATTAACAAGGAGAGTTAAAGTCATTTTTTAAAGTAAGACTCTGCTCTATAGGTATTAAGTTTGTCATAAAAACAAGTATTGTATAGTGAGCAAAGTAAACTATTCAGCAATCAATTCACCAAATGTCCATTGCACACTGAAAAAGTTTGTGGAAAATTTGGAATTAATTCTTTGGAGAACAATATTTAATCTTATTCTAAATTGCTACATACATACTTGTAAAAATGAATTAAATCATTTAAATGATACACTCACTTTTTTTTAATTTAGTAGACCCTAATTATTTATAAGAGATCACTTAGCCAGATAATTTTATGTAATACTTGAATCTGTGGTTAGTAGGACATACATAACAGCATGCATTAAAACAATAAAGGGAGAATATTTAGGCAATGTCATTTATAAAAGTTATTTTCCAAAATCCAGTTTGGCACCTCCATATAGCATTAATGTACCAAATATCCTTTTTGTCCCAAGGAGTTTTTAATGTGATATATTACAAATAAATATTTAAAATAAAAATGACAGCACAAGTTACACCCTTCAGCTAATATTAGCATTCTGTCCAAATGTCAGATTGGATTTAAATTTTAAAGCCTGATTTAGAACTTGACATTAATTTCCTTCAATGCCAAACTAAATTATCCTTAAGAAATTCAAAATGACTAAAAATAACCAAGCATTGTATTATTTTCTTCTATTACATACAAATCATTCCTTTTAGGGATATACCACTTCATTATTGCTTTTTAGATTATATATATGAAATACAATATCTTTCACTCAACTTCTCACATGTAATTTATGAGATTTTCTGCTCAAGCCAGCTTATTTTACAGACATAATAACTGTTGTGGGGCTAAATAATACAACCTGAGAGTGGTACATTAAAGACTAGGACTTAGAATGTCAGGCCAGTACTTCCATCTCAACAAAAGTTTGCAAATTAGTAGTTTACAGGGAAAATATGTTTGCTTACCTGTATTCTGCCAATGTATTGTGTTAAAAGTAAACTCAATGTAATTGAATCTCTTTAGTGTTTCTAATCTGCCAATCTGCAATAATCCATACTAATCCCGATGTTTGCATGTCTAGTCTAAAATGTGATATGTACTTAAGCGTAATGTAATTTGTATTCTTCAGTTTAGCTAACTTCTTTCTGTGTCAGCAAATGCCCTATAAATAGATTTATGAAACTAATGTTCTATAAGTGACACTTCTTCCTATCTATCAAATTTGTGGAATAACCATTCTAGTCATAGGAAATGAGTTTATTTTGTTTGCCTTTAAATTATGTTCAACATTCCTTAGTGTGTGTACATTTCAAAGAGTCAGGAAATTTAAAACATTTATTTTCTATGCTTTCCTGTAGTTAAATTGAAATTTTTGGTTTAGAAAGTCAGGAAATTTATTTTAAGATTTGGAATGCTTAGTGAGATGGAGGTGGCATTGGTATTGATTTTGCTATTTCTAATATTTTTCTTCTGGCGACACCAGATGTAAAGGCTTTTTTTTTTTCCTCAGTTACTTTATCAGTGAGTCCACTAACCAAACATAGTTTTTAGGAGTTTAAGAGCCTGGTTACAAGCATTCATACTGTTTGTGTGAATCCTGAAAGGCACTGAATGGTTTTGAAATCAGTAGGAGCTTTGGGATTATAGAGGTTTTCTGACAATGTACTATGATTCTGAACTGTCAGTCAGTATAGTTTGAAGGCATTCCTAAGTGTTCAACCTAAAGCCTAATTGTTTTAGTCATCCACATTTCTTTAGACCACTTAACATTTAAAAAGAAAATAAGATAAAAAATTGTCCCTTGCCTACACTAGTCAGCTCAGGTTGGCTAAACTTCAGACCAGTTTTTCAACCTAAGTCTCCAAAGTCGCTTTTCTTAGGGTATTTACTTTAGAAAACTTATAACTAAATTATTTCTCTGCCTCTTTGAGATGTAAATCTTTAGTTAGTTAATTTGTTGGTATCTAGAAACTTACTGATTGATTTTATTGTTTATAAATGTATTTAGGTAAAAAATCATAGCATCAGAAGTATTTATACTTTTTGTGCCTTCAGTTTCTTTCTCTCTAAATGTGTTATAACACAAATCTACAACAATATTAAATAATAACGATGATATATCTTTGTCCTATTTGTCAGAATAAAATTTGTCCCAGTTTAACCCTACATAATGTTACCCTTCAAAAGACATTATAATTATCATAATCATTAATAATAACGTAGTGGTAGTATTAAGTCAACATTTACTTATTTTATTTTTTAAATTAAATTTTTCTTGGAGCATTGTTAATTTACACTGCTGTGTTAGTTTCAAGTATACAGCAAAGTGAATCAGTTATAGATATATTTTTATGTATATTTACTCTTTTTAATGTTTTTTCACCATATAGGTCACTATAGAGCATTGATGAGAGGTCCCTGTGCTATACAGTACGTCCTTATTTGCTATCTATTTTATATATTCAGTTCAGTCCAGTTGCTCAGTCCTGTCCAACTCTTTGTGACCCCATGGACTGTGGCTTGCCAGGCTTCCCTGTCCATCACCAACTCCCAGAGTTTACTCAAACTCATGTCCGTCAAGTTGATGATATCACCCAACCATCTCATCCTCTGTCTTCCCCTTCTCTTCCCACCTTCAATCTTTCTCAGCATCAGAGTCTTTTCCAAGGAGTCAGTTCTTTGCATCAGGTGGCCAAAATATTGGAGTTTCAGCTTCAGCATCAGTCCTTCCAATGAATATTCAGGACTGATATCCTTTAGGATTGACTGGTTGGATCTCCTTGCAGTCCAAGGGACTCTCAAAAGGGACATTTCAAAATCATCAATTCTTCAGTGCTCAGCTTTCTTTATAGTCCAACTCTCACATTCATTCATGACTACTGAAAAAACCATAGCTTTGGCTAGATACACTTTTGTTGGCAAAGTAATGTCTCTGCTTTTTTAATATTCAGTTTAGTAGTGTGCATATATCAATCTCAGCCTCCCTATTTATCCCTCTCTCCTCTTCCCCTTAGTAGCCATTAGCTTGTTTTTGTTTTCTATGATTGTGAATCTATCTTTTTTTATATATACATAAATAGGTTCTTTTGCACCACTTTTAAAATTCTATATATAAGCAATATTATATGATACTTATCTTTCTCTGACTCACTTCAGTTTTTATGACAACCTCTAGGTATATCCATGCTGCAAATGGCCTTGTTACATTCATTTTTATGGCTGAGTAAATTCTATTATGGATTTATATCACATATTCTTTATCCATTCATCTGATCATGAACATTTAGGGTGCTTCCATGTCTTGACTATTGTAAATAGTTCTGCAGTGAATATTAGGGTGCATGTATCTTTTTGAACCATGTTTTTCTCTGGATATACACCCCTGAGTGGAATTGCTGGATCATATGGTAGCTCATCTTTAGTTTTTTAAGGAGTCTTCAAACTGTTCTCTAATTTACATTCCTGCCAATAATGCAAGAGGGTTGCCTTTTTTTTATACTCCTCTAGCATGTGTTGTTTGTAGACATTTTTCAATGATGGCCATTCTGACCAGTGTTAGATGATAACTTATTTGTTTGGAGATTAATTTCCCTAAAAATTAGTGACACTGAGCATCTTTACATGTGCTTTTTGGTCATCTATATGTCTTCTTTAAAGCAATATCTATTTAGGTCTTTTATTTTTATTTTTTTTAATTGGGCTCATCAATGAATTTGATAAAGTTGTAGGATACAAAATTAATACACAGAAATCTCTTGCACTCTTATACACTAAAAACACAATGACAGAAATAGAAATTATGGAAAAATTCAATTTTCCATTACATGAAAAAGAATAAAATACTGATGAATAAACATACCTAAAAAAGAGAAAATGCTTGTACTCAAAAAAGCATAAGATACTGATGAAAGAAATAAAAATGATACAAATATCTGTCCTTGGATTGGAAACATCCATATTGCCAAAATGTATATGCTACCCAAAGTAATATATGTATTCAATGCAATCTTTATTAAATAACCAATAGCATTTTTTCACAGAATTATAATAATTTTATAGTTTATATTGAAACACAAGAAAATCTGAATTGCCAAAGTAATCTGGAGAAAGAAAAATGGAGCCAGAGAAATCAGGCTCTTTGATTTCAGGCTATATTATAAAGCTACAGTCATCAAAACAATATGGTACTGGCACACAAATAGAAATTTAGATCAATGGAATGGGGTAAAAAGGTCAGAGATAAAGCCATGCACCTATTGTCATCTAATCTATGACAAAGGGTGGAAGAATATACATTGGAAAAAGATACTCTTTTCCATAAGTGGGACTGGGAAAACAGGAAAGGTAAAGGTAAAAAAAAAAAAAAAAGAAATTAAGACATTCTCTAACACCATACACAGAAATAAACTCAAAATAGGTTAAAGACTTAAATGTAAGACTGGGTACTATGAAAGCCTTAGAGGAAAATATAGGCAGAACAATCTCTAATATAAAGCACAGCAAGAACATTTTTGAACCATTCCCTACAGTAATGAAAATAAAAATAAACAAATGAAATTTAATTAAGCTTAAAAGCTTTTTCACAGAAAATGAAACCATAAACAAAACAAAAAGACAACCCTAAAAATGAGAGAAAATAGTTGTATACAAAGTGATCAACAAGGAATTAAACTCCAAAAATACAGGAACAGCTCATGGAGCTCAATATCAAGGAACCCAATCAGCATTCATTTAAATCATCGTTTCTTTGGTCTGATTATGGTTCACTTCACTTAGAATTTTTATATCTCTGTATGCAATTATTTTACTTTATAATTGTTTAGTGCACATGAAATATTTAGTCAACTTCTAGTCTTCTGAAGATGTGGTTATTTCAATTCAGGTTTTAAAGAAGTTCTAAGTGTACATTATTATATTGTCAGTTATTTAGTAACAGCACTTTAGCATGAAATTTTATTGTTTTATTGCTTCCAGTGCTTCTGCTGAAAATTCATGAATCTGTCTTTCTAGGATCCCTAAAATAAGTCACTCCCTAAGGTGACTTTTGGATAAAGATAAGCTGATTAAATTATAGGTCATTGCTACAACAGTATACCTACCACATCAGTCTTGATCTATGGAATTTTAATTCTTCCAATCATTTTTGTGTCACACCTCTCTAAAATTCTTAAAAATATTAATTGGGTATTTTTTTTTTTTACTGCCCCAGTTTTGTGTCAGGAATAATGGCAAGTATATTATATCTGAAAGCAGACACTCTAACTTATTTTTGTAAGTTTTATTTTATTGCATTCTAAATAGCCATATATACTAATATACTGGGCATAAATGGCAAATATTATGGTCTCAATATTTTAGGGAAAAACATTTAGCAGAAAGGTGGTTACTCATTAATTGTATTAAATATTTGTATTGATACAATATATAATTCTGCCAGATGCTCATTCCTTAGTAAGTAACAAAACTTTTAAATAAAAATTGCTAACAGGCTCTTTAAACCATTTTGAATTTATTTTTTGTGCATGCTCTACGAGAGTGGTCCATTTTAATTCTTTGACTTGTAGTTATCCAGTTAAACCAGAATTGTTTTTGAAAGGCTGTCTTTCCTGCAGTGTATATTCTTGCCTCCTTTTTTGTAAATTTGTTGACCATATGTGTGTTTATTTCCAGGCTCTCTAGTCCCTTCTATTTATTTATGTGTCTGTTTATGTGTCAGTACTGTGCTGTTTTGATTGCTATAGTTTTGTATTTATGTTTGAAATCAAGGAGCATTATACCTCCAGTTTTATTCTTACCTTTCAAGATTGTTTTGGCAATCTAGGGTCTTCTGTGTCTCCACACAAATTTTAGAATTATTTGTTATAGTTCTGTGAAAAAAATTCCATTGTTGTTTTCATAGGAATTGCACTGAATCTGTAGATTGTCTCAGGTAGTATTGTCATTTTAATGATAGATACTAATTTTTCCAATCCATGGATACTGTATATCTTTAAACCTGTGTGTGTGGTCTTCAAAGAGTTAGATGTAAGACCAGAAACTATAAAACTTCTAGAAGAAAATAGGAAATAAGTTCCTTGACACTGGCCTTAATAATACTTTTTGGTTATATTTTCAGGAAAGGGAAATAAAAGCAAAAATAAGTACACAAAGATTGTAAAGCAATCACCAATCAATTAAAAATAAATAAACATGATTTTTTAAAAATAAAGTTAACAAATGGGACTATATTAACTAAAAAGCTTTTATACACTGAAGAAAACTATCAACAAAACAACAGTAATACCTACTGAAGGGGAAAAATACTTGCAAATAATATATCTGATAAGAGGTTATATCCAAAATGTACAAAGAAGTAACAAAACTCAACATTAAAAAAAAAAAAAAATCCAAACAACTAAAGCAATGAAAAGGGACTTTTTATCCATTCATATTAGAGCAATACAATTAACAAGTCATAGATTTTTCACTTTCAATTACAGATGCAAAATTTGAATATTTGTAATCACTATATATATAGTCACATTTTTTGTAGATATAATGTAGATTAGAATCATTAGTCTTTCCAAAAGTCTTTAATACTTGATAACAGTTATATAAAACTCTTATGTTTATTTTACTAAATAAGTCATTAATTATAAGTACTAATGTAATGTGTTTAATGATTGTAGGACAATTAGGAATTTTATTTCTCCTATTAAAATAAACTAAATTTTGTTTTAGGAAAAGTACAAAATTAACTTCAATTCTTATGTTTTAAGGACAAACTTCTGTAAATTATTGTTTGTGAAATGAATCGCCAGTCCAGGTTCGATCCATGATACATGGTGCTCGGGGCTGGAGGTGGGAGGGGTGTTCTGGATGGGGAACACACGTACACCCATGGCGGATTCTTGTCAATGTATGACAAAACCGATATAATATTGTAAACTAAAAAATTAAAAAAAAATAATCTAAAAAAAATGAAATAAAAAAAAAATCAGTGAACTCATTTTAAAGTGAGTAAAGTATCTGAATAATTAGCTTTCCAAAGAAGACATACAGATGGACAAGAGACATATGAAAATAAACTAATCATCAGGGATATGCAAACAAAAAACATAATTAGATATCCCTTCCCATGTGTTAGAATGGCTGTTATCAAAAAGTCAACACATTGCAAATTTTGCTGAGGATGTGGAGAAAAGGGTAACCTCATGCCCTATTGGTAGGTAGTTAAATATGTGGAGCCAATGTGGAAAACAGTACAAAATATCCTCAATATGATCCAGCAATTCAACTGCTCCATATTTACCTGAAGAAAAATGAAAACATGAATTATAAAAAGTATATACATCCCTATCTTCATTGCATTGCAAGCAGATTCTTTACCTATTGAGTCATCAGGGACACACATACTCATTACAGCATTATTTACAACAGCCGAATTATGGAAGCAAGCAAAGTGCCCATCAATAGATGAATGAGTAAAGAAGAGGTAACAATATATGGAGCCCTGGCAGCGCCCCGGCGGGAGTGGGTGGCCCAGCACAGAGGGGCTCGGAGGAGACAAGCGGGCCCGCAGGGCGAGGGACCCAGTTGGAGCCAGAGCCGCAGCGGTGAAGCTGCCGGGTCCTTCACGATGAAAAATCTGGGGACACTTCTCTCTCCTTTGTGTAGTTGATAGTTTAGACAGTAAAGAGATGGCTGACAGTGTCAAAACCTTTCTGCAGAACCTTGCCAGGGGAATCAAAGACTCCATCTGGAGAATTTGTACCATCTCAAAGCTAGATGCTCGAATTCAGCAAATGAGAGAGGAGCAGCGTCAAAGAAGGGCAAGCAGTGCCCTGGCTCAGAGAAAAGTCCAGAACATAGAGAGAAAGCAGAAGAGTGAACCACGTATCGTTAGCAGAATTTTTCAGTGCTGTGCTTGGAATGGTGAAGTTTTCTGGTTCAGTCTCCTCTTGTTTTATTGAGTGTTTATTCCCATCCTTCAGTCAGTAATGGCGCGGATTATTGGTGATCCATCACTACACGGGGATGTCTGGTCATGGCTGGAGTTCTTCCTCACGTCAATTTTCAGTGCTCTCTGGGTGCTCCGCCTCTTCTTGCTCAGCAAAGTCGTCAACCAGATTTGGTTTCAGGATATAGCTGACCTGGCATTCAAGGTATCTGGGATGAAGCCTCATCCATTCCCTAGTGTCAGCAAAATAATTGCTGACATGCTCCTCAACCTCTTGCTTCAGGCTCTCTTCCTTCTCCAGGGGATGTTTGTGAGTCTTTTTCCCATCCATCTTATTGGTCAGCTGGTTGGTTAGTCTCCTGCATATGTCTCTCTTCTACTCACTATACTGCTTCGAATATTATTGGTTCAATAAAGGAACTGAAATGCACCAGCGATTGTCAAACATAGAAAGGAATTGGCCTTACTACTTTGGACTTTGTTTGCCCCGGCTTTCCTCATAGCAATGCAGTCCCCCTACCTCATCAGTGGCTGCCTCTTCTCTGTCCTCTTTCCTGTATTCATTATCAGCACCAATGAAGCAAAGACCCCTGGCAAAGCATATCTTTTCCAGTTGCACCTCTTCTCTGTGGTGGTTTTCTTAAGCAACAGACTCTTTCACAAGACGGTCTACTTGCAGTCAGCCCTGAGCAGTTCCACTTCTGCGGAAAAATTGCCTTCACCTCACCCATCTCCTGCCAAACTGAAGGCTGCTGCAGGCCGCTGAGTCGACTACCCGCCATCTGGAGGGGCCGGGTGGGATCGGAAGGATGCTGCGGCAGCTCTTCTCCTGGTTCACCTCCACCCCCTCCCAGGGAAGGCAGGGCCCACCCTGCCAAGGGCCCTGCCCACATTCCCTTCTCTCTGAGGAATCCAGATTTTTGTCTCTGGTGCACGTAAGGCAGAATCTTCCTGACACCAGTATGGCATTTAAACACTGGTGAGTCTGAAAGGACCACAGGTTTTTCTGCAGCTCTTTTCTAGCATTTGCGCCCCCCCCACCCCCGTGCCTGGAATGATTTGAATACTGTTTCTTCCTGTGCCATTTACCCTCCCATTTTCCCTTCCTGCCTCCCACTGCCCTTGGATGAATGGATTTTTGTAATTCTAGCTGTTGTATTTTGTGGACCTGTTTTTTTGTTTGTTTGTTTTTCTGTGAGGCACATATATTGGATGTGGGAGGGACAGGAGGCCCTGATGCTCCTGGTCACTCCTTTTATAGCCATCACTGTCTTGGTTCTTGTAACTCAGGTTAGATTTTGGTCTCTTGCTCCACTGCAAAACAAAAACAAAAACAAAACACAAGCCTGAAGACATGAAACACAGCCAGATCTCCACTGGGTTTGAGGAATGACTTTCTTCCCCTTGCAGGGGAAAAAGCTTTTTTCACTGGTACATTTAAAGCTCCCCAAAGATAGGGAGGTACCAATTTCAGACAAGTGCCACTGTAACACAGAATGTTCAGAGAACCTGAACTTTTAAACTCTGGAAGTCTGATCTTGACTGTTGGTCACTGCTGGGGCTGTCTGGTATTTCAAAGGAATATCAAGTGCTACAAATAGGAACTGAAGGGGTAAACTAATTAAACCCATTAAACCTGAAAAAAATTTAATATATGTGTTATTACCTTATAACAATTCCAATTTCATATAATAGTTTCAGTTCAGTTCAAAATATTCTGTACCATAATTATCAATATGTATTTATGATTATCAATTACACAAATGTTATCTGCATATAACACAGTTAGAATTATTAAAATTTTATTATTTCACTTCTCCTAAAAATTGTTGTTGCCTTTTAAACACTAATCTACTTATCTTTCAGAGAGAAATAAGAAAAAAATCTCTAGTTCTTCTTCCACAATATTTTCTAACAAACTGCAGCACCTGAATCTTGTCATCTAATTTGTAATAGCCAAGATAAAGATTAAAACATATTTTTATTTTACAGAATAAAAAAAAATAGAATCTATGCCTACAAAACTCTTATATGTACTTTCATTGAAGTGGAAATCTTTTCCTTTTCATGCTGATTAGAAAAATTTAAATTATACATATTTTGACTTGATGGTAAAATATGAAGTATTCAGAAATGAATTGCATGTTGTGCTAGTAAGATTGTAATTTCTAGATAGTTTCTAGAGTATAAGTTAACTATTGCCATTTGCAATTCATTCTTATTCTTTTCTCAATTCTTACCTTTATCTATCATACAGAAATTTGTTTTTATTCCTTTAATTATTTGATTACTAAAATTTATTTTTTAAAGGGCTGGGTTTTAAGTATGTGGTAGATAAGAGAGAAAGAAAATTGTCACTCACAATGAGAATTCCAATCTTATAATGATAGACTTAAACATTGATTTTAATTTTCCAATATTTAAGAACATTTGTTATGAAATCATCTAGGTTTTATGTTGTGCTAGGAAAAGTAGGATTAAACATATGATTTTTTATCACTATTTCGCATTGCAATTCATTTTCATCAGAGTTGAAATCAACACAAATTATGTAGAAAACAAATCTTTCAAGTTATAATTGGACTAATTACAAATCCATTTATCCTCAAATATACACAAAATGACTTTCTTCAATATACAGAAGTTTTACTGATGAATTAAAACTATGAACTTGAGAACTGGAGAAACTTGATTGGAGATTAAAAGTCATTGTCTTAATCAGCGCTAGTTCTTTACCTAAATGGAAGGCAATTGAAAATTAATTTCATTTCTTTAATTAACTCTAGTCAGGAATATGTTTGATTAATGTAATTGTTTCTGAACTGACAATTTTATACTCAAGAAAAGTTCAATGTCTAATTATAATATTATATGGACTCTTAAAAATATTATAAAGACTTGTTTGGGCTACTTAGATATGGCATGGTCCAGTGACAAATCATCCAATTTTCTTGTTTATTTAAAGAGACTTTATGCATAGATCTAAATATAATGTTATTTCTCTGATAATTTTAAAATGTGCATATGGGACATGGTTAACTTCTCAGGTGCTCATATGAAAGATAATAATACCTAACTCACAAAAACTGATGCGTATTAAAAATCTCTGCAAATTCCAGCATTCTAGACATATATTCTATGTTATAATTATGCCTTACATGTTAAGATATAATTATGTGCTATTCTTAGTTGTTCAGTTGTGTCTGACACTTTGCGACCCCAAAGAGTGGTCTACTCTTTGCCAGTAGCCTGGCAGGGTCCTCTGTCCATGGGGATTCTCCAGGCAAGAATACTAGAGTGTATTGCCACGCCCTCCTACAGGGGATCTTCCCAATCCAGGATTCGAACTCAGGTCTCTCACACTGCAGGCAGATTCTTTACCATCTGGCATAATTATAATATATTATTACCAAGGCATAATTATAATATAGATTAAAATCGTAAAATGTGTTTGACCATAGAGTATACAGACCATAAAACAAGTATAGTCTCTGTCATGCAGCCATAATGTTCCTGTCACAACTTCTCCTTTCTGTTGTTGTGGCACTAAAGCAATCATAGACAATATGTAAACAATATGTGTGACTGGGTTTCAAGAAGACTATTTACAAAAACAATTGGCAGGATCATAATTTACTGACCACTTGCATAAATGAGAATAATCATGAAGTTTTTAACAGGAATAACTACAAACAATTGTTACTATAAGGAAGTGTATATGTGTGCTCAGTCACTCAGTTGTGTTCAACTCTTTGTTACCCTATGGACTGTAGTCCCCCAGAGTCCTTTATCAGTAGAATTCTCCAGGCAAGAATACTGGATTGGGTTGCCATTTCCTTTTCCAGGGGATCTTGCTGACCCAGGGATAGAACATGTGTCTCCTAAGTTTCCTGCATTGACAGGTGATTTCTTTACCACTGAGCCATCCAGGAAGTCTAATATAAGGAAGGCATTGCATTAAAGTTATTTTGCAGAGGTCGATGACTTCTGTTCAAGTTGAAGAGATCTTGCCAAGTCAAGCTCTCACATATATCTACCAATAACAAACAAAGGGCTATATTTCACATAACAGCATAACAGAAGTGAAAGAGAATGAAGAACGTCTGCCCAAAATATAAAAGGAAACTCCATTTGTTGTATAAAAGACAATGAGTATATTGCAGAGACGTATTTAAAGAGTAATTTAAATATCTGAATTACACATTTGTAGAGGAATGAGCAAAAAATGGAGTTCATGGATATAACTTACTTTCTCTCTAGTTTAAATGACTTCAGAAAACTTTGTATACTTTTTACAATTGATTTAGAATGATCTGATTGAAAAAGTCACAATTTTAATGATTTTCAAATGAGACATGAATAGAATGTTATAGTCATGCTAATGACTTGAAAGACAAAAAGTAATAGAGACTTTGGTAGTACTAGAAATGACTTTTGTTTAGATATAACTTGATATCCATTTCATCAATTCTCTAAGAGTTAATTCATTCTTTCTGCTTCATGTTTCTATTCTGCTATTTTATGCTGTCAGATCTTACTGATTGTCACACAGATATCACTATACGACAATTTAGTGTTACCATATATCAGGCAGAGGGTTCCTTTAAAGTCCTGAATCACACCATATCCTTTATATGAACTGAACCATGCAATAATGTCCACACTTTTAGAATAAACTTCAGACTCCTTGCCCTGGCCCACAGTATATCCTTCATAATATTGTGCCTGCCAACTTAATACCATCTAGTCACTGACCTTCTCCTAAGTTACTAAGCTCCTACCCACTATTTTCCTGGCCCTTGAAATGACAAGTTCATTTATGTCTAGCAGCCTTTATAACATCAGCTTCCCCTGTGGGATCTAACCTTCTTCCAGACCCTCACCTAGTTGGCAGCTTTTTCAAACTGTGTTATCAGATTAAATGTAATTCCTTCCTCAGAATCCTCAGTCTAAAATTCTTCAATTCTTGCCACTCTGTTTTTCTTTAAGAATGTATTATAAATCAACAGGTCTCAATACTTCTTACTTTTATTATCTGTTCAGTTTAGGTCAGTTCAGTCACTCAGTCATGTCCAACTCTGTGATCCCATGGACTGCAGCCAGACTGGAATGCCAGACTTCCCTGCCCATCACCAACTCCCACAGTTTGCTCAGACTCGTGTCCATTGAATCGATGATGCCATCCAACCAACTCAGCCTCTGTTGTCCCCTTCTGCTCCTTTCTTCAATTTTTCCCAGCATCAAGGTCTTTTCCAAGAAGTCAGTTCTTTGCATCAGGTGGCCAAAGCTATTGGAGCTTCAGCTTCAATATCTGTCCTTCCAATGAATAGTCAGGACTGGTTTCCTTTACAATTAACTGAATTGATCTTCTTGCAGTCCAAAGGACTCTCAAGAATCTTCTCCAACCCTACAGTTCAAAAGAATTAATTTTTTGATGCTCAGCTGCTGGGAGCTGTCAGGATGCCCCCTTGCTTGAATGACAAGGTCACAAGACTAAGAAAGAAACTGCAAAGCGGATTTTCCTTATCGGGGCATCCCAGGCAAGGCCCCTCCTGGTACTTTTCTTGGGAGTTCTGTTCATGCTCGAAACATTAGCTCATCTCAGTAGGTCAGTTCCAGTTAGAAAGAATCCTTCCTGAGGTCATGGCAAAGCCACCACTAGACGGGTTCGTACTTGGGTCACTTTTCCACTTCCCACTCCCCTGACCACTCCACAGTGGAAGCTCCCTTCCTTGAAGAGACCAGGGGGGATGGGACTTAGGAATGCTCATAACTGTAGCCAGTATGGTTGGAGAGACATTGATTGCTTTAGGATAGTGTAGACATAGGAATTCATTATAGTAGTTATATAAGGCTAATAGGGTTTTATTGCTAAAGCAGTGCTGCTAGACTGTCTCATTGTACTCTTTCCTTGTAAGAACTGGAGTGTCAGAACAGAATGAGACAGGTAGTGGTTGAGGTTACTAGAATAAAAACAGTTTCAAGCTTAGTCCTTCCCTCTAGCCTCTACACACCTGCACCTGATAAGAGAAAAATGTAACCTTTCTGCTCAGACTGATGTACATACCATGACTGAATGAAGTATCCTGAAGACAATAAAATAATAACCATATTATTGTTAAATCTGATTGCACAGAAATATGACTTCTGCAAGGGGAATGTTTTGATGATAGATTGGAGAATAAGCTATGATAAGGTTGCTATGGAAGATAGAAAACAAAAGATTGTATAGAATAATATGTGATATAATGGAAATGATTTTTTGGGGTATAAAACTGTAAACCAACAAGAATAAAGAGAGACTGCCTCATCAACATATTGACTCAGCTCAGTACTCTGCCGATGCCACTCATTCATTCCTCAAGACCCCTGGACCCGCTGGGGCTGGACTCTGGCACTCAGCCTTCTTTAGGGTCCAACTCTTACACTGATGCATGACTACTGGAAAAACCATAGCTTGGACTAGATGGACCTTTGTTGGCAAAGTAATGTCTCTGCTTTTCAGTATGCTGTCTAGTTTTGTCACAGCTTTTCTCCCAAGAAGCAAGCATCTTTTAATTTCATGGCTAGTCACCATCTGCAGTGATTTTGGAGCCCCCAAAATAATGTCTGTCACTGCTTCTATTGTTTCCCCATCTATTTGCCATGAAGTGATGGGACTGGATGCCATGATCTTAGTTTTATGAATGTTGAATTTTAAGCCAGCTTTTTTACTCTCCTCTTTCACTTTCATCAAGAGTCTCTTCAGTTCCTCTTCACCTTCTGCCATATGGGTGGTATCATCTGCATATCTGAAGTAACTAACACTTCTCCTGGCAATTTACTCTCCATCTATGTCTAGCATCTGAGATGCATGAAATTTGTCCACTCAGTTTATAGTTATGTATTGTAACATTCCTGATATGATAGATATTAAATTTATTGAAGTAAGAAAAGCAGGAAAGAAGAAAGATAGGAAGAGAATATGAAGGAAGAAAAGAAGGAAGGAAGAAACATTCTTGTAATACTGGCAAGAGGTTAAGAAAATGTGTGATCACTGAAATTCTTCAATAACTAGGCAAGAAAAGTGTTATCTTAGCTATAAGAAATGCTAAAATTGTTGAAAAATATAGAGTCAAGGACATAGTAGAAGCTCAAGTTATTAAGCTAAAGAAGTTAATCCTAACTTAGAATAAGGAGTTTCAAGAAAAGGAATTGAGGCTCCAAATTGAAAAGGTGAAGGACCCAGAGTCAGTAATCCTGGAAAAGTGTCATATCTACCAACTGATTCACTGACACATGTGAAGAGTTATGATTCCAATAGCCAGACAACATTCAAGAACTGTGTGCCATTATTCTTATCTTTACTAAACTACTAGACCAGGTCCGTGTCAAACCATCCTTAGTTATGACCTTTATATTTTTGTATTGCTTATGATTACAAATAGACCTTTATGTTACTTTGATAACCTAATTTCCCCCCAGATACAGACTTCTGCCTCTGTTGCACTATTTTGCACACATGCAAGCAAGCACATGTGCACATACATACACATGCAACAGCTCAGACAGCGCTTTCCATAGGACGTTTTAGTTTGCAACAGTTTCTCAAGATTTGATCAACAAAGTCTTTACCCACTAAGTATCATCCATGTTTCTGGGTTCTGGGACTTTATAAGGGAGAGAATAATATCCCATTTCCATTCAGAAATAATGTTTTAGTTAAATGAGAAGGAACATAAATTATTGAAATGTTGATACAAGGAATATAATTAAATATGTAGATAAGGAAAAGGTGTGGGGAGGATAATCAATGAGAAATAAATTAGACACAAACTAATTATAGGTTGTTATAGGACTGTCAGATAATACCTCACATTATGGATGATATTTTATCCAAGATCAAAATAAGGGAATGAACCAACCATTTTTGATAATAATGAAAGGCAATTCATATATGAGATAAGTGTAGGTGCAGCTCATCTAAGTTATAGGAGAGTTGGCTAATGCAAGAGGCACCAGAAAGCCAGTGTGTCTAAAATAAAGTGATTAAAGGGAATGGCTCAAAATATCATGATGGATAACTGGGCAGGTCAAACAGCCTTTTGTAGGCCATAGTAAAGAACATGAATTTTCTCATTGTTTTAGAGATTTGAGCAGATTGGAGATATGATCTAATTTAGAATTTTTGTAAGATTATTCTGACTGCTTTGTGTGGAATAATTTGAAAGTGGATAAAAGCAGAAATAGAAATATGGATTATGATACAAATATAACGTAGTTCACAGATAAATGTTGATGACTTTGAGATGGTAGCAGTGCAGAATTAGAGAAGTAAACAGGTACAATATTTATTTTAAGAGTAAAACATACTGTACTTGATGATCAATTGAATAAAAAAAGTGAGATTTATTGTGGGTTTCTATGTCTGTCATCAGCAATTTGATGGTTTTACTACTAGAAGTGAAGTGGAAACAGATTTGAGGTTGATTAGGAGGAATTAATAGTTGTATTTACATGTATTAATTTAAAAATCTGATACTACAAAGTGTCAAGTCAGAGATGTCAAGTGGGCACTATAATATACAAATGAAATATTTTATAGAAGACTACCTTGAAGAGTTAAGTTTCAAAGTTGCCAAAATATGTGTGTTATTTACAGATATAGTCACTATCATCTAAGAAAAGAGTAGATGGGAGTAACAAAGACTTTCATTTTCATAACCTGAGGGAATGCATACTGGAATGGTTAGCATTAAAATAAATGTGTGAGAAGAAATACTAAAGTAGGCAATTAACCGACAAGTGAAATTTCATAGAAACAAAGAGATGAGTATTTTAGGAAGGAGGTAGAAATAGAGTCTGTGGGAAATTTCTATATCCTATCCCTTATTGTTCAGTTTACCCAAGAGATGAGCAGGATAGTAAGTGCTTTTAAGTAAGTGCTTTCTTTGAAGGAGAAATAGATATTGTTCTTTACTAAAGATTTCCCCAAAATTATCCTCTTTTCATATTCCTGTATTACTCTGCACTCTGTCTCTTTTTAAACATTTTCAAAATGCATAAGTGTGCAAAAAAGGCATGTTTTCAATATTTTCTTTCATAAAGTCTGCCTGTATTCATTTATCTCAGAAAGACTTTGACATTTGATATGTCTTGTTGGAGTCTAGTTAACAAACATTTCATTCTAAATATTGTTTGAATAAGAGTTAGCCACATGGATATAGACTTGTAAAGAATGATAACAGCAGTAGAAATGGAAAGAAAATCTAAAAGACAGCTAGTAAGCAACATGAATGCAAGAGGAAACTGATAGTATCATCTTACAACATGAACTTCAAAAAACAGTCTTTTGTTTTTATTCTTTCTCTCTCTCTCTCTTTCTTTTTCTTTTATTTTGTTTAATATTTTTTTTTCAGAAAAATATGGAAAAATATTTTAGAGTTGTAAATGGAGGAAGAATGATAAAATATATTCCAAATTTGTACCTCGGCCTATGGGGGGAGGTTATACAAAATAACAAGAAAAGAACACCTACAAAAAGTAATGATAGAAAAGAAAACAAGTTCTTATTTGAATAAATGTAAGGTAACTGTGATCTAAGAATATAACTTGTTTGCAATTACGGCAAAGAGGAGAGAAAAGTGTCTAGAAATGAGATAGAATTTTATGAAAATAATTGATTCCAGATTAAGATTTACAGAGAAACTAGGTAACTTTGAACTAGAAAGTAATCTAGAGTTGAGTCTGGTGGAAGATATTCAAGGCAGTGTGTGGATGGTCAGAAAATGTTGGATGACTTTGGTTATTGTGTTGAAGGGAATATGAAGCGCATTAGAACTAACTCAGCCATATGGAAAACAGTGATGGCTTAGTTTAACATTGTTTCATAAATACTTGATGGATGAATGCGGGCATGGAAGGGAGGTCCAAGAGGGAAGTTTACACAGCATATAGCAGATTTCCTTCATTGTATAGTAGGAACTAGCACAAAGCTGTAAAGTCACTCTGGGCTGTCAGCACATGCTAAGTCACGTCAGTCATGTCTGACTCTTCGAAACCCCATGGACTGTATCCTGCCAGGGTCCTCTGTCCATGGGATTCCCCAGACAAGAATACTGGAGTGGGTTGCCATGCCCTCCTCCAGGGGATCTTCCTGACCTGGAGGTACAACCTGCCTCTTTTACATCTCTTGCATTGGCAGGCAAGTTCTTTACCACTAGCACCACCTGGGAAGCCCAAAGCAATTATACCTCAATTTAAAAAAAAAATAAAAGAGAGAGAGAGATAAATAAACACTTAGCTAAGCAAATAAACTTAGTTACAAAACAAAGAGACTCATAGACTTAGAAAACGACCTTATGGTTGCCAAGGGGAAGGGATAGTCAGGGACTTTGGGAAGATCAGGTACACATTGCTATATTTAAATGAATATCCAGCAAAGACCTATTGTAAAGCACAAGGAATTCTGAATGAGAGGGTGGTTTGGAGGAGAATGGATACATGAATATGTGTGGTTGAGTCCCTTTGCTGTTCATCTGACACTACTACAGCATTGTTACCAGCTATAATCCAATGAAAAAAAATGTTTATGGTGTTAAAAAAATTAAAATTTAAAAAAAAGGGATAACTGGAAAAACCATTAACTCTGGCAATCACAGACAGCATTCCTAGTGTTATATGATTTAAAACGTGGTCTCTATCAGAAATAGCAATTTGGTGGCTATTGCCTCTGGAAAGATAGATGGGAATATTCCAGGGGAATGGACATGGGAGGACATCACAGACTGAAGGAAAAAGAAAAAAAAAAAGAGAGAGAAATTATAAAATAGTATGTGCTGTAGTTTCATTGCAACTTAGTAACTCATAGGAAGTAGAAAATTCTTTAAGACAGATAGATGTGGAGAGAGAAAGACAAACAGGAGAGAGCAATGTAGAAAACTTCAATCTTAGACTTCCTTAGATGGTCTCTGATGTTATTTCCTTTTTATAGAGTAAGTGTAAGATAACTGAGTATAAGATAAATTGAGGATTTTTTCCCATGATCAATTTTGCTCAAGAATTTCAGACACCTTCAAATATGAAGCCAGTAGCATTAACTATGACTACATACATACACAAAAAGAGATGCCAGATAAATCTTATTCTCAGCAATTATAGTGTTTGTGATAAGAAAGTAATTTGTAGTGGATAGTTGGTGAAAACATTGTTGTTTTAAAATCTCGAAGACTTGGGTTATTGAGCCAGAGCTGGAGAACTAGAATTCCAAAAAGTTGATTACAGTATTGGTCAAAATGGAGTATATTCCAGAAGGTCTTTGTCCCACTACTATATAAGTAATTAAAAGACCTTTCTAGTATGAGGCAAGGCTTTTGAAAGGATCTGAGGAAAAGTATCTAGCACTTGTATACTGTCAGTGCTCCTAGCAGGGAGATGTAGGGCCAGTAGGAGTGTGATGGGACTGAAATTGAAAGATAAGACCTCCAAAAGAGGGATGCAGAAGCCCAGGAAATCTTGTATTCCAAGTTTCTCCTGAGAATCTAAGAGAAGACTGTCAATGAGTTCTGCAGCAATATGGGGCAGAGGCAATGGGAGACAGGCCAATGGTGAGTATTAGAGTGTGCCAAGCAGAGAAGTCTGAGACAACTGGCATTCTCCTCTATTTCCCAAATTCTTAAACGCTAGTGTTTGTAAGTGACAAGTATTTGAATTCACCCATCAGAAAAGTAAGAATTATGGATGAGTCACCATACCTTGATATATGAAATCTAACAGAAGACACTCCAGGATGGAAATTGAAAACTGGGAAGATAGCTGAATGCATCTCAGAAGATCTGTAGAGTTAGGAAAAGTTGATGTGGAAAAGAAGTTGGTAGAGGAGCTGCTTATGCCCTCAGAAGCAATCACTATGCATTGAGTTTGTCACAGAAATTTGGATGAGTTGCATCAGTAAGGTTAATGAGAAGACAGAACACAATACCCAAGAATCAGATGAATGGGACATCCCAACAGAGGCTGATAAAGACCATGAAAGAGAAAACAGACAGGACAGCCCTCTTCTAACATAATATTTGTAAGCATCTGCTTTTGCCTAGATATACCACAGAGAAAACATAGGACTAGTCCTATAATATTAATGGGTAACTTAAATGAGATTAAATGTTGAGTTAAGCTTAAATTTAATTCTAAACGAATTTGTTTTAAATTAAAAATATATACATCCTCCACATGCAAAAATAATAATAATAATAATAATAATAAGATGTTTCCAAGACACTGAAAATAGGAATTTCAGAGGTTATTTTGTTTATTTTTTATTTTTAGATTTTCTTAATCAAATCAAGGATTTATTATATGTCAGAAGTTGTTATATACACTCTACCTTTGATAATTAATTTACTCTTCACAATGTCTTATGAGGTAGATTCTATTATCTTTCTCTTTTCAAGTGAAGGCATGGAGACAAAGAAATGTTGCATAATGTGAACAATATTATAAAGATTTTATGCTGTAGGATTTGAATTTTGTAAATATAAGAAAAAGTTTCATTTCTGCCACCCTTAACTGTCTAAAATGCCTTGCTCAATAAACTTCCCTTGGAATCGTGTGTAGTTATATAATTTTAAATATACAAGTCCTTTTTACACACAAAATAATCTCTAAATGCAAATCTTCAATAATATTTCATATGACAACCTGGTTCTACACTGGATAAAAAAAAGTAACCTTTGGACTTTTTGGTAGGCATAATATTTTAAGGAACTTTGAGATATACTTTTATCTATATGCAGTGTTTGCTATTTATATGGACTTTAGAACAGAACCTTCAGGTAATTTATGATTCCACTGTAGTCTCTGTGAAAAAATAATGTGTTCCATATATAATAACAAAATATAGGAGACTGACTTAAAATAAGACCACACCAGAAGGCAGGGACATGCTGTCTTGAGAAACACGTATGTCCTAATAGTTTGACAAGTTATGGATATTTAAGCTGTGAAGTAGTTTTATTAGATTTTCCTATAGGTAGATAACTCCTGAACAAAAATGGGGATATGCAATGCATATCCAAGAGAGGATAGATGTAAATGTCAGGAAATTAAGTACAATCAAGAGTTGGGTAGTGAAGAGGGGAAAGACAGCAGCAGAGCCAGAGAAAGCTGGCCGGAGAAATAATAGAAGAAACAAGAAAATCATGGTGAATTAAAAATCAAAAAAAGAAAAATAAAGAAAAACTAAGAACAGGATAGACAAGTATGAAGTACAGTTTAAAAGTAGTAATGTGAATCTAAACAAAGAAGATATTAAGGTGAACAATGATCAGAGAAAGAAGATTTAAGGGCAATTCAATCACACACAAGATATAAATCAGTTGAAATCAGGCTATCAGCTAACTTCTCAACAGAAACTCTATAAGCCAGAATGGAAAGGCATGATATATTTAAAGTGATGAAAGGGAAGAAGAACCTACAACCAAGAATACTTTACCCAGCATGACTCTCCTTCAGACTTAATGGAGAAATCAAAAACCTTCAGACAAGCAAACTTCAGAGAATTCAGCACCACCAAACCAGGTTTACAACAAATGCTAAAGGAATTTCTCTAGGCAAGAAATATAAGAGGAAACAAACAAACAAACAAAGAAGCTTAGAAAATAAACCCAAAACAATTAAAACTGTTATAGGATCATATATATCAATAATTACCTTAAAAGTAAATGGATTAAATGCACCAACCAAAGACATAGCCTGGCTGGGCAGATGAAAACATGTGCATGTATGTATTTCCACTTACCACATCACTCTGCTTGACCCCTCAAATTGAATGTAATTATTTTATATCATTCCCATTATGTTCCCATTATGACTTGCAATTGTAATTATTTTAATTTTTTGTCTGGCTTTGATATGAAAAATGATAATCAATATTGCTTGATTAATACCATTACATCATGATAATGGTACAGAAAATAACAGAAAAATAATATAACTTTATATATCACCAAACTTACCATTTAATAGAAAAACTTGTAATCACTTCTTAAAATCCAAATGCATGTCAGAATTATCTTGAAATTTTTGAAAAATACAAGTGCCCAGATATTGCTATTCTTTTTCTCCAGAGGTCCAGATATGTTTCTAATGAGCAGTCACATTTAAAAACAGCTCGACTGTATGATAATCTTTTATTTTTATCTAGTTTGTTTCACTTCTTCTGTTTCTTATCCATTGATCCTGTTTCATTTAGTTTGTGTTTTTCAGTTTCTCCATCTCTACTTTTATACTTTATATTCTTTCTCAAGCCTTATCAATGCATTTTCAAGACACTTTTAATACTATGTGTGATTTAATTCAGAGCATTAAAAACATAATATCCAATAGAAAAGAAGACGAGCTTTTTTTAAGTAGCTAAGGAAACTCAGAAAGCAAAATAAATACTAATGAGCCGTTGCAACATGAGTTTATATTTAAAAAAAGGATAAAAAACAAGTCTTTCAATAACTTGCATTTCTTGGTCATTATTTTATCTTCAGCAAGCCTTTAATATATAAATGTATATATTGGGCTTCCCTGGTGGCTCAGCTATTAAAGAATCTGCCTGGAATATGGGAGACCTGGGTTCGATCCCTGAGTTGGGAAGATTCCTTGGGGAAAGAAATGGCTACCCACTACAGTATTCTGGCCTGGAAAATTCCATGGACTATATAGTCTAGGGTCACAAACAGTCAGACATGACTGAACAACTTTCTATTTATTATTTATTTTCTATCTATATTTTTTTTCCTGAATCTGTTTTGCATCAAGTAGGAGCCAGATGCCAGTAAAATGTAGAAGACATAAAACGTATATTATCATCCTTCCTGACACAGTTACAAGGTGGAAATGATAGCTAACTAAAAAAAAAAAAAATACTTCTAAGAAGTATAGCATTATGAATTTAATAATTGTGCATATTCAAAACAGAAATCTCCTCCATAGAAAACTGTACTTCTCTACTTGGACATTTTCCTAGGGTTCTTATTTATTTTTAAATAAAGCAAAAATTATTTTTGTGCTAATGTGGACCATGGGTCAAAATACAAATCTTAATCTGTAGCTAATTCATTTCATAATATTTATAAAAATATGTCTATTTTTTCAGAATGTCTTTAAACTCAAAAGAATATTTTTTCAAGTTTTAAGAATAAATGTTACAAATTTCCCATTAAAACACCAATCAGGATAATTTTCATTAGAACAGTTGCTCCTCTAAGAGCCTGTGTTTAGTTTTTCTAATACACTATTTTCATTTTCACTTTTAAATAAGCAAATTACTATTTTGCTTATTTTGATGTATAAAGCATGCACTATAATAAATAAAACTTATGGTAAAATACATGCTGATAAATTAAATAAATATGTAGCATATATTAAGTATACAAGATATATTTATATAATATAGAAATAAATACACACTTGCTTTTTATTTTAGTTGTAGTTAAAAAGAATGTAACCAAATGAAATTTTTATACGTATTTGTTGTCACAAAATGTTAGTTTAAAAGACAATCCCAACTTGCATGCTAAGTCACTTCAGTCTTGTCTGACTCTTCCTTGTAGCGTTCCAGGCTCCTCTGTCCATGGGATTCTCCAGGCAAGAATACTGGAGTGGGTAACCATGCCTGTCTTCAGGGGATCTTCCTGACCCAAGGATGGAACCTCTGTCTCTTATGTCTCCTGCATTGGCAAGCATGCTCCTTTCCACTAGCACCACCTGGGAATCCCAATTATTTTAATGATAAATTCCAATTAATTTTTTAATAAAATAAACTAAAAGTGAAGTTCCATCTAACAGGGTGCTTTGTTTTGTGTTTTTATTTCCCTTTAAAGTCACAGTTTATACGTTTCATATTGTAAACTATTCAAATACAAGCCCTTGCCAGGTGGTGCATTGGTAAAGAATCTGTCTGCCAACGCAGGAGATGAAAGTATGATGTTTGACTTTAATTTTCATAATTTTAATATATTAAATTTTATTAATTTTAATATAACAAAAATTTAACAAAATGAATTTTATTAATTTACAAAATTCAAACTAATATTGTTTTCAAAGTTTATATTTTTATTTATTTTGTTTAATTAATGTCAAAAAGATTAATTTCTAAAAGAATGATAATATTTTTGACTGCTATTTTTATATTTTTAATTGTAGTTAAAACTGCATCTTGATATACTTCAATTTAATCCCTTGATATATTTGCATTTGTATTTGATTGGTTCTTCCTTGTGTATATTTGCTTGTTTCAAAAAATTGTGTTTTTACTCTTTTCTTTGCTTGTATTTAGATATTTTCTTATGGAATCAAATTTAGCAGCAACTTTCATTTCCCTTTTCCCTCATTTTTATTAAACTTGCTAATTTATTCATTTTTAATATTTTTATATGCCACTGATCTGGAGTATATGCTTTTTATTTTTCTAGCATTTATTTTCCTTTTCATTTTATGGGAATGAACTCCCATTTTTTAAATTAAAAATGGAAGGGCATCTACTTAAGCATCTCATCCAGTTTAAAATGTAGTTAGTAAGAGTTGCTAATATTTATTGAATATTCAATGTACATCACAGTCTGTTATAGTATTAATTCAACTGATCTTGATAGAAACCATATGAAAAAGTTACTATATAGACTCCTGCTAATATTAATATGCCATAACTGAAACAAAGCAAGCAAGCTCTCTAAGGGTGAATTATTGAGCATGGAATAAAATACAGAGCAGTGACCAAGACTTCTTTGACGTTATACCAGTTGTTCGTCATTCTAACCACAGAGGCCATTTTTGTTGTTGTTTATAGAAAATAACTTTCTCATTTTTGCCTCAGCTACTTTGTGTGTGTTATTCCCTCTGCTTAGAAAGCTTATACCACATTTTTAATTTGATAGATGGCTCCTCCTCATTGGAGAAGTTTTTCCTGTTGGTTCAAGAGAAAGCATGGCCCTTTCATCTACCATAGACTCTGTGATGATGTGATTAACTGTTTGGTGGTAGATGGACAGATTTGAATCCTAATTCTGCAGTTTAAAGATTATGAAGTCTTAACATGGCAATCTATTATTTTTGTTCTCCTTTTATTTGCAAACTCTAGCTAGTTATTGAATCTGATCCATTAGAATGTTTTAAACATTAATATAGTGAAACAAATAAAATCTTTGGCTCAAAGGAAACACTCACAAATTTTATCAAGATGTTTATTTTACTAGTGATCTATATTCCTTATTGTGAAATGTCTTCTTGTTTTTCTCTATATGTAGAAGAAAATACTAAAAGTAAAAGGATGCTGGAAATGTAAGGATTGTTTTCAATTTTATTGAAAAATAGAGTTTACCTCCATAAAATGAGACATAGAGATATCTGGTTTTCTAATCCAATAGCTTAATATAAAGCTAAAATTATACTACCTATGAATCTTATTTTTTTTAATAGGGGAGAAATAGAAGCATAAAATAATTAGACATCATATTTCCTTTAGCTTTAAATATATTTAGTGAAGCTCAAATATTTTAAGATTATTTTATTTTGCATGTTTAACTAGTTAAGAAACTAATAAAATAACAACAAAACAAATTGAAAATATTTCAAAGACTCTTTAGCTTTTAGCTTTCAATATGCAGGCTACAGAATAGCTTCTGATATAATTAATTGTCCCTTCCAAAACTTATTCTAAAATAGTTTATAATAACTGATGATAATTGATGGACAATAGATTATATTATGAAGGTAATATCTACATCTATAACTTGAGTCAAATCTTCAATTAATTCATAGGTATATAAATTGCTCTAATATTTATTTTCATAAGTGGGAAAATCTTCATCATGGATTTTAATATATTTATGTCCTCATTCCTCTACTTCCTTAGGAATTTCCATGTTGTAGTTTTTATCTAGTAGAATCAAATTACACCGTATAGTTGTTTGTAACTAAATTATTTAAAAATCTCTGTAGATAATTTAGCTACACAATCTCATTTATTGATACAAAACTATACTCTGACATAATTAAATTATTATTCTTTCCAAAATAAAATTATTAAGTTTGTAAATGACTTATTTTGAGTAGCCTAATAAATAAATAAATATATCACATAGCTTAAAAGTGATTATAACAAGTAATTGTGTGATAAGAAACTGCTAAACAATTATAATCTAACCCAAGTAAAACTTTGCAGATTAAATCCATAAAATACCAAATAAGACTTTACTATCCATTAATTTATTGCTTAAAGAATCACTGTTCCTATATTTTAGTCATTAAAAAGAAAAAAACAAGTGATAAATTATCTGAACATTTAAAAAATCAATTTTTAAGCTGTTATGTTTCTGTAAAAGTTATTTTGCAAACTAGAATCATCAATGAGGGCTTACACGTCATTTTACAGTGTCTATAGAGTTTTTATTGCCTATAAACATGACAAGAAGCTGATAAAGGTAAGACATACAAAATAACAAAGAAATGGATACATAAAGCTTTGTTACAGGCATGTACCTATACTTGAACTGAGTTTGCTTACCTATATGCACTGTAAAAATAAACATTATAGTAGACAGACTGAAACTCAAAATTAGTTAAGGAATATATATGACAATAAAAATACTCCTATTAGCAATATAGTCCACTATTTTTTATGGAAGCATATGCCATTAAAGAACTTGATTCACATATTTACATCAGATAATCATATATTTGCTGAAAACATGGTGTATCCAAATTTGAGAGCTGCTGCAGTTGAAAGAAAAAACACTATTTTAAAGTGGAAAAATTAAAAATCTAGTACAATAAGACAAGTCCACAAATAAGCATAAATTACATTGCAATATACCTTAATTGTAAAAGTTTAAGAGAAGTAAAATATACCATGACTTCAACACATCAGAGTAAAGTAGGAAAACATCTTCATGAAGAATAAGAAAATTTCTTGGGAAAATGGTTGTTTACGTTAGTCCTGAAGTATGAAGATAATTTCTAGATATACATATTTAGGAGAAAATGCTTTTTAGAAAATATGTCTGGAATATGATGCATAAGTACAAGTGTGTTAATTTATAAATGTTATGATTGTTTGGAGTGCTATGTGTAAGTAATAAAAGATGAGGGAAAGATGGGACCCTATTTTAGAAAATCCTTGATTCTGAGGATAGAAATATTGACTAATAAAACTGGTGGCGGTGATCCACTATGCATATTGTAGTCAAAGAGGCATGCTTGTAATTGTTTCAAGGTAATATATTATAATATAATGAATGAAGATAGAGCTGCAGGAAGAGACAAGAACAGTTATATGGTCCAATAGCAGGATGATACAGTGGGAATGGAAGGAGATGGATAGATATGAAATGCAATATAGGTTAGATATTTTAAGGATCGGCAGTTGATTAAAAATAAAAGAGGTGAGAAATAGGGATACTTTTTAATACTGTTGTTTAACACAATTGTAGCACAATCATGGAATCTGAAAATACAAGGGGGATTTGTATTGAGTTTTTTAAAAGATGTTAAATTTAGTTTAAAATATATTTAGCTTTAGTTTCTCATAGAAGATTACAGAGGGAATGATTAAGGTTAAGGTTAAATGAAGTTAGAGGAACGGGTGTGGAATAATATCTGAGAAATGAAACTGACATCATTCCTCTAACTGTTACTACGCTGTGTATATCAATGGTTCTGATAGTGTTAAGGGTCAAGAATAACATTTGAGGCAGCAGGCTGCCACAATCACTGCAATTTGAATTCAGGATGTGCTTTGTTTTATTTTCTTAGTCTAAAAAGCCATCCATGAAGCTAGGATGACAGGGAGAGTGGGCGAGCCAACCAATTATTTACACTGACAACAACCATGACAGTGGGAGAAATGACAGGCATGAGCTCCATGAAAGGATTTATCAAGGACAATGCTTTCAAAGGTTAAAGCTGGGGACAGAAATGTATTCTCGGTCCTTGTATCACATTTACCACTCTCTTAGCAATATTATCCACTGCATTGGTGTGTCGATATCTCTATTAAAATGACTCTCAAATCTCTATTTGTAACCCAATCTATTCAATTCCACATCTGCTTTTTTTTTTCACTTACATCAGAATTTGGATTGGAGACATTACTGTTATATCATCAGAGATTCAAATTGTAAGAAGGTCTGTGAAGAGCTAAGAAGATCTAGACATTTAGGATGGGTTTACAGGTTAGTCAGTATTTTTTAAATGTACAGTGTTTTGATTAACTGATCTCTGTGTAATGGAAAGCAGCAAAGTGAATAAAATAGTAGCTGTCTTAAAAGGATCTTGACTTCCCTCGTTGCTCAGACAGTAAAGCATCTGTCTACAATGTGGAAGACCACGGTTCAATCCCTGGGTGGGGAAGATCTCCTGGAGAAGAAAATGGCAACCTAGTATTCCAGTATTCTTGCCTGGAAAATTCCATGGACGGAGGAGCCTGGCAGGTTACAGTTCATGGGGTCGCAAAAAGTAGGACACAACTGAGCAAATTCTCCTTAAGAGGATCTTATAAATAAGGAAGATTAAGCAAAATTAAATCTAAGAAACAGAAGCCTGTGCCACAAGCAGGAAAAGAACAGTTGGAGGGAAAATACTGTTGAGCTAATAATAGAATGCATAAGTTCAAACGGAAAGTAAACATATTTCTCTATAGTATTGAACTTAACGGAATCATATGGGTTATACACACAAAGTAAAAGTGACTCACTCATGTTGGACTCTTTGTGACTCCAAGGACTATACAAGGAATTGTCTAGGCCAGAATATTGGAGTGGGTAGGCTTTCCCTTCTCCAGGAGATCCTCCCAACCCAGGACTCGCACCCAGGTCTCCTGCATCGCAGGCAGATTCTTTACCAGTTGAGCCACAAGAGAAGCCCAAGAATATTGGAGTGGGTAGCCTATCCCTTTTCCAGTGGATCTTCCCCACCCAGGAATCAAAGCGGGGTCTCCTGCCTTACAAGTGGATTCTTCATCAGGTGAGATTTCAGAGAAGATATTAACATTAGAGCCATCAGTGAGAAGAGACTTTGCAGACAACAAAGTTGCTTAAGATGACATTCCACTCTTCACATGATAAAGAAATCAAAACAGAAGAAATAAAAAAGGATTTGTTTATTATAGCCCAGGGATAAGATACAGTTTACAGTCGCCCAAAGTATTACCTGTGATCTATCTATGAAGGAGAAAAATGCAAAAATTGTTAGATTGTGATTCTCCCATTAGTATTTCTTCTTTTGCTAGTTTCCATCACGACTAGTTTTTGGTACTCTGGAATGTCCAACTCCATTCCTTTCTAAGTATCTTTGTTCTTCTATTTCCATCAATCTGGTAGATTCATTTGAGACTTAATTGATGACCAGCATGTTCATCAATTAAGTCTCAGCCTGTATTGTGTCTTTTAAGAGAAATTTTCTTGATGACAGTTTTCAAAATAGCACATAGAGTGATTTATTTTCTTAAGATAACCATATTTTGTTATTTTGCTTTACTATTTATCTTCTCTCCCTATTTCACCTCTCCTCCTCACTAACTAAAATTCAAGTCCTATCACAGCAGGAAACTTTCATGGTTTGTTTATGATTGTTTATCTAGCAAGTGCTCAAAGAGCAGGGATTTTATTTGCCTTGTTCAATTCATGTGTAAGAGTTTGGCATCAAGAGACATCTAAGAAATATTACTTGAATGCATGAATGAATAACTAGAAATAGGCAAAAGTAGGCAAATAAGTATTTATTAATAGAATCAGTGAATCTCCTTGAATGTCTGAACACAGGGGACAGGAAGAAGGAAAACCCCAGAGAAGATGTCAAAGAGGTATGGGGAAAAACAGGAGACGCAGAATTTGGAAAAATCTTTAGAAAAGAGATTTTCACCAGCACTGTAAAAATAAAAAAGGTAAAGACTCAAAATAACCTGTCAGATTTGCCAATTAAGAGTCCATTTTGAGACAGCGATGTTGTTAAAATGCCAAGTGATGGAAATTTAATACTAAAACTGCAGACATACACACAAAATGGCTCACTTTCTTTCTTGTGCTATTGCCCTATCTTTTCCCATCCTTATCAGGACAGATAAGGTTCATTACCTAAATCAAACACTGACCTAAAGAAAAATCAAGCAGATAGTAGTCCTTTTGACCTTTTATGAGCTTGCTTTTCTCAATAAACACTTTTTTTTCCCCACAATGAATTTTCAATCACTAAAGATGGTAAGATGAATGACATACTCAAGTTGCTTCATATAGGAGGCAGACATTACAATAGGAAGCCCGCATTTAATAGTTACAAAACTATTATTTTTGTACATTTGAGAAGGGTTAAAAAGGAAAAGCCAGTCAACTGTGAGTGTTTCTTAAAGATTAATCTCGAATGGGGTTACAGTGGAAGACTTTCCTGAGAAAGTGATATTTCACCTAAGCTTTAAATACAAAATGGAGACTATCTATGCAAAACAAAAGGGGGAAATTATGTAATTTAGAGGCTACAATCCATGTAAAACCCTGAATTGCAAAGGCAATTTGAGAAATTGAAAGAAAAGCCCAATGGCTGCAGCAGAGTGAGCAGGCAAGAAAGAAGCATAGGATGCATTTTAAGATATAGACAAGAGCCTGATTATGGAAGGCCTTACATATCATGTTAGGAATTGTATTATTATTCTAAAAGCAATGCAAAAAAATGTTATTGCTGTATTGAGTTTGCATTGCAAAAATTAACTCTTGCAGTGTGCGGGGAGCCGGGATGTTTTCCATCCCCCAATCGGCCCTAAGAGAGGACCTGAAAACCTCTCTTTGTCCCGCCACCCTGACGCCTTTTCATTGACTACGATCAAGCGCCGTGACGGGAAAAACAGCCTGATGACCTTTTTCCCATTTACTCTGTTTTCTTGGACACCTGACGCATGCGGGTCTGTTTTTCCCCTGCTTAATAATGTGCTGACCGTATCAAAGGCATTCTTAAAGTTTACCGTTAACTGCTCCCTCAAGCTTGCTAGTAACCAGAAAAATGTATATATACTGTTAATCAGCTATAATAAAGTGGCAGTAGTGAGAAGCTCTTTGGAGTTTCCCTCTGCTCCTCTCAACCCCATCTTTTGAGTGTCTTCATTTTTCTCAGGTGCTTGGTCGTTGCGTTCTCGACCGTGCGATTTTGCTGGCTGGTTCCGGCAGCAGTGGAGAGAATGATTGGGTGTAGGATCAAGCACTGTAAGGTAAGACCTTTAAAGGAGAGATAACTATAATGTCTAGCTTTCAAGGAGAGTACAATTATTATTTATTTTCAGTTGTATTCATAGTAAGTAACTGTATCAGTCTTTTCATGTTCAAAAATGTTCCAACTTGTACAATTAATCATAATAATCAAGAAGAATCTTGTACTTGTTAAGAATTAAAAAAATATCAAGTGGATATATTGGAAAAGAATTTAAATGCTGGATGTCAGGATATGACAGAAATATTGGAAGGAGAGAAAATAGTGAGTCAGGAATGATGTCTAGGATACCAACTGGCATGACTGGTTCCCCTCCCCTTACCAACCACATGGCGGAGGGTGGAATTTTAGTGATGAGAGTGTCAGGAGTAGAGAACAAGAGAAGCACTGAGTATAAATTCAGCTTTTGGCATATTGAGTTTTAATTGCTTATTTGTCCTACTGGAAATATCAAAAGCAAATAAATAAATGGGCTTGGAATTTCAATTATAGCTCTCAACTGTATTTCTAAATGGTATTTCCAATAGATTATGAATGAAGTCTCCTCAGGAGAGAGAACTGGTTAAGACAAGGGCCAATAACTGACACTAAAGCATATAGAAGGAGGAAAAGGCAAACTTCAAAGGATACCAAAAGAAAATGAAGGAGGAGAAAAATTTTTAAGTGAAGATGAGTTCAGTGTCCTTGTACTGCACCATGTCAGCCATTCCCTCGACCAGCTATAGTCTTTAAGACACAGTAGTTGAGAAAATAGCCAAAAAACTGGAATAGAAGGACCCCAAGCTTACCCTCACTTAAAAACTACACCAATTTAAATAGGGACTATTGATGAGAAGGACCAGAAGACTAGCAGAAAATATGTTCTATACCTAAAGTTATAAAAAATAAACCACAATGAGACAGTTAGGAAACCCATACTCCTGGGGTGGTTGAGGAGTGGTGAGGGATAAACAGAAAAGCAATTAGAATTGCAGTTTCTTGCCAAGGAATAAGTGCTCCAAGACCCACATTGAGCTCCTCTCCTGGGGATCTTGTACTAAGAAAATGACCCTCCAGAATATTTGGCTTTGAAGGCAGGTGGAACTTACTTTTAGGAAAGCCAGAGGGATGAGGAAAATAGAGACTCTGCTCCTAAAAAGCACACAGAGAATCTCGCACACTCTAGGACTCAGGGCAGCAGGAAGTTGAAAGGAGCCTGGGTCAGACCTATATGGTTATATTGGAGAGCCTCCTAGTGAGGCAGGAGGCAACCAGAACTCACCTGGTGAACATAAACACTGCTGGCAGGCATTTTGGGGAGGTCATTCTACCACGTGGACACTGGTGCTGAGAAGCACCATTTTAGAATATTCCCTCTAGCTTATTAAGTTTGGAACCCAGACCTGCTCACCAGCCTATCAGTGCCTATACTGGGATGCCTTAGGCCAAGCTATCAGCCAAGTGAAGACATAGCCTCACCCACCAGAAGGTAGCCTGCCTCTCAACCTCCTGAGTCCACAGCTATCCCAGGATACAGTTATGTCCACCAGAGGGCCCAGGACCCAGCTCCACACACCAGTGGACCAGCACTAGTGCTTGGACAGCCATAGCCATGCAGCCAGATACCCCACGACTTGGATATACCCATTAGTGGGCCAGCACCAGCCCTTCACTAGCCTCACCCACCCACCTGGGTAGGAAACCATCCCAGGACAACTTGAGCCTCAGATCTACAACTAGGGGATCAACATACCACCCACAGGATCTCCAGGGCCAGAAATCCTGGGATTTGATGCTGCATTCCAGTGAGCTGGTATTAGACTTGGAACCAGCTAGGCCTTGGCCCCACTCACCAATAAAACTACACCAGCTGAGGGAAAATGTGGGCACCTCAGTCAGATGCCCCAGGATCTACCCCGCCCACCTGTGGGCTGACACCAGCTATTGGACCTCCAAGGCCCTATTGCCCTAGACTCCAGCCCTCAGCTCCACACATCAATAAACCAGCATGAACTCTGGGATAACCTGAGCCCTGGCTTCACCCAAGAGTGGCCAAAAACAACCCCAGAAAGCCCCTGCCTCACTGATCAACAGGTTGACACCAGCTCCAAGACAAAATAGACCCCTCAGACAGCCATCCTGGGATCCAAATACACTGCCCAGCAGACTGATACCAGATTTTATATACCTTGGACTCCATAGCCAGCCTTTTTAGGAACAAATCCCATCCATTAGGTGGATGACATTAAATACTGGATCCCTACTCCCTGCAACATACCCACCCCAGAAACCAATTCAATCTACTAGTGGGCTAGCACAAACCCTGAGACCCGCTGGAACTCTGCAGGTAGACAACTCATGACCCAGCTCTACCCACCAGTCATCAGCAACCTCTGCATAAGGCAAAGCTTGACAACTAACCAGAAAAGAAGGAAAGCCATGTCTACAAGATCATGGACAGCAGTCAGCCTGCTGAAACAAAAGGAATCAAGCTGCCCAAATAAAAGGGCACTCAAAACATACAGCTCTGTGACCAGAGAGGAGTGTGCTGCTTGGACTCATACCTGTTCCTATAAATCACCACTTCTCCAACACTGGTAAACATAATCAACCTACAAAATCATAGAAATAAAAACACTAAATAAGGCAAAATGAAGTGACAGAGGTATATGTAAACAAATAAACAAGACAAAACCCCAGAAGATGAATGGAGTGAAGTGGAGATAAAGATGTTCAAAGAACTTGAGAGAAAATTGGATGAACAGAGTAAGAAGTTAGAAGTTTTAAACAAGCAGTTTGAAAATGTGAATAAGAACCAATAGACATGAATACTACAATAACTGAAATGAAAAATACATTAGGAGGAATCAACAATACATTAGATGACACAAAGGACCAGGCCAGTGACCTAAAAAACAGAGTAGTGGAAATCACTAAAGCGAAACAGAAGAAGACAAAAGAATTTTTAAAATGACCGCAATTTAAAAGACCACCAAGATAACATTAAGCATACTAATACTCACATTATAAGGATCCCAGAAGAATAAGAGAGAGAGAAAGGGGCAGAAAGCACATTTGAAGCTATAATACCTGAAAACATCCCCAACTGGGAAAGGAAACAGACATCTGGGTCCAGGAAGCACAGAGTCCTAAACAGGATCAACTCAGGGAAGACCACACAAAGACACATTATAAAATGTCAAAATTAAAGATAAGGACAGAATATCAAAAGCTGCAAAGGAAAAGCAACAAGTCATCTGAAAAACATCTTCCATCAGGCTATCAGCTGACTTTTTAACACGAACTGTAGTCCAGAAGAAGATGGCATGATATGATTAAGATGATGAAAGGGAAACATACAATCAAGAAAAGTCTACCTGGCAATGATTTCATTCAGATTTTATGGAAATATCAAAAGTTTTACAAACAAGCCAAAGCTGAAGATTTCAACATCACCAAACCAGCTTTACAGGAAATGTTAAAGGAGCTTCTCTAAATTAAAAAGAAAAGGCCACAATTAGAAACATGAAAATTATGAAAATGTCTCTTCTATAAAGGGAAATATACAGTTAAGGGAATTCATTAACCATGTGCAAAGCTAGTAAGAAGGTTAAAAGACAAAGGTAGTAAATCATTAGTATCCTCAATAATTACTTAAGGGGTACACAAGACAAATAGATACAAAATATGGTGTCAAAACAACAAACATGAGGGGAAGAGAGAGTGAAACTTCAAGGCTATTAAAATTTGTTTGAACTTCAGACCAGAATTGGAAAAAAAAAAAAAATCAATAAAATGAACAACCTAGAAGAAATGTAGGGTTTCCCAAGACAGAACAGGAATTCAGAACCAGACGGCTTCAGAGGTGTATTTTACCAAATATTTAAAGAGTTAACATATATTCTTCTCAAACTATTTCCAAAATTTCACAGAAAAGAATGTTTTAAACTCATTGTATGAGGCCAGCACTACTTTGATACCAATGAAACAAATATATTGTTTTAAAAATTAAAATTACAGGTCACTGATGAACATAGAGGTCAAATTTTTCAATGAAAATTAAAGGAAACCAAATTTAACAATACATTAAAAAGATCATACATCTTTATCAAGTGAGATTTATCACAGGGATGCAAGGATGGTTCAATACAGTTGATTGCAAATCAGTCATATGATATGCCATGTTAACAAACTGAAGAATCATACAGTCATCTCTATAGATACAAAAAAAAAATTGAGAAAACTCAACATCCATTTTTCATGAAAAGAGTCAACAAAATTGATACAGAGTAAGCAAACCTCAATACAATAAAGGTCTATATAGCAAACTTACAGCTAACATTTTAACCAATGGTAAAAAGCTGAAAGCATTTCCTCTAAGACCAAAAACATTACAAGGAAGCCGACTCTCATCAAAAAGGCAATAAGGTGTACCAAGACTCATAAATTTACTAAAGAATGAAAAATGGGATATGTGCTCCCGAAATCTGCACTATCTACACTGCATCATTAAGACTGTGGTCAGTCTGTACATGTCAGGCTAAATAGAATAAAATCAGTTTTCTTCTTTATCTTCTAAATTACTCTAAGCCTTTTTCATCTGTATGTGTCATTTTCCCTAAGAAAATATTACTGTTTGAAATTTTTGATGTGAATAATACAATCAATCACAAAGAACACATACCAGATATAAACAAAGAATGGTAGTTGAACAATATCAACAAAAAATAAATTAAAATAAGACCCACTGGACATTTAAAGGACATGTGTTTTATTCATTGTTTTGGATTACTTAATATAAATAATAAGAAATAGGGAATTCTTTACTGTGCATTATAATCATATTAGGCAGTGGAGTGACTAAGAAAAAATGATTTATTTCACTAAATTTTTCAATTGGTTAAATGAAAATGCTGCTCTTATTTTTACTCAACATCATATTATCTTGACTCACTTTGTTAATAATTCTTAGAAAACTTATAAATGAACTATATTTTCTCAAGTTTATGCTATCTCAATATATAAGATTGTTTCAAAAAATGACTGAAAACTATGAAATGGAATTGTTAAAAAAAAAACAACAGAACTACACAAAAACCAAGTAATCTTGAAAATTAAAGATCACACAACTGTCATGAATCACAATCTTGGGATTTTAATTTAGTTTTCATTTTATTTACATAATTTATTTTTTAAATATGCATAGCATCACATTTAAGCATGATCTTTATATCCTCTGTTGCATATTTAGCTATTAACACCATTTAACATTGAATGATGGCAAGCCTAGCATATCACAAAGTTTTAAGGTTTTTTCCATATTTTCCTCATTTATGAGTATTAAAAAATGTTATAGATGTATTTTTTCTTAAGAAAGTGATTTTCAGATGATTATATGAATATTTTATAAAGGCATGTTTTATTGCTTGTTATTTTCCTGATTCAAAAGTTGGTCAAGCCTTAAATAAAACAACATTTTTTATGATTCAATATCTATTTCTTAAAGAAATCTAAATGGGTGCAAAGAACATACAGTAATGGATCTTTTACGATTATTCTATTATACAGTGAATTCTTAAACGTTTCTCTAAAGCAAATGGTTACAGTTAGAATCCTGATGAGTTAAATATCTTTTATTATTATGAGTACTTACACATTTTCCTTTATGAAGAACTTCAAAGTAACAAGCTACTGATTATATTTTATAAGGAAAAAAAGTAAAATTCAAAAGTAAACATATTGTGTGTTAAAAAGATAAGTAATGAATTTCACACAGCTGCTGCTTTATGATTTTGGAAATGTTACTTCGTGCCAAGGTCATTGCATATGAAATTATTGGCATCTTTACTAAAACTGAGCACTTCTTGCACACAAAAAAAAGCAGTAAATCCATCTACGAGACTGACTGGGAAGCTAAAGTAGGGCTACAACATCTGTCAAGTAGCTTATACATCTGGCTTACAGAAGATATTTATTTTCAAAAATGGTAGCTTTATCAAACTGTATGTGAGCATAAAGATTGATCTTTACAATAAATCTTTAAATAAATGACAAAGAAATTGAAAGTTAAGTTGTATGTATATCTTTAAAAAAAATACTGAAATCTATTTAAGGAGAAAGATTCGTCACCAACCAAATGTAATTGTACCCACATAGTATTGATTAATTGGCCAGTGTAACCAAAGAAGTAAACACTGTATCTGATATTTGACTATAAGTAGTTTTTGCTCAGGAGAGTATGTAAAGACATGCTTATCAAATATACATATGTACATGGCATAGCCTTCCCCCAACCCACAAAAAAAGATATAACATGAATTTCAAAGAGACCATAAAAGTAAAAAAATAAAATATTTTGAGAAAATAAGCCCAACTTTATACAATGAAATTAGAAAAATATTATATTAAGCACAATACTTTTCAGTTTCAAAAATTAGTCTAATCAAGGCAGAATGAGAGAAGGGAGCTTTACAAATCAAGGAAAATAAATTAGGAGCAAGAGCTCTTAAATGACTACAAGATCAATATGTGGCACCAACTTGACATTTTAAATATGTCTTCCATTAAAATATATTCAAAAACAAAAGGGAATGGAAATCTAGTTTCCAGTATTTGTAATACATTGTACTTAGTACTCACCGATACTCCTTAAAGGAAACACTAACCAGTAATTGGGTAAAGAGTAAAGTATTAAAATATCCAAAACCTATAGAAAACAGAGAAGCACCAAGCACAGTAAGCACATGCCTATTTAACAAAGAAAACAGAAAAAATAATGATGCGTTGTTTTTCTATTCAATATATGACAGGCTTTAAACTACACATCACACAAGGTAACAGTGAAAATATCAGGTATTTTTTTTTCTGATTATAGAGGACTCTATCTAGTTTTGGGTGATAGGTGGCAATTTATAGAAGCAAGGGTAAAATCATAAGAGGGACATTTTTGAGACAAAGGTGAAAGTGTTGTAAGAATGGCAGGATAATCAATGGCAATAAATGTTCCTGAGAGTTTAAAAACTTTTTTTAAACTTAAAATTCTTCACACATACACACACAAAAACAGCTCTAAAACACAAGTGCAAGTCAGACTCTGTGGGTGTCAATGACATATATGATTTAAAGGGAAATTGAAAGGATATTAAGAATAGCCTAAATGTTGGAATTTAACCCCATCAAAAAGTAGGACTTCAAGTAAAATTTATCTTGAAAGTGAAAGTGCTAGTCATTCAGTCTTTTCCAACTCTTTGTGACCCCAGGAACTGTAGCCCACCAGGCTCCTCAGTCCATGGAATTCAACAGTCAAGAACATGCGAGACAGCAAAAAGAATGCAGATGTATAGAATAGACTCGTGGACTTTGTGGATGAGGGTAAGGGTGGGATGATATGTGAGAATGGCATTGAAACATGTTAATTATCATATGTCTAATCAATCGCCAGCCCAGGATTGATTCTCGGGGCTGGTGCATCGAGATTTCCAGGGGGGGAGGGAGGGGTTTCTGGAGGGGGAGCATATGTAAACCCATGGTGATATCATGACATTGTATGGCAAAAACAATAAAAGGGAGAAAGAAAAAAAAAAAAGAATACTGGAGTGGATTACCATTCCCTTCTCCAGAGGATCTTCCTGGCCAAGGGATAAAACCTGGGTCTCCTGTATTGCAGGCACATCCATATAACTTATAAGGAGTTCCAAAAATAATGACTTTTATTTTTTAATATAAAATATAAATTTTTTAAAAAGTCATTTTTTGTTCCTCCAAAAACCACTTCTTGTGGAAAATATTTAAAAGTTATTGGGCAAAATGCAAAAAATAACTACCTGACAATTCTGAAAATACTCAAAAGAAGAGTGGATTGTGGAGGAGAATTAAAACCTGAAGACTGGATTTCCCAGGTGGTCTAGCAGATATAAACCTGCCTTCCAATTAAAGGGCCATGTGTTCAATCCCTGGTCTGGGAACTAAGGTCCCACGTACTGTGGAGTAAGCCTGTGCACTGCAACTCCTGAGCCTGTGTGCTCCTGAGCCCCTGAGCTGCAGTGAAAGAGCCCACATGCCCCAACTAAGACCCAATATAGCCATAAATAAATAATTACATCAAAAAAAATCTTGAAGACTTAGTTGTGGTGGAGGAGGGGATTATTCTCTTTTACTGTTGCTTTTTTCTGAGGTGATCCCCGGTTGCAAAAGTACAAGAAGCCATGTGGTAGTCACTAAGTCACCAAAAGAAATCCTCTTTATTTTCTGGCTAATTTATTCTGGAAAAGGGATCCCTGTCAGCAGGAGAGGACAGGAAGTATTCTGGGGAGAAGAGAAAGACATTCCACAATTCTGTCTGTGGAACTGTACTAGTTCCTGTCTCACTCCTGAGCTGTACACCCACAGGCCAGTTCAAAGCAGCATAGCAACATCTTTGGGAACTGAAATATGATATAAAATAACACCCAGGTTAATACATGTGGGACACACTCATGGATCAACTTCCAAGTAACAGAGCAGAGTCTTGAAGACTAATACTGACATTTGAACCATCATCTATAGTAAATGAGATAGAACATGTGGTCAAAACTTACAGGACAAAACAAAACCAATGAGAGCAACATTCTCTAAAAGATTTTAGCAAGAATCAAAGTTTTGACAATATACATTTGGGAATCAGGAAAATATAAGCAATTTTCAAAAGAGCATATCTCAATAATGGGAGCTCAGAGGTCAGAATTATCAAAGATTATAAAGCTTTATTAAATTATGTTTAAGGTAAATTAAAAAAAACACCAGAAATTAATGGAAGACAAAAATTATAAAAAGAATCCAGAAGAAATTAAAAACATGACAGTATAGTATCTTCTAGAAAATTAGCAGTTGAACTCAAGGATGGAAATTTTGAGAGAAAAGTTATTAAACTGGTCATTAGAAGTTGTCTAATCAGAAGAGTGGGGAAAATAAAAAATCAAAATCTTAGATTAAGGGTCTGTTGGGATAATAACAAAAGGATAACACTAATGTCATGGAATCACAGAGAAAATGGGAAAAAAAATCTCTGATAGAAAAAAATATGATTAAAAATGACACAAGTGAGTGAAAAGCATACATTTATATATTTACAGATGAAATAAAATCAATGAATTCCAAAACAGACTTATGTATTTACACACATACTTGTAAATAATATATATACAATGTATATTTTTGTACACATATTTATATAATGTGAGCTTCCCAGGTGGCACTACTGGCAAAATATCCTCCTGTCAAGTCAGAAGACATGAGAGACTGGGGTTCAATCCCTAGGTCAAGAAGATCCCCTAGAGAAGGAAATGGCAATCCACTGCAGTATTCTTGCCTGGAGAACCCCATAGACAGAAAAGTCTGATGAGCTACAGTCCATGGGTCACAAAAAGTCAGACACAACTGAAGCAACTTAGCACTGCACAGCATATATATAATGTATACATACAATATACATGAATATATATGTGTATCTATTTACACACATCTTGAAACGAGCTAGCAAAAGTGAGTGCTCAGTTATTTAGTCATGTTCCACTCTTTGCGAACTTTTGAACTGTAGCCCACCAGACTCCTCTCTCCATGAGATTCTCCAGACAATAATACTGGAATCGGTTGCCACTTCCTTCTCCTTAGAAAAACTGATATATTACTTATTGATATCAAAAATTGGAATATATGTGGATTTCTCATAAAAAATAATGGAAGCCAGAAGACAAGAACAGTTCTGAAAGGAAAAACTGTTAACACAGAATTCCATATGCAGAATTCCTTACCAGAAAGAAAGGTAAATTAATGTTTATTCTTGATGAAAAAAACTAAGAAATGTATTGCCAATATAACTGCATTAAGAAAATGTTAAAAAAAAAAAAAAAACGTTCTATAGGCTGAAACCGGAGGCTGAAACCGGAGAAGGCAATGGCACCCCACTCCGGTACTCTTGCCTGGAAAATCCCATGGATGGAGGAGCCTGGTGGGCTGCAGTCCACGGGGTCGCTAAGAGTCGGACACGACTGAGTGACTTCACTTTCATTTTTCACTTTCATGCGTTGGAGAAGGAAATGGCAACCCACTCCAGTGTTCTCGCCTGAAGAATCCCAGGGACGAGGGAGCCTAGTGGGCTGCCGTCTATGGGGTCGCACAGAGTCGGACACGACTGAAGCGACTTAGCAGCAGCAGCAGCAGCATAGGCTGAAATAACATGATATCAACAGGACATGATACTACAGGAATAGAAAAAGCAAATTAATAATAATAATAATAACAATATAGAGTAACATCTGAGAAAATGAAAAAAGACTACTTTTGCACTCTCAAGTTACTTAAAATGTATATGACCGTTTAAAGCAAACGTTATAAAATTGTTATAAGAAGTAAATATATTTATACGTTTGAAAGTCTTCCATATTTTGCTTCAAGTTGCAAATATAACAATCAGCTAAACTGTAAAAGTTTTGATATGTATATTTATAACCCTAGATGAACCACTAAGAAAGAAGGAAAGGAGAGTGAAGGAAAGAAGGATGGAAGATGGCAAGATGATAGATGCATACATATACAAATATAGATATGGACAAAAAATCAATAGCTATAAAATAGAATATTAAAAACATTGGAATAGATATTGCAAAAGAAGCCAGTGAAAGAGAAAGTTACTCAGTTGTGCCTGATTCATTGCAACCCCATAGACTATGCAATTCATGGAATTGTTCAGGCTAGGATATTGGAGTGGGTAGCCTTTCCCTTCTCCAGGGTATCTTCCCAACCCAGGGATCAGACCCAGGTCTCCCACATTGCAGGTGGATTCTTTACCCTCTGAGCCACAAAGGAAGCCCAAGAATACTGGAGTGGGTAGCCTATCCCTTTTCCAGGGATCTTCCCCACCTAGGAATTGAACCAGGGCCTCCTGCACTGGAGGTGGATTCTTTCCCAACTGAGATATCAGGGAATCCCTAAAAGAAGGCAAGGGAAGTGGAATAAAAGGAAGAATTCACAGGAAATAAATCTGAGGATAATGAAATAGAATACTTAAATCCAACCATATCAATATTAGATTAAATATGAATAGAAGAATCATACCAGTTAAAAATAAAGATTGTAAAATTGTGTGAAAAGCAAACACCCAATAATGTGTTGTCTATTAGAATTCACTTTTAAAATAAAATGGTAGATGAAAATGAAAAGATAAAAACTGTATTTCACAAAATATTTGGTCAAAATAATGCTTTACTGGTGATAATATAATACAAAATATGCTTTTTAATATTCAAATAAAGGAACAACTTTAGAAATGAAAACATAGTAAATGAAGCAAAACAGATCAATTTAACAAGAAGATACAATGGTAGTAAATGCACATGCACCTTATATAGAACTTCAAAACACATTGAACAAAAACTAAGAGAAATGAAAAGAGAAATGGACAAATCCACATTTGTACTTGTAAGGCTCCTACACTTCTGTGTCAATAACTTGTGAAAAAGCAGACAGACAATCAGCCAGGACAGAGTAGACTTGTACAACATCAACAAGAGGACCTAATTGAAAAATGTAGAATATTCCCTCCAAAATGGCAGAAGATACAGTATTTTCAAATATACAAGAGCTTTCTCCAATAAAGATCATATTCTGTGTTATAATAGATACTTCAGCACATTTTGTTTAAAAATAGAAATCACACAAATTATCTCTTACTATAATGAAATGGGAGAAAATGTCAATATAGGAAGATAACTGGAATATCTACAAATATTTGAAAATCAGAGATCACACCTCTAAAGAACCCGTATGTCAAAGAGGAAGTCATAAATAAAATTGGAAGAAAATTGAATTGAATGCAAAATAGCAAAATTCGTGGAATCCTGCTAAATGTTTACTTTATAGCATTAATATTTACATTAGAAGAGATCAACTCAAATTGTCTTATATGTTTTTTCTTTAATAATCTTGAAAATGAAGGGCAAATTTAATCCAAAGAGAGTAGAAGCAAGGAAAAAGTAAATCTGAAAGAAAAAAACTTTAAACGTGACAATAAGAAGAAGAAACTCAATGGAACCAAAGCTGAAATTCATCAAACAGAACAGTAATATTGATAAAATATAGACAAACTGACAAAAATTAAAAGACAATAAATGACTAATAACAAAGGGAAGAATTAAAGACCTCAGAACATAGAATTTAAAGAATAAATTTGACAACCTTGATGATACTTAGTATTTCTTAAAGTTATAAGTTAACAAAGTTTATTCAAGAAGAAATAGATAACTTGACTTATACTATACCTATTATAATATAAATTTATAGTTTTAAAGCTGCAGTGGAGAAAACTTTAAGCTAAGATGACTTAAATGGCAAGTTGTATCACACATTTGTTGAAAAAGTACCGTGTCTATACAAGCTTTTCAGAATTAGAAGAAAAAGAAACAATTGCAACACAATTTTTAAAGTCAGTGTTTTGTAATACTGAAACCAGAAAAATACAGTATAATTAACTGCAGAAAAGTATCATTTATGAAAAAATGGATGTTAAATTTACGAATGAAATTTTAACAAATTGAATCCAGTAAAATATAAAAATAATCATGAATAAGTGGGGTTTATCATATGAATGCAAGTTTACATAAACATTTGAAAAAAATGAGCATAACTCAAAATGTGAACATATTGAAGTAGACACATGGTATTAATCGCAACTCAGTTCACTCAATCATGTCCAACTCTTGACAACCCCATAGACCGCAGCATACAAGGCTTCCCTATCCATCACCAACTCCCGGAACTTACCCAAACTCATGTCCATCAAGTCAGTGATGCCATCCAACCATCTCATCCTCTGTCATTCCCTTCTCCTCCGGCCTTCAATCTTTCCCAGCATCAGTATTTTTTCCAGTGAGTCAGGATTTTTTTTTTTTTTTTGCAACAGGTGGCCAAACTATTGGAGTTTCAGCATCAGTCCTTCCAATGAATATTCAAGACTGATTTCCTTTAGGATGGACTAGTTGGATCTCCTTGAAGACCAAGATATTCTAAAGAGTATTCTCCAACACCACAGTTCAAAAACATCCCTTCTTTGGTGCTTAGCTTTCTTTATAGTCCAGCTCTCACATCTATACATGACTACTGGAAAAACCATAGTTTTGACTAGATGTACCTTTGGTTGGCAAAGTAATGTCTCTGCTTTTTAATTTGCTGTCTAGGTTGATCATAGCCTTTCTTCCAAGGAGCAAGCATCATTTAATTTCATGGTTGCAGTCACAATCTGCAGTGATTTTGGAGCCCCCAAAATAAAGTCTATCACTGTTTCCATTGTTTCCCCATCTATTTGCCATGAAGTGATGGGACCAGATGCCATGATCTTCATTTTTTGAATACCGAGTTTTAAGCCAGCTTTTCCACTCTTTTTTCACCTTCATCAAGAGGTTCATTAATTCCTCTTTGTTTTCCGCCATAATGGTGATGCCATTTGCATCTCCAAGGTTATTGATTTTCTCCTGGCAATCTTGATTTCAGCTTGTGCTTCATCCAGCCCAGCATTTCACATAAAGTACTCTCTGCATATAAGTTAAATTAGCAGGGTGACAATTTGCAGCCTTCACTTACTCCTTTCCCAGTTTTATCTAAGCATACACATAGATAGTGAGAAGTTACAATTTTTAGTATAGCTTATGCATCTATTTTTTCATGAACTTTATTCATTTTTATTCATAATTTTTTGAGTTAAATAACTTCTTCAAAGGCAATTCTGTATAGATGTCTAGACCAGCCTGGGGATGCATGAAAGCAGTGCATTTTAGAATCAGATACTTGATACACACATGAAGTGAAAAAAGGTAACTGGAAGTCTTTACAGACCTTTTTTTAACCAAGCTAAATTGTGATTAGATTTACATATCACATTTTTTTTTTGTCTGTTATAACTTAAGTGATAAGTTAAAACATGGTTGCTACTATGATAAACATGGCAGGTACAATTCTCATTTACAAATCATAACTGAATACTAATCACAAGTACATGGATCAAATAATTAATTTTTAATATGTTAGTGTCCTTTAGATGGTCAAGTATAAGAAAACTATTAAATGACTATTGATAAATTGAAAAGAACAAGGTGCTTACATTTCTAGTGTAACATTAGAAAACAATATGTAACAATCCAGATCTTACTTCAGGCACTGCTCTTCCAAAGTACAAACATTCATGAAAATTTGATTATTTTATTTTTTGAAAACACTGAAGGCAAAGACCAAAAGTAATTCTATAAAATACAATGAAGTGAGAGAGTATTTCAAAAAGAATAAATATTAAAAAGTTAACTGGAGAGTTAAAGATCTGAAGAATGGTAGCCAGGGGTTTGCTCTACTTAGGAATATCAAATATAAGTGAAAGAGGATTGTCGCATGAGGAAGTCTAAGAGTTGTGCAGAGAATGATGACAAATATTGTTTTCTTGAATTCCTTTCACCAAGCAGAATTCAAAAGTTTAAATGCCTGAAGAACAGTTTTATTATTTTTACTTGGGCAACCTTATTACAAAGAAAAAGATGTAGTTCCTGCAAATGTCCAGAATTCTGGAAGAAGAAAAAGAAAAAATACTCTAGTTTCTGTCTGTATTTCCAGTTGTCTTTCTTTTATTTTTACATCAAAAATCTCAGGAAATTAGAGAAAGCAAAGATTCTCATCAATAGATACTTCTTTGGGAATGTTTTGCAGAACCCAATTAAAACTGACATTTGCATTTGCTTTTGTATTTAGTGTGCATTTGCATTTGTATTTAGTGTGAAATTTACTAATCCCGATATATATGTACATACATGTGTATATGTATAAAATATTAGAAATGGCCATATTTATATGCACAAGTCAGATGTGTCTTAATTAAGAGTCCTTCATGTAAGGAAACTCCGATCATTTCATTGTTTGATTGATTTGGCTCCTCCCAAACCCCAGAGTTATCTTCATTAATAGCTTGTTGTACTGCACGATGACTGAACAGCAGCTTGCTCTTCTTGTATAAAACCTTTGAGGCATTTTAACAACTAACATCTTAATAGAAACTTTTAAGCTTTGATTTATTTACTGTCAAAAGCATTCGGTCAAAACTTCATTCATCTTATTTGGCTAGCCTAATTTTGTTGTATAAAAATGAAAGTTCTCTAAAATTTCCTTTGAAAATTATAAGTATGCAAAAAGGTAATTTCTCTTGGCATATTTTGTTGTGAATAAAAGCTGAGCTGCTAGGAGACTGTTTCTAAGACACTTAAGTGAGCAAAACCACTATCATGATGAAGTTTGACAGAAAACAGCAAAATTCTTTAAGGAAATTATCCTTCAATAAAAAATAAATAAATTTAAAAAAATTTCCAAAGCAATAACAACAACAATACTATCATAGTTGGCTACAATCTTGATGCATTAGTGCTTTCATTTAAGAGAGCAGATAAACAGTCATAATTGCCTTCACTATATATCTCAAAGACAGTAGGAAAGAGGAATTAATAAATTTATGTATGGTTTATTTGGAATACTAAAACACAAGTTAAGTATTTGCTTTAATAAATAATATCCAAACTCAAGCTGTTATAAAGCTGTTCTGCTAGTTGTTTTATGAAGCTTGAATGAAATATTAGATTTATTATTTTATGTCCCTTTACTAATAATACCTAGTCTATACTTTCATAAATTAAGCACAACAATTTATGAATTTTCAAATGTTTCAGAGAGAGGTCTCTTGATTAGGAATATTTGGCAACCATATATCTTGTTGACTATTGTTTTCTAATGCCTAACATAGTGTCTGGCATATTGAAGGTATACATTGTAAAAATTTTGATTGAATTTATGACTAAAGAAGATTATACCTGTTTTTTGGAAGCCAACAAAAAAAAAGGAGAAGAAATTTCATGTCACTAGTAAATAAACTTCTGCTTCTTCAAATTACCTATTAACTGATAGAAAAATAAACCTGTTCTTTACCATGCATATTTAATAAAATAAAGCCATAATTCCTCAAAAAATTCAGCAACCCATCTCTCTTGGTTGTTCACTTTTATTTGTGACAGATTTTCCCTAAATGAAAAAAATAAGAAATGTTAGTTTTAACAGTTACTTTGATATTATTGTAATGTTTTAGCATAGAAATAGTACTTTGGGTAGAGAAATTAGTTGTAAGATGTCAAAGAGAGCTGGAGTAGCCTATGATTCACTGTGTAAAGGAATTATAGTGCCCTCAATGTTCTAGAAATAAAAGCTTCACAATAAAGATGTTTGTTTGTTTTATTTTTTAATTAATTAACTTATTTTAATTAGAGGGTAATTACTTTACAATATAGTAGTGGTTTTTGCCATACATTGACATAAGTCAGCCATGGGTGTACATGTTGTTTTCTAAATGAGATAAATTTTCAATAAACATTCATATAACTCATGTAATTTCCTAGATACTATATATTTCTGGTAGTGTTCTCCTTACTCTAAGTTGTGGTTTGATCTGCATAGTTCGTGCATGCATGCATACATGCTAAGATGCTCAATCATGTCTCACTCTTTGTGACCCAGGAATCATAGCCCACCAGATTCCTCTGTCCTTATTATTTTCCAGGCAAGATTACTGGACTGGCCATTTCCTATTCCAGGGAATCTCGCAACCCAGGGATCAAAACCTTGTCTCTAGCATCTTCTGCATTGGCAGGTGGATTCTTTTATTTATTTATTTTCATTGGAGGATAATTACTTTACAATATTGTGATTGTTTTTGCCATACATTAACATGAATTGGTCACAGGTATACATGTGTTGCCCCCATTCCTGAACACCCCTCCCATCTCCCTACCCATCCTATCCCTCTGGGTTGGCCAGAGCACTGGCTTTGGGTGCCCTGCTTCATTCATGGAGAATGGATGGCCAGGACAGGTGGGTTCCTTACCACCATGCTTGTTAAATCAGATGCTGGAAATATATTGAGTGCCATGAAACCAGAAATAAAATTGCATATTTTCAATTTTCAGTGACTATATCCCCATAGTATTAATCTAGATGTATCAATAGAACATTAAAAGTTACTGGTGTAGTGCAGTCACTTAATATTGATACATTTGTATTGATTTGAATTTCTATTAAGTTCAATTTAAGTCTGAATTTGACAACAAGAAGTTCATGATCTGAGCCACAGTCAGCTCCTGGTCTTGTTTCTATGGAATAATGTATATAGCATTTAAAGTAATTAATATAAGGCACACTTAATTTTCTTGGAATGAAAAAAAGTAACACTACAGATAAAAACATTAACATAGGATAACAATGAGGTGAAGTGTTAGTCACTCAATCATGTCCAACTCTTTGTGACCCCATGGACTGTAGCTCACCAGACTCCTCCATCCATGCAATTCTCCAGACAAGAATAATGGAGTCAGTTGCCATTCCCTTCTCCAGAGGATCTTCCTGACCCATCTGGGTCTCTGGTATAATTGTTAGGCTCTTTACCAACTGAACCACTAGGAATAACAATATGACCATATAATCACACTATTTTAAGTTACAAATGAGTGAATGATGCAAACAGTTTTGCAAGTTTCATACCCTTGGTTTTCAATCTTTTAAAGATAATTAGTGCAAAAAAGAAATTACTTAATTAACTTTCCCACTTTCAATTCACTTCACAACCATGTCAAAATATATACACAATTTTTTTTTCTGTTTTATTGCTTTAGTTTGGGAAAATAACTAGAAATTGTGTATGGTAACATGTGTCAGATTCAAAATGTTTATGAGGGAAGGTCTTATATTAGAAAATATATAGATAAATAAAATGCAACCATGATTTTGAGACTAGAGAATAATATTTAGAGAATTGATTGGAAAAAATAATTGGAAAATTAGAGAAACACTAGAGAACATGAACAAGTTAATCATAACATTGTAAAGAAAAATGTTGCAAAGTAATTTTTATATCCAGTAAAGAGAAAATACATTGGAGAAAATGCATCAGTTTTGATCAAAAGATTTCTTCAAAGATAAACATCACTTTGAAAAACACTTTAACTTTGAAATATTTTATCCTTTGCTTATGGATTGAAAATGAATGGAAAGCCTATAAAATTATGGCAGTTTATATATTAAGAATAGCAAATATTTTGCATTAGTTTAATGCTATCTTCTAGAGCTTCTGAGTATTATATGACTATTTTGCTCAAAACCAAGTGGTCTCATTCTGATACAAACTTGGAAATATTCTATAATATAACACTTTATATTACATTTTATATCAAGTTTTTGTAAACATTTATCTTGCTGTTATCAATTTTCCTATTGTACTAGCTTCCTACTTTGTGTCCATTATTTTAATTTTCTGTGACTTGAACAAGTAAGTTTAAAAGCTTAGCAAGTTCCCCAATCCCTCAGACTAAAAGTAGGGGGTGCATTGGTCTTCTAGTTTCAAAAGCATATACTGTTTGCTTGTGTGAATAGAAATGTAATGATAGAAATTGTTATACATGAACAACTGCAACCACAAAGGTGTTTTTAGTATTTGCAGACAAGAAGTATTCAAACACAAAAGGGGCATTATGGGAAAAAAACAAACACAATATACAAAACACTCAAATAATAAAGAGAGCTAAAGGGAAATAAAAAGGGGGAAAAAATCTCAGTGATACAAGAAAATGCACGACTAACTTTTTTACAGGTAATATTAGTGGAGGCAAATCTCAATAGAAATCGATTGATGGTAGCGACAAATAACATGAAGCTTGAGCCAGTTTACTAGCAGGGAATAAACCCAAGTGTTCTAATTTAATGTAAATAATCCCAGCACAGATGGCAGAGTTGGAAAACACCACAGGGCAGGCAAAAGAAGTCAACTACATTTGGACTAATCAAATGTGAAATTTCATTGTGCAATCCTGACTGGGGCAGTACAGAATCTAGTCTCAAATTCTCAGTGGCCAAGAAATGCCATTTGTTTCTCAGCTGGAGGAGGAACTGGTAACTCTTAATGCACCTCTCCTTTATACCTATGTGTATGTGTTAGTTGTTCAGTCATGTCTGACTCTTTGCAATCCCATGGGCTGTAGCCCACCAGGCTCCTCTGTCCATGAAATTCTCCAGGCAAGAATACTGGAGTGGGTTGCCAGTTCCTGCTCCACTTTCTGCCTGTGAATCCATTTAAACTGTGCTTATAAAGATATGCTTACACTGACACTCTTCAGGAGGAGATTTGTTCAAACTCAACTAAACCTTTCTTTTCCTTTGAATAAAAGTGCTAGTTTATAATTCATTCAGATTTAGGTTTTGAATCTAAATCTACATAACATTTTAGGGAATGTTAAATCTACATAACAGTTTTAGGGACCTAATTAAAAAAAATAAAAGCATTTTTTATATTATTTTAGTAAATGTGATTTCTTTCTAAAGTGCTTACATATTGCTTCTTCATCAGTTAAAAATAAATAAATAAAAGGTACTAGGTGTTTAAGTACCCAGTAATAAATATCCAATAAAACAACTAAATTGATATAACATTAAAGTGAATTAAAATATCTCAATATCAATAATACCAAGGACCCCCTGGACTTCCCTGGCCGCTCACTGGTAAAGAATCCATCTGTCAAAGGAGGAGACAAGGTTCCATCCCTGGTCCAGGAAGATCCTACATGCTTCAGAGTAACTAAGCCCATGTGCCGTAACTACTGAAACTGTACTCTAGAGCCTAAGAACCACAATTACTGAGTCCATGTGCTGCAATTACTGAAGTGCACATGCCCTAGAGCCCCTGCTTTGCAATGAGAGAAGTCATCTCAATTAGAAGCCTGCCCATTGAAAGCAGAATAGCCCATGCTCACTGCAACTGAAAAAAAGAAAAAAAAAAAAACATAAAGCAACCAAGACATGGCACAGCCAAAAATAAATAAATAAAATTATTTGAAAAAATAATAATAATACCAAGACCCAAACCAGAGAAATCACAAAGAAATTTTGAAACATATAATTTATCCTTCTTTGTATATATTTGTACAATATAAGAAAACTTAGAGTTAATACATAAACTCATATGTTACATACAAGTGTTATTAACACATCCATATATGTATACATACATATATATTAAATGCAAAATCTGCAAATGTATTTATGGCTATTTATCTACATACAGATGTGTGTATGACCATGAGATGTTTATATATATTTATCTTGTTATTTACACTAAGAAACAGCTGACTATGTATGATAACATTTTTATTATTAAGCTGCTGGAAAATCAGTTCTTCAACAAATAATTACTAAGAGCCAGCTCTTAGATTTTGATTGAGGAGGCAGAGAGAGTCTAGAATGTGGAAGAAAGTTGAACTACTTAATCTAATGTTAAAAAGGAAGGTACTTGAAATTGAGTCTTGGTCATAAGAGTAACATTAGTTTTGAAACACTAAAGTTCCAAAATCTGCAATATGAGGATAGCATGGGTAGTAAACAATGTAACTTCAGTAGTGATGAGTATTAAATAACTTAAATGTGCAGTAAAACAGCACAGAACCTGTTAGAGCACACATCTAGGTCTATTGTTTTTTTTCCTGGTAAGATAGATTCTTTTTATACTAAATTTAATATTTATTTTAAAGTCTTCTCTTCCTTATACATTTCCAAGATATTGAATGTAATATTTTTGTTCTTTAACTTCCTTACTTAACAAAGGATGACCCTTTTATATTCATTCTATTTCTGACAAAGAAAAAGCTTGTCATCAGATGTACCCTCTGCATTAAAATAAAAGAAATTACTATTAAACAGTAATTAATAACAGTGATAGTACCATTACTACTTTAAAGGACTATTAAAATATAAGAAATAAAATTTCTTAAGAAATATTAAAATAAGATACATAACTATTCTCTTATGGGACAATGAAAAAAATAGTTTATATTATTTTTTATGCCTCTGAGGTAGCATACCTATATGTAAGGCAAGATAGATTATGAGATGATTTTCTGGAAGTCTATAAAAGCCATGAAATAATTCAAGGCTAAAAGTCTCAGTCACTGATCGATTAAATATGTGTCATTGGTGTTACCAAACTGAAATTTATAACAACATAAAATTAGCTTCAAAATTTCTAGACTATTGTTTAGGGTAAGTCCAATAGCTAAATTCATTCATAATATGAAAACTATATGACAAGGTACTAATGAAAACATTTCTACTGAGTTTTAATAGCCTAGATATACTAACAATCAGAATAAATAGACATGTTGGATAGTCCAGGCCAAAATTTATAGAAGTAAACCTTGAAGCATTGCTATGTAGTGATTAAATTCCACATACTTACCACAAGTATTTTATCACCAGTAGCCACTTACTTATTTGCATGATTGAAATAATACACATTTCCAATTATAAATGCTAACTAAATTTTTATCAAACTGTCTTTATGTTTATAATCATATTATCATTTATTGGCTATAACTGCAAGCAGAGTCTAATTCCATAAGAATTTTTGGAAATAGTCTAATATGAAGCAATAAGAAAAGTAATTATATATAATATCAGAATATGAACACATATAAAGAGAATCCTGTGATAAAGCAAAAGGTATTGAGTTCCCTCCCCCCATTATCAAAAGTAGTTGTACTCACAAGTTACTTGACCCCATGGACTACAGCCCACCAGGCTCCCGTGTCCATGAGATTTTCCAGGCAAGGATACTGGAGTGGGTTACAATTTCCTTCTCCATGAAAATCTTCCCAACCCAGGGATCGAACTCAGGTCCCCTGTACTTCAGGCAGATTCTTTACCGAGTGAGCTACAAAAGAATCGGGTTTAATATTATGTTATATACTGTGAGGATCAAACAGGTTTTCAGAGATGTTGTACTAACTTAAATGTAATAGTTAATAGATTCTTAAATAGTTTTAATAAGACCATTCTCACCATAAGAATGGAAAATTTACTTGAGGCAGAAGGTGTTTAAACTGTCTTATAACCATAAACTGCAATCATCAAATCAATTTAGTCACTCAGTCGTGTCCGACTCTTTGCGATCCCATGAACTGCAGCACGTCTGGCCTCCCTGTCCATCATCAACTCCTGGAGTCCTCCCAAACCCATGGCCATTGAGTTGGTGATGCCATCCAGACATCTCATCCTCTGTCATCACCTTCTCTTCCTGTCCTCAATCTTTCCCAGCATCAGGGTCTTTTCCAATGAGTCAACTCTTCGCATCAGGTGGCCAAAATATTGAAGTTTCAACTTCAACATCAGTCCTTCCAATGAACACCCAGGACTGATCTCCTTTAGGATGGGCTGTTGGATCTCCTTCCAGTCCAAGGGACTCTTCAAGGGTCTTATCCAACACCACAGATCAAAAGCATCAATTCTTCAGTGCTCAGCTTTCTTTATACTCCAACTCTCACATCCATACATCACTAGTGGGAAAACCATAGCCTTGACTAGATAGACATTTGTTGGCAAAGTAATGTATCTGCTTTTAAATATGCTATCTAGGTTGGTCATAACTTTCCTTCCAAGGAGTAAGCGTCTTTTAATTTCATGGCTGCAATCACCATCTGCAGTGATTCTGGAGCCCAAAAAAATAGTCTGACACTCTTTCCACTGTTTACCCATCTATCTGCCATGAAGTGATGGGAACAGAGGCTATGATCTTAGTTTTCTCAGTGTTGATCTTTAAGCCAACTTTTTCACGCTCCTCTTTCCTCATCAAGAGGCTCTTTAGTTCTTCTTCACTTTCTGCCATTAGGGTGGTGTCATCTGCACATCTGAGGTTATTGATATTTCTCCCGGCAATCTTGATTCCAGCTTGTGCTTCTTCCAGTCCAGCATTTCTCATGATGTACTCTGTGTATAAGTTAAATAAGGAAGGTGACAATCTACAGCTTTGAAGTACACTTTTTCCTATTTGGAACCAGTCTGTTGTTCCATGTCCGTTTCTTACTGTTGCTTCCTGACCTGCATACAGTTTCTCAAGAGACAGGTCAGATGGTCTGATATGTACATTTCTTACAGAATTTTCCACAGTTTATTGTGATCCACACAGTCAAATGCTTTGGCAGAGTCAATAAAGCAGAAATAGATGTTTTTCTGGATCTCTCTTGCTTTTTTGATAATCCAGCTGATGTCGGCAATTTGATCTCTGGTTCCTCTGCCTTTTCTAAAACCAGCTTGAACATATGGAAGTTCACCGTTCACGTATTGCTGAAGCCTCGCTTACAGAATTTTAACCATTACTTTACTAGCGTGTGATATGAGTGCAATTGTGAGGTAGTTTGAGCATTCTTTGGCATTGCCTTTCTTTGGGACTGGGATGAAAACTGACCTTTTCCAGTCCTGTGGTCACTGCTGAGTTTTCCATATTTTCTGGCATATTAAATTATGCATGACTGTTAAGAACAAGCTGATTGATGCATTTGAAGGAGAAAATAGTCCAACATCCTGATTGACTCTACCTGTGGTTTTTCCACAGGAAAATATTTTAAAAATAAGTAAATATAGAAAATATTTTTAAAATACCATATAATTCCTTGTTAGGGAAAAGGGTTTCATGGAATAACTATCATTTTCCCCATCTGTAGAGCACAAGTCAAAATGTAAATTGAAAGTTATTAAAAGCTTTTTAAATTAATGTGCTCATCTTCACAAATAACTTTGTGAAAGACCTCTGATCAAGAACTTTTCCTTTTTCTTATATGTATTCTCTTATAATACTGGGGGGGGGGGGAAGTATCATTTAAAACTTAAGTACAAGCAAACCAACTCTCAGTGTTCTGCGATATTCTCCATAATATATTTCTCAAATATTGAAGTGTAACCTTTTTTTTAAGTAGACTTTGCCTTTAGAATGTTTTAGGTTCTCAGCAAAGTTGAGTGAAAGGCATATTGATTCCACATAAGACCTTGCCCCCAAATACAGATGTCTCCATTATCAACATACCCTTCCAGAGTGATTCATTTGTTTTGATTGATTAACTTAACTTGACACATCACCATCACTATCACCTAAAGTTTTCAGTGTATATTAGATTTTACTCTTAGTGTTGTGCATTCTATTAGTTTTGACAGATATATAAGACATATATCTACCATTATAGTATCAAACAATATTTTCACTGCTCTAAATATCCTCTGCACTGCTTATATTCATTCCTTTCTCCTCTCTAAACAATGGCATAGTCTTCATAGTTTTGCCTTTTCCAGAAGTTCATATAGGTGGAATGAAACATAATGTAGCTTATCTATTGTCTTCTTTTACCTATGAAAACCCTTTTAAGTTTCCTCCATGCCTTTTCCATAGTTAATAGAGCATTTATTTTTATTACTGAATAATATTCCATCATCTAGCTATACCACACTTTATTCATCTACTGAAGGACATCTTGTTCACTTCCAAGTTTTAGTGATGATGAACACAGTTGCTATAAACATCCATATGCAAGTTTTTGTGAGTACATAAGTTTTTTAGTCTTTTTAGTAAATACCAAGGAGGAAAGTTGCTGGGTTGAGTAAAAATATTTGTAAGAAATTTTCAAATTTTCTTCCAATGTGTTCATGCCATTTTGCATTCCTATTAGTAATGAATGAGCATTCCAGTTGCTTCATATCCTTAACAGTATTTGATATTGTCAAATATTCCTAATTTTGGCCATTTTAAAAAGTGTATAGTGGTATCACATTGTTTAATTTTCATTTTCCTGCTGACATGTGACATTGAAAATTTTTATTTATGTACTTATTTGCCATCTCTATAGCCTGTTTGGTGAGGTATCTGCTAAAGTCATTGGTCTCTCTTTTAATCTTTCTTTTTTTTTTTTGGCTTCTCTAACACTGAACTTTAGAGTTAGAAACTTTTTGAGGTATATTATTATTTTTTTTTCTTTTTAGGGGCTTCTGTGTACTCTCTTGAATTTTTCTTTGCTCTGTTGCCTATCATCAGGATATAAGGTTTGACACAAAAAGTAGACACTGAAATAAAATAAGGATAAAGAGAAATTTTTAAAACTCTTTAATTCTTAAGGATTTGGGGAAAGGATTTCTGCAAAAAACAAGTTTAACTATTTACTTTACAGAAAAGAATATTTAGTAATCTTACGAAGGGCTCTGGCTACCAAAAATTTTCAGATACATGTGACACTTAATTCAATATTTATTTACATTCAAATTAAAAGTTAATTCAGTAGTATATAGATTCTTTCCATTACAGATAAATAGTAATATTTTGATTAATGAAATATGTAAAGTAATGCATTCAAATTCAATTACATATACTTAGATGTTGAACCTTCTTGCCATTTGAAAGAAAACATACTGATATTTCAGGGCAATTATGAGTGAATAAGAAGCTTGGAAGGAAAGTTATGACCAAACTAGACAGAATATTAAAAAGTAGAGACATTACATTGTCAATAAAGGTTCATCTAGTTAAGACTATGGTTTTCCCAGTAGTCATGTATGGATGTGAGCGTTGGACTATAAAGAAAGCTGAGCGCCAAAGAATTGATGCTTTTGAACTGTGGTGTTGGAGAAGACTCTTGAGAGTCCCTTGAACTGCAAGGAGATCCAACCAGTCCATTCTAAGGGAGATCAGTCCTAGGTGTTCATTGAAAGGACTGATGTTGAAACTGAAACTCCAATACTTTGGCCACCTCATGCAAAGAGTAACTCATTGGAAAAGACCCTGATGCTGGGAAGGATTGTGGGTAGGAGGAGAAGGGGAAGACAGAGGATGAGATGTCTGGATGGCATCACCGACTCTATGGACATGGGATTGGAGAGACTCTGGGAGTTAGCGATGGACAGGGAGGCCTGGCATGCTGCGATTCATGGGGTCACAAGGAGTCAGACACAACTGAGAGACTGAACTGAATATAGCTGAAAGCTCACTTGAAACTCAACATTAAAAAAAAAAAAAAAAAAAAGCTGAGATCTTAGCATCCAGCCCCATCACTTCATGGCAAATATATGGAGAAAATGTGTAAACAGTAACAGGTTTTATTTTCTTGGGGTCCAAAATTACTGTGGATGGTGACTGCAGCTATGAAATTAAAAGACACTTGCTCCTTGGAAGGAAATCTATGACAAACCTAGACAAAGTATTTAAAAGCAGAGATATCACTTTGCAGACAAAGATCCATGTAGTCAAAGCCATGGTTTTTCCAGTAGCCATGTGCAGATGTGAGAGTTGAACCATAAAGAGGGCTGAGCACCAAATAATTGATGCTTTCTAATTGTGGTGCAGGAAAATATTGTTGAGAGTCCCTTGGACTGCAAGAAGATCAAACCAGTCAATCCTAAAGGAAATCAACCCCAAATCTTCATTGGAGGGACTGATATTGAAGATTAAACTCCAGTATTTTGGCCACCTGATGCAAAGAGTCAAATCATTGTAAAATACCCTGATGCTGGGAAAGATAGAAGGCAAAGAATAGGAGGCATAGAGGATGAGATGGTTAGATAGCAACATCAATTCAAAAGACATAAATTTGGGAAAACTCTAGGAGATAGTGAAGGGAAAAGGAGCCTGCATGTTGCAGTCCATGTTTTCAAAGAGTCAGACATGACTTAGTGAATGAACAACAACAATATTCTAATGAAACATTAATCTGAATTTCTCATACAAGCTCTGTCTCAGGCATGAAAGTGTGTGTGTGTGTGTTTGCATGAGCACTTAATAAACTCTATTGAGTTATATGTTACATTAAAAAATTAACATATTACATGTTTAGTTCAGTGAGTTTTGACAAATGCATGCACCTATATAATAAACAGTAGAATTAAAATGTAAAATATACCAACCGAATAAAAAAATTCTTTCATATTCTTACATAGTCAAACCTTCTTTACTTCTGTCCCCAGTCTACAATGATCTGATTTCTCTAATGTTACAGTGTTTTCCCTGTTCAAGAGTTTTATATAAATGAAATAATAAAAAGTGTAAATGTAGTTTCTGGCTTTATTCATGTAGCATAATATTTTTGAGATTCATCATTTTGTTGTGTCAATATCATTAGTTTGTTCCTGTTTTATTGCTGGTTGGAAGTGTATTGTATACATGTGCCAGGATTTGTTTATACAAAATCTGTTGATGGGCATTTGGCTTACTTCCAATGTTTTTATGGACATATGTTTTCATTTCTCTTGGGTAAATACCTAAGAGTGTAATTTTGTTGGATCAAAATGGCTTCTGTTGGATTAATTATTTTTGCATCTATCAGCTTATTGGATACACCTCATTATCTTTGTTTTCTAGCAGTTGTTCTAAGATTTCTTATATAGAGAGTTTTTGTGCTAATTTTTATCTGTATAGACCACATATTTAATGCAGTGTTACAGAATTTTTTTGTTTGTTTCTTTTAAACTAATTTCAATAATATAAAAAGGAGAAGAGAGACAAGGAAAATAGTTAAAACAAATAAACCTTGATATTTGCTAGATACATAAGTAAGTGCTTTTCACATACTAAAACATTTAAGCTTAACAATATATGATCGATTTGAGACAGGCTGGAACTTAGGACACTTTGCTGCAGTGTTGCAATGTTTATACCTGGACAAACCTCTCTTCTAAACAACAAAGTACAAAAAAATTGTATGGAACTAAAAACTGTGTGCCTGTGCAGTTGGGGCAAATTATGAACAAAAGACACAAAAAAAAAAAAGAAAGAAAGAAAGAAAGAAAAAAAAAAACAAACAACGAACTGCCATTTCAGAAGTACCTGGAGAAAAACAAGATTGTGGGAACAAAATCAAAACCACCAGAGGCGTGAACAAAAAATCTAAGCCAGTCCACTGACCCAACCCCTGAACACACCCTACCCTCAACCCTTATAAGGAACAAGCTTCCCCTCACCCTACCTTGGGGAATGAGTGAGCAAGGGGAACCTGTTATTGTTCTCCCTCCCCTCTGCTGCAGCAGAGGCCCTAACAAAGCCATTCTTGAATTTCTTGTTTGGTCTCTAGTCACTTTCTACTGATCGGAGAAGGCCAAGAATCCTGCTTGGTATCAGATTCTACTACTATCACTGCTATTTATAGAGAACTTGAGAGACTTGCTTACGTTTACATTTGGACGAGGTCTTCCATTCTTCTAATTAAGAGTGGAAATAGGATTTAAATGAGGCACCTTAATCTTAAGCCTTATGCTTTACCTGTCTGTATATGACCTCCGTGACATTCCACTCTAACATGTATCACTATTTATTAAAAAGTAAAAGTATATGGAAGGAAAGACAATTGTTATAGAAGAACAAAGGAATGATATTTTGGGAGCAGTATTTAATTTTAAAACTGCTGGGAGCCATCAGGATGCCCCCTTGCTCGGATGACAAGGTCACGAGAATAAGAAAGAAATTGCAAGGCTGACTTTCTTTATCGAGGCATCCTGGGCAAGCCCCACCTGGTATTTTTCTTGGGAGTTCTGTCCATGCTCGGAACATTGGCTCATCTCAGTAGGTCAGTCCCAGTTGGAAAGAATTCGTCCTGAGATAATCCCCCCAGACCTTATGGACCAGAGGATCTGGGAAGGTGGATCACCTTCCCCGGGGGCTAAGGAGGAATGAAAGGGTCATTTAAATAGATTACTACTCCTCCTACTCATTACTGGGGAGTTTACCAAGAGTTCTCTGGGGGTCATGGCAAGGCCACCACCAGAAAGGCTCCTACTTGGGTCACCTTTCCACCTCCCACTCTCCCGACCACTCCATGGAGGAGGCTCTCTTCCTTGAAGAAATCAGGTTGGAATGGGACTTAGGAATGCTCATAATTGTAGCCAGCATAGTTGGAGATATTGATTGCTTTAGGATAATGTAGACATAGGAATTCATTATAGTAGTTATAAGGTTAATAGGGTTTTATTGCTAAAGCAGTGCTGCCTGACTGTCTCTTAGTCCTCTTTCCTCTTCCTAAACTGTCTTAGTCCTCTTTCTAAACTGTTTTTTTGTCCTCTTTCCTCTTTCCTTGTAAGAACCAGAGTAGGTTACTAGAATAAAACAGTCTCAAGCTTAAGCCCTTCCCTCTAGCTTCTACATAGTTGCATCTGATAAGAGAAATAAAACCTTTCTACTTAGGTTGATGTACTTATCATGATTGAATGAAGTATACTGAAGACATTCAAATGGTAAACATACTGTTGTTAAATCTAATTACATAAAAATCTGACTTCTGCAAGGGGAATGTTTCGTGATAATTTGGGGAATGAATTCAATGATAAGGTTGCTATGGAAGGTAGGAAACAAAAAATTGTATAGAATGATAGGTGATATAATGATGTAATGGGGATGTCTTTTGGCTATAAAACTGTAAACCAACAACAATAAACTGAGAGGCTTCTCCATCACCCCACAAAACTAACGGCAATAAAGAGAGACTGCTCCATCACCACACATCGACTCAGCTCAGTTTTTCTTGCGCCGAAGCCACTCATCCCTCAAGACCCCCGGACCCCGCCGGGGCTGGACCCCAGCATAAAACAAATGTTTTCTTCCCTGGATTTTCAAATGATTTGAAATATAATGAATATATTATTCTTAAAATATGTTTTAAAAATCAGTATTAGTGGGGTATATTTTTTATTAAAAATGAGTGTAATTTATCTATAGTTTTATATTTTAAATTTGCATATATGCTATATATACACATATATTTATGCTTGTATTTAATAACCACCACTCTTATCCTTTTCATCACCCCTGAAGTTTCTCTTGTACTTTAGCATTTCATTTTCTTTACTCTCCCCTAGACAACTATCTATCTACAATCAATATCACTATAGATTAGATCTGCTTTTTCTAGAAACTCACATAAGTGGAATAATACAGTATGCATAACTTTCCTATTTTCATTTCCCAGTGTAAGTTTTGAGGTTAATTCATCTCATTGCATCCTATAGTCCCCCTTTATTGACGAGTAGTAGTAATCTCTTACATGAATATACTACAATTTGTATACATTCATATGTTGGCTATTGAAATGAAGCATTAATGAATACTCCATACAAGTATTTTAGTAGAAATGCAGTTTAAATGCTTCTTGTTAATACCTAGGAATAATTGTAGTGTGTGTGTGTGTGTATGTGTGTATGCACATGTGTGCACACACGTTCAATCGCCTAGTCTTGTAGGACTCTTTGCAACCACAGGGACTGTGGCCCACTGGGCTTTTCTGTCCTTGGTATTTTTCAGGCAGGAATACTTGAGTGGGTTTCCATTTCCCCTCCAGGGGATCTTCCCAACCCAGGGACTGAACCCATGTCCCCTTGAGTCTCCTGCACTGGCAGGAATTTTCCTAGCAAGAATATTGGAGTAGATTACCTTTTCTTTTTCAAAGGGATCTTCCCAACCAAGGGATTGAACCCACTTATCCTGAATCTCCTGCACTGGCAAAGAGATTCTTTACCTCTGAGCCACCTGAGAAGTGTGTCATGGAAAGTACAGAATCTCCTTGTCAGTTATCCTAGCCTTATTATGAAAACTCATCAATCTTTCACTTCTGAAAATGATAAATTACAAATTAATCACAGTCATTTTAAGTTTTTGTCATGTAGTGACAGTTTATGTTTTACTTCAATGCATCCCTGAAATTTCTGAAAATTCTTGCAGTTAACTGTTAGGCCAAACTGCTTCTTTTTCAACAAAGAGAAGTTTGTTGAACAAACTTTTTCAACAAATTTCAGTTTTCCATGGAAAGAACTATACCAGGTAACTACAGGAACACACATTGGAGGGCATGATTGTAAACAACTTAGAAACCATACAAGTGGACTGAGTCAGAATTTCTAAATATTAGTGAATAAAAAACCGGATTCATGAGACCACTAACCCAACATGGAGCAAAACAAAGATAATTGAATAGAACTGAGTAAACTAATGAGAAACTGTTGTGGTTTATATTTGGCATATTGTTGATGATTTAGTGTTCTATTTTCTTTTCCCTGATGCATTGCACAGCATGTATTATCTTGGTTCCCTGACCAGGGATCAAATCTGTGCCCTTTGCAGTGGGACCAGGAAGTCTTAATCACTGGACTGCCAAAGAAGTCTATTGTTTTATTCTCTGTATATGAGAAAGCTTCCTCTTAAACTATTAAAACTCATAGAAATTTAATAAGCTAAGCTTTTGTAAATAGAAGCATTTGTAAGTGATGTGTTTTACTCCTAACCTGAGAGCTCAATATGGCACTGAGTGAAGAGGAACTAAGGAGCCTCTTGAAAAAGGTGAAAGAGGAGAGAGAAAATGCTGGCTTAAAAATCAACATTAAAAAAACGGGGATCATGGAATCTGGTCCCATCACTTCATGGTAACAATGACAGACTTTATTTTCTTGAGTTCCAAAATCACTGCAGATGGTGACTGCAGCCATGAAATTAAAAGACGCTTGCTTCTTGGAAGAAAAGCTATTACAAACCTAGGCAGCATATTAAAAAGCAAAGACATTACTTTGCCAACAAAGGTCCATCTAGTCAAAACTATGGTTTTTCCAGTAATCGTGTTTGGGTGTGAGAGTTGGATCATAAAGAAGTCTGAGTGCTGAAGAAATGTTGCTTTGAAATTGTGGTATTTGAGAAGACTCTTGAGAGTCCCTTGGAATGCAAGGAGATCAGCCAGTCAATCCTAAAGGAAATCAGTCCTGAATATTCATTGGAAGGACTGATGCTGGAGCTGAAGCTCCAAAATTCCGGCCACCTGATGGGAAGATTCAGCTCAGTAGAAAATACTTTGATGCAGGGAAGGACAGAAGGTAAGGGGTGAAGGGGACAACAGAGGACAATATTGTTGGATGGCATCTCCGACTCAATGAACAAGAGTTTGAGCAAGCTCCAGGAGATTGTGAAGGTTAAGGCAACCTGGCGTACTGCAGTCTTTTGGGTCACAAAGAGTTGGACATGATTGAATGACTGAACAACAACAGCCTGACAGCTCCAGAATTTAGACAGTCTCACGGAGTATTTTTAATTCCATGACAACTATCATTTTCTGCACAGAAAGACTCTGCATTTCTTTGTTAATAGGACATGATTTGGACATTATTTTTGAAACCAATAACTTGTCTGGAATATTATATTTGAGAATGATGCTTATCTAGTGAGCTATGATTAGATAACTTAAAGGAACTAAGGCTGAATTTAGGGAACCAATGCTTACAAAACCTTCTTGGGAAACAACTCTAGGTGCCTAGTTTATAGGGTTCCCAGTCTTAAAGATGAGTACAAAAAGTCACTTCCTGGAAGGCAAAAATCGCTTAGCATATTTTAAAGACCTGGAGAAGAAATGAATTTTCAGGTGAAATCCAGTGGTGAGTTCTTGCCTTGGCTTTCATTCCTCAAGAGGCTTTTAAAAGTCTAATCTGAAATTCTTATGAAAATATTTCTCAAACTTAAAAAGCCCTATACTATATGTTAAAGTTCTATTCAGGCTGTGAAAATGTACCAGCAAAATGTAATGAGATCAAACCTATTTTGTGGTCATACATAATCTTTCCTTGAGATTATCTTTATCAATTGAGAATGGAAGGAAATAACTATAGAGAGAAATTTTAAATTTTCAAAGCAAAACTATAATACACCCTCTGGATAAAGAGTCTGTATATTGTCTTTTGAGTTGTTTGGCAGGTCTTCACAAAATGTAGATAACTTATGAATATACAAACAGCATCTTGGCTGGTAAAGATTTAACTGGTTTCCTCTCTCATTGTGTGGAAAAATAAATAAATAAATAAAATGCCTCAGGTATTTGGATTTTGACATCTTGCATAAATTACCAATTCTTTACAAATTTTCAGTTTTCCCAGTGTCTTCCAAAATCTGTAAACAATGGTCCAAACTAATATTTCAAGTCCTCCCCACACCTCTTTTTTACCTGATTCATCCTCAGAGATGTAAATCCTTACTGCCTAGATTCTATTAGTACTTTAGATAACCTTGTGCTAGACCATTTCACTCAGTTTTGGAGGAAGCTCTGTAAGCTAAAGCTGACTACTTCATGTAAACTTCAAAAGACTCAGTACCACCACAGACCATGCATGGACTCACTGATTTCTCCCAAGATAAATCACTATTTTCTCTCTGGGAAAATGTCAGACTATATGATTTTTACACCAATGCTGTGTTCAGCATCACCAAAAGTGCCTATGTCCTGGCTTTAATAAACTCAGTGAGCAATGCTGCATAACTTAAAAGATTTCCTCCATTGACCTCTTGAAATTCCCTGGATTGGTTGTCCCACATGTTCTACCTCTGATTACTTTAACACAACCTTTTGTATTAATATTTTTCTTTTGCATTTTATCATTCTAATGACAAAGTTGAATTTTATCTGAGCTTTGAGGTTCTGAAAAACAATGGTTAAGATATCTCCCCACCCATTTGTAGTTAAAGCAGGGACTACCTTTGTAGTAGGTAGGATAAAGGACTAGCCTATATTTACATATCCACTAATAATATGCATTTTTATCCTTCCGTCCTTATAGAGTCAAAAATTCAATGAGATTCAAGGATGACTCCTTATTTATTTGTGCCTCTAAAACTTCAGTCTTCCTTCTTCTATTTGAGATGTTGCCGTTCAGTCACGTCTGACTCTTTGTGACCCCATGGACTGCAGTATGCCAGGCTATCCTGTCCTTCACCATCTCACGGGAATTTGCTCAAACTCATGTTCATTGAGTCGGTAATGCCATCCAACTATCTCACCCTCTTTTGTCCCCTTCTCCCCCGGCCTTCAATCTTTGCCAGCATCAGGGTCTCTTCCAGTGAGCCACCTCTTCACAGCAGGTGGATCAAGTATTGGAGATTCAGCTTTAGCATCAGTTCTTCCAATGAATATTCAGGATTAATTTCCTTTAGGATTGACTGGCTGATCACCTTGCAGTCCAAGGGAACTCTTGAGTCTTCTCCAGCTCCACAGTTCAAAAGCACCAGTTCTTCAGCTCTATGGTCCCCCTCTCACATCCGTACATGGCTACTGGAAAAACCATAGCTTTGAATATATGGACCTTTGTTGGCAAAGTAATGTCTCTGCTTTTTCATATGCTGTCTAGGTTTGTCACAGCTTTTCTTCTAAGGAGTAAGTGTCTTTTAATTTCATGGCTGCAATCACCATCCACAGTGAGCCCAAGAAAATGTCTGTCACTGTTTCCATTATTCCCCATCTAATTGCCATGAAGTGATGAGAACTGATACCATGATCTTAGTTTTTGAATGTTGAGTACATTACCTAAAAATAATATATTTGTAATGAAGTAGATATGCTATGCTTTGTCACTTAAAAATGACAAAATATTGTCAGATATAAGTAAAGGATATTTATAAAGTAAATCTTTGAAATGTAACTCCATTTATTTTACTTTACCTGGATTGTTTAGCTGAAAGTGATACACAATAATAAATAAAATATTTACATTTTCTAATAATAGTTTTGTAAGTAACTTGTTTTCCTTTCATTTTTAAAACCAATTTATCTAATCCATTATTTTTAATATTATCTTTTAATATAACTTACAGCATTTTTATTATGCTAGAGAAGGAAATAGCAACCCACTCCACTATTCTTGCTTGGAGAATCCCATGGACCATTGAGCCTGGCAGGTTGCAAAGAGTTAGACATGACTGAGAGACTAACACACACATACACACAAACACATACATGCATCTATATTGTATGTTTTTTTTTCAGTAATTAAAATGATGTTTAATTAACCACATTAAAAGAAAATCATCACATTTGCACTTAGCTTTGAAGAATGAAGTGTTAGTCCCTGATCTCTCTTTTTCTTTTTAATATTGTGATGTTAAAAAATGGAACACTTTGGTAAGTAAGCTCTGCTTACTAGCCCATTTTTCAGTTTTATTTAAAAAAATATAAACAGAATAATCAAAAGTTTTTTTCTGTTGATTGTCTGCCTGCCCATGAACTATGGATATATATTCTCCTGGATATTCACAAGCACTTCATTTTTCTATTAAGTATTTATTTGTACATTGACTGTTCATGTATTTTATTTTTCTGTGTGTTAGTAGAAAATTGAAACTAAACTCTTCAGTTCTGGAGGAAAAATAGTAGGTACTATGCCTGAGTGATTAACAATAACATTCTCCCTTGAACCCTGGAAATGGGCCAAAAGTGTAAGCAAGAAAATGGATTACTCAAATATTTCAAAGGACAAATGAGAGATGAAAACTAAGAATTATTTTACTTATTAAAGTGAGATGCCTCAAAATCATGATTATATAAATATTAAACTAAAGTCTGAGGACTATCTTCTGATAAAGACTTGGTGCATATGGCAACTGAGCACTGACAAATGTGGGAAAGTTAAGAATGAAGAAAAATAACAATGCAGGAGAAAATTTTATATCCCTGCTATATTTTTGTCTCTCTCAGGTTGTAACTCAGTTTAAGTTAGGCACTAATATTTTATTATGATTACTAAAATAAACTCCAATTTATTGCCAATGACTTCTTAAATTGCTTTAATTCTTGTATGTAATAATAATTCGAGTTTGCTTAACTCTGAAACCTCATTAGCACTGTATTAACCATAGAAAAGATATTTTAATACTATAACAAATGATAACAAATTTGCAGATATGCAAATTTTTTATATACTGCAATTAAAAGAGTTTGCTATCTCCATCACTAGTTAGACTATTTCTTGTCAAAACGGAAATTAATCTACTGCATGAGGTTCTTATGATTCAGTTCAGTTCAGTTCAGTAGCTCAATTGTGTTCAACTCTTTGCGACCCCATGAATTGCACCACGCCAAGCTTCCCTGTCCATCATCAACTCCCGGAGACTACCCCAACCATGGTCATTGAGTCGGTGATGCCATCCAACATCTCATCCTCTGTCGCCCCCTTCTCCTCCTGCCCCCAATCCTTCCTAGCATCAGGGTCTTTTCCAATGAGTCAACTCTTCGCATGAGGTGGCCAAAGTATTGGACTTTAAGTTTCAATATCAGTCTTTCCAATGAACACCCAGGACTGATCTCCTTTAGGATGGACTGGTTGGATCTCCTTGCAGTCCAAGGAACTCTCAAGAGTTTTCTCCAACACTACAGTTCAAAAGAATCAATTCTTTGGTGCTCAGCTTTCTTCACATGACCACTGGAAAAACCATAGCCTTGACTAGACGGTCCTTTGTTGACAAAGTAATGTCTCTGCTTTTAAATATGCTATCTAGGTTGGTAATAACTTTCCTTCCAAGGAGTAAGCATCTTTTAATTTCATGGCTGCAATCACTATCTACAGTGATTTTGGAATCCCAAAAAATAAAGTCTGACACTGTTTTCACTTTTCCCCCATCTATTTCCCATGAAATGATGGGACCAGATGCCATGATCTTAGTTTTCTGAATGTTGAGTTTTAAGCCAACTTTTTCACTCTCCTCATTCACTTTCACTAAGAGACTTTTTAGTTCCTCTTCACTTTCTGCCATAAGGGTGATGTCATCTGCATATCTGAGGTTATTGATATTTTTCCCAGCAATCTTTATTCCAGCTTGTGCTTCTTCCAGCCCAGCATTTCTCATGATATACTCTGCATATAAGTTAAATAAGCAGGGTGACAATATACAGCCTTGACATACTCCTTTTCCTATTTGGAACCAGTCTGTTGTTCCATGTTCAGTTCTAGCTATTGCTTCTTGACCTGCATACAGGTTCCTCAAGAGACAGGTCAGATGGTCTGATATTCCCAACTTTTTAAGAATTGTCCACAGTTTATTGTGATCCACACAGTCAAAGGCTTTGGCATAGTCAATAAAGCAGAAGTAGATGTTTTTGTGGAACTCTCTTGCTTTTTTGATAATCCATGGATGTTGGCAATTTAATCTCTGTGTCCTCTGCCTTTTCTAAAACCAGCTTGAACATCTGGAAGTTCACAGTTCACATATTGCTGAAGCCTGGCTTGGAGAATTTTGAGCATTACTTTACTAATGTGTGAGATGAATGCAATTGTGTGGTAGTTTGAGCATTCTTTGGCATTGCCTTTCCTTGAGATAAGAATGAAAACTGACCTTTTCTAGTCCTGTGGCCATTGCTGAGTTTTCCAAATTTGCTGACATATTCAGTGCAGCACTTTCATAGCATCATTTTTTTGAACAGGATTTGAAATAACTAAACTGGAATTCCATCACCTCCACTAGCTTTGTTTGTAGTGGTGCTTTCTAAGGCCCACTTGACTTCACATTCTAGGATGTCTGGCTCTAGGTGAGTGATAACACCAGCATGATATCTGAGTTGTGAATATCTTTTTTGTACTGTTCTTCTGTGTATTCTTGCTACCTCTTCTTAATGTCTTCTGCTTCTGTTAGGTCCATACCATTTCTGTCCTTTATCGAGCCCATCTTTGCATGAAATGTTCCCTTGGTATCTCTAATTTTCTTGAAAAGATCTCTAGTCTTTCCCATTCTGTTGTTTCCCTCTATTTCTTTATGTTGATCACTGAGGAAGGCTTTCTTATCTCTCCTTGCTGTTCTTTGGAACTCTGCATTCAAATGGGTATATCTTTCCTTTTCTCCTTTGCCTTTTCTTCTCTTCTTTTCACAGATATTTGTAAGGCCTCCTCACACAGCGGTTTTGCTTTTTTTTTTTATATTTATTTATTTTTTTTACTTGTTTTTGCCATACAATGTCATGATATCACCATGGGTTTACATATGCTTCCCCTCCGGAACCCCCCTCCCTCCCCCCTCCCCCCCGGGAAATCTCGCTGCACCGGTCCCGAGCATCAATCCTGGGCTGGCGATTGATTAGACACATGACAATTAGCGGTTTTGCTTTTTTGCATTTCTTTTTCTTGGGGATGGTCTTAATCCCTGTCTCCTGTACAATGTCATGAACCTCCATCTATACTTCATTAAGCACTCTGTCTATCAGATCTAGTCCCTTAAATCTTTCTCACTTCCAGTGTATAATCATAAGGGATTCGATTTAGGTCATACCAGAATGATCTACTGGTTTTCCCTACTTTCTTTAATTTAACTCTGAATTTGGCATTAAGGAGTTCATGATCTGAGCCACAGTCAGCTCCCGGTCTTGTTTTTGCTGACTGTATAGAGCTTCTCCATCTTTGGCTGCAAATAATATAATCAATCTGATTTCAGTGTTGACCATTTGGTGATGCCCATGTGTAGAGTCTCCTCTTTTGTGGTTGGAAGATGGTGTTTGCTATGACCAGTATGTTCTCCTGGCAAAACTCTATTAGCCTTTGCCCTGCTTCATTCTGTCCTCCAAGGCCAAATTTGCCTGTTACTCCAGGTGTTTCTTGACTTCCTACTTTTGCATTCCAGTCACCTATAATGAAAAGGACATCTTTTTTGGTTGTTGGTTATAAGAGATGTTGTAGGTCTTCATAGAACCATTCAACTTCAGCTTCTTCAGCATTACTGGTTGGGGCATAGACTTGGATTACTGTGATATTGAATGGTTTGCCTTGAAAACGAACAGAGATCATTCCGTCATTTTTGAGATTGCATCCAAGTACTGCATTTTGGACTCTTTTGTTCACTATGATGACTACTCCATTTCTTCTGAGAGATCCCTGCCCACAGTAGTAGATATAATGGTTATCTGAGTTAAATTCACCCATTCCAGTCCATCTTAGTTTGCTGATTCCTAGAATGTCAACGTTCACTCTTGCCATCTCATGTTTGACCACTTCCAATTTTCCTTGATTCATGGACCTAACATTTCAGGTTCCTATGCAATATTGCTCTTTACAGCATCAGACCTTGCTTCTATCACCATTCACATCCACAGCTGGGCAATGATTTTGCTTTGGCTCCATCCCTTCATTCTTTCTGCAGTTTCTTCTCCACTGATCTCCAGTCACATATTGGGTACCTACCGACCTGAGAAATTCATCGTTTAGTGTCCTATCTTTTTGTCTTTTCATACTGTTCATGGGGTTCTCAAGGCAAGAATACTGATGTGGGGAAGTGAAGCCAAGAGGAGGCACCCACCGCCCAAGTTCAGAAGGTGGCACCAGAGAGGAGCTACCCCACGTCCAGGGAGTGGTGGCTGTACGGGCACAGGAGGGCCAAGAGGAGCTACTCCAAGTTCAAGGTCAAGAGGAAGGGCTAAGAGGAGATACCCCTCGGCCAAGGTAAGGAGCAGTGGCTGCGCTTTGCTGGAGCAGCTGTGAAGAGATACCCCATGTCCATGGTAAGAGAAACCCAAGAAAGAGGGTAGGTGTTGCAAAAGGCATCAGAGGGCAGAGATACTGAAATCATAATCACAGAAAACTAGCCAATCTGATCACACGGACTACAGCCTTGCCTAACTCAATGAAACTAAGCCATGGTGTGTGGGGCCTTCAGGAAGAAAGGGTCATGGTGGAGAGGTCTGACAGAATGTGGTCCACTGAAGAAGGGAATGGCAAACCACTTCTTATAATTGCTGCTGCTGCTGCTAAGTTGTTTCAGTCGTGTCCGACTCTGTGCGACCCCAGAGACAGCAGCCCACCAGGCTCCCCAGTCTCTGGGATTCTCCAGGCAAGAACACTGGAGTGGGTTGCCATTTCCTTCTCCAATGCATGAAAGTGACAAGTGAAAGTGAAGTCACTCAGTCGCGTCTCTCAGTGACCCCATGGACTGCAGCCTACTAGGCTCCTCTGTCCATGAAATTTTCCAGGCAAGATTACTGGAGTGGGTTGCCATTCCCTTCTCCAGGAGATCTTCCCAACCCAGGGATTAAACCCTAGTCTCTTGCATTACAGGTGGATTCTTGCAGGTAGACTCGTCAGAGTCACCAGGGAATCCAGAGACAATGGTTCAGTAGGCAAGAAGGAATAAGGTCTATTGTCTAAATCACCATGTTTGACTTTCAAATTATCTGGATTACTCTAAAGTTAGTAAAGCTTAAGATTCAGGCCTACTCACTTGTAAAGGTGATTTTTAAACCTCCTGAAAGAGGTTGGAAATCTCTTCACAAAATCATATGTGTTTGTAATATTTAAAGTTCTAAAATAGTTTTACATTCTCAAACACACAGGAAGCTAAGCCACATTACAAGGCAGATTTACCCAGAAGTTGGATATTCTTTTTGTGGCTTAATTTCTATAAACAACATTATATTATTACAGTTTTAGTATGTTTGCTGATGAAAGAACACATTGAGATTGTATCAGAAAAACAGAAAGTGTTTGTTCACAGGTCACTAGGAAATTCACAGAATTATGCATAAATGTTAAGATTGGGACATTGGCAGAAACAAGACCATGGAGTAGGCTGAAGCAGCTGGAATAGCCAAAATTAGGGCATTTCTTCTTAGAACTGCTGTCATCAGTGCTGACAAAGGAATGTACAGATTTTGCCTATACCAGCTACTATCTCCTACATATATACTGCTACCACGTTATTCTGGCCTACCACTAGAAATCTCTTCCTTGCTAGTTCCTGAACCAAAGTCAGGGATGAGTTAATCAAGTTGTCATGCAGACAATGAACGAAGACTATTCAGCAATAAAAAAGTGAAAATATACACAGAAGAAAAAAAAAAAGCAACCTGCCATTAATCAGAATAAGAGGAGGCAAATGTGAAAATGTAAAAACAGCTGCAAAATGAGCAGAAAACATCTTTTCCCCCTAAGGTCATACAGGAGCTGTGAATTGTCATGACTTCTGCTTGATTGACTACCTCTTTCATACCAGTAATGCCCCAGTTCTATTTCTACCCCTTACTGGGGAAACTTCTTGTTGAAAAAAAAAAAAGCCTCCTAAATCTCTAGTTAATGCCAATCCTTCAGAGAAAAGCAACCAACCCAGAACTGATCCCTGCTTCTCTGAGGTCCTCTGCAGAATCCTTCAACAAGCACCCAAAACTGGTAAAAGAAGTTGCCATCTTCTCATTATTTGACTGAAATCCTCAGTCTTCTGCATCATCTTTCCTTGATATGGGTCAGTAAATCTGACTTTGTGGGACTACAGTTTGGTTTCAGTGGTCTTTGACTGCTTAGTCATTAATTCCAAATCAGCAAATGCTTTAACAAAGAGGGTTCAGATAAATGATTTTCTGGTGTTACTGTTTCAGTTTGGGATATGAGTTCTCCACATAAGTGTCCATAACCAAAAGAAAGGACTTCTTGAGTGTTGACATTTTGAAAAATAAATAGCAATTGTTCACCACCATTCATCCCTTTGATTTTTCCAACATCATTAGCATACTTTCTGCTTATATTCTACCAAAAAAAAAGGAATAAATACAATCCATATGTCTTACCATTTCCAATTTTGAAATTAATCTTAGCCCTGTATAATTTGTTTTCTATAAATATCTGCTGCATCTCCTTCAGTTCATACAAGTTTACATAGTAGACCTTCAAAGAGCACTTTAGAAAGGAATGAATGGACTACCAGTTTAATCTGCCCTTCATCACAAAGCTTCATAACTGGATTTTCTGTTTCTTGTCTAGGACTTTTCCAAGGAACCCCTTATACTTAAAAAAGTTAAATTTTACAAGTGCAAACTAAATAATATTACTTGCATGCTTAAACTATTTAAGCATAAAGTCCAAAATAAATTTGTAAAAGTCCCAAATTCTCACTGTCCTTTGGTTTTCTCACATATCTCCTCTGGCTATAACTCCTGCTAGTTTCATTTACCTTTTAGCTTTACATATTAACTCTATTTTAATCATTCCCATAAGTAAGCCTGATAATATAGCATTCTGTCTTCACATGATAAGATTCAGGACAGTGTATTGTAATTGCCTGCATACTTGTTTGTAACCCTCAGTATGGTGAATTCTATGGGGCAGAAATTCTGTCATCATGGTTTCAACGAATCTTACTATTTTGATCTTATTCTCAGTTTAAATTAAGAGCAGTTTTCCTTTGGCTTTGTTCTTGACACATACCTTTCTTTGATACTGCTGAATAAAAGCATCTTTATTTTTCAGTCACGTCCGAATCTTTGCAATCCCATGGACGGCAGCACGCCAGGCTTCCCTGTCCATCACTAACTCCCAGAGCTTACTCAAACTCATGTTCATCTGATTGATGATGCCATTCAACCATCTCATCCTCTGTGGTCCCCTTCTCCTGCCTTCAATCTTTATATTTAACGGCCATTTATTTTCTTTGGAACAAAGAGCAACATCTGTTTTTTTCCAAATCCTAAGCCTGTAGTGGCATAATTTGAATTTATACCATGATTTTCTGAGTTCCAATGCTATGTTCTCTATACTATATTATTTTACTCAGAGGTAAGTAATTAAGTGCTTGATGTTGCAACATGCATCTATTTTCAAAAATATAATTATACTGATAAAGCAGGTATTAAAAATTATCAAATAAATGTCCTTGAAATGACATAGTAATTAATCTTAAGAATCTCCCATAATATATTGATAATCTATTAAGTAAATAGATCCAATTATCTGCATAATTAAATAAGCAATTTAGAGTTAATTTTAATCTGGGTTAGTAGTCCAAGCTCTACAGGTCAGTATATCCTTTCTTCAACTTTAAAATGAACAGCTGAAAATATATCAAATAATTATCTTTGTTTTATATGTCATGACTGGCAAAACTTTGTTTTATTAATTAATTAGTTAACTAACTGATGATATATTTATTACTCTTAATTATATTTTCATATCATACCATTTTTCCACTTAATGAATGCTTACCAGTAAATTAAGTATATAAGTGTTAGTCACTCAGTTGTGTCTGACTTTTTGTGACCCCATGACTCTAGCCTGCCAGGCTCCTCTGTCCAGGGAATTCTCCAGACAAGAATACTGGAGTGGGTTGCCATTCGCTTCTCCAAGGGAATCTTCCTGACTCAGGGTTGAACCCAGGTCTCTTGCATTGCAGGCAGGTTCTTTACCATCTGAGCCACTAGGGAAGCTCATTATTAAATTGTCAACAATATTAATATTTTTAATTCTTAAAATATGTTCAAATACCTGGTAAACTGAATCATACTGTACTGATCTGAACTTAAACATATGTCTTTAAACGTTATATACTTAGATTCTATATTTTTATTTCATAGAATGCTTTCTAATGAGTGAGAAAAATATGATTCTATTTTTGAAAAATAGTACAAGATTCAGGTGGGTTGACATGGGAGGTGGGATACGAGAAGTTTGGGCTGGTAGATGAGAATGAAAATAATATTTCAATTTGTCTTATTTTGTGTCAAGAGCTGCACTGACTAGAAAAATCGTAAGAGATTAGTATAACATGAGGACAATTATAAGGCACAATAGCCTATGGCTCTGACAAGAAAGCTAGGAAATTGTTCTAATTGAGAGAAAAGCTAAGAGAGACAAGGTCCTTAAGTAGATTTGGGCTTCACAAGATAGGTATTAACTGCATGATAGCATGAACATGACCAAAATAGCAGCCTTAATGTTCCTCACAGCTTGACAACTTTTGACTGACTTCTTTCTTGTTCATTCTGCTCCCAATTTTCCTTCTCTGAAGGAATTTATATTTTTTTAAAAATCATGTCATTATAAATTCATTCCTCTGATATGTGTGTTAATCATTTAAAAATCCTCTTGCCAATCTAAAAATCCAGTAATGTCTTTCTCAAGGATGTGGAAGTCATCTCTTTGAAATGGCACACATCAATAGAGATTGCATCCCCATCTCTCAGTCTTTGTGTGAAGGCAGGAGCCTAATATTAATGAGTGTAAATTAACAAGCACAGGTGACCTAATCACAGAGAAAAAACATTTGCTTTTGAAAATTCAAGAATAACTCAAGGCATCCAGCATATCTCACTGTACACCCTCCCACTAACATTCTTCAGTCATTTCCACTAGCTCACTCAAGTACCAAAAACTCTGTCACCTTTTGCTTCATCCATGTTGAGTTCAGGCTGAGTTCTAGTCTCTCTCTCCTATTGCAGTAGCTAAAATTAAGTCTTCCTTTCCTGTATAAAATGGTCCAGTGAAATTTTTGCTTTAACAAAACAAAGTTGGAAAAGATTACTATGCTTTGTGAAAAATGGTCATGATGTCTGTTGGAGGGAAATTTTCTACTTTTACAGGCTAAATATCAATGCTCAATATTTTACTGGCACTAGAGGTCTCTAAAGATGATCTCAGGGACCAAATTTGAATGTAGACACAGGGAGCACTACAGAGTAGAATTCTCAGTCACATGGAATAGAGGAAAATACAGTTCTTTAAACACTAAGGGTAAGGAATTTAAAAAATAATATATATGTATGAATGAGTGAATCACTTTGCTATACACCTGAAACTAACACAGTATTGTAAATCAACTATACTCTAATAATATTTTTAAATAATTAAAGTAAAATTGTTTAAAAAGAGATGATTTGAATCAAAATTACATTTTTAACAAAGTGGTCCCTGGAGCTGAGTTATAAAGTAGTAGACGTATAATTATCTTGTGCCCTGACTTTCCCTCCAGGCTGATGTGACTAATTATCTTTAACATAACACTAATGACAAACTATCTGGTACCTATAAATAGTGCAGATATTAATAGTCATTTGTAGTTTTAATTTACTTCCAAAACAAATCTCTGTGCTGTTTGCAGGTTAGAAAACAAACAAACAAACAACAACAACAAAAAAACACACATGGCTTTAAAGTAACTCTTTGAGTTTCAAATATGTGATGTGAAATTCAATGACTTAATTTAAAAATTGAGATAAATTCATATGGATTTTAAGAAATAAATTGCAATGATGTTTTCAATTTGATAATTTTCAAAATTGTAATATTATTCATTTAGAGAAAAGTGCCCACTTACCCAAAATTTACAATATTAATTTTCACAGTTGAGCTATTCCATGAAGCTATTGATGTTTTTCTTAATATTCAGAATGGGATTTCTTGATCAATTCTTAAAGTTTCAATCAAATCTTTCCATTTCCAAAAACAAAAGACTCTTCAAATACACACACACATGCATGTACACGCACACATACACACTTTCCTTGTAAGAAATATTCAGGTTATTGTACTGAAGAATATCTAAAAGCCTACTCTCCACTCATAACACCTGAGAAGTTTGTTGCTTAATTAAAATGGTTAGATGTCCTTGTTTTCTCAGTCTAGTTTATGCTAGTTGCCCTAAGATATGTGCATGCATGCTTAGCCGTTTCAGTTGTGTCCAACTCTTTGTGATCCTGTGGACTGTAGACTGCCAGGATCCTCCTTCCATAAAAATTCTCCAGGCAAGAATACTGAGTGGTTTGAAATGACTTCATCTAGAGGATCTTCCCAATTCAGAGATTGATCCCATGTCTCTTATGTCTCCTGCATTGGCAGGTAGATTCTTTACCATTGAGCCACATGGGAAGCCCTGCCCTAATACATTTAGTGGCAAAGCCCAATTTTGTTTTCCAAAGTATCACCATGTTAACAGCAAATTACATCGTCATCTCTAACATATTTAGCAGTTTGTTTTCCAGATTTGTATGCATTCTCAATAAGAAAGTATAAAAAAAGTTTTTATTAACAGAACTGATAACTGCAAACATTAATTGTCTCATGTGAACCCAATCTTTTATAAAATCATATTTTATCTAATCATTTAACTTGTTATTGAAAGCACAGAGAAATTTCTCCCATTGTCATTTTATCCTAAGTTTCTGATACAAGCCTGTGTCTTAAGCAATTTAACCAGTTCTACCAACACTCTTTCTGTGGCTAGATTTCTTTTGAGAGGATTGTTTTCATTCTTTCTAGATTCACATTGATCTTTTCAACACCCAGATGCCCTTCACTCATCTCTGGATCAGCCTCCAAAATAGGAGACACTTTGAAAAGAGTTCCCCCCAAATCATCGTAGTTCCGCCTCCTTCCCCTGATGCAGTTTAATTCTGAAAACTTTCAATTAATGGCTCTCTAGAATCTTCAGTTACAAAACTTGGCTCATGTTCCCACTGAAAACGTGTTCAGTGATTCATCCACAATTACAGTGAACCATCAGCGGTAAAGAATCCATCTGCCAGTGTAGGAGATGTGGGTTTGATCCCCAGGTGGAAAAGATCCCCTGGAGAAAAAATGACAATGCATTCCAGTATTCTTGCCTAGGAAATCCCATGACAGAGGAGCCTGGTGGGAAACAGTCCATGGGATCCCAAAGAGTTGGACATCATTTAGCAATTAAATAATAACAAATACAGATAGCCAGGGTGTGCCTCTGTATATACTATCAATATCCTCATAAATATTAGCACTCAACTCTTCCTGCATTAAATATCAGACAGAATAGAAATATCAATATTCCAGGTTTTAAAAATGCTTGGAGTGTTTTCAAATAATTTTAAAGCAAACAAAGAGTCCACTATTTTTATAGAAATTTTATCACATAATAAAAGGGTAAAGTAATATATGAAATATTTAAAAAGTGTTATAATTTATGCAGTTGTACCAAGGTATCCCAAAGAGTCAGACACAACTGAGTGGCTAACATTTTCACTAAGGTTTGTCTGGTGACTTAGATGGTAAAATATCTGCATGGAATATTGATTTGCTCTTTGGGTCAGGAAGATACCCTGGAAAAGTGAAAGGCTACCTACTCAAGTATTCTTGTCTTGGAAATTCCATGGACACAGGAGACCAGCCAGCTATAGTCCATGGGGTCCCAAAGAATTGGACATGACTGAGTGACTAACACTTTCACTTCTGTCCTCTTTAGAAAGACATTAATTCTTGATAAAGGGAAAATCATTTAAGAGTGGGGATATTTGAACATATTGACAACTAAAAACTTTGTTGATTCAAAAAGTGTGCATTTATACTTTTTTTACAAGTCTTGAGATCTATACTCAGCATTTCTATACACTCAGTATAGAAATGGTTAAAATGTATGAGTCATAAATGTACACTTGTATTCAGGCAAAATGAGAATAGCTTTAATAATAATTCAATTCTGAAAAATACTTTACATATACCAAAATATAAGTAAGGGAAATATGAAATAAATCAAATAAAATTACAGAAGTGAGTTGAACATGTAATTATATATTACATGTAATTATATTTGAACTTTCTAAGCTTTCAGTTCAGTTCAGTTGCTCAGTCATGTCCAACTCTCTGCGACCCCATGAATTGCAGCACGCCAGGCCTCCCTGTCCATCACCAACTCCTGGAGTTTACCCAAACTCATGTCCATCGAGTGGGCGATGCCATCCAGCCATCTCATCCTCAGTTGTCCCCTTCTCCTCCTGCCCCTAATCCTTCCCAGCATCAGGGTCTTTTCCAGTGAGTTAACTCTCCACATGAGGTGGCCAAAGTACTGGAGTTTCAGCTTCAACATCAGACCTTCCAATGAACACCCAGGACTGATCTCCTTTAGGATGGACTGATTGGATCTCCTTGCAGTCCAAGGGGCTCTTGTGAGTCTTCTCCAACACTACAGTTCAAAAGCATCAACTCTTCCGCACTCAGCTTTCTTCACAGTCCAACTTTCACATCCATACATGACTACTGGAAAAATCATAGCCTTGACTAGATGGACCTTTGTTGGCAAAGTAATGTCTCTGCTTTTTAATATGCTTCTCTATACAAAGTTAATTCAAATATTTAAAAAAAAACAAATTAATTTAAAGTATATACTTATTATTATTATATTATTATTGACTGCATCACCTGGCATCCCAAAAGCACACCCCCTGCAGTGGAAGCACAGAATCTTAACCTCTGGAGGAAGATCCCTAAAGTATATATTTAAGTAAATTGTAGCTTACTATACAGTCTTCTTTCCTTTGCTTCTTTTCTTTCTAAAATCATAATTAGAGATTATTTTTCCCCCAGCAATGTTGCCTAGATATCATCCTCCTCTAAATGTTGAATTGCCTCCTGTTATCATAACTTGGCTTATTTTTATTCTCAATAATCTTTATCTAGATAGGCTCTCAATTTTGCTTTTTGAATACTCTCAGTTCAGTTCAGTCACTCAGTTGTGTCTGACTCTTTGAGACCCCATGAGCTGCAGCACTCCAGGCCTCTCTGTCCAACACCAACTCCCAGAGCCCACCCAAACTCATGTCCATTGAGTCGGTGATGCCATCCAGCCATCTCATCCTCTGTCATCCCCTTCTCCTCCTGCCCTCAATCTTTCCCAGCATCAGGGTCTTTTCAAATGAGTCAGCTCTTCACATCAAGTGACCAAAGTATTGGAGTTTCAGCTTCAATATCAGACCTTCCAATGAACACCCAGAACTGATCTCCTTTAGGATTGACTAGTTGGATCTCCTTGCAGTCCAAGGGACTCTTAACAGTCTTATCCAACACCACAGTTCAAAAACATCAGGTCTTCAACTCTCAGCTTTCTTTATAGTCCCTCTCATATCCATACATGACTGCTGCAAAAACCATAGCCTTCACTATACAGACCTTTGTTGACAGAGTAATGTCCCTTCTTTTTAATATGTTGTCTAGGTTAGTCATAACTTTCCTTCCAAGGAGTAAGCTTCTTTTAATTTCATGGCTGTGATCACCATCTGCAGTGATTTTGGAGCCCCCCAAAACAAAGTCTCTCACTGTTTCCACTGTTTCTCCATCTATTTGCCATGAGGTGATGGGACCAGATGCCATGATCTTAGTTTTCATAATGCTGAGCTTTAAGCCAACTTTCTCACTCTCCTCTTTCACTTGCATCAAGAGGCTCTTTAGTTCTTCTTCACTTTCTGCCATAAGGGTGGTATCATCTGCATATCTGAGGTTATTGATATTTTTCTTGGCAATCTTGATTCCAGTTGGTGCTTCCTCCAGCCCAGAGTTTCTCATGATGTACTTTGCATATAAGTTATTTATGCTGTAATATACAAATTTGTATTTTCAGATCACACCTCTCTTCTAACACATATCCGCCTTACCATGCAAAACTTCAACTTATATATTTCAAAGATATATCAAACAATATGATTAAATTAAAACATTTTTTTTTTAATTTCTCACAGTATTTCCGCATCTCCAAGCCAGCTTTTCACATCTTTCTAAATAAGACTACCATCCTTCCTCTTGCTCAATGAATAAGTTTAGGAAAGCCATGATCACCCCCCCTCTTATTTACTAAGGAGCTTCCAATCCATAGCACATCCTTCCAATCCTTTCTTCTAAGTAGGTAAGATACATTTCTGCTGTAGTCCTATCCATAGTCAATCTGAGCCTAACTTTATGAGCCATTAACAAATGTTCTCTGGTTTTCTGTTTTACCCAAAATAAAATCCTACCTTTATAACACATACTAGAACACATGGCATTACCTCTGTTGCGGGCCTTTCTGACCTTATTTCTACTTGCTATTTGATACATTTTATTTTTCAAATCTTTCAGTATCTTCAATATAGCAGGAATATTTGCAACTTGAAATACTCTACCTCTCTTCCTTCTATTTGTTTGGATATTTTTTTTTCTTTGTGTTTATGCGCTTGAACATCACCTTTTAGAAAAGTCTCTCCTGATAATTCTATTTAAATGCAAGCTCCACTCGCCACTCTAATTAAGCACTCATTTGATTTTTTTGCAGGTATTTTGTTAAAAAATCACAATTGTTATGTCTCTTTTTTAATCTACTTCTCCACAATCTTGTAAAAATTCTATGAAGTTAATGTGTATATATGAATTACTATAAAAACAATATTTTGGCTACCTGATGTAAAGAGCTGACTCATTTGAAAAGACCCTGATGTTGGGAAAGATTGAAGACAGGAGGAGAACGGGACGACAGAGGGTGAGATGGTTAGATGGCATTACCAACTCAATGGACATGAGTTTGGGTAAACTCCGAAAGTTGATGATGGACAGGGAAGCCTGGAGTGCTGCCATTCATGGAGTCTCAAAGAGTCAGACATGACTGAGTGATTGAACTGAACACCAAAATATCATGTCTATGGAAAGATGATAAATAATCAAACTTTTGTTTGGAAGTATTCCAAGTTTTTACGTAAATAGCTGTTTCTGATCACCATATATTTTCAAACTATCTTTAAAATATTAGCATTATTTTGTTGCTTCCCTTGTGCCTCAGCTGGTAAAGAATCCACCCGCAATGCAGGAGACCTGGGTTTGATCCCTGGGTTGGGAAGGTCTCCTGGAGAAAGGAAAGGCTACCCACTCCAATATTCTAACCTAGAGAGTTCCATGGACTACAGTCCATGGGGTCTCAGAGAGTCAACACAATTGAGCAACTTTCAAATTCTCTTTCACTTTCACATATAATGAATTAGTAATGTACTAAACATAGGAGCTTCAATAGGTATACTAAAATTGTATAGCTTTAATAGTATATAGTTCAGAGTCCTTTGGAGCACTTTCTTTCCTAATCATTAAAGTATTATTATTATTATTATTTTTACTAATACAAACAAACAAAAACATAGGGCTGAAAACAAATACATTCTTTGACTGAACTAGGCACATATATGGCTAATATGTGATATTATAGTTTACTTAAAATTAAAACTAAGCAACTTTTTCATTTATCATGGTCATTAGACTGCAATTCACAATCATAAATATAGCTAGAAAACAATTTGAGTTTTTAACATTAATGTTTAACCTTGCATTTCTTTTTTTTTTATTTTTTTATTTTATTTATTTATTTATTTTTATTGTTTTTGCCATACAATGTCATGATATCACCATGGGTTTACATATGCTCCCCCTCCAGAACCCTCCTCCCTCCTCCCTCCCCCCGGGAAATCTCGCTGCACCAGCCCCGAGCATCAATCCTGGGCTGGCGATTGATTAGACATATGATAATTAACTTGTTTCAATGCCATTCTCCCATATCATCCCACCCTTACCCTCATCCACAGAGTCCACGAGTCTACTCTATACATCTGTGTTCCTTTTGCTGTCTCGCATGTTGGGTTCTCCTTACCATCTTTCTAAATTCCATATATATGTGTTAATATACTGTATTGTTGTTTTTGCTTCTGGCTTACTTCACTCTGGATAATGGGCTCCAGTTTCGTCCATCTGAGTAGAATTGCTTCAAATGAATTTCTTTTTAATGCTGAGTAATATTCCATTGTGTATATGTACCACAGCTTTCTTATCCATTCGTCAGTTGATGGGCATCTAGATTGTTTCCATGTCTTGGCTATTGTAAACAATGCAGCGATGAACATTGGGGTACACGTGGCTCTTTCAATTCTGGTTTCCTCGGTGTATATGCCCAGCAGTGGGATTGCTGGGTCATATGGCAGGACTATTTGCAGCTTTTGAAGGAACCTCCACACTGTTTCCCATCGTGGCTGTACTAGTTTGCATTCCGACCAGCAGTGTAAGAGGGTTCCCTTTTCTCCACATCCTCTCCAGCATTTATTACTTGTAGATTTTTGGATTACAGCCATTCTGACTGGTGTAAAGTGGTACCTCATTGTGGTTTTGATTTGCATTTCTCTGATAATGAGTGATGTTGAACATCTTTTCATGTGTTTGTTAGCCATTTTTATGTCTTCTTTGGAAAAATGTCTGTTAAGTTATTTGGCCCACTTTTTAATTGGGTTGTTTATTTTTCTAGAATGGAGCTGCAGGAGTTGCTTGTATATTTTTGAGATTAATTGTTTGTCCGTTGCTTCATTGGCTATTATTTTCTCCCATTCTGAAGGCTGTCTTTTCACCTTGCTTATAGTTTCCTTTGTTGTGCAAAAGCTTTTAATTTTAATTAGGTCCCATTTGTTTATTCGTGTTTTTATTTCCAATATTCTGGGAGGTGGGTCATGGAGTATCCCGCTTTGGATTATAGCAGAGAGTGTTTTGCCTATGTTATCCTCTAGGAGTTTTATAGTTTCTGGTCTTATGCTTAGATCTTTGATCCATTATGAGTTTATCTTTGTGTATGGTGTTAGAAAGTGATCTAGTTTCATTCTTTTACAAGTGGCTGTCCAGTTTTCCCAGCACCACTTGTTAAAGAGGTTGTCTTTTCTCCATTGTATATTCTTGCATCCTTTGTCAAAGATAAGGTATCCATAGATGCGTGGATTTATCTCTGGGCTTTCTATTCTGTTCCAGTGATCTACATTTCTGTCTTTGTGCCAGTACCATACTGTCTTAATGACTGTGGATTTGTAGTATAGCCTAAAGTCAGGTAGGTTGATTCCTCCAGTTCCATTCTTCTTTCTCAAGATTGCTTTGGCTATACGAGGTTTTTTGTATTTCCATACAAATTGAGAAATTATTTGTTCTAATTCTTTGAAAAAGACCTCTGGTAGCTTGATAGGAATTGCATTGAATCTATAGATTGCTTTGGGTAGTGTACTCATTTTCACTATATTGATTCTTCCAATCCACGAACATGGCACATTTCTCCATCTGTTTCTGTCCTCTTTGATTTCTTTCATCAGTGTTTTATAGTTTTCTATATACATGTCTTTTGTTTCTTTAGGTAGAAATACTCCTAAGTATTTTATTCTTTTTGTTTCGATGGTGAATGGAATTGTTACCTTAATTTCTCTTTCTGATTTCTCACTGTTAGTGTATAGGAATGCCAGGGATTTCTGTGTGTTGATTTTATATCCTGAAACTTTGCTATATTCACTGATTAGCTTTAGTAATTTTCTGGTGGAGTCTTTAGGGTTTTCAATATAGAAGACCATGTCATCTGCAAACAGAGAGAGTTTTACTTCTTCTTTTCCAATCTGGATTCCATTGATTTCTTTATCTGCTCTGATTGATGTGGCCAAGACTTCCAAAACTATGTTGAAAAGTAGTGGTGAGAGTGGGCACCCTTGTCTTGTTCCTGACTTCAGGGGGAATGCTTCCAGTTTTTCACCATTGAGGATAATGTTTGCTGTGGGTTTGTCATAGATAGCTTTTATTATGTTGAGGTATGTTCCTTCTATTCCTGCTTTTTGGAGGGTTTTTATCATAAATGGATGTTGAATTTTGTCAAAGGCTTTCTCTGCATCTATTGAGATAATCATGTGATTTTTATTTTCCAATTTGTTAATGTGGTGTATTACATTGATTTGCGAATATTGAAGAATCCTTGCATCCCTGGGATAAAGCCTACTTGATCATGATGTATGATTTTTTTAATGTGTTGTTGGATTTTATTTGCTAGAATTTTGTTAAGGATTTTTGCATCTAAGTTCATCAGTGATATTGGCCTGTAGTTTTCTTTTTTTTTGTGGCATCTTTGTAGGGTTTTGGAATTAGGGTGATGGTGGCCTCATAGAATGAGTTTGGAAGTTTACCTTCGTCTGCAATTTTCTGGAAGAGTTTGAGTAGAATAGGTGTTAGCTGTTCTCTAAATTTTTGGTAGAATTCAGCTGTGAAGCCATCTGGTCCTGGGCTTTTGTTTTTTGGAAGATTTCTGCTTACGGTTTCAATTTCCGTGCTTGTGATGGGTCTATTAATATTATCTATCTCTTCCTGGTTGAGTCTTGGAAAGTTGTACTTTTCTAGGAATTTGTCCATTTCATCCAAGTTGTCCAGTTTATTTGCATATAGTTGCTGGTAATAGTCTCTTATGATCCTTTGTATTTCTGTGTTTTCTGTTGTGATCTCTCCATTTTCTTTTCTAATTCTGTTGATTTGGTTCTTCTCCCTTTGTTTCTTGATGAGTCTGGCTAATGGTTTGTCAATTTTATTTATCTTCTCAAAGAACCAGCTTTTGGATTGGTTGATTTTTGCTATGGTCTCTTTTGTTTCCTTTGCATTAATTTCTGCCCTGATCTTTAAGATTTCTTTCCTTCTACTAGACCTGGGCTTCTGCATCTCTTCCCTTTCTAGTTGCTTTAGGTGTAAAGTAAGGTTATTTGATTTTTTTCTTGTTTCCTGAGGTGAGCTTGTATTGCTATGAACTTTCCCCTTAGCACTGCTTTCACAGTGTCCCATAGGTTTTGGGCTGTTGTGTTTTCATTTTCATTCGTTTCCATGCATAACTGAATTTCATTTTTGATTTCTTCTGTGATTTGTTGGTTATTCAGCAGTGTGTTGTTGAGCCTCCATATGTTGGAAGTTTTGAAAGGTTTTCTCCTGTAGTTGATATCTAATCTCACTGCATTGTGGTCAGAAAAGATGCTTGGGATGATTTCAATATTTTTGAATTTATCAAGGTTAGATTTATGGCCCAGGATGTGATCTATCCTGGAGAAGGTCCTGTGTGCACTTGAGAAAAAGATGAAATTCCTTGTTTTGAGGTGGAATGACCTATAGATATCTATTAGGTCTAGTTGGTCTATTGTATCATTTAAAGTTTGAATTTCCTTGTTACTTTTCTGTCTAGTTGATCTGTCCATTGGTGTGAGTGGTGTATTAAAGTCTCCCACTATTATTGTGTTGTTGTTAATTTCCCCTTTCATACTTGTTAGCATTTTCCTTACATATTGTGGCGCTCCTATGTTGGGTGCATAAATATTTTAACCTTGCATTTCAAACTGCAGAGACATTTTCTTTGCACAAAATCTGTAAATGATCATAATTGTTTTTCTTACTGCTAATCACAGGTTCCATCTATTCTAAGTGCACTGACATGAAGCCATACAATCAAGTGCACACCATAGTTTGAAACAGGATATACTACTTTCATCATTTAACTATATCCACTGAAAAGAACTTAAAATTCAATAGGATAAATGAAACAAGAAGAAAAAAAAACACATCTGTGAAGTAATAGTTGAGTGCCATTTTGAGGAAAAACATAAAAGAGAACACTCTTACTATATCAAGCCATTGTTACCAATTTTATCTGCAAGTCACACTTGAAAATGTTGAATATGTTCTGCTATTATGTTGCACAATACATGTAGATTGGATATTCTTTATCAAGATTTACTGTGTCTTTCCTGAATTTACTAAAATGAATAATTAAACCAAAAGTGTCCATATCATTTTTTTCAGAATATGAATTGACAATAGCAGCAGCAGCAAATATATAATATTAATATACAGATAAGATAGAGTAATGATTTTCTAATATATTTCAACTATGGTCTTATAATAACATTTAATGTCATTAATTATTCTAAATATTCTTTGTTTCATGTGCCATAAATTTTACAATAAAACTACTGAAATATTAAAATAATTTTAAAAGTTTTTCTAACAATGCATATGAAGCTGTTAGATTTTTCTGAATTTTATTGCTTTAAATACCAAAGAGTTATGTGTTATTCTGTCCTAGATTCTCCATTTGAAATTTGTGCTGGCAAGTTCATTCAGCCAGAATGTCAAGCAAAGGGTAGTAGTTAAGATGTGCTTGTATAATATTTGGGGGAGGAGTGGGTACTAAGAAAGTACATTATAGCCATACTGTGAAAGATGAATATGAAAAGATACATGACATTTAAGAAGTCATCTGAACACTATTTATGAGCCTTTTTAAAATCTACAACATAATAGCAAATAAAATTTTGTATTCACCACCATTTTTTTCACTATCTTTCCAGACATCTGGATTTTTAGTTTTGGCTGTGATTATTGATGCCAAAAGGCTTTTCTAAATGCACAATTCATTAAATATTTATTCAAATGGCCACTAATTACAATATACTCTGTGGAATTGCTGAAATAAAAATGCCTGTGACATGATCACTCTCATCAAGGAGCACACAAATGAGTTTGGAACTCCAATAATCTCTGATTAACTCTCAGATCCTCACAAATAAAAATACCCAAGCAGATGGATTGACCTCTTCAAACATCATACATCACTTTGGTCTCATGTCCTGCAGAAACTGATGAATTTTATAATTTTATAACATAATTTAGAGAACCAAAAGGCAATCTTTCTGCCAGATGTGTAGCCATCAACAGCTTTCATATTTAAGTCAATACTCTTAAAACAGGTACTATAATTACATGTATAGCCAAAGGAAGGGCTGAATGACTTTAGTGTAGAGTGGGAAAAATGAGCTACTGGAACCTGGGAATTTGATTTTGCAGTGTTCTTCCATTTGTTTAAATGCATTGATTTTCAGAAATGCCATGGCATGTGCATTTTTTTTAACCTTTGAAGAAGTTTATAATAAGAAGAAATTAAGAATATATATTTAGTAGAGAATCTTAACTTTGAAATGTTATGTACTTCTATTCTAAATTAGTGTTTAGTCCTCTGAAGTTTCTTTTTCTTTTTTTTTTAAATTTCAGTTTAAGTTAATTTCTCTATGTCATATTTGTTTAGCCATTTGAATCATCTCTTAATTTTACTTTGTTCCTATTCAAACAATTTTCCTTTATTTTTATTTCATTCTTTAAATTTCAACTTTAAACATTTTAGCATTTTAGTTAAGCTGCTTTGAAAGTGAAAGTGAAAGTCACTCAACCCTATCCTACTCTCTGCGACCCCATGGACTATGCAATTGATGGAATTCTCCAGGCCAGAATACTGGAGTGGGCAGCCTTTCCCTTCTCTAGATGATCCTCCCAACCCAGGGATCGAATCCAGGTCTGCTGCACTGCAGGCAGATTCTTTAACAGCTGAGCCACAAGGGAAATCCAAGAATATTAGAGTGGGTAGTCTATCCCTTTTCCAGCAGATCTTCCTGACCCAAGAATCAAACCAGGGTCTCCTGCATTGCAGGTGGATTCTTTACCAACTGAGCTATCAGTTATTTGTTTACACAGTCTTTTCTTTTTACTTCTCTAGTGACGCATGCCCCAAACGTGTTTTAGAGAAACTTAATTCAAACTATGTGTTTGAGGAAAGAGTGTTTCAGTGATCAGATTGTTTCTTTGTTGTAGGACTTCTTCAAGCCTTGCATAAATAGTGTGACTCTCAAAGAGATAAATGCAAATAGTACTGCTGATACTTATTTGACCATCAGAATTATTGTATTCACTAGAATGGTGATACATTCTATGAAATGCACATGATGACATATGACATATCATGGTGAAGAAAATTTGGCTATATATGTGAAAACTTGTTTCTAGGATTCCTTATTCTCTTCCATTTGTCTCTGTCAGTCAATGCCAATACTACATTGTTTTATTGCTTTAGATTTGTAAAACATTTGGAAATAAGTAAGTATGAAGACCCCAGCCATGTTTTTCTTTCACAAGATGGTTTTGGATATTGCAGTTTCATATAAACTCTAGGATGAAATTTTTTCTAATTTTGCTAAAAAATGCCATTGAAAATTTGATAGATATTGTATTGAACCTATTGATTGCTTTGGGTGGTATAGACATCTTAACCATATTAAGTCATTCAATCCTTGAAAACAAAATGCCTTTTAATTTATTTGTTCTTTTATTAATTTCTTTCAGCAAAGTTTTATGTTTTTCACTGTATAAGTCTTTCACCTCTTTGGTTAATTTCTAAATATATATTTAAATGCTATCTAAAATTTTCTGAATTTCCTTTTTGGGAAATTTTTAATATATAGATCATTGCTAATATAAAGAAAAACAACTGATTTTTGTGTGTTGATTTTATTTCCTATAAATTTGTTGAATTTCTTCTAATATTTTTTTGTTGAATTACTATAGATTTATACATACAAGATCATATTATCTATGAAAAGAGATAATTTTTCTACTTCCTTTCCTATTTGAATGCATTTTAATTCTCTTTCATGTCTAATTGCTCTAGATAAAATTTCCATTACTATGTTGAACAAAAATTGTGAGATACAGCATTCTTGCTTCATTCCTAATCTGAGAAGGAACGTTTTCAGGTATTCACTACTGAGTATGATATTAACTATGAGCCTGCCACATATGACATGTCATATTGAGGCAATTTTCTTCTATTCCTAGTTTGTTTAGCACTTTTATCATGGAAAAGTGTTGAATCTTCTAAAATTATTTTCCAAATCAAATGAATTGAGCCTATAGTTTCGGTTCTTCATTGTGTTAATGTGGTTCAATATGGTAAATGTGACATTTACCAATTTTAAGAACCAAATCTTGATTCCCTTGATTGTTTTTTCCTGTTGTTTCTCAATTTAATTAATTTCTGCTCTAATCTTAAATATTCTTTCTCCTGTGAAATTTGATTTTAATGTGCTCTTTTTCTGGTTCCTTGAGGTGTAATGTTAGGTTATTGATTTAAATTTTTTTTTTCTTTTTTAATGGAGAAATTTTCACTATAACTATTAGTACTACTTTTGTTGTATCTCATGAGTTTTGTTATAAGGTGATTCCACCTTGATCTGTCTAAGTGGGGAGACAAAGTGTTAGTGACAGTGAGATGCCCACTATGAGTATCCTTCAATTATTTTAATACTTATTGATCAATTAAAGTTTATCATGTTTGCCTTCCAAAATCACGTATTATTTCCCTATAAATTAAGCTAATTTATTCAGATTTTCAAATGCATTAACAGAGTCAAAATTCTCACCTATTATTTTAGTAATTTTTTTTTTTTGTCACGGCTTCAACATGACTGAAGATTCTTTGGCCCCCACCCCTTTAACATTGGTTGGATTTAGTAACTCCAAAGAAGATTCTAGTGCAGCTAAGAATGTGCTTTAAGTTATCCCCTTCATGAATCACTGCCTTATCATGGCAAAGGAGTTTGTATAACTCAATGAAGCTATGAGCTATGCTAAGTAGGGCCACCCAAGTTAGTCAGGTCATAGTGGAAAGTTCTATAAAACATGAGCCACTGCAGGAAGGAATGATAAACCAACCCAATATACTTGTCATGAGAACCTCATGAACTGTATAAAAGTACAAAAAGATATGACACTAAAAGATTAGTCCCCCAGGTCTGAAGGTGTACGATATGCTACTGAGGAAGAGTGGAGGAGAACTACAAATAGCCCCAGAAAGTATGAAGCATATGGGCTAAAGTGGAAATGAATTCAGTTGTGGATGTGTCTGGAGGTGAAAGTAAAATCCAGTGCTGCAAAGAACAGTGTTTCATAGGAATCTGGAATGTTAAGTCCATGAATTAAGGTAAATTGAACATGGTCAAGCAAGAGATGGCAAGAATAAATATCAACATTTAGGAATGAGTAGTATCTACCACTGTGGGCAAGAATCCCATAGAACAAATGGAGTAGCCCGTATAATCAACAAGAGTCTGAAATGCAGTACTTGGCTGCAGCCTCAAAAATGACAGAATTATCTCAGTTTGTTTACCACGGCAAGCCTTTCAACATCAGAGTAATCTAAATATATGCCCCTACCACCAAGCTGAAGAAGCTAAAGTTGATCAGTTTTATGAAGACCTGGAGGACTTCCTAGAACTAGCACCAAAAAAAAAAAAAAAGGTGTTCTATTGATCATTGGGGATTGCAATTCAAAAGTAGGAAGTCAAGAGATACTTGGAGTAACAGGCAAGCTTGGCCTTGGAGAACAAAATGAAGCAGGGCAAAGGCTAACTGAATTCTGCCAAGAGAATGCATTAATCATAGTAAATACACCTTTTCAACAACGCTCTTTTCAAGAGACCAGTTTACACATGGACACCACCAAACGGCCAATACCAAAATAAATTGACTGTATTCTTTGTAGTTGAAGATAGAGAAGTTGTATACAGTCAGCACAAACAAGACTGGGAGCTGACTGTGACTCAGATCATCAGCTTCTTATAGCAAAATCCAAGCTTAAACTAACGAAAGTGGGGGAAACCATTAGGCCAGCCAAGTACAACTTAAATCCATTATGAATTTATAGTGAAGGCAAGAATATTTTTAAGAGACACAGCGTGCCTAAAGAACTATGGAGGAAGGTCAATAATATTGTACAGGAGACAGTGAACAAAATCATCCCAAAGAAAAAGAAACGCAAGAAGGCAACGTGGTTATCTGAGGCGGTCTTACAAATAGCTTGAGAAAGACAAGAAGCCAAAAACAAGGGAGAAAGGGAAAGGTATATCCAACTAAATGCATAATTCCAAAGACTGCAAGGAGAGACAAGAAGGTCTTCTTCAATGAATGATGTATAAAAATAAATGAGACAGATGCATAAGGCAGGGTACTCAGGGCTGGTACACTGGGATGACCCTGAGGAACGTGATGGGGAAGGTTGTGGGAGGGGGTTCAGCATGGGGAATACATGTACACCCATGGCTGATTCATGTCAATGTATGGCAAAAGCCACTGCAATATTGTAAAGTAATTAGCCTCCAATTAAAATAAATAAATGTTTAAAAATGAAAACAAAAAAAAAGGAAAAAGACTAGAGACTTGTTTGGGAAAATTGGAGGTATCAAGGGAACATTTTGCCCAAAGATAGGCACAATAAAGGACATATACAGTAGAGATCTAATAGACTGAAGTGATCAAGAAGAGATGGAAAGAATACATGCAAGAACTATATAGAAAGATGAACCAGATAACTACAATGGTGTGGTCAGCCACCCAGAGCCAGACATTCTAGACAGCAAAGTCAAGTGAGTCTTAGGAAGCACTGCTCTTAATAAAGCTAGTGGATGTGATGAAATCCCAGTAGAACTATTCAAAACCTTAAAGGATAATGCCATCAAGGTGTTACATTCTATATGTCAGCAAATCTGGAAGACCTAGCAGTAGCCACAGGACTGGGAAAGATCGATCTTCATCCCAATTCCCACGATAAGTAGTACTAAAGAATGTGCCAACCATCGGACAATTGCATTCATCTCCCATCCTAATAAGGTCATGCTTAAAATCTTGCATGTTAAGCCTTCAGCATTATGTGAACCAAAAACTTCCAGATGTCCAATTTGGGTTTAGAAAAGGAAAAGGAACAAGAGATCAAATTGTCAATATTTGCTGGATCATAGAGAAAGCTTGGGAATTAAAAACAAAACATCTACCTATGTTTCATCGACTATGCTGAAACCTTTGACTGTGTAGGTCATAATAAACTGTGAAAAGCTCTTAAAGAAATGGGAATATCAGACCATCTTATCTGTCTCCTGAGAAATCGGTGTGGAGGTCAAGAAGCAAGAATTTGAACTATTATCCAAGAAGGAAGAGTGCTGCCTTATTTTATCTGTTTGGGAATGTATGCATACGTGACTCAGTATCTCCACTGTTATGCATATGCTATGTCAGTGAATGACCATGAAAGCACCACATATGTTGACTTTGGAGTTACAAAAAAATTTTACCAAGTAGGTGAATTTGCAAGTTTGGAATCCATGAATATATATATCCCATTGTAATAACAGATTCAGCACTATCTGATTCATTGATATATTCATGCACTAGGTACTGTTTTTTAAGTTTACTTATATGTTTTTACAGTTACTAGTCTACTGCCAAAACTGCTAATATTACCTTCTAATTCTTTAGATATATCAGCCTAATTAACTTAAAAAAATTAGCGACAATGGTATCACCTTATTTCTCTCCATTATCTTTCCTTACTATCTCTTATTTCTCTTGCTTTTATCACAAAATACTATCCCAAGATACATTTGATAACTTTTTACAGCTAAACTAGATACTGTGAAAATACTAGGGATAATTTGAGACTCTGTGTGGTATTACCTTTCTCCAAAATGTATTTCACTGAATTGTGGGAGATTACTAGGCAAAGGGCACTAGATATACCAGGTCAATTTAATCCACTGAGAGGTTAGGATGAGTTACAATTAGTCTTTTTCCCTGTGAATGTTGATTTATTTAAATTCACTATATCCCATTGTTCCTAAGTATATAAATAAATATGTTCCAATATATTTAATTGCATTCAGTCTTTCATTTTTCAGCTATGTTTTCATGAATAGACATATCTTAAATGCATCATCTATGTATTCCTCCTCTTCTCACAGATTTCCATTTGTAATTTCTTCATAAATCCTATCTTCTTGATTTCTTCAAACATATTTCAATATATTTTTGTGTAGCTTTCATAGTTGTTTCCAGTAGGCATTTGTAATAAAATGTATTAACTAAGTGCTTGACTATTTCCCTCCTCTTTGGGTAAGAGTTAGTTTGTGAAGCCAAATTTCTAATTCCCTATTTTCATTCCTGACAAATACCAAGCAACATTATTAAGAGAATATTTCTATTTCTGTTATTTTAGAGAGAGATTAGCAGGTATATCCAGCTCATAAATAAGGAACACATTATTCTTCAAAATAAAAAGAAAACACAATCTAGATTTCACTTTAGTGGGAATTGTAATCTGATCTTTCAATATAGAAGCTCTAATATTTTTACTATAATAATAAAATAAAAGTTCACTATGAATGTGCATAACTTAAAACATTAGTATTTAAGCATACTGCTACCGCATAGTCAATTCCCAAACAAGAGATTTGGGGTAAATAAATGTTAATTAGTAACTGGAATATCTCAATAAAGTTATCTTTAAAAATATTATTCTCATTACAATTATTTTTCTTTTCTTTCAGAATATATAGATTTTACACATTTCAAGTAGACTACTTTTTAGTCTTTTGAGCTTTTACAGGATGATTTTATAAAGAAAAAGCCTATTAATTAAACAACTCAGTGTCTGTGGTTATTCTAATTCAACAGTTTAAAATTATAAACTGGTCATGCTCAGGCATGTCTGATTCTTTGTGACCCTATGGACTGTACTGCCAGGTCTCTCTGTCTATGGGATTTTCCAGGCAAAATTACTGGAGTGGGATGTCATTTCCTCCTCCAGGGGATCTTCCTGACTCAGGGATTGTACCAGAGTCTCTTGTGTCCCCTGCATTGGCAGGTGGATTCTTCACCACTGAGCCACCTGAGAAACCCTTAAAATTATAATGCACTTCATTAGAATATGCACAATTTCTTTATAATGATGAAGAGCATCTGTTTGGATTTTGAATATTGTGTGACAACAAATGTCATAGCTTAATCTCAATAAGAGAGTAAAGAAATCTAGACCTTACTGTCTTTAAAATGTATCCTTCTTTAAAGAAAAAAATCAAAGGGTAAAAAAAATAATAATAATAACATTGTCAATTGGTAGTTTTGACTTGGAATAAAAGTTGAAGAATGAACTGTACTTATTATATCCAACCTAAGTCTGAAAGGAGAGACAGCCAGTGTGATCATCTTGGTAGAAATTCCTTAAAGCTTAGGCATAAGTAGGAAAACAAAAATAATACTTCCTGTTAGTTGCAGTATTTGAGAATTACTCAATTTTTAACAAATGGACTCATGGTTATAGTAACTCATGGTTGTTTTCAGAAAATAACTTTTCCTCTTGCAGACAAATTGCATAAAATATTAATTCCAAGAGAACTTAATAATATATGACATAAAATTTGAGAATAAGGAGCAAAACTCTGATGTATCAAATAAACGTCTTCTGTAAATTTTTTAAAGTATATGGATGGTTCATTAGAGTTAATTCTTATTGCTAAGGATTATGCATATGAAAAAAGTATAATTTAAGTATGTCAATGAGAGAAAAAAGGAAGAAAATGAAAGCTACATATCATTAAGACTCACTTGAAACATATCATGATATAATATCATAATTATTTTGCTGTATGCTTGAAAACAATAAAGAGCTGAGCTAAGCTGAGGTAATATTTTGCATTTCCTAAAATCCTAAACTAAGTCAGAACAATGAAGTTGATTGAAGACTACAGTTTGAATTTACAAACTGCTGAATTTACAGTCATCAAATATTTCACATTTTTTCTTATGATTTACAGCTGTGTTTAAATAAATCTATCTAATTATACTGAAGCCAGCCATGTAATCATGGACTAATCCCATTTGCATGCTTAGAAAATGATAACAATGAGCTCCACTGGGCAATAAAGATTTAGATAAACAAATTGAGAAGTTTCTACAGTAATCCCAGATTTTTTTTTTTTTTTTACGATTTTTATTTGACTCTCTGCTTCCAGCAGATCATGTTTTTGACCTTAAACCAAAAGTAAGAGAGACAGATAAGTCAATGCTTGACTCTTCCTCACAAAGACTGGACCATCTGGACATTTTATATTTGTAACAGGTGCTTCTGGGATTTAGAGCCTAATTCTGGCCCAGATTCTGTTCTGTATGGGTGACTCTGTTGCTATGTGCAATTGTGCATTGCATTAATTGAAGGGAATAGAAAAGGCCAAGTACAGCAATTAGTCAGTTGGTCATGCAGAAAAGAGTCTGGTGGCTTTGAGCCATGAAATGTTCAATGCACAGATGCACTGTACCATCAGTTTTGCTCTCCCTGGTATGCTTCTAGTCTGTGACAGGTAAAATGCCTTTGTGATTTGATCCCAGTTGTCTGTCCCCTGTAAAAACAAACTACATTTTGTAGCCGCAGGAGAGAGAAAATGCTATATTGACACAATGTATCTTGAGTATAAAATAAAATAATACACAGTAGGCAGAAAACTAAAGATTTTTAAAATAAATTTAACATGTACTTTAGTCATAAAATACTTAGATGCATTATGAGGTGAAGGTACTATTTTAATAGTACCTTTTAAAATTGAAGATTTTAGACTCATGAATGCAAACTTAATTTTGGTTAAGCTTTTTAAAGCACACATAACAATTTTGTTACTCAAAGCTCCAGTTTCCTCATTTATAAATTAGGAGTATTGTCATTAAGCAAATGATGTAACATGTAACAAAAATGATGCTCATTTAATTATTGTATTTGGGACCAACAAATAAAGAACCAGACAAACAACTCAAAACGCTAAAGCACTGAGACTATTTTAACATTTATGGTTTCTCTACTTATTCTCAGAAGTTGAATTATATTTTCACACTATATAATATCACCTTTGTGATGGTGAATTTTATGTGCCAATTTGACTGAGTTCAGGGATGGTCAAATAGCCAATAAAACATTATTTCTGGGTGTGTCTGTGAGGATATTCCCAAGAGAGATTAGTATTTGGATCAGTAGAGTGAGTAAAGAAAACCCGCCTCATGAATGCAGCTGGGCATCATCCAATCCATTCAGTGAAGGCCTGAGTAAACAAAAAGGCAGAGGAAGGAATAATTTGATCTCTCTGTTTGATCTGGGATATGCATCTTCTGCAACCTTCAGACAATGGCTCCCCGGGTTCTCAGGACTTTGGACTCCGATTGAATCACAAAATTCTGAGCAAACAAATCTATTTAATCCTCATAAACAAAACTAAATCTAACTTATTTCATGATCATAAGTGAAACAAATTATTTCCTATAAATGACTAATAATTATGTCATATTCGATAATCACTTTTAACCAATCCTTTGCTATCTGGGCCAATCACTCTAAAATTTAAACAATTTCCTCATTTTCACTTCATAAGCTATCCTGTAATGTCACACCCCACAGCTTCATACTGGCTTTTAATTTGAAAGCTCTCAGTTCATGAATTACTCTTATATGCAAAATAAACTCTTACTAAATATCATTTTACTGATATAGTGGTTTTAATTTTACTGTTTCTAGATTTTTGATAATATATACTGTTATTTTAGTACCATAAACAGATATTGTACATATGTTCTCTAAATCAGGAATAGGAACACTTTTAGGTATTGAATTATCAATAATCTATAGAGCTTACAGTGTGTAGTGAGACATATTAAATATTTAACAATTACTTTTATTGGTTTCATATAATAATAATATATTAAATAATGGTTGATATAATATAAGCAAAGAAGTAAGAGGGTAGAAATAATAAAGATGCCATTTTAGTTAGTGAGATCAGGAAAGAACTCTGAAGAGGTGATATTATTACCAAGTTCAAGCCTTCATTCTGCTGGACACATGACAGGACAATAGATCAAGAGAAGAGATGCCCAAACAAGGAATAGTGACTTTATTCTGAAAGCCCAGTAGAACAAGAAGATGGTGGACTACTGTCACAAAGAACCTCTTACTAAAGTTAGAATGCAAGCTTTATTAATGCTAAAAAGGGAGAGCTGTTTCCAATTTTTCAGTGCCAGCCAGATCCCAGAAGAGGTGTGATAGTCCTTTGTTCTTGCAGCTGTCCACCTAGGTCTGGTCACATTATTCCTATAAACCTCTAATGATACAGTTCTTATTCTCTTTTCTAAAGCATTTTCTCTCTACATGAATGGACTCTTGAAGGTCAGAGCCCTGAGAATAGGGTATCATGTATATTTCAGGCAATAGGCAACATTCTTTCCCAAAGATGAAGAGACAGCATTACTATAACAGTCAACAGAACACAGATATTAGAGCTAACAAATGAAATAGTTCAATAAGAGGGTCAGGTTTGTTCTTATCTGTTATCAAATTAACACAGAAACTTAAATGAAATGGGGAAGCAAATCTTGAAAACCAATGGGTAAAGAGCATTATAGACCAAGGGATAAGCAGAAAGAACAGCAAGAACAAGGGACACTATATGGAACAGGCTTCTTTTGTGATCCAGACACTTCACTGGCTGCTTGACCTATTTTATTTCTGATATGTAGATAGGCTCCATAGCAGACCAGTTAAATACTAAATACCTGAAGCCAGAAGAAGTTATATTCAAATCTAGCTTGTAGCATTTATTTTAGATGTTTTCCCATTTGTGAAACAGATATAATATAAGTGGAAATAACACTACATTATTGAACAAAAGCAAGCAAATATTTTCCTTGCAATACTTAGCATATAGTATCCACTGTATAAATATCAGCAATCATCACCATCATTACCATCATCTTCTATAAAGTATAAACCATTATACTTAAGTTCCATTATATAAATGGGAAAATTAAAACCCAGATTTCTTCAGTGTTGGCTGTTTAATTTGTTCTATGATACCTTCAAACAATGTTTGCATTTTACCTAATTTCATCTAAACTTTCCAGTAGCTCTTACATAAGTCTGCTACAAGTCATTCCTTTATAACCAGAAGTCACTCCCAGAAAATACTTTAATGCTTAAAGAGCACATTTTCCATAAGTTTTAAAATACATTTGAACTAAAATCATCTCTGATATTTGTACTTTCACTACATGTAACACATGGAAACAAACAAACAAAAAAGAAAAAATAAAACACTTTTTTTTTAATCAATGTTTCAAAATTTGAAAAACCTTGTTCCCTTGGACAATGTGGTACATCAGAATCTCAGCCTTCAAGTTTTCTGGCTCAATTTTTTAAGCATCAAGTATCCTAAGAAAAGGAGCTTTCACTTTTCATGGAATAGCTTTTATTATGTTTTAATAGAATAAAACTAAATAATAATAACTACAAATTAAAAATAATAATGAAGAACTTGAGTGCTATAGAATTAAAAGAAAACCATGTGGGCCATCTCATTTAGGAGTTATTCTTTCCTTATTGCCTGAGGTGTAAAGCTTTCTGAGTGATAAAATCTTATTCAAATTGCGACATTTCTGATCCTAGGGGAACACTTATCAGCAGCATATTCCCCCACTGTGGCTCTTTATAATGACTCCTGATGGTGGCTGCATGCAGAATCACTAAACTTTTATTCCCCACTTGATAACTCCTGATACTCAGCTAATAGTGGTTGCTCCTTGTAGCCCTCAGACTTTCTTGGTGGGAGCATGTTCTGAAAGCTAGTCTTTTTTTTTTTTTTTAATTATCTTTACTTTATTGTGTTGGTTTTGCCATACAATGACTTAAAACCGCCATGGGTCTACATATCCTCCCCCTCCAGAACCCCCTCCCCTCCCCCTCCCGATTCCCTCCCCCTGGGACATCTCGGTGCACCAGCCCCGAGCATCAGTCCTGGGCTGGCGATTGATTTCACATATGTTAATTGACATGTTTCAATGCCATTCTCCCATATCATCCCACCCTTGCCCTCTTCCACAGAGTCCACGTGTCTGTTCTATACATCTGCGTTCCTTTTGCTGTCTCGCATGCAGGGTTCTCTTTACCATCTTTCTAAATTCCATATATATGCGTTAGTATACTGTATTGTTGTTTTTCCTTCTGGCTTACTTCACCCTGGATAATAGGCTCCAGTTCCGTCCACCTGACTCGAATGAATTTTTTTTTAATGCTGAGTAATATTCCATTGTGTATATGTACCACAGCTTTCTTATCCATTTGTCAATTGATGGGCATCTAGGTTGCTTCCATGTCCTGGCTATTGTAAACAATGCAGCGATGAACATTGGGGTACACGTGGCTCTTTCAATTCTGGTTTCCTCAGTGTATATGCCCAGCAGTGGGATTGCTGGGTCATATGGCAAGACTATTTGCAGCTTTTGAAGGAATCTCCACACTATTTTCTATAGTGGCTGTACTAGTTTGCATTCCCACCAACAGTGTAAGAGGGTTCCCTTTTCTCCACATCCTCTCCAGCATTTATTGCTTGTAGACTTTTGGATTGCAGCCATTCTGAATGGTGTAAAGTGGTACCTCATTGTGGTTTTGATTTGCATTTCTCTGATAATGAGTGATGTTGAGCATCTTTTCATGTGTTTGTTAGCCATTTTTATGTCTTCTTTGGAGAAATGTCTATTAAGTTCTTTGGCCTACTTTTTGATTGGGTTGTTTATTTTTCTCGAATGGAGCTGCAGGAGTTGCTTGTATATTTTTGAGATTAATTGTTTGTCTGTTGCTTCATTGGCTATTATTTTCTCCCATTCTGAAGGCTGTCTTTTCACCTTGCTTATAGTTTCTTTGTTGTGCAGAAGCTTTTAATTTTAATTAGGTCCCATTTGTTTATTTGTGCTTTTGTTTCCGATATTCTGGGAGATGGGTCATAGAGGATACTGCTTTGGTTTATGTCGGAGAGTGTTTTGCCTATGTTATCCTCTAGGAGTTTTATATTTTCTGGTCTTATGATTAGATCTTTGATCCATTATGAGTTTATCTTTGTGTATGGTGTTAGAAAGTGTTCTAGTTTCGTTCTTTTACAAGTGGCTGTCCAGTTTTCCCAGCACCACTTGTTAAAGAGATTGTCTTTTCTCCATTGTATATTCATGCCTCCTTTGTCAAAGATAAGGTGTCCATAGATGCGTGGATTTATCTCTGGGCTTTCTAGTCTTATTTGCTGGACCAGTTTCAAACAATAATGGCTTTTGGTGGCCACATTTTTTAGGATCCTGGTCTCTACCAAGCCTTCTGTTTGCAGTTATTTTGTCCTAAGAAATGTATGCCGTTTTACATGAAAGACCTCTGGGGATTCTCTGAGAAATAAAACATATTGTTTTACATTCCTATGCAATCCCTTAAATTTTGTTTTGTGCTTAATTGTGGAAGGACACAGATAATTTAATTTATTTGGTTCACTACAGGTCACTTATTCTTACCCAATTTCCCTCACTAACATCACAGCTTACCTTGTTCCAGGTTGCACTGTCCAAATTCAAAAATTGAATGAAAGACTTCAAATACATTTAAATAGTCAATTAGTAGGATTGAAAGCCACTTAGAAAAATCATATTACAGAAAAATAAGATATCTTGTAATTGTTCAAGCAAAATATTCAAGCAATAAAACTGGGTTACATATTTCTAATTATACACACACACATGTTCACATACTAAGGATTCTTCCTCACCACAGTTTGGGTACTTTATGTACATGCTCAAGAATTTTTAACTTAAAACAAAAATTCCTTCACTCAGTATTATCCTCCAGTAACTTTTTCCCTTCAATGTTAATCTCATAAAATAATCCTGTTGAACTCTTGCTTCAATTTCTTTATATAAAAGCTTTTATACCTTTTACAATCAAATATAATTATTATTTTCAACATCCTTTCATTAAGAGTGTGTTAAAAAAATCACCAAAAAATTCACAATTTCTGAATTCTCTCTTTACTTGACCGTAATCTTTCCTGATCCTCTCATTCTTTCTTCCGCAGCCTTCCTCATACTTTTCCAAATTCTCTTGTCAAGCCTGCTTTGGGGAAAGACTTTTCGGTATTTACCCTTGATATGGTGATTTGAACCAAATTAATCTCCAGGGCCCTGGTTTGAAATCATTCTGGATTTTTATTTACTCCAGTTTATCCTTTTAACATTTTAATAGATACATCTTTTTCTCCAGAGCCTACTTTCTCCTCAGTGTCAACCCCATAGAGCCAAATTACTGTAAAAACATTTATTTCTATATGCCCCCTAAGTTCATTAAACTCTAGAACTGAATTCATGGCCTTGAATATTCATTGAAATCTGTAACTTCAGGAATTTCCAGTAATTCCTTTGTTCAAGATTTATTTTAATTGATAATTCAATATCTGTATTCTCCATTAGGTTTTAAGTGGCATAAGAGCAAATACTCCATTGGATTTATTTTTCAGTATTTGCCCAAATACCAAAATACAGTATGCTCTCAAAAATATTAGCTACTGAAATACTGTCTAAATGAAAAAGCTGATTTTGTCTTGCTTCAGGTAAAACAAGGATGATTTGCCATTTAAAAAAATGTGACCACATACTTCAATAAGGTATGGTTTGATCACTTCTCCCTGTGCAGTTTCACTTTTCTCATATTTCAAAACAATCCTTTATACTCAGGTCAAACACTTCAATTCTTCAAACATAGGAGAATTCATTCATGATGACTCTCAATGTAAATTTCCTCATGGCTCCTTTAAACTTTAAACTTTTCTAGACTCACTTAAAATATGGACTTTTTTTGTAACAAATTAATAAACAGAAACCTCAATTCATAAGAGTTAGGGTTCAGAAAGGAGAGCTTTCATACACTATGGTGACAGAAGAGTCCAACAGGAAGAAAAAAATCTCCTTCTTGCTGGCAAGAACTCAGTCAACTAGAGATGGTCACAATTCAACCAATGAAAAGCCACAGACTTTGTTTATTTTAGCCCTCCAAACTTTCTTTTGCACTCACTAAAGCAGTTCTCTTCTCCATATTTACTGGGCTTGCCTGTGGCTCTCTGTTGTTGCAGACCCTATTTTCTGCTAAACCAGAATAAATACTTTTTTTTTTTTTTTTTGCTGGAGAAAAAACTGCATTCTATTTGTTTAAGGTCAGTGCTTTGGTGGCTCATACAAGGATGCAGAGAAGACCCCTTATGACTCTGAGACTCTTGATCAAGATGTTACCTGCAATAAATCCGACAAATTTGCCTGTAATGAGGGAGACTCAAGTTCGATCCCTGGGTAGTGAAGATCCCCTGGAGAAGGAAATGGCAACCCACTTCAGTGCTCTTGCCTGGGAAATCCCATGGACAGAGGAGCCTGGTGGGCTACAACCCATGGGGTCACAAAGAGTTGGAAATGACTGAGCGACTAACACTTTCTCTGCTTTGAAATTACCTGAACTGAATGATTGGTATTATGAGGCTTCCAAATATTATCAGGGCCATAAAATAGCTTATCTGCATAATTAAAATTTGAAAAGATTTTAAAATTATCTTAGGCAAACAATCAAAAAAAAAAAAAAAAAAAGATACAATGATTCCTGAAGGCTCAAACTTTCCTCCCATGCCTTCCTGTCTCAGGTGCTACCTCTGGTGTCATCTTATCCCCAGATCCTTGTGCCCTGGCCCTGCCTCTGGTACTCTCTTCCTTTCTTCCTCTTATACCACCTACACCTTCTCTATGCCTTCAGGTCCCCCATAATAAATCTCCTGCCAAACTGCTGTTTTTCTCTGAAACTCTCTACAATCCCTTTTCTTTCGAACTTTTAAAAACTTGTCACTTTAAAATTAAGCCTTCTGAGCTTCTAGAGGCTAAAGTCTAATTTTTTTTTCTTTTGTCTTCTCTGGGCTAAGGCTGAACTGAAAGCTATGGTCAAAATTTTTCTCAAAGTAACCGACAATCCCCTAGATTTGCAAAGTAATATAGTCTTCAGGCTTATCAAGTTGGTTTCCCTGACATACATTATCTTCTTTGTATGCTTATTGGTGTAGGCAAGGTCTAGCATTGGATAAAAACCAGGCAATTTGGAAAATCCAGAAAGGTCTCTAGAATTACAATTGGGAGATCAACCTACTAAATTTATTATATTATCACTCAGGCAATCACTAGGCAATTTCACTAGGCAATTGGATCAAAATTCAATGTAGTACACAAAAATATGATGAATCTATTCATGAATATTACAGTTGTCTTCAGATTTTTTAATTATGTTCTTCTTTCAGATGTTTCTTCCACCAGAGTATCTTTGAAATCCATGTTTATCAATGGGCTGAATAGAGAACTTTCCCTTCTAGTAAAAAAGATCAGGATGGAATGGGAAACTGCCCACTTCAGATTTAGTTATTCTGGTACACTAGCTCTTTCTCGCTCTAGATGAGTTTCCTAAAAGGAAGACAAAATTCTTAATCTTCACTCCAGCAAGTGAAGACTCCTAAATCAAAGTAAATCTTGTAAATTTCTGCAGCTACTGCAAAAAATCAGGACATTAGGAAAGAGACTGTTATAAATGTAAGCACTTCAGATGCCTTCAGCCTTTTAATGAACTTTTCCAACATTTTCCTAATTCTTAATGGTGGGGCTCTGAGGAAGTACAAGGCTCTTCCCAATCCTCCCTCTTAATCAGCTCAGAAAAAACATTTCTCCAAATTGGGGATGAATCTCTATTAGTCCTAAATGAAACCAGAGCCACAGTTTCAGTGCCCTTGTCTCAGAGTACTAAAAGAATTTCAACAGTGAAGATTGCTAATGAAATCTCAAAAGGTTTCTACCTTTAAATCCATTCATTTTTGTTCAGGGCCTTTGATATATACAAACTCTTTTGCCTAGTTCTTCCACCCCTGTTCATTCATTTGGCTGAGACTTCCTAGAGAAGTATCATGTCAGAATTCCTTTCTTCCAAAAGGGGGAAATAAATCTAGAAATTGACAGTAGTCTTCAAATTAACCGACCTGGTGAATTAAATATCCCTTTGTCATCTTTTATCTGTTCCATGTCTGACATTATAAGAGCTACTTATAGAAACACTGATCATTTGCCCCCATTGAGTTAACTACAAACTTCCTTATAGACAAAATCTTCAACTGAGGTAAGCAAAACCCACAGCAGCCCTCCCATAAAGATTTGCATAAGCCCAATCATTGGCCTCTGGAGGCCACTGCAGGCGTCAAAGTCCCCTCGGTTCATCAAACCATGGTTTTCTGGTGAGGATGCCAAGTAGCGTAGAAGGATGTGAACTCATCTTCTCCTGAGAGAACACCAAAATTACAACTTGCTACTGAACAACCATTGACAGGAGATGGTTGGAGCCCATGAAATAAAAGTACCTCATGTCCAAGAGCTAAAGAGAAGTCCCATAAAGATGGTCGAAAGGGCGAAATTATGTTTAAAATCAAATCCCATACCTGCCAGAGATACTCGGAGGGCTCAAACAAAACTTGTGCACACAAGGAATCAGACCCCACAGAGACTGAGCCAGAACTGTGTTTGAGTGTCTCTTGCAGAGGTACAGGTCAGCAGAGGACTGCTGCGGGGGCAGGGGCTCTGGGTGCAGTAGACCTGGGTATGGCATAAGCTCTTTTGGAGGGGGTCATCATTACTTCACCATAGAGCTACCAGAATTTACATAGGACGGGGAAACAGATTCTTGGAGTGCACAGACAAACACTTGTGTGCACCAGGGCCCAGGAGAAAGAAGTGACCCCACAAGAGACTGACCCAGGATTGCCTCTGAGTGTCCAGGAGTCTCCAGTGGAGGCGTGGGTCAGGAGTGGCCTGCTGCAGGGTTGGGGGTACTGAGTGTAGCAGAGAGTGCATGGGATCATTTGAAGGGGGTTGCCATTATCTTCATTACCTCCACCATAGCTTGGCCTCACATCAAGCAACAGGGAAGGAACACAGCCCTGCCCATCAACAGAAAATTGTATTAAAGATTTACTGAGCATGTCCCTGCCCATAAGAACAAGACCCAGTTTCCCCTTCAGTCAGTCTCTCCCATCAGGAAGCTTCCATAACCCTCTTATCCTTCTCCATCAAAGGTCAAACAGAATGAAAACCACAATCACAGAAAACTAACCAATATGATCACATGCACCACAGCCTTGTCTAACTCAATGAAACTATGAGCCATGCCACGTAGGGCCACCCAAGATGGAGAGTCATGGTGGAGAGTTCTGACCAAGCATGGTCCCCTGGAGAAGGGAATGGCAAACCACTTCACCATTCTTGCCTTGAGAACCCCATGAACAGTACGAAAAGGCAAAAAGGTAGGACAGTATTTTTCTCCTGGGGAAAAATGAACTCCCCAGGTCAGTAGGTACCCAGTATTATACTGGAGATCATTGGAGAAATAATTCCAGAAAGAATGAAGAGATGGAGCCAAAGCAAAAACAACACCCAGTTGTGGATGTGATTGGTGATGGAAGTAAAGCCCATTGCTGTAAACAGCAATATCGCATAGGAACCTGGAATGTTAGGTCCATGAATCAGGGTAAATTGGAAGTGGTCAAACAGGAGATGGCAAGAGTGGACATCAAAACTACTTCTTTTCAAAACACCCTTCAAAAGCATAAAGCCCATCACAGAAGATTATAAAGGTCAAGGACTCTTTAGCTCCTGTACTAGACCCTTTAGTACTTCCATTTTAGTGGTGAGAAAATCTATGGGCTGAGGGTACAGGTTTGTCAAGACTTCAAAGAAATAGACAGCTTTGTTATCTCTTAATACCTTGTTGTTCCTAACCCTTAAAAATTACCAACATCCATTCCTGCCTAAAATAAATTATTTTCTGCAATGTATGCTGCACAGTCCTTTGTATTTCAATTGATAAAGCTATCCAATACCTTTTAGTTTTCATCTGTGCAAAAAAAAAAAAAAAAAAAAAACAGTTCACCTGGATAGTAATGTCTCAGGATTTTACTGAGTCTTCTTGTTCCTCACAAATTCTGAAATCTGAATTGGATGGAACAATGCTTCCTTGAGGTTCTGCTTTGTTGCTATATGTGGATGATTTGCTTCCTTAGTCTTTTTCTCAAGCCTCCTCACAGGAATACAGCATCTATATGCTGCTGAGGTTTTTAGCTTAAAAAGACATAAAGTCTTTTTAAAAATTGCTATTTTCCTCAACCCAGTTTCAGTATTTATGGCATCTGATATAGAGCAAGGGCTTCATCTTGATCTAGAAAAGATTCATAGTGACTTAAATTTCCTAAAACCCCAAAGTAAGCACTAACTGTGAGATATTCTAGGGATAGTTGATTATTGCAGAAATCAGATTCCAAATTTCTCCCTACGATCAAAGCTCTGCATGTTTTACTCACTAACACCAACAACAAAATACGCCAACACAATTTAATGGGAAGGACTAGGCAGCATAGCCTTTTAGGCTGTAAAAGAAAGTTTGAAGAACCCATGTGCCCTTCAGAATCTTAATGAGCAGATTACATTTTTCCTCTTCATATAGTTTTCCTTTTCTTTTCTTCCTTATATGAAGAAAGAGAATATCCGTGGGCTACTCACCCAAAACACAAGGAGCACCATTGACCAATAAGGTATTATAACCAGCAACTGCGCCATGTGGCTCGGGGATACCCCCTTACTTTACATGCATTACAGCTGCTGTCCTTTAGGTTACAGCCACTGAGAAAGGTAGTCATTTTGAGACCCTCTTTAACCATTTTTGTATCTCATGCACTAGAAGCCCTCCCAAATTTTCATTAGACTCAACATTTCTTAGTTGCCTCACTTCCTGTGAGTTGTTTTGTTAACGATCTCCTCCAAACTTTTTCTTTTTTCCAAAGCTTTTTTTGTGTGTTGTTGTTACCTTAATTCTGCTGCTCTTCTCCCCTTTGTCACTGATGAAGTCCCTCACTAGTGCTTATCACTAATGGATCCCTTGTGACTCCTTGAAATGATCCACAGGACATTTCTTAAGGTAACACTGACTTTTCATGGCTCACTAATGGTTCTTATTTAAAAGATAACAATAGCAAATATAGTGCTGGATAAGGTGTCACAACTCCTTTTGATGTTGTTGAGGCAGCACTTTAATCTACTGCTATTTTGGTCCAACATGCCTGAATTATGTGCTCTTACTCAGGTTTCACTTTAGCAAAAGGGAACACTTTCAGTATTTATACTGATAATAGTTTTCCTTTCAGAGTAGGTCATGACTTTGAAATCTTGTGGAAGCAATATGGCTTCCTTACTTGTAGTGGAAATAAAATTTTAAATGAACCCTATGCTCAGGAATTATTGGATGCAATACTTATACCTGCCACTTTAGCTTTTATTAAGATTTCAGGACATTCTAAACTTGGCTCTCTGGAACTAAAGGAAATCACCTTACTGACATTTCTGTAAGAAACAGTGTCCTTGAAGGAACCAACAGCAGCCAAACCTCTGTCATAGTCCAAAGGGATATTTCCAAAATGATAAGTTAGAAAAACTTGCTAGCAGAGCACAATGCCTGGCCTCAGAAAAAGAGAGAACACTCAACAATTATTGATTTAATAAAAAGAGAAAGCTCTAGTTTGGATCAAATAACAACTCAGTTGTATAGCAAACTTTCAAATATCCACTTTTAATCACTGTGAATGCATTAAACCATTGCTCTATTGGCAAAATTATAGTCTTCATGAATCAAGGCTTCTGAGGAAGTCTTAACAAGGTGGCAAAAAAATGCATAAACTTGTTTGTCCCATTTGTTCAAAATACAACGCAAGGAAACCTGTTTGTACTGCTCCCATACATTTTAAACTGCTTAATGGACCATTTAAGCTCTAGCAAATGAATTTCATATAACATTCTCTGTCTAATGAATCTAAACATGTTTTGGTCATGGTCTCTATGTTTCCACAAAAACTAGACCATAACCTTCTCTGTTAATCAGGCTACTGCCTATTTCATGGCTAATGCCCTTTGGGAAAAAAATTATCCATAGCTGAGGATCTCCTTTTGAACTTGATAGTGATCAAGGAGACCATTTTATTGGTTAGGTACTTTGACAAATCTGTGCTGTTTGGCCAGTTTTTCAACACTTTCACTATGCTAACCACTCCCAATTCTTTGGTTTAGTCTAATGCACTAATGACATTATTAAAACTCAGAGGCAAAATCTGTAGAGGCCTTCCAGATACCCTAACTCAAAATATTGCCTTTGGTCCTTCTGAATTTCAAATCCACTCCATTGGGAGCCCTAAACCTTCATTCTTTGAGATAGTCATAGGACACCTAATGTACTTGGTTTCTGCCTCTTTTGATCAACATTGGACCAAAGGAGAGATGTTTTGAGAAAAGACCTGTTTCTATTAAATGCAATCATATTTTGGCAACGCAGTCTTTCCACAGTGAGATGAGATGAGTACCTTAAACATCATATCTTGCAATCTAAAAATCTCATCTAGTATAAAAAATCCCTTCTGAAAACCTTTGACAATGGCATAATATTTCAGATAATCACTTATGTCCAATGATCTTGGTAACATAGTCACTTTAGAAGTGTCTGAGAGTTCTCCCTCCTCCTTTCCTTGTTTCACAGATATGAACTCAATAGGTTTCCCATTTGTGCAAATTCTTTAGATGTTGAAGCACTCTACTCAGAAAGTTTCTCCCAGGCATTCAGTGACAAAAAGCCACTGAAACCTGAAAATCTGACTTTAAATAGCAATATTTTCTGGGAAAGATCTTAATTAAAAAGAGGGAATGTAAAAAAGTTAATAAGAAAGAACTTCAATTAAAGAGAATTGAGAGGCCAGAAGAAAGTGCTCCTATGCCTTACGATAATAGCAGAGCATAACAGGAAAAAGAAAGACTCCCTCTACTTGCCTGGCAAGAGCTCAGTCAATGAGAGGCTGTCAGGACTCAGCCAATGAAAAGCATGCTCTCTTTCTTTACGCTAGCCTTCCCAATTTCCTTCACCCCTGTATAAAAGAATTTTCTTCTCTATTTTTGTGTAGGACCTACACATGGCCCAGTATAGCTTCAGGCCTCAAATTGCAATTTTTTTGCTCATCTGAAGTAACTGGTCTTTGCTGAAGCTGGCAGTCTGTTTTAGGTCAACACTGTGAAGTTCACCTGACCCACACTCAGTTGGATCTCCTGACTCTTGCCACGTGGTACCACTGCATTTTCAACATCGCTTACATCATAGCACTGACCTTCCTCAGTATCTCAGTATATGCCTGCATATATACCTCTGTGTGTGTGTATATATATATGCTATACATGTGTATATATATATATATATATATATATATATATTTACACATATAAATAAATGTATACATAAGGATATTTCCCCACATATTCATATATAATCAATTTATATCAATTTATAACTTCACTTTGCCTATATCTATATCTATGCAGAGTATCAATGACCACAGATATGCAGATGATACCAGTATAGTGGCAGAAAGTGAAGAGAACAAAAGTGCATCTTGATGATGGGGAAAGAGGAGAGTGAAAAAGCTGGCTTAAAACTCAACATTCAAAAAACAAAGATCATGGCATCTGGTCCCAGCACTTCATGACAAATAGAAGGGGAACAAGTGGAAGCAGTGACAGGTTTTATTTTCTTGGGCTCCAAAAACACCACTGATGGTGACTGCAGCCAGGAAATTAAACTACGCTTACTCCTTGGAAGAAAAGTTGTGACAAACCTAGACAGCATATTTAAAAGCAGAGACATCAGTTTGCTGACAAAGGTCCATATAGTTAAAGCTGTGGTTTTACCAGTAGCCATGTACAAATAGGAGAACTGCACTGTGAAGAAGGCTATTTGCTGAAGAACTGATACTTTTGAATTATGGGGCTGGAGAAGACTCTGGAAAGGCCCTTGGGCTTCTAACATATCTAACCAGTTAACTGTAAAGGAAACCGACCCTGAATATTTCACTGGAAGGACTTATGCTGAAGCTCCAATAATTTAGCTACTCGATATGAAGAGCTAACTCATTGGAAAAGACCCTGATGATGGAAAAGATTGAAGGCAAAAGGAGAAGAGCATGGCAAAAGATGAGATGGTTAGTATCACTGACTCAATAGACATGAATTTGAGCAAATTCCGGGAGATAGCAAAGAATAGGGAAATCTGATATGCTACAGACCATGGAGTCACAAAGAATCAGATATGACTTAGCAAGTGAACAACAAGAGCATGCAGAATGGGTAATCTGTACCAGTTTATCAGGGACAGAAAGGATTAAATAGTGCCTGTGAAGACTTTTTTTTTTTAATTGTGAAAAGTCCACAGCAATGTCAAAAAAATCTCTTGTGTCTGCTCAAGAAAAACAATCACTACAAAATATTGCCATCACTTTAACTAAAAATTTTTAAAATATCCCTGTCAACAATTTTAGTGTCAAATAATAAGATTATATATAACTTTTGAACTCAAGATATTGCTTAAACTTATTAATGATTTAGATCAGTTTAGAAGTATTTAAATTGCACTGAGAGAGTATTAAAATAAATTTGGGGGGTGGGAGGCACAAGATGGAAGACATATATGTATATTTATAACTGATACGCATTGTTGTATGGCAGAAAACAACACAAAATTGTAAAGCAAATTTGCTCCAATTAAAAAATAGAGTAAAAAGAATATAAACTTTGAAAATACAATTATGTTCTGTTGATTAACTTCACACTTTTTCAAAAATGAGGCTTAGAGACAAAGCAATGTTTGGCAGAAATAGTAACATGTGTTATTAGATTGGGACATTTACATTTTTTTCCCCCTATTTTTCATAATTGTTCTTCTACTTAAGGCAATCTGCCTTTTGGTAAAAAAAAAAAAAAGTGTTGATTTCTTTGCTTATAATAAGTCTACTATCGTTCAGCAGGCTGTCACAAAACAAACGTGGAAATTCGCAGGTCAAGTTTAGTCTCTAAATTATAAATAATGCAAGCATCGGTGACATACATACGATAAGAATAGAAAACAGAAAAAAGAAAAGCAAGAACCATGTACAAAGCAAAGACCTTTATTATGTAGTTAGGTCTACATTAACAAAAAAGCACAGTTTTGAAATGAAGGCAATTTACCGAAGAAATCAAAACAAACAGATTGAAGAATCTGGGCCTATTTATTGTTCATTTCAGGTAGAGGATGACATACCTACGTTCTTTACATGACTCTTTATGACTAATACAAAAGAACAGTTTGTTTCAAAATTATATATATATTGCTTATTAAAAGAGCCTACTGCTTTTTTTTTCTGCCTTCTTAATTTTCCTAACACTGCTTCCTTCATTCTGTCATTATTCATCCTGTCAAATTAGATTAGTTAAAATCCTACGTATTTTTTCAAGCCTTACCAAGAATGCCTCTTTTCTTTGTGTTAGCCTACAAGCATTATTACAGTGTTTATCACATTCTAATTTTGTGTCTGTGAATGTCTATTCAGCACTGCTAATTATGTGTCATGTACTCTTCAAGTGCCTTTTCAGCATACTCTCAGTTAAATATTTACTTTATGTTTTCCCTGATATTCTCAATGAATTATTCATAACTTAAAGGCAAGGATGATCACATCCGATTCACTTAGGAATAGTCTATGTGCTCTTGATCTAAGTTTGATATATATACTTGCTAAATAAATCCAAATTCCTGAAAGAAATGTTTCTTATACCATGAAGGAAAAGTAAACTGTCTCAATTCTCCTATTCCCTCAATTAATGTCACTGTCCTTCTCAAGTGTAGGTCTGCTTGAAATTGTTACCTCTGTATCTTCTCCACTTCCATCATAGAAATATGAGAGTGTGTAAGTTATAGCAAAGAGTTTTTATAGAAGTCTTATATAAAAAAGCAAGTACTTGTGACCCAAGGGCCACTACATCACTAGTGAAATGAATTCACAGATTGCGTTGGTAAATGATGGAAGAATTTTTTTTCTCAGGCTCATGTTAAACTAGAATCAGAAAATATCTCCTTAAATCAATAAATAAAAGCTCTGAAATCAAATCTGGTCTCTGGACCCTGACACTGAATTAAATATTAGAGACAGAGTTTTGGCTGAAGTGGAAAAGAATAGCTGTATTTTTCTTTGCCAGGTAAAGGGGGCCACAGCAGGCTGATTCTCTCAGAATTGTGTGTCCCAACCCAGAGGGCCTGATGAGAAGTTTATAGTTCAGACATGGGATTGCTGATAAGGATCAAGGTGTGTGCAGGGCCTTCAATTCTTCAATCCAGAGATCATGTGGAATCAGGTGATGATGGGCAAACTGTGATCCCTAGAATGCAGAGTACTTCACCAAGTCTTCCATTTGGTGGGGATTTGATTCTGCAGAGGAGCTTGGAGATAATGTTATGTATATCACTTGACAAGGAGCCAATATCTTGCCCCCAAAGCTATACTATTGTTCCTTGGTGGCTCCACCCTTGTCTCAGCATCCTCTCCCTTCCTTGATTAGCAACTATTTGAACATGGCCTTTGGAACTCAGAAAAGGTGACACAAAAAGGCTTTTTTATGGCCAGGAGCCCCATAGGGTCCTGCTTGGTTTCCCTTTTTTCATTTTCACTATATAAGGTGAAATAAAACAATTTTATCACTCAGCAGAAAGTCAACTATGACACTGTGAAAAGTGATCTGGTTTCTGTGTCAAATACCTTGGCGCTGGTGAAGGTTCTGTTGCTAACCAGTTATATGGCCTTAGGCATGAAACTTAGCCTTTGCTCCATATCAGCATCTCCATCTAAAGTGAAGATGTTAGATTCAATCATCTCAAAATTCCTTCCAGCTATGGTAGATGCCATAAAAAGGAACTTTTTTATTACTGAGTTATAAACTATTTTTCTGTCACTGAAATTATATCTCCATTTCTTCAAGTCTAAATATCTATGCTGTTAAACATATGTACTCCTTTCTATACAATATATGTTTCAGCATATTTATTTTCAGAAATGTGTCATTTTCTTTGAACTGTTTAATCTGAATGAGTAGTATTCTCATCAGGTAGTGAAGGAAAAAAGAAAAGATGGCCAACTTTTCTTGTTCTCTGCTGAAACTCATCAAGGCTGAATGGTCAGAATAGTAGGACATTTACATAATTAATTTCTTTTATTATTTAAATCACCATAACATTGCTTTAGAATAACAGTTATTTGGCACATCTCATTTTTAGGCTACAGTTTCATTGAGATGTAAATATGGAAACTCCATCCTTTAAAAGCACAGTACAGAACCAATTGGTACAGTAGCCCATTATGAAACAAGAGTGGAGACAGGGGACCTGGATAAGACAGCACAATGAACCTGTGTTTCTGCCTTTTTCATCATATGAATTTTCAGGATGGAAATTATTTAGAAAAACACATGGAGAAGAGTTTGAAATATTTTACCTCAAAATTCCTTGCCTCTTTTCTCTTTGATTGAGACTTTGGGATACCCCTTCTAAAGTTTCAGATATTTAAGTATGTGGGTCATAGAATCTGTGATTTGTGGCTAATTAAATGTTACATTGACAATTTGATTTGCTAGAAATAACTTAGGATCTGTTCTTAATTACATATATTTAGAGAAAACTGAATAAATAGTAAAGGTATCCCATAGAGATACTACAGCTGAATATTCAGAAAATTCTTTTAAAAAGTAAATGAGCCATGAATACTTTATTCATCAGTATATGTAAAGAAAAAGGAAAACACACATTACACCCATACCCATAGTTAATGACCTAGAGGAAATCTTGAATTATAAAATTACCAAGTCAACTCCCTCATTAACATCTCTTGGATATTAGTTCATAGCTTTATACTTAAGATAAAATTAGACTTATTATCAATATTATTATTAACTAGTTTAATTCACTCTTGCTAGTCTCAGACCTCAGAGTCCTTATAGTGGTGTCCACCTAAGGGTGGGTGATGTTTTCTGAGGTTGGCTATAGTTTTATATATACTTGTTGAACTGGCTCTGCATGTTGTAGCTTGTTGACCTGGTGGTCGAGGCTTAGCCTCTATGGTCTCAAAACTGGAGAGACTACTGCATATCCAGCTCGTTTCTTTTTCCATCCAAGAAAAAGCTGCTTTCATCAGTATACTAGATTTCCTCAGGATTGGTCAGATAATCTTTTGACAGTCCCTCTCGGGGCTTGTCCAGTAGTCCAAGGTCTCTAGGCAAGAGTGAAAGGGAAAAGAGGCCTCAGGGGTAGGCAGGATGGTGACTGGGTTAAGAACCTCACAAGGGGATACAGTGAGGCCTGGATTTTCCATCAGTACTACTTGATATCTGAGGATTCTTTGATCAGACATCCATAAATGGCTTCTCCTATTTAGGAGTTGTTTTACTTGGTGGCTGTTAAAAATAGTTAGTTTGCCCCCAAAAGACAGTTTTAAAGCATTTTCTATCAGGATTGCAATAGCTGCAAAATTTCAAAGGCAGGGAGGCCAGCCTCGGGTGGTTGGATCGAGCCTCTTGGATAAGTAAGCTACAAGCTAGGGCTCAGATCCCAACCTTCAGATCCCAAGGCTATTCCTTCTTTCATAGACATAAAGTTGGAATGCTTTTTCTGGATCTGGCAACCTCAAGACATGTGCTTGTGTTAAGACTTGTTTTAGTGTAGCCTCTGCCTTTTTCTGAAGAGTTCCCCATATCAGTGGGATTTAATCATCCTGTCCCTTTAAGCTTTCATATAAGGGCTGGACAATTAGACCATAGTTGCGTATCCAGTAAGCCCCAGGAAAGCTCGCAATTGCTTTTGAGTCATGGGGGAGGGCAACTGGAGGATTCCTTGTACCCGATCAAAGGACAGCCTCCTGGACCAGTGAGTAATCTGAACTCCCAGGTAAGTGACCTTTGTCTCAACCATCTGTGGCTTAGCATGGGAGACTTTATACCCCTTTTCTGCCAAAAAATCTACAACCTGAATTGAAAGTTGTTGGACATTTTTCTCATCTGGAGAACAGATTAGTAAGTCATCTATGTATTGTACTGGGAGAAGGCAATGGCAACCCACTCCAGTACTCTTGCCTGGAAAAGCCCATGGGTGGAGAAGCGTGGTAGGCTGCAGTCCATGGGGTCGCTAAGAGTCGGACACAACCGAATGACTTCACTTTCACTTTTCACTTTCATGCATTGGAGAAGGAAATGGCAACCCACTCCAGTGTTCTTGCCTGGAGAATCCCAGGGACGGCAGAGCCTGCTGGCTTGCTGTCTATGGAGTCACATAGAGTCGGACACACTAAAGCCACTTAGCAGCAGCAGCTATGTATTATAATATTTTCCCATTTGGTCCCAGGTTCAGATCTGAGAGATGCTGTCTAAAGCCTGCCCAAACAGATGGAGACTATCTCTGAACCCCTGAGGTAATACTATTCAAGTCATCTGTTGTTGTTTTTCTCCTGGGGCCTCCCACTCGAAGGCAAAAAGATATTGAGATTCTTTAGCCAGTGGTATGCAAAAAAAAAAAAAAAAAAAGTGCATCTTTGAGATCTAAGACTGTAAATCACTTGGCACTGGGTGAAGTTTTTCCCAAGATTACATATGGTTTGGGTACTGTGGGATAGAGGGGGACTACGGCTTCATTTATGATCCGGAGATCTTGAACCATTCACCAGGTTCCGTCCTTTTTCTTTACTGAGAGGATTGGGGTGTTACATAGTGAATTGATGGAGACCAATAGCCCACAAGCAAGGAATTTATTTATTAAAGGCTGTAGTCCCTCCCAAGCCTCTCTTTTGAGGGGATATTGTTTCTGGTTAGGAAACCAAATGAGACCTTGGAAGACAGTGATGACTGGTTCAGCTTGATGGGCTCTTTCAGGAGTCTCCTGGTCCCACAACTGGGAGTTAATTTTGTCCTCCCATAGTTTTTGGTCCCTCTCTATTAGAGAAGGTGTAATGGGTTCTTCAGTAGTAACCAGAAACTGTAGGGCTCTAGGGGCTGAAGAGCTTCCCATCACAAAGGTGGTCCCCAGTTTAGTGAGTATATCTCTTCCCAATAAGGGAGTAGGACACTCAGGGACCACCAGAAACTGGTGGGAAAGTATTTGTCCATCCCAGCAACAAAGAAGTGCTTGGGTGAATCTTTTAGTAGTTGTTTATCATGTAGCACCCAAAATGGTACAGTTTTGGGAGGAGAAGCCTCTGGAGTAGGAGATCAGGACACAGTAGGTAGCCCCTATGTCAACCAAGAAATTCTCAGACCTACCTGCTACATCCACTTGCACCCTTGGCTCTAGCCCCATGATGGTTATCTGTGACAGGCAGGCTGGCTGGAGCAGGACGCTTCAGTCCTATTTAAACCACAGTGTGCTTCTCTCCGAATCCTAACAAATCTACCACTTACCTATCTTTTTGTCTCTCACTGAATTTTTGCAATGAGACCTCAGAGCCTGAACTTCATGGGTTTTGGCTGGCCTTGAGTCCCAGGAGAGAGAGAGTTGAAGGACAGGCGGAGAAAGCAGTGGGGAAAACGTGCCAAGGAATCTCCTTCATATCCTGCTGGAAAATCTGCTAAATATCTGACCTGTGCTCACAGTTTTCATTGGCCTGATCCTTGGCACAAAGAAGACTAAGGACAGAAGAACCCCCACCAGCTTGGGCAACAGCTACTGGGGCTCAGCAGATGGTGCCTTTGGGACATACTGAGGAGTAATCTCTTCAGAGTCCCTCAAGTGTGCCCACTGCCACCCACCTGTTCACAGGGGGTTCGAGAAAACAAGAAATGAGAGACTGTAAAGGAATTAATATTTCATTAGCCATATGTCCTTCCAGCCATAGTAGCGAGGACCTCCCACCTTAACCGGAGGTCTTCTGGAATCTGAAATTGAGGCACATTAGCTTTCTGCTGAGTGTGTTTTTCACTGTCCTGGTTTCCAGCAAGATGGGCCTCTTGTCACTTCCCTGCACTGGGTTTTCTTCACATTCTGTTTCTACCTCAGGAGCTTTCACTGAGTTGGGATTCTGCTGTTCTTGGCCTCCTCCTTGCCAGGACCACACCAAGGTTGTTTCAGCTAGGTTAAATCTGAGTCACGGCACCATAGATATCAGGTGAGTGTAATCTCCTCAGTCCTGTCTCCTCTCAGCAAAAATTTGAAGTGATGGAAATTAAAGCCCCCGGCACATCACAGCTCTTGGACAGGCTGTGTTATGGCTCTCGGTTCTCGTGATAGCTCTTAGACAGATCAGTGTTACAGCTCCATGTTACAGCTCAGTTTTATTCAGAAAATAGCAGGAAAATACATCCTTGAGGTGTGAGGGCATGCCAACACAAAGAGGCAAGAGAAGAGAGAGAGAGAGAATGAGCATGCACGCGCAGGAGACAGAGAGCCCCGGCCCTTTGGCTCCTGTTTTTATAGGTTTTTCCTCCCCTGTGGCCTGCTCTATGTAAATTGGGCTGGGCAGGAGTGTTATTTGTTCTACCTGAGGTCCTCACTCCAGTCCTCGGACCTCCGTTTGACCTTGCTTTGTTCTATTTTCACACTCTTTTCCCTTCCTTGCCTTTTAGCCACCACCATTTTGGACTCCTGTTTCCTATTCTAACTACCTAACATTCCTTTCTCACTAGCTTACTATTCCAAGTCCAAATTCCTTTGTCATGTCAATTCTTCACAAATTTATCGTTCCTTTGTCTGAAAAGTATAAAAGCTGCCTGCTTTGGTTGCTTCTTTAAGTTGCACATATTAGTATGAGATTCCTACACAAATGAAATTAAGTTGCTTTTTTTTTCTACTGTTAATCTCTTTTTGAGAGACTCAACACACAGCACAATCTGTTTTATATCAGTTTAGTTGATAGAACAGGAAAGAGCCCAGAAAGGAAGAAAGGAAACATTTTCTGCCCCTACCTGACTTGGAATAATTCATAAAAGTATTGCATTCTTAAATTTTATAAATAAATAGATATTCAAGCTTAATTTTAGAATCTTTATATTATTATTGTTTATGAAGTGGCTATAAGAGTCAAATAAATTGACACATGTGAAAACAGGTTTTCAAACAAATTATTAATACAGTAACCATTTAAAATATTTTTACTGTTGCTATTAACACTACCTACTTTTTATTTGAAATTCAAAATATGCATTAATATACTAATTGCAGCTATTTCATTAATCACTAACCATATATTCTTTAAATTTTACATTTATGAATATGTTTAAACTTCAAAGTAAATCTATGAGGATATATTATTATTATTGATACCATTTATTAATGAAAACTTATTAATCAAATTTCTCATTCAGTTATTGGCACTTCTTATAATCTCAAATATAATATTTCTTTATCATCAATGCATTAAAAATAATTTATTAGAGAGATAATAATCAGAGTGAAACACATGAATATCCAGAGTTTTCCACACAGTAAATTAATTATTAAAGATAGACATATCTAAAGGACACATATACACCAATGTTCATAGTAGCACTATTTATAATAGCCAGAACATGGAAGCCACCTAGTTGTCCATTGACAGACTGTTGGATAAAAATATTGTAGATATATATATACATTTATATATATATATTGGAATATTACTCAGCCATAAAATTGAATGAATTCAAGTCACTTTTAGTGAGGTGGTTGAATCTGGAGCTTATTATACAGAGTGAAGTAAGTAAGAAAGAGAAAAACAAATATCACCTATTAACATATATATATATATATATATGAAATCTAGAATGTTACTGATGAACCTATTTGTAGGGTAATAATAGAGATGAAGACATAGAGAACAGACATGGACAGTGTGGGGGAAGATGAGGGTGGGGTGAATTGAGAGAGTTACACTGAAGCATAAGCATTGCCATATACAAAACAGTCAGTGGGAATTTGCTGTATGATACAGGGCACTTAACCCAGCGCTCTGTGGCAATCTAGAGGAGTAGAATGGGGTGGGGGGTGGGAGGGAGGTTCAGGAAGCAGGGGGACATATGTCTGATTCATATTGATGTATGGCAGAAACCAACACAACATTGTAAAGCAATTATCCTCCAATTAAAAATTTTTTTATGAAGCCTTCTGATAACAAACATTTTGGTTTTATAATTAAACATCTTTATGCTCCCCAATGTTTCTTGAAAGTCTCCGCTGTTAATTAAAACTAAATGAGTACCCATGAAGTAGGTCAAAAGGTAACTCTCAATATGCATCTGAAAAGGTGGGAGTCCTAGTGCCCTTTCAAGTGCTGATTCATGTCTCCCGGGATTCTCTTTCTCCCAGCCTACCTTTACACACTTTTTTTTTTGTTGTTTGTTTGCGTGATATCTGCATTCCTCATAAAATGATCTGCAATAAGCCTCAAAGATTCATTTATATATTTGTTCGGAAAGTTTTAACAGAAGATTTACTTATGTCTTACATACTCTAGATGCCACAGATACTTTAGTGAACAGATAAAGCAGGTCCCAGGTCCTGGAGAGCTAATAATGTGGTGTGATTCTGAAGGGCCAAATGGACAAGAGGGCACACCGTTCTAAGGTTGGCTGTTAACCTTCAAACTGTTCTGGGCTTATCTGGATTGCATTGTACCTGGGGACCATCTGGTTCAGATTTATTTCTGTAACATGATGTACAAATGTAACTTACCATTATTTCATTTTTATCCTCAGACATAATGCATTCACAATTAGGCAAAGCAGGCAGCAGAGTATCTGCCCATGCTGTGCTTAAAGTCTTCTGTCAAGAACCTGATGTCATTCTGATACTCATTCCTTTGTTTCAATGTTTCCTTTTCTATATACCATTGAGAAATGGTATACACTATTTCTATACACTCGGCATTCTGAAATTTTGTAATGGTGCTCTTGAGTTTGAATCTTTTATCACTCATTGGGGCTTTCTAACATGGAGATGTGTCTGAAGTCACAGAATTACTCTTTTATAATTTAGTTATTAAATACCTTCTTTGTGTGTACATATATATGTGGTACATGTGTGTATGTTGACTTCTATAATTCCTAATAATCTAATGCTAGATTTTTTGTTTTTCTGATTTGATTCTCTAAATTTAAATTATTTTCTCTCATATTTTTGTCAATGGTTTTGAATTTATCTTCTAGAAGATTGTCCAGACTTTATATTTCAAGTCTTTAACTAAACTTTTAATTCAGTTTAATTAAAAAATAAAGATGGACATAGAACCACAAAACCTTTTTAAAATGTAATATTTGAAATTATTCACATTCTACTCTCCACGTTGTACTGTGAAAATTGTAGAAAAACAGTTTTAAAAAATCACTAACATGATAACCAGACACAGTAAGAATAACAGTTGCAAAGGTTAGGTCACCGTAAAATGTTCAAATCATATCATAACCTCACATTTTCACTTTCAAATTATTTTTACCCAGCAGGGTGGAAATAGAGATTCAGGCTGCATAACCTTTTATACAACATCACTGATGTGCTAGAGAGAGGGCTTGAGTAACTTAATTTTTCTCACAAAACCTGATGTTGATATTTGGCAGCTTCTAATCTGGCTGGATGCCCTGATGTGAATTGCAGATTTTCTAACTCCTTTTGAGAGGAGTTTGAGGAGGATGAAAGCAGATGCAGACAAATGCAGATGGAGCCCAGAAGCCAAATAGTATGAGGCTCCTTGCTACAACAGGAGTAAATTTGGTAGCCTCATGCTGCTTTAAGGAAGAAAGGTAATTTTCTGTAAAGTAATTAGATAGTCACTTAACTCAAACAAACCATTGCAGTGATTGTATTCTGTCTTTATATTTTGGAACTGTTCTTTGAGTGTAAGTTAAAATTAAGGGGTTGATTTCTGTTGTTATTATTTTGATTGCCTTTGTTTTTTTTTAAGACTATACTGGAAATTTAAAGTTGAACACAATACTTAAATTGGAACATATCTTAACTGATCTGTACAGTTGAGGTCAACATTGACCGTTCCAATCAGATACAACAAAACTAAAGACTGTTGTTACCTGGCTAAATCTTATTTCTAGCTTCCCTGATTTTCTGATTATTGCTCTAAGCTTCTTAGGTTTGCATTAATTATGCTTAACCTCCAACTAGTGCAGAACTGGAAACTTGGTTGTCTTCTCATACCATATTATTCCATCAACAATTTTCCCTAGTGGCAGGTTTTCTATTCACTTGTTACTTCTTGGGGATGGAGAGGGACATTTCCTTTCCACATCAATTAAAATTTTCTAAATTCACATACTGTATGAGTTCTTTACACCATTTTACTCATTTCTCATGGGCAGATATGGCTATCTATCTTAAATCTGTGCACATAATCACCATCCTATTACCTGCAGAATATACCGATTATTGGGCTTCCCAGGTGGCACTAGTGGTAAAGAACCCATCTGCCAATCCAGAAGACACAAGAGATGTGGGGTCAATCCCTGGGTCAGGAAGATCCTCTGAAGAAAGAAATGGCAACCCACTCCAGTACTCTACCCTGGGAAATCCCATGGACAGAGGAGCCTGGCAATCTACAGTCTATAGGGGTGCAGTGTGGGACATGACTGAAGTGACTTTGCACAAACATACCTATTATTAATTGATTTCCTGAAAAGTTCATATTTTCTAAGAACCTGTCTCTTCCTGGGAAATTTGCAGCTTTGAGGCATTACATTTCAGAGACCTTAAAATCTGATACAGTTGTTATATATTCTAAATCATAAAACAGGGTACTTCCCTGGTAGTTCAGTGGTTAAGACTTCACCTTCAAACACAGGGGGCTCAGGTTCGATCCCTGGTCAAGAACTAAGATCCCACATCACTCACAGCCAAAAAACAAAAACCTGAAACAGAAGCAATATTGTAATATATTCAATGAAGATTTTTAAAATGGCCCACATCAAAAAAATAAAAAATAAAACAAAAAAAAATCATTTAAGGAAGTGATTAAGACTATCCATATGTATAGGATGTATGGCACTTTGCTTGGATTTCAGTTTGTGAACAAAGTATTTTAAACCTAAGAGATGCTTATGTCTATCCAGGTGATATTTTTACAGTGAAGCATTTGGTTTTTTATTCATAAGTTCTGCACAAGATGTTCAAGCCAGTTCTGTGGTGACTTCAGGGGCTTGAGTAAAAACATCACCTTAAGGAAAAATGTCTAGGCTTCAGAAGAAGTGCTGGACTCCCTAAGCTTGGCAAAGTCTCTTGCGTCTCAGAAAAAAGCTCAAAAAGGACCTCTTCAGATGGCTGCAGTACTCTGCAAGAGAGAACCCTTGGGACTTAATAATAGAACCCCATGACTGAGGTCTGATAAGCAGTCTGGCTGCTGAGAAGTTAGCAAGCAAAAGGCATGGAGACCTCAAGGCTACCCTCTGTAAAGGCTTGACTACTTGTGATCCTTACAAGCTGTACTTTTAGCTGATGTAGGTGGCTTCATCATGCATGCTTTCAATGCTTATGTCACATGTTCAGCATTTTCTAAATAGGCATAAATGAAGCAAAAGTACAGTTTAAGGCAAGCATCAGCTTATATCTTTAAAATTCTCTTAGAAATTGACTTATAGAATATTTACTATTTTCATATGATTTGTCATCTGAATTTTGTGTATACTTCACCACCCTAGAGAACTTATAGCTTTGGATTGTTAATATGAAGCTTGTATGAGTAAGAATAGATTAGCAATGACCAATATTTTTTACATTCTTGTTCAAGAAGAAAATAATAAGCAGGGTATACCCTGAGTATTCAAAGTAGTGCAAAAACCATATAGAGCTATGCTGGATCTGAACTGGTTAATTTCATATAAGATAGAAACTGAGACATCTGAGGAGATTACACAGAAGGAAGTTCCTGAGCTCATGTATTCCCACTCATGTACCCAAACTACAACTACATATAAAACAGCTTTTTCTGAGAACAACCCGAAGACCAACAGAATAGGTTTTATACAGTTGAAGATATAAAGGGCAAATTGCATTGAGATGGGTACGTGGGGATGGACATACAATTTTGTTAGACTTCACAACTGTAATATGGTGACATAAAAATGGGAAGGAATATTATAAACTAAGAAATGAGAGGTTCAAGCCTTACACTGGGCACTTCTGCCACGGGATCCAGCACAAGGAAATGAGAATCCATAATTTGCTTTGAAAACCAATGGGGCTTATGTCCAGGAGAGTCTGAGGATCGTTAGAAACCAAGACTCTGCTTATAAAAGGGTGTCTTCACACACCAACTCACTCACTCAAATTCTCAGCACAGAGGGAGTACAGTGAAAAGGACCTGGTACTGTAGTTGAACTCCCAGGACTGCCCTAGTAGGCTCCTGGCCCAGGCCTGGATACAGCCCCAACTCTTGCAACAAAGGTACCACCAAAGCCACGGGGGGCAGTCTCCACAGGGACGCTCAACCCAGGCCAAGACTTCAAGACCAGAAGGGCTAACTGCTTTTGTCTAATTCACAGAAGCAAATTCAGAAGGTCAAACAAAAGAAGACAAAGGAAATTGCTTCAAATAAAAGAACAAGATAATCTCAAACCCCACCCAAATCCCCAATGAAATGGTTGTAAGAAATTTAACTGATAAAGATCTCAAAGAAAAAATTATGAAGAAGCTCACAGAATTTGGTAGAATAATGATGGAACATAGTGAGATCTTTGGCAGAGTTAGTAGAGGAGGAAAAGACTTTGCTTTCCCTAGATGCTGCCACATCTGCAAAAGAGTCAAAATACATTTGTCAGTTCAGTTCAGTTCAGTCGCTCAGTTCTGTCCGACTCTGCGACCCCAGGGACTGCAGCAAGCCATTTGTTAAACACCTCCAATTAGCATTCTACTAAGGAAAACAGATACATTTAAGTGTAAAAAGGGAAAAGAGATATGTTCCACACCCCGTAAGATAAAGACTATTACTTTATTCCTTAAGAGGGTGTATCTCCCTGATAAACGACTTGGCACTGTTCTTTTGAACTTACATGACCCTCATTTAAACAAAATAATTCAGCCTTGGAGAACATTAAGCAGCAACATTTGTAGACAGTGTTCAAATGACTTATTGTCAGTTGGGACAGGGAAGAAATGCAAAGCCTTTATCATTGTTTTTACCTTAAAATATGTGGAAGATGCTTGCAAGTAGGAGAATGTCCAGCATGGTCTTCTAAGGATTTATGGTTATGCAATTTCATTGTCTTTACATGAATTCCAATATGTAATTGTTCACAGAAAGCAGTCTTTCTTCCAAAAACTCCCTGCTCTAGTGTTTAGGAAGAATAACCTACTCTTTGGTGGTGAGGTCAGGAAGGGCAGCGCCCGTGGAGGGGACACAGTTATCAGTGATCTTTCTCAGTGAGGAAGCTCTCATTATTGCCTCATAGTAAAATCAGCAGCCATTCAGCTTAAACTGAAGACACAGGACACTCTGCTCAAAATTTCAGCCTCTCCTCTTTAAATTCATATGCTAAGCTGAAGATTGGCACTGCTACAAAGATGTTTTGGTTAATATTTATAGCACACACTGCAAATGAGAAACTATATAAGTAAGAAATGAAAACATGTAAATTATCATATGTGAAATGAATCCAGCCCAGGATTGATGCATGATACAGGGTGCTCAGGGCTGGTGCACCGGGATGACCCAGGGGGATGGAATTGGGAGTTAAGTGGGAGGGGGGTTCTGGAAGGGGAACACATGTACACTCATGGCAGATTCATGTCAATGTATGGCAAAACCAACACAATAATGTAAAGAAAATAAATAAATAAGTATATTTAAAAAAAAGAAATGAGTTAAAATAACTTATGTCAATATCTCTCTTCTTGACATCTATAATCTTTCATCTTCACAGACTAATAAAAAAATTAGATATATATAAGTGTACTTTAAAAATTTTCATATTATTGTTAGATATCAATTGAAATTGTATGTTAAACAGGGGAAATGAAAAAAATGGGGCATTTTGACACTCCAGCTTTAGTGTATATGAACTTTGTTTCTTTGTTATTCTATTCTAGGTCTTTCCTTATAGTTTCCAGAAAGGGTGGCCACTTAAAGATCATCTGAAAGCCTAATGCTCCCACCATGATTGCCCTTAATCCAGGCCAGCAGATCGTCATTAGCTACAGGACAGATAGTGGCATGGATGTTCCAAATATCTTCTAAGAGATGGGAATTTGTTTATCTTGAAGAGACTATCAGGCCTCAAACCATATGCTAGACTATATTTAAGGCCACAAATCTCAGGCTCATAGGTCCATCCTTCCTCATTTTGATTTACATTGTTATGCTCTATAGATCCTCTAATATATCCCAACTCTACGTCATTCTCTACTATCCTGAACATTTTATCAAACTTTCTGTATCTTTAGCCTCTTTTCTGAGAGTTCCTTTTGTCTTAGATAGACAGCAGTGATACCGCCCTCTTTGGTATATATCTCGGGTTTTTAAGCACCAGCCAAAATGGAGCCAGTGTAGGTTTCCTCATTCTCACTGCACTTCCGAAACTTTTATCTTGTTTCCTCCTATAAAAGATTTAATTTCAGTGAAGCATATGATATAAAATACCACTTTCTATCCTATGTGGCATTTCATATTCAGACTTCTTATTTGTCCTGGTTTAGATTTTAAGCCTTTTGGAATTCAGATCATAGTTTTATGCCTCCTTTTACTCTTCTGTATAACCTCAAACTGCACATAAAGATTAGTCTAAAAGTGGACCACACAGTCCTTTGGATCTTTTTATTCCCCAAAACCATTTCCCCAAATCCTATCGGTCTCCAACCCCATTATCATATCTTAAAATATTTATGATTTGAAAATATATTGATTCAGAAATCTGAACTATCCAAGTTAATACACTCTGTCCACCTACTACCTTATTTCCCTATTTACGCAACGTAGAAATCTAACTTAGTACTTAGTCAGCATTATTTCACTACTATTACCCCTCATATTTACACTTTTCTTGTTATTCAGAATAGATTCTGGTTCTTTACTCTTTACTCATAGGTAATGCTCTTTACTCTTTTAACTCACACTGCAGTTCACTGACCTGAAAATTTCTAACTCTGATTATATGTAACTATGTATTGTTTCCATCTATATCTTGTCTATTTCCCTGTTTATTTCCTTGTGTTCCTGAGCAGTTAAACAAAGAGATGTTACTATTATTAAGATAACAGTAACACTGTATACTTAGAGTATTAAATATTTACATATATAAACTCACTTCATCTTTGCAAACAAATTACTTTCAGTATCCTAATTTTACAAATGAGGAAAGAGAAGCACAAGTAAATATTCCTGTTTCCAAGATCACATGTACGATTTTTCCAGGTTTAACTGTCGTCTGCCTCTACTGGTTACTACAATATAAAATCACCCAAATGCAGATGAAGAAAACACTGCCCAGCAATTCCAATAATGTAAACAAATTTTAAAGTCTCCTTTCTTTACTATCTTTGATAAGCCTCACTGCCAAATGAAAAGCCTGTTTCCTAGATCCCTATGAAAATACACATCAAAAACTCTAACATTATTATTCTACCTCAAGTAGAATTGTACCTATTCTCACCTATTAAAAGGAAAATAGATTTACTACAGGTTAATTCTTCTATATCTGCTCAGGATTTCATCTTATGCTTTCCTCTCAAGGAATTTATTCTAATCTGTGTTCTCTAATGTTTAACGTCCTTGAAAATGAAAGTCAGGCTTTTGTCTCTTAGTTATTCTAGTAATTATGAGGCTGTATATCACTGTGGCTTAATATAATACAAATTAGTATCTCCTTTATGATTAATGATGTTGAGCATATTTTCTTGTGCATACTGGTTATTATCATATTTTTCCTTGTGAAGTATTTTTTTAAATTACATTTATTTCCTCTTGGCGGTTAGTCTTCTTATTGAATTTTAAAAGTTATTTATTTGTTTAAGACACAGGTTCCAGAAGCAAAAACAACAATACAGTATATTAACGCATATATATGGAATTTAGAAAGACGGTAACGAGAACCCAGCATGCGAGACAGCAAAAGGAACGCAGATGTATAGAATAGACTCGTGGCCTCTGTGGATGAGGGAAAGGGTGGGATGATATGGGAGAATGGCATTGAAACATGTTAATTATCATATGTCTAATCAATAGCCGGCCCAGGATTGATGCTTGGGACTGGTGCAAGGAGATTTCCTGGGGGGAGGGAGGAGGGAGGGGGGTTCTGGAGGGGGAGCATATGTAAACCCATGGTGATATCATGTCATTGTTTGGCAAAACTAATAAAAATAAAAATTAAAAAAAAAAAAGACACAGGTTCTTTCAGAGTCATGATTATTGGAAATATTTTGTCCAATTTATGGCTTGCTTTCTGATTTTTCAAGCATGAGACACGATGAGCAGAAGAGTTTGAATATAAAGTCCAATTTATCTATTATTTTCATTTAGTGGTGCATTATATTTACATCTGTTGTCTCATTAGCATTTTGTGTTCTCATTTTGAACCATATATTTTTGTCTAGGAATATGGGCTAATGGAAACAAATTCACCCAGACTCTAATGCAAAGTGTTTGCATGTGTGTGTATAAACTCTGGCACTATTAATCTCTGGCTCGTGTAGAGTAGAGTACTAGGGAATACTAAAGTCTATATATGTGTTATCTCATATAGGAGCCAGAACACAAACAATACACTGTTATGGAAGTGTCTGGTGGTGAAAGTAAAGCCTGATGCTGGAAAGAATAAAATTATATAGGAAGCTGGAATGTTAGGTCCATGAATCAAGGTCAATAAGTGGTCAAACACCAGATGACTAGAGTGAAGTGACATTATAGGAACCAGTAAACTAAAATGGATGGGAATGGGTGAATTTAATTAGGTGACCAAATTAAATTCATATGGAAAATTTAATTCAGACCTTCTACTGTGGGCAAGAATCCATAGAAGAAATGGAGTAGCCCTCCTAGTCAACAAAAGAGTCCAAAATGCAGTATTTGGGGGCAATCTCTAAAATAACAGAATAATCTTGGTTCATTTCCAAGGCAAATCATTCAATAACACAATAATAAAAGTCTATATCAAAACCACAAATGATGAAGACGATGAAGTTGGATGGTTCTTGAAGACCTAGAAGACCTTTCACAACTAACATGAAAAAAAAAAGCATTCTTTACATCATAGGAGACTGGAATGCAAAACTAGGAAGTCAAGAGATGCCAGAAGTAACAGACAAGTTTGACCTTGGAGTAGAAAATGAAGCAGGGAAAAGGCTAATAGAGTTTTGCCAATAGAATCCACTGGTCATAGCAAACATCCTTTTTTAACATCTCAAGAGATGACTCTACATATGGACATCACCAAATGAAAAACGGAAATCAAATTGATTATATTCTTTGCAGCCGAAGATGAAAAAGCTCTATACAGTCAACAAAAACAAGACCAGGAGCCAACTGTAGCTCAGATCATGAACCCCTTATTACAAAATTCAGACTTATATTGAAGAAAGTAGGGGAAACCACTAGGCAATTCAAATATGACCTACATCAAATCCCTTATGATTATACGGTGTAGGTGACAAATAGATTTGAGGGATTAGAACTGACAGAATACCTGGAGAACTATGGACAGAAGTTCATAATATCGTAATAAAATGGGAAAAACTAGATATCTCTTCAAGAGAATTAGAGATACCTAGGGAACATTTCTAGCAAAGATGTGCACAGTAAAGGACAGAAACCATGTGGACCTAACAGAAGAAGAAAATGTTAAGAGCAGGTAGTAAGAATACACAGAAGAACTGTACAAAAAAGATCTTAATGACTGGGATAATTACCACATTGCATGATGAGTCACCTAGAGCCAGACATCCTGGCATGCAAAGTCAAGTGGGCCTTGGGAAGCATTGCTACAAATAAAGCTAGTGGACATGATGGAATGCCAGCTGAGCTATTTTAAATCCTGAAAGATGATGCTGTCAATATGCTAACAAGGTTGGAGAGCTTAGCAATGCCCAAAGGACAGGAAAAGGTCAGTTTTCATTCCAATCCCAAAGAAGAGTAATGCCAAAGAATTCTCTAACTACCACACTACCACACATTTCTTATTTCACATGCTGGTAGTTAACACTCAAAATCCTTCAAACTAGGCTTCAACAATACATGAACCAAGAACTTAAGGATATACAAATTAAAACTGGAAAAAGCAAGATCAAATTTCCAGCATCCATTGGATCATAGAAAAAACAAGGTTATTCCCGAAAGATATCTATTTCTGCTTGTTTGACTACACCAAAACCTTTAACTATGTGGATCACAACAAATTGTGGACAATTCTTAAAGAGATCATAAAACCCTACCACCTTACCTGCCCCCTGAGAAATCTGTATGCAGGTCAAGAAGCAACACATAGAACTGGACATGAAACAATGGGCTGGTTCAAAATTGGGAAAGGAGCACCTCAAATCTTTGTACTCTCATCTTGTTTATTTGATTTATATGCAGAGTACATCATATGAAATGCTAGGCTGGATGGAGCTCACGCTACAATCAACATTGCAGGGAGAAATATCAATAACCTCAGATATGCAGAAGATGCCACCCTAATGGCAGAAAGTGAAGAGGAAGTAAGAGGATCTTGATGAAGGTGAAAGAAGAGAGTGAAAAAGCTGGCTTAAAACTCAGAATTCAAAAAATTAAGATCATGGCATCTCATCTCATCACTTCATGGCAAATAGATGGGGAAAACAATGGAAACAGTGACATATTTTATTTTTACATCAAAATCTCAGGATACAATGATTGCAGCTATGAAATTAAAAGACGTTTGCTCCTTAGAAGAAAAGCTATGACAAACCTAGACAGTATATTAAGAAGCAGAGACACCTCTTTGTTGACAAGGTTTATATAGCCAAAGCTATGATTTTCCCAGCAGTCATGTATGGATGTGAGGGGTGGGCCATAAATAGCACTGAAGAATTGATACTTATGAACTGTAGTGTTGGAGAAGATTCTTGAGAGTCTCTTGGACTACAAGGAGATCAAACAAGTCAATCCTAAAGGAAATTAGTCCTGAATATTCATTAGAAGGACTGATGCTGAAACTGAAGCCCCAATACTTTAATCACCTGATGTGAAGAGCTGATTCATTGGAAAAGACGCTGATGCTGGGAAAGAATAAGGGCAGGAGGAGAAAAGAGCAACAGAGGATGAGGTGGTTAGATGTCATCATCAACTCAATGGGCATGAGTTTGAGCATTCTCCAGGAGATGATGAAGAACTGGGAAGCTATGTGCACTGTAGTCCAAGGGATCACAAACAGTAGGACACTACTGAGTGGCTGAACAACAATGAAAACATATATTTTTTAATGAGAAATACTCAATAAAAATTATTTCACAGAAAGATAATCTGGAAATATTTCAGAGATATTCCTCTAGAACCAGGTAATTGCTGTGTCATTTAATGAGATGAGGCACCCTTCAGTTCACTGAAGTCTCTGTAATATTTTCTAACTTAGTTCTGGCCCATGTCCACATAAATAAACTTTATTATTAATTCCTGTAGGTCTTTTGATTGCTAGAAGAACTAATATGATGTCTATATATTTATTGCTATTATCATTTAAAGAATATTTAAGGACTCGGGTGGTGGAGACGACTCAGAGGATGCTCACAATTGGCTCAAAGAATACTTAGTTGGATAATATTTTCTAATTTATTTAAAATAGATATATGATTATAAAATATCTAGATTAACTGTTTTAACTTTCAGGTACCTTGCCTGTGGTAGCTAGATAAATGTTTAACAACCAGTGCAGCCAAAAGAAAGGTGAAAAAAAAGCCTTAATTTGGATTATACAAAGTCTGAGATGTCAATGTGATGCTCTGAATGCAGAGTTGGGAAGAGGAGTATGCAATCATGGCAGGGTTTCCCTGGTGGCTTAGGGAGTAAAAAAATCTGCCTGAAGTATGGGACACATTTCAGGGTTTGATCCCTGGATTAGGAAGATCCTCTGGAGAAGGAAATGGCTACCCACTCGAGTATTCTTGCCTGAAGAATTCCTAGTGAATCTAGATGCTTTATAATAATTTATTTGTGTGCGTTGAATAAGTTAGAAAATATTATCTAACTAAGTTCAGGTGTTGATAGCATTAGCTATAAATATTTTAAAAAATTCATAAGATATTAATAATCTACAATTTGTTGGCTATGATTCACACTTTAAACAGAAAGATGGTATAATTGAAACAATAAAGGGAGACATTTTCCCTCTAAAACTATATCATTATTATTCTATTTTATTAATATGTATTTTAAATACATAATAACTTAAAAATTATTATAGAATGTATTAATGTTTCTTGTCCTTAAAAGTAGAATTAACACATGATTTTGAAAAACATGAAAGTAACAGAAAAATTACAAATTCTGGAACAAATTTAGAGTAGATAAGCAGTTATTTTATGCTTGGGATACTATAATTTATGTTCAGGGACTGTAGTAGACCAGATAGTAATCCCAAGAAAATGGCTCATTAAAGGTCTCCAAAGGGAAATAACAGCAGAGTCAGGATTCTAGGAAGATATTAGAGCTGTCTGAAATTATAGATTTTGTACTGAAGAAGTTGTAATAAACTAAATTACATTCAGAGTGAAAAGTCAGAAACACATAAAATTGCATCAACAAAAGGGGGAAGTATTTTATGGTTGTTTACTTTACTAAATAAAAACAACACAAAGCAATCACGATTCATATCACTTTGATCTTTACTCTTTTTTTTTAAATTAGCTAAAGAGATAATAGGTTTCCTCAACAATTTTAAGGTAGAATATCTGATGTTATTCTTGATTCTGCTACAACCTTTAATTTTTAAACTCTACAGTCCCCACATATATCTTTGAAGCAGTAGCGTTACATCAATATCTATATATTTTTCACCTCCCCAGAATATCCAGAACCATTCAGTTTATAGAAAGTATCAATGTTATTATTGCACAGTAAATGATGTACTATATATGATGAATTTATTCAAACATTTCTGATTTAGGCTGACTAGAATACTAAGCTAGAGATAAAATTTGCATCTGCAACACATGATGCCATAACAGTGATAAAGTGACAAAGTGAGTGAGTGAAAGTCGCTCAGTCGTGTCCGATTCTTTGTGACCCCATAGACTATACAGTCCATGGAATTCTCCAGGCCATAATACTGGAGTGGATAGCCTTTCCTTTCTCCAGGGGATCTTCCCAACCAGGAATCAAACCAGGGTCTCCTAGCATTGCAGGAAAATTCTTTACCAACTGAGCTATCAGGGAAGCCTATAACAAATGCCTCACAAAAATACAAACTGTTTTTATAAGCACTAGAAATTAAATTTCTCAAGTGTGGTGGTATTCAAAAAGATTTACTTTGTCCCTGTTCCTGATGTTCCTTCAATTGTTCTTCTACACTGAATCTGGGCTAAACCACATGATTGACATTGGCGAAGGAGATTTGATCAGCTGACTCATACGTAACCTCAGGAAAACACTTGGCTGTTTCAAATTGTGTCCTACTACTTCTAATATTGCCCACAAAGCAGTTCTGCGATAGTTCACTTTAAGGTAAGAGATATGTTGACCAACTATCTGTGAAAGGCCAATGGCCATCTGATCATAGGCAGGGGTATAAGCCCATCCTAGATCAAAAGAACAATCCAGAACAGCCAAGTTTAATTATGAACCCACACTCTTACCAGCCAAATAAGTGCTTATTAATTTAATCACTGACATTGGGCTTGTTATGTAATATGACTGAGGTAATGAAGACAATATGCACTGTTGTTGTTGTTCAGTTGCTAAGTTGTTTCTGAATCTAGGTGACCCCATGAGCTGCAGCGTGCCAGGCTTCCCTGTCCTCCACTATATCCTGGAGATTGCTCAAGTTCTTGTCCATTGACTCAGTGATGCTATCGAACCATATAGTCCTTTGCTTCTTAACCCACATTAAGCTTTCTCAGGAGACAGATAAGGTGGTCAGAGATTCTCATCACTTTAAGAACTTTCTACAGTTTGTTGTGATCCACACAGACAAAGGCTTTCTTATAGTCAATCAGCAGAAATAGATGTTTTTCTGGAATTACTTTGCTTTTTCTATGATCCAACAAACATTGCACATTTAATCACTGGTTCCTTTGCTTTTCTGAAACCCAACTTGTACATCTGGAAGCTCTCAGTTCATGTACTGCTGAAGCTTAGCTTGAAAGATTTTGAGTATAACCTTATTGGCATGGGAAATGAGTCCAATTTGCTGAACATTCTTTGGCACGACCCTTCTTTGGGACTGAGGTTGAAACTGACCTTTTCCAATACTTTGGCCACTGCTGAGATTTCCAAATTTGCTGACATGCTGAGTGCAGCACTTTAAGAGAAACATCTTTTAGGATTTGAAATAGCTCAAATGGAATTCCATCATTTCCACAAGTTTTTTCATACTAATGCTTTCTAAGACCCACTTGACTTCACGTTCCAGGATGTCTGGCTCTAGGTGAGTGACCACACTATTGTGCATATCCCATTCATTAATATCTTTTTTTTTAATAGTTCTTCTGTGTAGTCTTGCTACCTCTTCTTAAACACTTCTGCTCCTATTAGGTTCTTACCATTTCTGTCCTTTATTGTGCCCATCCTTGCATGAAACACTCCCTTGGTATCTCTAATTTTCTTGAAGAGATCTTTAGTCTTCTCCATTCTATAATTTTCCTCTATTTCTTTGCATTGTTCATTGAAGTAGGCATTCTTATTTTTCCTTGCTATTCTCTGGAGCTCTGCATTCAGTTGGATATATTTTTCCTTTTCTCCTTTACTTTTCATTTCTCTTCTTTCCCCAGCTATTTGTAAAGCCACATCAGACAACCACTTTATCTTCTTAAATTTATTTTCCTTTGAAACGATTTTGGTTACTGCCTCCTATACAATGCTACAAACCTCTTTCCATAGTATTTAGGCACTGTCTATCAGTTCTGATCCCTTGAATCTATTCATCACCCCTATTGTATAATCATGAGGGATTTGATTTAGATCATGCCTGAATGGTCAGGTGGTTTTCTCTACTTTTTTTAGTTTAAACCTGAATTTTTCAGTAAAGGACTGATGATCTGACTCAGAGTCAGCTCCTGGTCTTGTTTTTGCTGACCAAATAGAGGTTCTCTGTCTTTGACTGCTTATAATATAATCAATTTGATTTTGGTTTTGTCCATTTGGTGATATCCAAGTATAGAGTCATCTCTTGTGTTGTTGGAAAAGATGTTTGCTATGACCAGTGTGTTCTCTTGGCAAAATTCTGTTAGCCTTTGCCCTATTTTATTTCATACTCCAAGGTCAAACTTACTTGTTACTCCAGGTATCTCTTGACTTACTGCTTTTGCAACCCAGGCACCTATGATGAAAAGGTCTTTTTTTCTTTTTTCTTTTTTTTGGTGTTAGTTCAGAAGGTCTCTTTGGTCTTCATAGAACTTCATAGAACATAGTAAATTTCTACTTCTTTAGCATTAGTGTTATGGATATAGACTTGGATTACTCTAATGCTGAATGGTTTGCCTTGGAAATGAATTGAATCTAGGGTTTTCAATATAGAGGATCATGTCATCTGCAAACAGAAAGAGTTTTACTTCTTCTTTTCCAATCTGGATTCCTTTGATTTCTTTATCTGCTCTGATTGCTGTGGCCAAGACTTCCAAAACTATGTTGAAAAGTAGTGGTGAGAGTGGGCACCCTTGTCTTGTTCCTGACTTCAGGGGGAATGATTTCAGTTTTTCACCATTGAGGATAATGTTTGCTGTGGGTTTGTCATATATAGCTTTTATTATGTTGAGGAATGTTCCTTCTATTCCTGCTTTTTGGAGGGTTTTTATCATAAATGGATGTTGAATTTTATCAAAGGCTTTCTCTGCATCTATTGAGATAATCATGTGATTTTTATTTTTCAATTTGTTAATGTGGTGTATTACATTGATTGATTTGCGAATATTGAAGAATCCTTGCATCCCTGGATAAAGCCTACTTGATCATGATGTATGATCTTTTTAATGTGTTGTTGGATTCTATTTGCTAGAATTTTGTTAAGGATTTTTGCATCTAAGTTCATCAGTGATATTGGCCTGTAGTTTTCTTTTTTTGTGGCATCTTTGTCGGGTTTTGGAATTAGGGTGATGGTGGCCTCATAGAATGAGTTTGGAAGTTTACCTTCCTTTGCAATTTTCTGGGAGAGTTTGAGTAGAATAGGTGTTAGCTCTTCTCTAAATTTTTGGTAGAATTCAGCTGTGAAGCCCTCTGGTCCTGGGCTTTTGTTTTTTGGAAGATTTCTGATTACAGTTTCAATTTCCGTGCTTGTGATGGGTCTATTGAATTGAGATCATTCTGCTGTATTTGAGATTTCTCACAAGTACTGCATTTTTAACTCATTTTTTTATCTATGAAGTTTACTCCATTTCTTCTAAGGGATTCTCTCCCATAACAGCAGATTTATCTAAATTAAATTCCCCCATTCCTGTCCATTTTAATTCAGTAATTTCTAAGATGTTGAGGAAAAAGCGGAAAGGGGACAGGAGATAAGTAGTTGGATGGCATCACTGACTTGATGGGCAAGAGTTTGAGCAAGTTCTGGGAATTGGTGATGAACAGGGAAGCCTGGCATGCTGCAGTCCATAGGGTCACAAAGAGTCATACATGACTGAGCAACTGAGCTGAACTGAAGATATCTATGCTCATGCTTGCTCTCTTCTTGCCTAATTGTTCACTCTTGCTTGACCATGCCCAATTGTCCTTGATTTGTGGACCTAACATTCCAGGTTCATATGCAATATTGTTCTTTAGCATCAAGCATTATTTTTACCACCAGACATAGCCACAGCTGAGCTTGGTTTCCACTTTGGTTCAGCAGCTTCATTTTTTATGAAGTTATGAGTAATTGCCCACTGCTCTTCTCCATTAGCCTTCCAACCTGGGGGACTCATTTTTCAGTGTCATATGTTTTTGCGTTTTTGAATGGTTCATGTGGTTCTCAGCAGGAACACTGGAGTGCTTCGTCATTCCCTCCTCCAATGGACCACATTTTGTTAGGACTTTCCATTATGACACATCCATCTTGGGTGGCCCTGCATGGCATGGCTCATAGTTTCACTGAATTATGCTAGCCTCTTTGCCACAACCCATGAAGGGGAAGAATCAGCATATAATAAACCAAAGTTGTTTTTTTTTTTTTTTTCTTCTCTGCTACTTTATTATTCTGCTTGAAAATGTAGTATTTAAAAAAAAATTAAAGTTTTTTTCAGTTAAAAAATGACAATTTATTTTCTGTTGTGTACATTTGGACTAGTAATAAAATAAATTTACTCATATACAGGAGTTACTTTAAAAATATGTAATTTATTAAATCATTAGCAAAATATTGAGTTGAACTGATAACTGCAGTGGTAACTGTGAGAACTTTTGTTCAACTCTTTGTGATTCCATGGACTGTATCCTGCCAGGCTCCTCTACCCATGGAATTTTCCAGGCAAGAACACTGGAGTGGATTGCCATTTCATACTCCAAGGGATCTTTCTGACCCAGGTATGGAAATTACATCTCTTGAGTCTCCTCCTGCATTGGCAAGTGGAGTCTTTACCACTGCTGTTTAAAACATTATTGATGTGTTGCTAAATTTATATGAAGAAAGAATCAGGCTATTAGCAAATAATTAAACTTTAAAAATGCAAATTAATTACTTTAAATAGAAGACAAAATGATATATATTAATAATTATTTATATGTAAGAAGAAAATATGACAAATATTTCAATGATAGCAAAATAAAGAAAGATATATCTAAATTATTCTGCTCATCTCTATTCAACGTAAGAAAAATCCTGACCAAGGTAATCTGAAAAATGATCTTCATGTTCATTTAAAAGAATCATTAGAAGAAATGTGATTAAAAAGTATAATTTTAGAAAAAGTAGATTATTTTAAACTAGCTGTATATATATATATATATATATATATATATATTTTTTTTTTTTTTAGAAATAGTCAGTTGTTAGCCCATTGATCTATCTTCCCTAAGGTGGCTTCATGCTCTGCCACTTTCTCCAAAAAATATGGCAGCATCAGGTCACTGTTTCACAGTGACCAATCTTGATCTTGTTAGCAGTACAACACTGATGAGATTTTGGAACTAAGTTAAAAGCCACAGATGTCAGACAGTAGAGCCAATTACATTCACCTTTTCTGAATTCCCTTCACTGATAATGCTACCAGATAGGGAGAACCAAAGAAGACCATTCCTCATGGGCCTAGGGTCTTTGTAAGGACATAAAGAAGAATCTGAGGTCTTACCCATGGCAAAAACAAGTATTGAAGAAACAACAGAAAGAACACCTCAAGGGAGAGGTGGGCCAAACCAAGAAGGCACTGGAGCCAGAATGATGAGATCCAGAGATTTTTAAGACAGGCTTTTACATAGTCATCTAGGTGGGCATGGACTGACAGTTTTGATTGACAGTTGCACGTTGCTAACAGCAAGCTCGTATGCCTTTCCCATAATTCAGACTGTTATAATCAGATGTATATATGTACAGAATATTTATGAATGCTTAATATCTTCCTGGCTGCCTAAGGTCATTTGAGGATACAGTTGTGCATCAAGAGTGCATGTGCTGGAGTTTGAGAAGCCCCTGTGGTTAATTTATATCCATTATGTGATCAGTGCACATTCCCCAGAATTGGAAAAGTCTCTGTTGTTATTTTGTAACATATCTGTGAGCTCTTTGGGGAGGCATTGGTGCCTCTCTTGGGTGGAGTTTAGTGATCAACTTGAATCTTTTCAGCTAGGTCACCCCTTGTTGCTCATGCCTAAACTCACAATAACATGTTCAAATGCTAGGTTTTCCAAGAACAAACTTCCTACATAGTGTAGAACATGAGTCTAGGATCTGATTCTGGCACAATAGGGATTTAACAAATGTTAAATGTCATTTAGTATATTGGCTAAAGATGAATTAATCAGTTGGTAATTTTTATAACAAGCTATCTGAGATAAAGTTAGATATATCCTCTTCTTCTTACAGCCACTATCACCAAAACCCAATATATTTTTATATGTCTCTGTTTAATATCCATTTATCTATATCTATACCCATATATGTTTGTTTCCTAGGGTTATCATAATGAAGTATCACTGATTGGTTGATGTAAATAACTAAAATTTATTTCTTCACAGTTCTGGAGGCTAGAAGTCTAACATCAAGGTGTTGGCAGGATTGGTTTCTTCTGTGGCCTCTCTCCTCGGCTTTTGGATAAGCACATTCTGTGTATTTAATGGTCTTCCTCTTGTGTGTGTCTATATTCTAATATTCTCTTCCTATAAGGAGACCAGGAATATTGGAATATGACTTTGGTTTACCTCAATTACCTCATTTAAGATCCTCCTTCCAAATACTGGAAGTTGAGACCTCTACCTATGAATTTTGGAGGATACACTTCAGCCCATAATACTATACACAAGATATAGGTTTACTTCAAGATATATTATATAACAGTATAACAAAACTTACATCATCATAAAGAAGTAAAAAAATATAGCATTTATGTAGAAAAAAAGGATTATATATTAGAATTTTTTAGAAAAATAATAACACTCTATGGCAGTTTTTAGTATTAGCAAAATTTATAAACATACTAAGATTCATATAAACAGTTATAGTACATTTACAGTATAATGGATTATTAGTTATTCCCACAAAAGCTCCAAATATTGTTGCAAAGATAATGATCCTTATAGAAGGGATACAAGCTTTGTCTTACCAAGCTCGGTGTATTCCTGAATATTTGTATAGTATCATCAAGAGTCTCTAAATCAAGATCAGCTTCTCTGGTCAGATTTTTCTCAACCATCACATTCCACTCTGTAGAGAGAACTAGGATACTGACTTCTTCCCTTTTCCATCTGACCATGAGGGTTTATTTTTTAGCCTCTCTCTTGACATTTTCAAGATGACAGATAGCCCCATCAGAGGAGAACAGCCCCCATTGACAGGGAATGGGTTACTAAGGCTCAGTGGGAAATGGGAAACTTGCTACTTGTCACCATTATTTCCTGCTATCTCAGATGGTATCATAGTAGTATCACTCAGTGTTCTGTAAGAATATATAAAGGGGTCAGCAAAAAGGGGTTTCAAGCTCCCAACTTACTCCAGGATACTTGCATACATTCTATGAGAGATCCGCAATACCGTGCAGAGCATTTCTGTACCAGCTGTGAGAATTGCGACTTTTTTTAGCGTACTTTTAAATATATACTGCAACCACGTGGCTGAATTATGGAAGTGAGTTACTCTTCTGCTGAGTGAGTCCTTGTATCCTTTGCATTAATATCTCTCCATCACTTTTTCTTTCCCAATGAATGTCAGTTCTGTTTAATTCTCACAAAGCCCCATGAGCTGGGACAATATTATATTCCAGTTTTGACATACGTAAAATCTCAGGTCCTACTACTTGACATTAGTAAGAACTGAGTCTCTCTTCTGCAACATGGAAGTATTCTCCTGTATAGAAGTTTTCCAATTAGTTCCTTGCTTTACCTGTACTAATAATAGATTATGTTATCCAAGGAGCATTGATAAGCCTTTAGGACTTGAATTTAGAGAATTTTTCATTCTACCCAGAGTGAGTGAATTTACATATTAATATCCAAAATTATCCCTAAAGCTTTATAGTTTCTTTTATTTTCAAATTATATAATAGTTGGGGAATATTTTTTTATAGTTCACCATGAATTGTAGACAGTTTTCTTCATCAAAACTGTTATATTTAATCTTTTCATAATATTGCTAGTGTGATTCTTCTGCATATAGTACAAACACAAAGGTAAAACTTTACAAAATGGCATACATTGTACTTCATTTTCTATTATGAATGACATTTATATTCCAGTAAGAGAAACAGAATAAATTATGCAATAATTAAATAAATTTTGTGTAAAGAGCATTTTCTACCTCATTTCTACATGAGGTAGAAAATACATTTTTTGAATGTCATTGAAGGGTTCAACAAAAAGCTGAAAGTTGAAGTCTATTGATAAAATTCCAGTAAACATGGTTTAATTCCAAATCAGTCACAGTTCTGACTTAGAGAAAGCTTTTTTTATTTCTTTTTTTTCAATCCACTTTGTGCAAATTGTTAGTGAACATATTAGTTAATGACCTGAAGGCAAATCCCTGACAATGTGATTTTGTGCTAATTGTGTGGAAAATTTTTTCCAGCTTTTAAAAATGTTACATTATGAAATGCTATAGGGAATTCATCTTCCCTATTTCAGCTATTCTATTCAACCTTCCTCAAGGGCACTGAATCATATTGAATGAGTCATCCAGCATTCACATCATATCTAAAATCAAGGGAAACTCCCAAGAGGCAATGTTAGGGATTAAAAACTCTCATTCCGTTTACATTCAGTTGGCATTAAAATGAAAAATAAGTTATAAAATTGACTATATTAAGACTATAGGTATTTTAATATCTCATTTTCATAGTATGTTACAATAAAATTCCAAACCTTTAGATACATTATAGAAAAATATTTTTTAACTTTACTTTTGGAAAAGCTTCTTACCTTAAATTTCCCCTCTTTAAAACATTTTTTCTTTATTATTATTCAAATAACTTACACTAGACACATATTAAAATAAATATATGCTTCATGAGTGTGTTTATTAAAGGAAGACCAGTGCTTTAGCAGCCTCAGGTTGAAAAATATTAAGTCAAGGTACGTTAAGAAGTGAATGTGAAAAATATATGTGTGTACATATATATATATATATACACACACACACATACATATACAGGTAAAGAATTCACCTGAAATGCAAGAGATGCAGGAGATGCAGCTTCAGTCCCTAAGTTGTGAAGATCACCAGGAGGAGGGCATGACAACTCACTCCAGTATCCTTGCTGGGAAAACCCCATGAAAAGAGGAACTTGGCAGACTAAGGTCCATTGGGGTTGCAAAGAGTTGGACATGATTGAAGAAACTGACCATATATATAAATTTTAAAGTATTGCAAGAACATCTGCAATATGGTTGTAAAAGCTTAATTAAAAATATTGACTCTTTCAATTCACAATAGAAAATAGACTTGATAATATTTAAATACTAAACAAACACATCATTTAATTTTATTTTATATTTTATTTGTATTAACCAAATAAAAATATGAATGCTCTAACCACAAAGTTCATCCCTTAAGATATCATGCATTTTTAACTGCTCCCTTATTTTAACTATATTTTTCACATAAGACTAATTCGCATGCTCTATCTGTGTCACCCACCCACAAACTGCCCTGGCACCTTCCTAGTGTATATAATGTATACACTTTCAGTCCATCTAAATTATGTTTAATTGTGTATAAATGTCTTCAAATTGTATAGGTTTGTTTGAAATGAGAGTTTTCATTTTCTTTAGCACTACTGTCCTATAAACTATATTGTGTTCTTATGTTTTCCTCTCAAAATTAGGTTTTTGAGATATACTGATGTATTGATAATAAGTGTAGCTTATTATATTTCCTTTATTTATGTATCACATTCATACATATGATATATGCATCTACACATTATATATGTATGTACATATATATATATATATATATATATATATATATATATATATATATATATATATATATAT